>OY734947.1:0-715154 GCA_963457585.1 Spergularia bocconei
CCTACCCTAACCCTAAACCCTAAACCTAAACCCTAAACCCTAAACCCTAAACCCTAAACCCTAAACCCTAAACCCTAAACCCTAAACCCTAAACCCTAAACCCTAAACCCTAAACCCTAAACCCTAAACCCTAAACCCTAAACCCTAAACCCTAAACCCTAAACCCTAAACCCTAAACCCTAAACCCTAAACCCTAAACCCTAAACCCTAAACCCTAAACCCTAAACCCTAAACCCTAAACCCTAAACCCTAAACCCTAAACCCTAAACCCTAAACCCTAAACCCTAAACCCTAAACCCTAAACCCTAAACCCTAAACCCTAAACCCTAAACCCTAAACCCTAAACCCTAAACCCTAAACCCTAAACCCTAAACCCTAAACCCTAAACCCTAAACCCTAAACCCTAAACCCTAAACCCTAAACCCTAAACCCTAAACCCTAAACCCTAAACCCTAAACCCTAAACCCTAAACCCTAAACCCTAAACCCTAAACCCTAAACCCTAAACCCTAAACCCTAAACCCTAAACCCTAAACCCTAAACCCTAAACCCTAAACCCTAAACCCTAAACCCTAAACCCTAAACCCTAAACCCTAAACCCTAAACCCTAAACCCTAAACCCTAAACCCTAAACCCTAAACCCTAAACCCTAAACCCTAAACCCTAAACCCTAAACCCTAAACCCTAAACCCTAAACCCTAAACCCTAAACCCTAAACCCTAAACCCTAAACCCTAAACCCTAAACCCTAAACCCTAAACCCTAAACCCTAAACCCTAAACCCTAAACCCTAAACCCTAAACCCTAAACCCTAAACCCTAAACCCTAAACCCTAAACCCTAAACCCTAAACCCTAAACCCTAAACCCTAAACCCTAAACCCTAAACCCTAAACCCTAAACCCTAAACCCTAAACCCTAAACCCTAAACCCTAAACCCTAAACCCTAAACCCTAAACCCTAAACCCTAAACCCTAAACCCTAAACCCTAAACCCTAAACCCTAAACCCTAAACCCTAAACCCTAAACCCTAAACCCTAAACCCTAAACCCTAAACCCTAAACCCTAAACCCTAAACCCTAAACCCTAAACCCTAAACCCTAAACCCTAAACCCTAAACCCTAAACCCTAAACCCTAAACCCTAAACCCTAAACCCTAAACCCTAAACCCTAAACCCTAAACCCTAAACCCTAAACCCTAAACCCTAAACCCTAAACCCTAAACCCTAAACCCTAAACCCTAAACCCTAAACCCTAAACCCTAAACCCTAAACCCTAAACCCTAAACCCTAAACCCTAAACCCTAAACCCTAAACCCTAAACCCTAAACCCTAAACCCTAAACCCTAAACCCTAAACCCTAAACCCTAAACCCTAAACCCTAAACCCTAAACCCTAAACCCTAAACCCTAAACCCTAAACCCTAAACCCTAAACCCTAAACCCTAAACCCTAAACCCTAAACCCTAAACCCTAAACCCTAAACCCTAAACCCTAAACCCTAAACCCTAAACCCTAAACCCTAAACCCTAAACCCTAAACCCTAAACCCTAAACCCTAAACCCTAAACCCTAAACCCTAAACCCTAAACCCTAAACCCTAAACCCTAAACCCTAAACCCTAAACCCTAAACCCTAAACCCTAAACCCTAAACCCTAAACCCTAAACCCTAAACCCTAAACCCTAAACCCTAAACCCTAAACCCTAAACCCTAAACCCTAAACCCTAAACCCTAAACCCTAAACCCTAAACCCTAAACCCTAAACCCTAAACCCTAAACCCTAAACCCTAAACCCTAAACCCTAAACCCTAAACCCTAAACCCTAAACCCTAAACCCTAAACCCTAAACCCTAAACCCTAAACCCTAAACCCTAAACCCTAAACCCTAAACCCTAAACCCTAAACCCTAAACCCTAAACCCTAAACCCTAAACCCTAAACCCTAAACCCTAAACCCTAAACCCTAAACCCTAAACCCTAAACCCTAAACCCTAAACCCTAAACCCTAAACCCTAAACCCTAAACCCTAAACCCTAAACCCTAAACCCTAAACCCTAAACCCTAAACCCTAAACCCTAAACCCTAAACCCTAAACCCTAAACCCTAAACCCTAAACCCTAAACCCTAAACCCTAAACCCTAAACCCTAAACCCTAAACCCTAAACCCTAAACCCTAAACCCTAAACCCTAAACCCTAAACCCTAAACCCTAAACCCTAAACCCTAAACCCTAAACCCTAAACCCTAAACCCTAAACCCTAAACCCTAAACCCTAAACCCTAAACCCTAAACCCTAAACCCTAAACCCTAAACCCTAAACCCTAAACCCTAAACCCTAAACCCTAAACCCTAAACCCTAAACCCTAAACCCTAAACCCTAAACCCTAAACCCTAAACCCTAAACCCTAAACCCTAAACCCTAAACCCTAAACCCTAAACCCTAAACCCTAAACCCTAAACCCTAAACCCTAAACCCTAAACCCTAAACCCTAAACCCTAAACCCTAAACCCTAAACCCTAAACCCTAAACCCTAAACCCTAAACCCTAAACCCTAAACCCTAAACCCTAAACCCTAAACCCTAAACCCTAAACCCTAAACCCTAAACCCTAAACCCTAAACCCTAAACCCTAAACCCTAAACCCTAAACCCTAAACCCTAAACCCTAAACCCTAAACCCTAAACCCTAAACCCTAAACCCTAAACCCTAAACCCTAAACCCTAAACCCTAAACCCTAAACCCTAAACCCTAAACCCTAAACCCTAAACCCTAAACCCTAAACCCTAAACCCTAAACCCTAAACCCTAAACCCTAAACCCTAAACCCTAAACCCTAAACCCTAAACCCTAAACCCTAAACCCTAAACCCTAAACCCTAAACCCTAAACCCTAAACCCTAAACCCTAAACCCTAAACCCTAAACCCTAAACCCTAAACCCTAAACCCTAAACCCTAAACCCTAAACCCTAAACCCTAAACCCTAAACCCTAAACCCTAAACCCTAAACCCTAAACCCTAAACCCTAAACCCTAAACCCTAAACCCTAAACCCTAAACCCTAAACCCTAAACCCTAAACCCTAAACCCTAAACCCTAAACCCTAAACCCTAAACCCTAAACCCTAAACCCTAAACCCTAAACCCTAAACCCTAAACCCTAAACCCTAAACCCTAAACCCTAAACCCTAAACCCTAAACCCTAAACCCTAAACCCTAAACCCTAAACCCTAAACCCTAAACCCTAAACCCTAAACCCTAAACCCTAAACCCTAAACCCTAAACCCTAAACCCTAAACCCTAAACCCTAAACCCTAAACCCTAAACCCTAAACCCTAAACCCTAAACCCTAAACCCTAAACCCTAAACCCTAAACCCTAAACCCTAAACCCTAAACCCTAAACCCTAAACCCTAAACCCTAAACCCTAAACCCTAAACCCTAAACCCTAAACCCTAAACCCTAAACCCTAAACCCTAAACCCTAAACCCTAAACCCTAAACCCTAAACCCTAAACCCTAAACCCTAAACCCTAAACCCTAAACCCTAAACCCTAAACCCTAAACCCTAAACCCTAAACCCTAAACCCTAAACCCTAAACCCTAAACCCTAAACCCTAAACCCTAAACCCTAAACCCTAAACCCTAAACCCTAAACCCTAAACCCTAAACCCTAAACCCTAAACCCTAAACCCTAAACCCTAAACCCTAAACCCTAAACCCTAAACCCTAAACCCTAAACCCTAAACCCTAAACCCTAAACCCTAAACCCTAAACCCTAAACCCTAAACCCTAAACCCTAAACCCTAAACCCTAAACCCTAAACCCTAAACCCTAAACCCTAAACCCTAAACCCTAAACCCTAAACCCTAAACCCTAAACCCTAAACCCTAAACCCTAAACCCTAAACCCTAAACCCTAAACCCTAAACCCTAAACCCTAAACCCTAAACCCTAAACCCTAAACCCTAAACCCTAAACCCTAAACCCTAAACCCTAAACCCTAAACCCTAAACCCTAAACCCTAAACCCTAAACCCTAAACCCTAAACCCTAAACCCTAAACCCTAAACCCTAAACCCTAAACCCTAAACCCTAAACCCTAAACCCTAAACCCTAAACCCTAAACCCTAAACCCTAAACCCTAAACCCTAAACCCTAAACCCTAAACCCTAAACCCTAAACCCTAAACCCTAAACCCTAAACCCTAAACCCTAAACCCTAAACCCTAAACCCTAAACCCTAAACCCTAAACCCTAAACCCTAAACCCTAAACCCTAAACCCTAAACCCTAAACCCTAAACCCTAAACCCTAAACCCTAAACCCTAAACCCTAAACCCTAAACCCTAAACCCTAAACCCTAAACCCTAAACCCTAAACCCTAAACCCTAAACCCTAAACCCTAAACCCTAAACCCTAAACCCTAAACCCTAAACCCTAAACCCTAAACCCTAAACCCTAAACCCTAAACCCTAAACCCTAAACCCTAAACCCTAAACCCTAAACCCTAAACCCTAAACCCTAAACCCTAAACCCTAAACCCTAAACCCTAAACCCTAAACCCTAAACCCTAAACCCTAAACCCTAAAACCCTGTTCGCTTAACGCGCGGACGATGAAATTTACTCCTACGATTTTTAGATCAAAGGGGTGTGATGGATTATTATGATCCAAAAATTGTTAGTCAAATTAGTTATTCATTATTCCTAATAAATAGAGAGTCAATCTACATGTATTGTTAGCGGGTTGTGCGTGTTATTAGACGTGGGATATCATAAGTGATATCATGGATTAAATGCCTAGTTTATAGGATTAGTGGTTTAGCATTAGTTTAGCAGATGTAGTGCCTATATAAGAGGCCTAATTATGTTGAGATTAATTGAGTTAGTTTCACAGTATAGACTACTCCATATGATTTACTCTCATATCTTTCCTCCCCTCTAAAATTCTACATGGTATCGGAGCTCTTGAGATGGAGACTGATCACCTCCAATCAAGTAGCCAGGTTCGATTCCGAAATGGGGCGAACGAAGATTCCGCGGCTATCAAAATTGAAATTGAGGGTGAGAGTTTACAAAAGTGAGATCAAGAGATAAGAGTGTTTGAGAGTAAATCAAATATGAAAAAAACAAAACAAAAAAAGGTCGGAGAGTTAATTTATTAGGCAATGCAGCCTTGAGAAATTAACAACAAAAAAACCAATCATGTGTGATCACGGAGCCTTGTGATCAAGTATTATCCAGAAGGCATACGCAGCCTTTGTGAAGAAAAGTGATGGAGGGTGCAATGCAGCAGCCCGTGAAGAACTTTAAGAAAGTGCAATGCAGCACGTTTTATGGTGAGAAGTGCACCATAGAGAGGTAGAGAGAAGTGCTCTATCAAGGTTTGTTGGAGAGAAGTGCTCCAATGTGTGGTCGGTGATTATGTGCATCGACAAGGTGACGAGAAGTGCGTCATCGCAAGGTGAAGAGAAGTGCTTCACTTGTTATGGAGAGAAGTGCTCCATGAAGAAGGCGGGTGTGCAGAACCCGATTGATCAAGATCCGAAGGCGAGATCTAAATTGAAGAGTACGAGTACTACGATGTCTCGTATGTTCGTTGCGGCAATGGACGTAACGGTGTGTTCGGCTTAACGCGCGGACGATGAAATTTACTCCTACGATTTTTAGATCAAAGGGGTGAAAAACTTACATTGTTTAGATTGTTGTGGTTTCTGCCGTTGCCGGGGATCCAACCCGGTCACCCGCGTGACCGGCGGGAATACTTACCACTATACTACAACGACCTTGTTGTTAATATTTCGTCCCGTCATTTAATTGTCAGTTTGTAGCTTGTTTCGTCATAGAACAACTAACTCCCTTAACAGTTACCTTCAATCCAAGCGAGATATTTTACGTAATTGCATCCGAACATCCGATACGTGTTTCGGCTTATCAATTAGTACAAATTTTGCATTTGATGACTATATGCAGATATTATCAATTTGACAAGCTTTAATATACGTGGCGTGGTATTAATTTGGTGAAGTGATATTTATTGATGAAAATGATTGGAAGACTTATGTCGACCACTTGGCTAAAAATTACATGATTAATCAACACATCAATCAATTTCCAATTAATAAGAAAGAGACTCTTATTTGGATTTCTATCAATAGTCGACGCATATATGGTATAGTAAAAGACCACATGTAAATCACCTGTTGTTGCACCTTGAACTCCAGTGCTTGGAATGTCGATGCTCACATATTAGAATTTAGAGTCGTAGAACGGGAGAAATGGCTGCTTACACGGTGTTTTTGTTGGAGCAGTGTCCTCCGACAATAGTGCACTGATTAATAAATCTCAATTATGGAATAAGAGATCAGTTTATAAGCTAAACTAATCAGTTGATCAACGTAAATCAATAACGATTGGCCGTCTAGGGTTTGACGTTATTGTCGTCGTAAGACGGCGGAGATCGACTGGTCCCTATCGGTCATACCTATATAGGATAACGTGATGAACTCCTGTCAGCCAGTTAATGGTTAACTGGCAATGTGTTTAGTATCAGGCCGAAGAGTTTGTTATATTATTAACTATATGATAATTAATAATAAATAAACCGACTGATAAAATAGAACTTTTATCAGTATATATAAATTACTAAATTCGAGATTAGTAATTGTACGGGTATTATTGTGATTTGTCAATCGTGACAAATTTAGCTAGAATTAATTACAAGAGTTGTAATTATTAGCTAAAATATGATTAGAAATAATTATTATATAATAGTTAATTGTAACTTAATTAGTTAAGTTATGAAATGACTAAATTAACCTTACTATACCTTAAAGGTTGGTTAATTTAAGTGGGGGCAAATTAGTAAATTTGATTTACTAATTTAACCCACCACTATATATAGTCTAACCTTGATTAGACTACATACTACTAATCATATTTTCACAAAAATCAAACCCACAAAGTAAGGAAGAAAACATCATCTTCTTCCTCTCTAAAAAGAGCCAACCTTTCACCATAGCCACCAAGCTTTTTGAGCTTTGCATGTAGCTTAAAAACACATCTAAACACAAAACTACTTCACCCTAATTGATCCTAATTGTTAGGGATTAGGGCTAGTTTGTTTTTGGGGTAAACCGAGTTATTACTAGTACATAATAATTCGGTTTTCTCGTGAATCCTTTGGTACGTACCGTAGGAGATTAGAAGAGCTCAAGAATCGAAGTTTGGAAGGAGGATCATCCTTGTTAAGCAGCTCAAGACACTCCTTAGTAAAGGAGAGCACAACCTAGAGCCAAAACAAGGTATACGATCTTTAAACTCGGTTTTTAGTTGTTTTTAACAACATGCAAATCGATCCTCACCTAAGGTTCAACTTAATATAGTTATTAAGTGTTGTTTAGAATGTCTAAACCACCTTAGGTACTAACAATTGGTATCAGAGCATTTGGTCTTATTGCATGTTAAAACCGAGTTGGTTAATTAGGTGAATTATCGACTTAATTAATTTTAATGATAAAATGGTTTTGTCACTGGGTTTTTTCGACATGCATGGCTTCTAATGGTCTTAAAATAGTTTAGGACGAAATTTTAGAAATTTTGGAAATCTTTAGCTATTTTTCCATGAATTTTCGGTTTAAATCACATAATTAGCTTAATTATCGAATTAAGTGTTAATTAGATAATTTGCATGTATAAAATTATGTGAAAATTAAGAGGACTAAAATTTCCAGTAATAAAGTTCACCATGGCATTGGTTCGAATTTTCCCATAATTAAAAGTTAATTTTGGATTTTTTATCGTTATTAAGAGTTAATAATGATTAACATGGAAATTGTTTTCTTAATTGAATTAAAACAAGAAAATTCTGGAATTTTGCTCATGCATGTGCTACTGGCCGTATGATTTGTTGGCTAAAGAATATGATTTTTCTAATTAAATTCATAATTGTTATGATTAATTAGAGTAAATTAGTGATTTATGGCACTTTTCGAGCAAAAAGAGGGCTAAAACGAATCCATCAAACTAATTGAATCGACTTTAGTGTGACTAAAGTTGATAAACTAAAAAGTTTAGTTGTTGGTTTGGTTCCAAAAGTGTTTTGGTTGATTCATGATTTTAACTGTTAAAATCGTTTTCCAAATTAGCCGTTGTCTGATTTTTGTTAGTCGGTAAATGTGATTTACCGAGGTCAAATGTATAAGTGTTATACGTTTGACCAAAATCCGAGTATAGTATGGCCAAGATATCTCGTAGGACCGGTACTGTACCGTAATGTAAGGACGGTATCGGTGGGTTTGTAATTAATTGCGATCTCGTATCGCCTAATTGTAATATTTTTTTTTCTATTTTTAGAAAGTGAATGTATAATAGGATTATTCATGTAATTCTTTTTGGGAGCTATTACAAACCTTGGAGTGGAGTTGAAGATTGCATTTGAAGACGAGAAGCCGTCAAAGACTAGTTAGGACTAGTTTAGGTTTCTTTTAGGCGAGATAGGGCCATACTAGTACTCGTGATCGATTTATTAGTTTAATCGTATCTTGCATGCTTGGTTTATTGCATTTATCCGCCGACGTAGTGGATAGGATATAAACTAAAATTAGTGCACGCGTTTTAGTCGTTAAAAAAATTGTCGACGATTCGCTAAATATTTAGTTCACTTAATTAACGCGATGGACAATATAAAACGACTAGATCTCCTAAAACCAAATCAAATGTAATATCGAGAACTAGCTTTTCCAAATTTAACACCTATACAACCTTGTTCATTAGGAACCACACTCACCCTCTCGTGAGGTGGGACCTTTTTACCTTGGGGAGTAGGGTTGTAAGTGTTACAACGCGTTAGATTTGGTTGATCTCGACGAATTGGGCATAAGGGTTATGCAAATTCGAGGCTAGGGGACAAATATTCGAAAAATTTGTCAACCGAGAATTCTAAAGAGTTAGAATCAGCCAAGAGTTGGCTCACCCGAGTGTTATAAATTAGGGAAAAAGCTAAAGACGCCCTCTCGCGTGCCCGAAATTTATAAGTACGACGGATCTCGGAATCGGTTATATAATTAAGGGAGATCAATTATATAAACGTAATTCACGTTTTATGATTAAAATGTGAAATAAAATAATGCGATAAAATCTAACCAAATTTTATTTCCAATTTGTAGAATCCTAAATTGCAATGGCAAATCCAAATGCTAACCCAGTTCTACCGAGTATCACGAAAGACTCATGGCTCCGTGCTTTCATGGAGAAGAACTCCTTGAAGGACGACGGGAGCAACTTCCCAGAGTGGGAATTGAGTCTACGATTAGCCGCTAAAAGCGACGGAAAGGAGCGGTTCCTCGTTGAACCACCACCTGCGACGCCAGGACCTAACGCAACGTTGGCCGAGCGTCAAGCGTACGAGTTGTACGAGCAGGAATCAACCGCGATCAAAAATGTTTTGATCTATGCCATCGGGCCAAAGTTGCAGCGCCGGATGATTTATTCCTCCTCATACCAAATATTCGTCAAGTTAACGAATATGTATTCGCAAAAGCCGCGAATATTGCAATACGATGCCGCCAGTCGATTTTTTGAGGCACGATTAAGCAGGGGACAGCCGGTTGGCCCCCACGTGCTCAAAATGATCGAATACGTAGAGACGTTAGAGCGACTGGGATGCCCGATTTCTGATCAAATCGCGGTAGATCGTATACTCCACTCGCTCCATGATGAGTTCAACAATTTTAGGGTGAACTTCAACATGAATGATTTGAGGAAAAACCTCAATGAAATCCATGCTCTGCTTGTCCAAGCAGAGAAAGACATGGGAGCAAGTGGGAGTACTAGCGGAAAACGAGATGTTTTAGCGCTAAATGTGAGGAAGGAAGGTGGCAAGTTCAAAAATCGAGGCAAAAAGGGGAAGAAACCCGTGCAAGGAAAGGGCAAGGGCAAAGGAAAAGCGTCGGTAAACGCAAAAACCAAGCCACCCAAAAGCACGAACCCTGATCAAAGGTGCTTTCATTGTGACGGTGTAGGTCACTGGAGGCGCAACTGCCCCAAATACCTGGAGGAGAAGAAAGCTTCAGGTATCTACACTATAGACATAAACTTTGCTAGTTCCACGTCGTGGGTATTAGATACTGGATGTGGATCTCATCTCTGTAATCATTTGCAGGGGCTGCAGGAGGTGCGAGCGCTAGCAAGGGGTGAAGTGGACCTACGCGTTGGAAATGGAGCTAGGATAGCTGCTATTTCCGTAGGAACATATGTTTTGTCGTTAGCGTCAGGGTTGCAATTGCATTTGTATAATTGTTATTATGTACCAACCCTGAGCAAAAACATAATATCTGTATCTATGTTAGACGCGGAAGGTTTTCGTTTTGAAATTAAAAACAAATGTTGTTCCTTCTCGCACAATGATATGGTCTATGGAATAGCCCAATCAATTAACGGAATATATGTTTTAGACTTAACCACCGATGTCTATCATGTAGAAAATAAAAAGCTCAAAACAGGTGATCCTGAGGTGTCGTATCTCTGGCATTGTCGTTTAGGTCATATAAACGAAAAACGCATTAAGAGACTCGTATCCAGTGGAGTGCTCAAATCACTTGATTACGAATCATTTGATAAATGCGAATCTTGCCTGTTAGGTAAGATGACACGAAATCCTTTTTCGGGAAAAGGAATTCGAGCTAGTGAGCTATTGGAACTAATACATTCAGATGTGTGTGGTCCAATGAGCATCACAGCCAGAGGTGGTTACAACTATTTCGTCACGTTCACAGATGATTTTAGTAGATATGGATACGTCTACCTAATCAGGAACAAAGACGAAGTCCTTCGAAAATTCATAGAATTTCAGAGGGAAGTTGAAAACCAACTTGATAGGAAGATCAAAACCTTGCGATCTGATCGTGGAGGTGAATATCTGAATAACGAATTCAATTATCACCTGAGAGATTGTGGTATAGTATCACAATTAACACCTCCTGGAACACCACAGTTGAATGGTGTTGCTGAAAGGAGAAATAGAACCCTATTAGATATGGTTCGATCTATGATGAGTCAGGCTGAGCTTCCTGATTCATTTTGGGGTTTCGCTCTACAATCCGCCGTTTTCCTGCTGAACAGGAGTCCGACAAAATCAGCTCCAAAGACACCATATGAATTATGGAAAGGAAAAGTTCCTGACTTGTCTTTCATAAAAGTTTGGGGCTGTGAAACTTATGTTAAGAACCGTTCTGACAATAAGCTAGCACCCAGATCTGAGAAATGCCTATTTGTAGGTTATCCTTTAGTAACGCGAGGATATTACTTCTACAATCGCCAGGAGAACAAAGTGTTTGTGTCTCGTGATGCTGTCTTTCTAGAAAATGAGTTTATTTCTAGAAGACAGAGTGGGAGAAATTTTGAACTTCGGGAAGTTCAGGAGCCACAAACAGAGGACGAAAATCAGGATGTTTTACGAGAAAACAGCCCTGAAACGTCTAACACAGTGGTTCCGGCCTCCGTTCCTAGAAGGTCAGGGAGAGTAAGTCACCCACCTGAGAGATACTTAGGTATTGTCGAAAATGATGATAATTACTTAATGTTACTTTTAGAAAGTGACGAGCCCGCAACTTACAATGCAGCCATAACAGGTCCAAATTCTGCAAAATGGCTGGAGGCGATGAAATCTGAAATGGATTCCATGTACGAAAACCAAGTATGGGACTTGGTAGATGTGCCAGTAGGAACAAAAGTTCTGAAATGCAAATGGATCTATAAGATCAAAGTCGGCATGGATGGAAACAAGGACGTTTTCAAAGCTCGACTGGTGGCGAAAGGTTTCACGCAAATTCATGGTATTCACTATGATGAAACATTTGCACCAGTTGCGATGCTTAGGTCCGTTCGGATAATCTTAGCGATTGCTGCGTTTCATGATTATGAAATATGGCAGATGGATGTCAAAACCGCCTTCCTGAACGGGTTTCTGGAAGAGGAAGTGTATATGACACAGCCAGAGGGTTTTGTCGATCCACGCAATCCTGAGAAAGTTTGCAAGCTTAAAAGGTCCATTTATGGACTTAAGCAAGCATCCAGGAGCTGGAATCATCGGTTTGATCATGTAATCAAACAAAATGGTTTCACTCGCAGTGTTGAGGAACCATGTTTGTACATGAAGTTTAGTGGGAGCAAGGTTACGTTCCTAGTCCTGTATGTGGATGACATACTTCTCATCGGAAATGATATTCAGACCCTTAACTCAGTTAAAGGATGGTTAGGAAATCATTTTCAGATGAAGGACCTAGGAGAAGCGCAACGCATCTTAGGCATCCGAATCTATAGAGATAGATCGAAACGGATGTTGGCATTAAGTCAAGAAGTTTATGTGGATAAGATTCTTGAAAGATTCAATATGGAGAAATCCAAGAGAGGATATCTGCCAATGGGTCACGGAATAGTTCTGAGTAAGTCTCAATGTCCGTCTGAGCCCGCAGATATTGAACGCATGAAAAAGATTCCATACGCTTCCGCAGTTGGATCAGTCATGTATGCTATGATGTGTACGCGACCTGATGTCTCGTATGCTTTGAGCATGACGAGCAGGTATCAGGCTAATCCCGGTGAAAGTCACTGGATAGCTGTAAAGAATATCCTAAAGTACTTGAAAAGAACTAAGGATCAATTCTTAGTGTTTGGAGGAGATACTGAGCTACGTGTAAAAGGTTACACAGATGCTAGTTTCCAAACTGATCGAGATGATATGAAATCTCAATCCGGCTATGTTTTTACTCTGAACGGTGGTGCAATTTGCTGGAAAAGTTCCAAACAATCTGTCACAGCGGATTCTACAACGGAGGCAGAGTACATTGCGGCTTCAGAAGCTGCAAAAGAAGCGGTATGGATCAAGCAGTTTCTAGAAGGGCTGAAGGTTGTTCCGTCAGCAGCAGATCCTATCACTGTCTATTGCGACAACAGTGGAGCAATAGTTCAGGCTAAAGAGCCTAAGTCTAGTAACAGGTCTAGACATGTACTCAGGAAGTTTCACGTAATACGAGATTTTGTGGAACGAGGAGATATTTTGGTTTGTAAGGTCGGGACAGATGATAATGTCGCCGATCCTTTGACTAAGCCGATGACACAGGCTAAGCACAACAGTCATGTAACGTCCATGGGATTGAGACGCATGACTGATTGGCTGTAGGTTATGTGATATGTAATAGTTAGATCCTTGTATATTAACTTTTTACATACATATAAATATAAAGATTTTATCGTTTAAATTTATTCAGTTTTGTATATTCTGAATAAATATATATTCTGTTAAACTCCTATAGGTCGTAGAGACGATTTGAATCCTATTAAGTGAACAGGAATAGCAGAATAATTTAGTCCCTAGTCACAATGTGAGGTGACGACTCTAAGTGACTAGAGTGTAAGTCGATTAGGATGACTGGTTCAAAAGTCATAGGGTCATGGGATGACCGATCGTTTACACAGGCAGACTGTGAGACACTCTGTCGGACTTGACCACCTACAGATTCCTATTGCTGGGTCGAAGCTAGGAACGTTGTATTATTCCATTGAGTCGATTCTTTTGACCTGAAACTATTTATCAGAGTTTGTGCAATAAATAGTGACTTTGATTTATGTCCTAAGTCGTGCCGTAAAAGGAGGCTATAAGGACATATTTTGGGTCACTGTAAATTGTATGGAACAATGAGAGTAGAGTGAAGGGATTGTCCGCCCACGTCAGGGTTAATATCTTTAGGCCACTCGAGGAGTAGCAACTGGAAATGCGTGGCCACGCTCGGAAGTAATCTAAGGTAGATTTTTCCGGTCAGACAGTTGCGCTCTCGATCGAGAAAACCACTTTCCGATTTACATCGAGTGCAAGAGCGACCTGAAAGACATCTTGCATTAAGTGGGAGATATATAGGGCAAGAGTATCGATCATGCACGTACTTGTCTCGGACAAGTGGGAGATTGTTGGAGCAGTGTCCTCCGACAATAGTGCACTGATTAATAAATCTCAATTATGGAATAAGAGATCAGTTTATAAGCTAAACTAATCAGTTGATCAACGTAAATCAATAACGATTGGCCGTCTAGGGTTTGACGTTATTGTCGTCGTAAGACGGCGGAGATCGACTGGTCCCTATCGGTCATACCTATATAGGATAACGTGATGAACTCCTGTCAGCCAGTTAATGGTTAACTGGCAATGTGTTTAGTATCAGGCCGAAGAGTTTGTTATATTATTAACTATATGATAATTAATAATAAATAAACCGACTGATAAAATAGAACTTTTATCAGTATATATAAATTACTAAATTCGAGATTAGTAATTGTACGGGTATTATTGTGATTTGTCAATCGTGACAAATTTAGCTAGAATTAATTACAAGAGTTGTAATTATTAGCTAAAATATGATTAGAAATAATTATTATATAATAGTTAATTGTAACTTAATTAGTTAAGTTATGAAATGACTAAATTAACCTTACTATACCTTAAAGGTTGGTTAATTTAAGTGGGGGCAAATTAGTAAATTTGATTTACTAATTTAACCCACCACTATATATAGTCTAACCTTGATTAGACTACATACTACTAATCATATTTTCACAAAAATCAAACCCACAAAGTAAGGAAGAAAACATCATCTTCTTCCTCTCTAAAAAGAGCCAACCTTTCACCATAGCCACCAAGCTTTTTGAGCTTTGCATGTAGCTTAAAAACACATCTAAACACAAAACTACTTCACCCTAATTGATCCTAATTGTTAGGGATTAGGGCTAGTTTGTTTTTGGGGTAAACCGAGTTATTACTAGTACATAATAATTCGGTTTTCTCGTGAATCCTTTGGTACGTACCGTAGGAGATTAGAAGAGCTCAAGAATCGAAGTTTGGAAGGAGGATCATCCTTGTTAAGCAGCTCAAGACACTCCTTAGTAAAGGAGAGCACAACCTAGAGCCAAAACAAGGTATACGATCTTTAAACTCGGTTTTTAGTTGTTTTTAACAACATGCAAATCGATCCTCACCTAAGGTTCAACTTAATATAGTTATTAAGTGTTGTTTAGAATGTCTAAACCACCTTAGGTACTAACAGTTTTACCATTAAGGACTTGCGCGACTAATAGGTAATGACATGTGGCATTTTGTTGAACTTTTTTTTTCCGGTGTTTCTATGGTGAGACCATCTGATCGTATGAGACTAGTTATTAGGTTACTTTTGATATACCAACGTGTTACTTTTGAAATAGGTTGGTTTTGAAAAGTAATAATTAGTTTTGAAATGTGTGAGATCGATATCTAATCGTATGAGACCGTCTCACGGTAGAATTTCCAATATAATACATATTTAACAATTAGGCCGGGAAATAAATTGTGTAACAAAGTGGGGTGCAAGTCACCCACTATTTTATCCGGATTAGAATCGCCAATTCGCGTGGAGGTATTATGCATTTTGACATAGAAAATGCTAATAAGAAATCTAAAAAATAATTTGTGAACAGTAAAGACCGCCACATGAATATAGAGGGTGACAAAAGTCTGTGTATGGACCAATGGTAGATGGTGGCAGCAAGGGAGCTTGTTTGTCTGCCATAGGAAATGTCTTTGCTGCTTCAGATTACCAACCTCTTTCTTCATCTTCTTCGTCCAATGTCCCTGTCGTTTCTGGGCACATCCCTTGTGCTACAGATATAGACAAAGAACCACCGCCTAGCATTAGCCAAGCAGATTATTGCGAGAACATTGAAATTGAACTATTTCAGCATTCTGATATGGATGATTGGCAGGCAACAGCGTATAATGAAACAATTTCTCCATTAAATAAACTGTATAATAAAGAACTTTCTTGTTCTAAAAAATGTCTAATATTTCATCCCCACTCCCAAATGGCTACACCAAAGAGCATGTTCTGTTTCCTACTGTTAAACCGAGCAAAGGTCTACCTTCACATATTAAAAAGTTGCACAAAACACAGTGTGCTACACCAAAGAGCATGTTCTGTTTCCCAACCGAGCAATGGAGTACAATATTAAAAAGTTGCACAAAGAAAACTACATTAATTGTCGAAACTCCAACAACGGTCCTCAGCTTCTGCCATTGTTCTCACCTTTCTTCTTTTTATCTTTCTTTGACGACCTTCCAGCACCCTCCCTCTGAAATCGAATAATTCGAGTCACATTAAAAAAAAAAAAAACAAACAAACAAACTTGCATACCGGCTGAGCCAGCTCACAAGCTTGGACAGTCTCACAAGCTCCTTCCCCTCTCCTCTTCTTTCTGTTTTTCTTAGACTTGCTTCCACCATCAGCACTCAGATCAGGGAAAGAGGAGCTGAATGCACGAGATGTCTCACCATCCTCTATGACTGGACTGTGCTCCCTCTGACATCACAAATTGATAATTCGAGTCAGACAAAAATAAAGAATAAGAAAACAAACAGACATCAAAAAAAGAAACACTTGCATAGAATGCATACCCCAGGAGCTTGGAAAGTCGGCTCACCAGCTGTCCCTTTCCTCTTCTTTCTGTCTTTCTTGGCCATCATTCCAGCATTACCACTCAGGTCAGGAATCGAGGAGCCGAATGCACGAGATGTCTCACCAGCCTCAATCACGGGATTGTGCTCCCTTTAACATCACAAATTGATAATTCGAGTCAGACAAAAATAAAAAATAAGAAAACAAACAGAGTACAAAATAAGAAACAAACAGACATAAAAAAAAGAAACACATGCATAGAATGCATACCCCAGGAGCTTGGAAAGTCGGCTCACCAGCTGTCCCTTTCCTCTTCTTTCTGTCTTTCTTGGCCATCATTCCAGCATTACCACTCAGGTCAGGAATCGAGGAGCCGAATGCACGAGATGTCTCACCAGCCTCAATCACGGGATTGTGCTCCCTCTGACATCACAATTTGATAATTCGAGTCAGACAAAAATAAAAAATAAGAAAACAAACAGAGTACAAAATAAGAAACAAACAGACATAAAAAAAAAAAAAGAAACACATGCATAGAATGCATACCCCAGGAGCTTGGAAAGTCGGCTCACCAGCTGTCCCTTTCCTCTTCTTTCTGTCCTTAGACTTCCTTCCACCATCAGCACTCAGGTCAGGGAAAGAGGAGCTGAATGCTGACACGCCTAGAACAAGTTCCAAGCAAGTCTAATCATCCTACTATAGCTAGGGTCGAATCCACGAGGACGGAGGGTGGTTGTCTATCGATTAAGTTCTAATTTTAGTCTAATCCAATCAAGAATTAAAGATATAGTCTAATCTATTATCTAATTTCTACTAATCAACGATTTAAACACACGAACTAGTAACTAATTAAACTAACACGCAAATTTAGACGATAATTTACAAACGCTAGGGGTTAAAGAGATTTACGGGTATAAAGTTGATGCCTTTAGTTTAGAGAGGTTGAATTGAGTCTAAACATGTACACTAACAAGTTATCAAGGCCAAAGAGAAGGGTTAATTCTTTCTCAAGCAACTAACCAATGCCTAATTACTAATTAATTCATTTCCATGCAATTAATCAATAATCCCAAGTTTAATTAGCCAATTTCAATCTCAAGTCTCCCATATTGATTAAAACGCAATAATAAGTAAAATAGATCGTCATCTATATTTACCAAATCGTTAAAGCATTAAACTTGGTGATAAAGTAGCATGCTTATCAAATAATAACCATTAGACAACCCCTCTAACCATAAAATTCACAACTTTAACCCATTAACCTCACCCCTAGCCAAGAAAACTACTCACACATACTTAAACTAACACTAATCACAATTAACATAACCTTAAACATGTTACTAAGCATGAAAACTAGATAAAGATGCAAACTTGGATGACAAATATAATTAATTGACTAATAAACATGAACTAGTTTTTGCGCCCGTGACAATCACGGGACTGTTATACATATCTTGTATACCTCTTTTCCTTGGTTGAATTTAAAGGATATATATGAGATACCTCAATTTCAATTGATCGTCAAGGTTTATTACCAGTTTTTTCCCTGTAAGTTTATTTGGACAAAACTAATTCGTGTATTACAATTTTTTTCCTATTAATGACTGAACTTAACCTGTTAGAATACAAACTCTAACTGAACTTGGTCCAATCATGGTTGAACAGGCCAAATAATCGATCCCTAGATCAACCACAACAATTATATAACAATTTTAAATCTTAAAGTGATATTTTCAGAATTCCCATGTAGTTTCCAACTTTTGCTGATATACCGCCAAGGTTTCCGCATTTGAAAAATGCTTCAGAGGTTTGCGTTTCGGATTTCTTTTAGGGTTTAGTCTAACAGTCATTACCACTGTCAATTTTTTTAAAAACTTTCAATCATCATATAATCATATCATTTGGAGTACCCCTTAGCGAACCTAACCAAATTCAAATTGTTATTCTCATTAGTTAATGTATGATTTACATATTGAGGACAATAGTACTGCCGATAAGTATTCCCAACACTCTATCGCTGCCAGTTTACTAATCCAACATGTGGATGAAGATACTTTTGATCTCTTTTGAACTCGTTTCAACAATCTCTCCTTTGTCGACATTTTATACTCATGTACACCTAAATTTACATCAAAAGTTTAGTACAAAGTATTTAGTGTATTAATTATTGCATTTTCAAATTTTGAGGTATTAAGAAAATTCTTATATCACAAAAAATAACCTTAAAATAACATAGGAGGTAAATTGCTCATGATAAAAACATATGGTGTTAGATTGCACATTTAGAAGTTAGATTGCACCATTGATCATAAACGTGGGGTAAATTGTCACTTTCACCCTTCGATAATCTCATAGTTGATGCATGGAACAATCTTACTATATTTAAATTTTATTACTTACACTTGCAAATCGTAAAAATAAATGACCAAATCGATCAATTCCGATCCATTATAATAGTTATACTGTAATAAGATATAACTATGATTTGGAACCTTATAATATGGGACTACAAATAATGATAATGAGTACATAAAATTGATATAAACTAACACCCTCCTATATTGTAGCATATGAGAATCCCTTTTCCGCAACACTTTTCTTCTCCACCAAGGTTTTCATTATTTTGACAACTTTTAAAAAAACAAACGGTGAAACACATATTTTTTGTATGCTAAATCAATCAAAGACCAAATTATATATAGTTAGTCGAATTAGCATGTTACAAAAAACTTGGAAAACCAACGGCCAAAAGTCACTACATTGATTATAATCAATAAAAAACTTTCAAACTACTCATAAAATTCAATTAAAACTTTTTAGATGTATTGTGGAAGATGAAAAATTCTTTATAATTAATTCAAATAAATAAGTTGATTTAATATCTTCATTGCTTGGTTTTTACCCCTGAAAACTTACTCAAATGCACATAGGGATGACACGTAGGATTAGCGAATTTGTAGATGTTAGCCTATTAATATTATTATATAGATTAGTAACAATTGAAACAAAATAAATTGCAATAAATAAAAGAGAGAGAAACTTGTTACCCAAATAAAGTAATAAAGAGATGAAGTGAATGAAATAAGACTTGAATTATATTAATAATGAAACTTGAAAATTTGTTGTGAAAATCTTAAACAAATTGAAATGAAAGAAGAAAAGATGTAAGAATTACAATGGTGGAGAAACCAAAGTTGAACTAGGAGAGAGAAATTCTAGATCTAAATTTGAACTACCTAAAAATATCTAAGGAAATGAAAAGGTGGAAAAAAAGTCTCATACAACCTAGGTTAGGTGGGTATTTATAGTGAGCAAAATAAAAAGACGAAAAAACGTGTCAAAAGGGCGAAACTGGCTTCCACTCGGCGACACACTCGGTGAGTGTATATATCCACTCGGTGAGTGGAGCCATCCGCTCGGCCGAGTGGATGTGCACTCGGTGGCTTGCTCTCGGATGGTTATACGCTCGTCCATCCGCTCGACGAGCGTACGGCCGAGCGGCCAAAAACTGGCGCGCGCACTTGACTTTGGAAGGCCATATCTCACTCGTTTCTTGGTCAAATTGGGCTTATAATATATCATTGGAAAGCTAACGGGATGAACTTTCACCTCCAACTTGAATCATCACTATATCAGCTATAGAACATGAGATACGAGCGTTTGAAGTTACCCCTTTGCGCGAAGAGTCTTCAACTCATGTGTTTGCCCTCTCTTTGCTTCCAAACTTATATCATCATCACATACCCTCGATTCCCGTGCCTAGGGTCCCTCTCAAAGATCTATCTCCGCTCTTTGACTCTCCAATGCCTCGGGTTCCGCTCCAACATGCTCCGTAGGTGCCCCTACAAAAGCCAAAACCACACCGCAGAACCCGATTCTAGTACAAAATAGAAAATGCACTAGAATTTGCAAAATGGCATTAAATTGAGCCAAGATAAACATATATATGAAAAGAGCGGAAAAACAACTATAAAATCATCAAAAGTAGGACACGGGAGGGCAAAAATCGCATGAAAAAGAGGACATTTGAGTCATATATCAAACTCCCCCACACTAAACTCTTACTCGTCTCCGAGTAAGTCAAATCAAATCAAATGCAAACATGGGGAAATGAGCTCAAAACCAAGTCACAACTACATACACACTACCCTTATTATAACAAACAAACACATATCTACAAAAACTAGCTTATAAGCATATTATTCCTATAATACCCGATTGAGCTTTAGCGTGCTCCGCGCCCCTTCAACTCCCTCTCCGGGGCATCCTTGAGGATGGGCACCCCTTGGGAGGCAAGGAGGGTCTTGCGAGAAAATTTGGAATACAATCATATCATTCAAGCACACAAATACAAAGTAGATTGATCCCGACCAAAACAAGTCACTTCCCTCAAAAGTGACTACCGTCCTAGCCCAAATGGGAGCCTAGGAGGTTTTTCGGCTTCCCCTAACGCAAAACAAATGATTCTAAAACTCAACTAAAAAGGTGACTATATACACTAGACAATCAACCAAATCCACTAAACCATTGCTCACAAGGGTTAACCCCCCCTAACGCGTTGACAAAGAGGCATGGAGGGAGGTGAGAAAGTCCTCAAGTGTGCGTTTATTCTTGTGAACCGCAAATCCCGACCCCTACAAGTGTAGGTGCTAAGGATCGTCCAAAATTGTGCTTGACAACTAAAAACTTTGTGGAGAAAGAGATTGAGAATATGTAGAGAATTTGTAGTTTTATTCAACAAACACTTTTTGTGAGGCTAAGGTGTCCCCATTTCAAGACTAGGTAGCAAGAGAATCGAAATTTTTGGATTTTTCTCTTTTTTTTTTCTCTTTTTTTTTTTTTTTTTTGTGGGGTTTTCCCACTTTATTTACGTGGTTCATTGCCACGGTGGTAGTTTATACCAATTTATTGAACAATAGAGAAATATTTTTTTGGTGGCTCCACTTATAAAAGTCTTGCCGATTTTTCTTGATATTTCGAAATGAACGGGGATTTATTCCAAATCGGCTTATTAAAGCCTCATTGGTGGCGGAGGTGCGCCAAGGTAGGGACGGTCACACCCCCTTCTAAGTGTTTGTGGAAAAAGACGTTATCAAGCACAACAATGTCACCTTGGGAGAGTAGTCACACAAAGAATTCAACGCACAAAATTGGCAAAAACAAATTAATCGGAATAGTAGCCCCAAAGTCAAAACATTAGGCGGGAAAAACACTTATTCACAATGCAATGGTGCAAGAAGGATTGTCTAAGTGGCATAGTTTCCTAAAAAGTTGAAAATTAGAAAAATTTCTAAATTGTTAGGGGAAAGCAAAACTATTTACATTTTTTGGTTTCAAAGAACAAAAAAAAAATCATTTTTTTTTTTGGATTTTTGAAAGATAAGAAAATAAAAAAAATAAGTACAAGAAGCGAAGAAAACAAAGCAAGTAAATAAATATGTACAAAGCATCAAAATTTGGATTTAGGGGTTTGGATTCAAAGGAGCATAAACAACAAGCATCTAAATATGCAAATAGTCAACTAAGGAGAACAAACAAATAATCAAAGCCATATAATTCTTCCACCACATAGACTCAAATTATCAAACAAGATGCATTCATGATCAATGAAAATCCAAGTCTAACATACCATCATATTGCACAACCACGAGCTATCACAAATCTAGGCAAGAGCAACAAGAAACACCAAACTCAAATCTCCCCCACACTTGAATCGGACATTGTCCTCAATGTTAAAACAAAAGGGAGTGAGTAAAGTGTATTACCTATGATTTTTAAAGGTGGATGCTCCATCTACATTCTTCTCGTGGCTTGTGGTGGTGAGAGGTGGCTTAAGTCATGTTGACCCCATCATTAACGTACCCATCAAAGCACGTAGCAACTTGTCAAATGAGGAAGAGGAATCGTTTGATGAGACCCAAGGCGATGCATATGACATGATCTTCGGTAGTATTCGATCCAAATAAGTGAAGCATGACTTAGATCTCTTGTGTAACGCTTTATACTCAATGAGAATATGATCATCTTCATGGGTATCCTTGCAATCTTGGTGGGGATTAGAGAGGTTTATAAGGTTTGGATCAACAAAAATCTCGCTTGAGCCCTTTTCTCTATAACTCCCCAAAAGAACAAGTTTATCTCTAGGACAAGATATAATCACAAGAGATTCATCTTCATTCAAGGCAACTGTCAGACTAGTTGCTCCTCCCACTTCAATAGAAGAATGAAGGGAGGAAGTAAATACCCCCTTCTCCGGCTAACCGATAGGGAAATCCTTACATAAGCAAAAAAAGCATGAACTCATTTTTAAATTTGCGAAAACTCTTAATCTTACTCCTCAATTTCCCTTTTTGAGACTTGCCCTTCGCCGTTATTTATAGGCTCCTTCATAGATTCGTCAAACACGAAATCGTCACAACCAAACTCAAAAAGCGGATTATCGTGCAACGAACAATCAATTTCATAAAGAGGATTTTCATTGAATAATGCGCCTTGAGGTTCATCCACACCAAGGTTGCTCTCATCTTCAAGTTTCTCGTCAACCACAATCCCCACTATACTACAATCACCACTTTCCTCATCCACAAGCTCCTCGTCCTCCTTATCATCATCCAAAAGTGGGTGGTCATATAGCGGACAATCGAAATCATATAGAGAGTTTTCATGAGAAACGGCTAGAGCTTCATACGTGTGGAAAGTCCTCTCATTGAGGGATTCCTTTTGGGCATTTTCCTTTAATTCTTCTTTTGGCTCCTCAACAATCTCATCATTGCTTTCCTCAACACCTTCCTCTTGGAGAGTGTCTTGAGAGAATATCTCGTCCCCCCTCTCCTCCTCCTCACAAGTCACGGTTTCATCCTCCAATGGGCCAACCAAATCTAGACCACTCCTCAAACATATGGCATTGGCTTGGAAATTGGAAGTTGTTTGAGCCATAGTGTCAATGTGACTTTCATGAACTTTCAAGGAATTGATAAAATTTTCATTTGACTCTATCAATTGTTTCACCATGTTTTCAATGTTTGAGAGGGAGGAGTTATGTTGTCGAGAGTCTTGTGGAATAAGGGGATTTTGAAATTTATGATGGAAGTTGGGTAGGTAGGGCAATGGGTTTTGAGCGTCAATCTCCCATTCCGAAGATACATGAGCAAAATACACAAAAAATTCCCAACTCCTATCATAATCCATAAGATTGAATCTCCCCTCACTCATGCATTCAACACTTGCTCTCGTCTCTTCATTGATGCCCTCATAGATAATATGACACATTTCCCATATTTCAACATTGATACCACATTGAACAATACATGCATCAAGTCTAGCAAAATAGTTATGAAACCATTCATGCTCAAATTGAGGGAAATAGAAAATGGTCATTTTTCACGAATATTCTATTGTCCTGGGCAAAAACTCGATAAAAACGTTAGTACCATGTGCCAAATGGCACCACAAACACACATTCTAACAAATAACAATGATTAGTCCTAAAACTTAAACAAAAACCGATATCAATCACTAAACAACACCGTCCCCGGCAACGGCGCCAAATTTGACACGCCTAAAACTAAGTTCAAGCAAGTCTAATCATCCTAGCATAGTCTAGGGTCGAATCCACGAGGACGGAGGGTAATTGTCTATCAATAATGTCCCAATTTTAGTCTAATCAAATCAATAATCGAAAATTAGTCTAATCTATTATCTAATTTCTACTAATCAACGATTTAAACACACGAACTAGTAACTAATTAAACTAACACGCAAATTTAGACGATAATTTACAAACGCTAGGGGTTAAAGAGATTTACGGGTATAAAGTTGATGCCTTTAGTTTAGAGAGGTTGAATTGAGTCTAAACATGTACACTAACAAGTTATCAAGGCCAAAGAGAAGGGTTAATTCTTTCTCAAGCAACTAACCAATGCCTAATTACTAATTAATTCATTTCCATGCAATTAATCAATAATCCCAAGTTTAATTAGCCAATTTCAATCTCAAGTCTCCCATATTGATTAAAACGCAATAATAAGTAAAATAGATCGTCATCTATATTTACCAAATCGTTAAAGCATTAAACTTGGTGATAAAGTAGCATGCTTATCAAATAATAACCATTAGACAACCCCTCTAATCATAAAATTCACAACTTTAACCCATTAACCTCACCCCTAGCCAAGAAAACTACTCACACATGCTTAAACTAACACTAATCACAATTAACATAACCTTAAACATGTTACTAAGCATGAAAACTAGATAAAGATGCAAACTTGGAAGACAAATATAATTAATTGACTAATAAACATGAATTAGTAACAATTGAAACAAAATAAATTGCAATAAATAAAAGAGAGAGAAACTTGTTACCCAAATAAAGTAATAAAGAGATGAAGTGAATGAAATAAGACTTGAATTATATTAATAATGAAACTTGAGAATTTGTTGTGAAAATCTTGAACAAATTGAAATGAAAGAAGAAAAGATGTAAGAATTACAATGGTGGAGAAACCAAAGTTGAACTAGGAGAGAGAAATTCTAGATCTAAATTTGAACTACCTAAAAATATCTAAGGAAATGAAAAGGTGGAAAAAAAGTCTCATACAACCTAGGTTAGGTGGGTATTTATAGTGAGCAAAATAAAAAGACGAAAAAACGTGTCAAAAGGGCGAAACTGGCTTCCACTCGGCGACACACTCGGTGAGTGTATATATCCACTCGGTGAGTGGAGCCATCCGCTCGGCCGAGTGGATGTGCACTCGGTGGCTTGCTCTCGGATGGTTATACGCTCGTCCATCCGCTCGACGAGCGTACGGCCGAGCGGCCAAAAACTGGCGCGCGCACTTGACTTTGGAAGGCCATATCTCACTCGTTTCTTGGTCAAATTGGGCTTATAATATATCATTGGAAAGCTAACGGGATGAACTTTCACCTCCAACTTGAATCATCACTATATCAGCTATAGAACATGAGATACGAGCGTTTGAAGTTACCCCTTTGCGCGAAGAGTCTTCAACTCATGTGTTTGCCCTCTCTTTGCTTCCAAACTTATATCATCATCACATACCCTCGATTCCCGTGCCTAGGGTCCCTCTCAAAGATCTATCTCCGCTCTTTGACTCTCCAATGCCTCGGGTTCCGCTCCAACATGCTCCGTAGGTGCCCCTACAAAAGCCAAAACCACACCGCAGAACCCGATTCTAGTACAAAATAGAAAATGCACTAGAATTTGCAAAATGGCATTAAATTGAGCCAAGATAAACATATATATGAAAAGAGCGGAAAAACAACTATAAAATCATCAAAAGTAGGACACGGGAGGGCAAAAATCGCATGAAAAAGAGGACATTTGAGTCATATATCAAACTCCCCCACACTAAACTCTTACTCGTCTCCGAGTAAGTCAAATCAAATCAAATGCAAACATGGGGAAATGAGCTCAAAACCAAGTCACAACTACATACACACTACCCTTATTATAACAAACAAACACATATCTACAAAAACTAGCTTATAAGCATATTATTCCTATAATAGCCGATTGAGCTTTAGCGTGCTCCGCGCTCCTTCAACTCCCTCTCCGGGGCATCCTTGAGGATGGGCACCCCTTGGGAGGCAAGGAGGGTCTTGCGAGAAAATTTGGAATACAATCATATCATTCAAGCACACAAATACAAAGTAGATTGATCCCGACCAAAACAAGTCACTTCCCTCAAAAGTGACTACCGTCCTAGCCCAAATGGGAGCCTAGGAGGTTTTTCGGCTTCCCCTAACGGAAAACAAATGATTCTAAAACTCAACTAAAAAGGTGACTATATACACTAGACAATCAACCAAATCCACTAAACCATTGCTCACAAGGGTTAACCCCCCCTAACGCGTTGACAAAGAGGCATGGAGGGAGGTGAGAAAGTCCTCAAGTGTGCGTTTATTCTTGTGAACCGCAAATCCCGACCCCTACAAGTGTAGGTGCTAAGGATCGTCCAAAATTGTGCTTGACAACTAAAAACTTTGTGGAGAAAGAGATTGAGAATATGTAGAGAATTTGTAGTTTTATTCAACAAACACTTTTTGTGAGGCTAAGGTGTCCCCATTTCAAGACTAGGTAGCAAGAGAATCGAAATTTTTGGATTTTTCTCTTTTTTTTTTCTCTTTTTTTTTTTTTTTTGGTGGGGTTTTCCCACTTTATTTACGTGGTTCATTGCCACGGTGGTAGTTTATACCAATTTATTGAACAATAGAGAAATATTTTTTTGGTGGCTCCACTTATAAAAGTCTTGCCGATTTTTCTTGATATTTCGAAATGAACGGGGATTTATTCCAAATCGGCTTATTAAAGCCTCATTGGTGGCGGAGGTGCGCCAAGGTAGGGACGGTCACACCCCCTTCTAAGTGTTTGTGGAAAAAGACGTTATCAAGCACAACAATGTCACCTTGGGAGAGTAGTCACACAAAGAATTCAACGCACAAAATTGGCAAAAACAAATTAATCGGAATAGTAGCCCCAAAGTCAAAACATTAGGCGGGAAAAACACTTATTCACAATGCAATAAAGTTAATCATATTCATAAAACGACACCATATTCATAAACGACTGAGAATATGTCCATATGGTGTCGTTTTATGAATATGATTAACTTTATTGCTTCAGTTGTGCGAAATGGAAAAGAAATTCAGATTTATACATGAAGCTGATGCCAAGTATTATGTTAAGCATCAAAAGGTCTTTGTGGATGTTCATGAAGCATTGGAGGCTTCTTTATTATTAGGCTTTCGAATCACACAAATGGACTTGAACATACGCATGGAGAAAATGAATTTGAAAGCGGCCAGCAATGGAGAGGCGACAAGGATTCACTCTACCCTTGACAAGTTAAGGGCCATGAGAGCAGAGGCAGCGGCAGAATACCAACCTCTAGGCACTAAGTTAAATCAGGTTGTTAAGGCTTTTCAACAAGAGGTTCGGCAGTTCTACAAGGATACCCAAAACAAGGAGCTTACCTTTAACGTGAGGATAACTGACGCTGCCCATGTTAACACGCTTCAGTATCTTCTGTTACAAGACAGCGTTCGAGTGACATGGGTTGTGTCTCGGCAGTGTGCCAAGAGAAATAGATTTATATCCTCTTTCTGTGCTAAAGCAAAGGATTTTAAGTTTGATTATGCTATAATTAGGAGTCCTGAAACTGTTGCTAAGGAGTTAGAAAAGTTTAAGGAGGAGGTGCAAGTTGGTCTTGAAGGAGCTAATGTGGGAGCACTTGAGGATGCACCCTCAGGAGTGCAAGTTGGTCCTCAAAGAGCTAATGCGGGAGCTTTTGAGGAGGCATCCTGGGGATTGGGTTTTACTCGAAGTGTCTTTGAGAAATACACTGATGAGTGTGATGACCTATTTCAAGATTATAGAGGTGATGAAAATAAGGTTCATGAGGTTATTGTGGCATCAGCTCAAAAGCAACAATCTGGCATTGTCATACGAGAACCAAGAGTGAACTCTGTACCACATAATGATGACAAGGGCAAGGGTGTAATGGAGGTTGGGAAATTTAAAAAACCAAAGGAATATGCATCATCGTATCGTTCCTTTGGTGACTATGTGGGAGAGCAGGTATGCTCTCTGTCCATTTCCAATCTTTTCATCTGTTTGTTTATTTTATATTTTATACTTTTTTTATCTCTCTCTAATCATTTGACTTGTGATGGCAGGGTGCTGAGGCTAGAAAAAAGGATAGACAAGCTCCCAAGGGTGAGGATTGTGAGGCATCTCGTGCATTCAGCTCCTCTTTCCCGGACCTGAGTGCTGATGGTGGAAGGAAGTCTAAGAAAGCCAAAAAGAAGGGTAAAGGGACAGCTGGTGAGCCGACTTTCCAAGCTCCTGGGGTATGCATTCTATGCAAGTGTTTCTTATTTTGATGTCTGTTTGTTTTCTTATTTTTTACTCTGTTTGTTTTCTTATTTTTTTATTTTTGTCTGCCTCGAATTATCAATTTGTGATGTCAGAGGGAGCACAGTCCTGTCATTGAGGATGGTGAGACATCCCGTGCATTCAGCTCCTCTTTCCCTGACCTGAGTGCTGATGGTGGAAGGAAGTCTAAGAAAGCCAAAAAGAAGGGTAAAGGGACAGCTGGTGAGCCGACTTTCCAAGCTCCTGGGGTATGCATTCTATGCAAGTGTTTCTTATTTTGATGTCTGTTTGTTTTCTTATTTTTTACTCTGTTTGTTTTCTTATTTTTTATTTTTGTCTGACTCGAATTATCAATTTGTGATGTCAGAGGGAGCACAGTCCTATCATTGAGGATGGTGAGACATCTCGTGCATTCAGCTCCTCTTTCCCTGACCTGAGTGCTGATGGTGGAAGGAAGTCTAAGGACAGAAAGAAGAGGAAAGGGACAGCTGGTGAGCCGACTTTCCAAGCTCCTGGGGTATGCATTCTATGCATGTGTTTCTTTTTTTTTTTATGTCTGTTTGTTTCTTATTTTGTACTCTGTTTGTTTTCTTATTTTTTATTTTTGTCTGACTCGAATTATCAATTTGTGATGTCAGAGGGAGCACAATCCCGTGATTGAGGCTGGTGAGACATCTCGTGCATTCGGCTCCTCGATTCCTGACCTGAGTGGTAATGCTGGAATGATGGCCAAGAAAGACAGAAAGAAGAGGAAAGGGACAGCTGGTGAGCCGACTTTCCAAGCTCCTGGGGTATGCATTCTATGCATGTGTTTCTTTTTTTGATGTCTGTTTGTTTCTTATTTTGTACTCTGTTTGTTTTCTTATTTTTTATTTTTGTCTGACTCGAATTATCAATTTGTGATGTTAGAGGGAGCACAATCCCGTGATTGAGGCTGGTGAGACATCTCGTGCATTCGGCTCCTCGATTCCTGACCTGAGTGGTAATGCTGGAATGATGGCCAAGAAAGACAGAAAGAAGAGGAAAGGGACAGCTGGTGAGCCGACTTTCCAAGCTCCTGGGGTATGCATTCTATGCAAGTGTTTCTTTTTTTGATGTCTGTTTGTTTTCTTATTCTTTATTTTTGTCTGACTCGAATTATCAATTTGTGATGTCAGAGGGAGCACAGTCCAGTCATAGAGGATGGTGAGACATCTCGTGCATTCAGCTCCTCTTTCCCTGATCTGAGTGCTGATGGTGGAAGCAAGTCTAAGAAAAACAGAAAGAAGAGGAGAGGGGAAGGAGCTTGTGAGACTGTCCAAGCTTGTGAGCTGGCTCAGCCGGTATGCAAGTTTGTTTGTTTGTTTTTTTTTTTTTAATGTGACTCGAATTATTCGATTTCAGAGGGAGGGTGCTGGAAGTTCGTCAAAGAAAGATAAAAAGAAGAAAGGTGAGAACAATGGCAGAAGCTGAGGACCGTTGTTGGAGTTTCGACAATTAATGTAGTTTTCTTTGTGCAACTTTTTAATATTGTACTCCATTGCTCGGTTGGGAAACAGAACATGCTCTTTGGTGTAGCACACTGTGTTTTGTGCAACTTTTTAATATGTGAAGGTAGACATTTGCTCGGTTTAACAGTAGGAAACAGAACATGCTCTTTGGTGTAGCCATTTGGGAGTGGGGATGAAATATTAGACATTTTTTAGAACAAGAAAGTTCTTTGTTATACCGTTTATTTAATGGAGAAATTGTTTCATTATACGCTGTTGCCTGCCAATCATCCATATCAGAATGCTGAAATAGTTCAATTTCAATGTTCTCGCAATAATCTGCTTGGCTAATGCTAGGCGGTGGTTCTTTGTCTATATCTGTAGCACAAGGGATGTGCCCAGAAACGACAGGGACATTGGACGAAGAAGATGAAGAAGAGGAGAGGTGAAGTAACAAAAGATGGCCGAAAAATAAGAAGGCAGGAGGCAACTATCGTAAGGAGAGAGCCAAAAAAAAAAAGTAAATGGGAAACAATGAGATACAAAAGCAAAGTACAGAGTGAAAGTAAGAGTAAAGAAGTACTCCGAAGAGGAAAAAGAGGTGAGAAGGAAACACCAAAAAGAAACTCAAGTCCATTGCATCAGTTTAGCTCACACAAGAAAAAAGAAGTTAAACTTGAGGGTAAGGTCATACGTTATGCAGTTATCATGAGCACGTCCACTTGTGTATTCGTCAGCTGTATCACTAACATTACTATACTTCGACTGACCGTACAGTTTTCCAAAAGCTCCGGAAATCTGGAACATGACGATATCCATGTATCAGCAAAACAATCTCAAATAACTCTAAATGAGCAATGAAGAATGGCCTTTAATAGAATACTTTTTCTGCATCAGAACAAACAATGGGGCAATAAAGTTCCAACATGCAAAAAACATATATTATCATGAGGTTTCAGACTAAAGCTTTTTAACTAGATAGCTTCTCTTAGGTTCAAGCTCCATATAATAATAGATTATCGTGAGGCTACTCAACAGGAGTTCATGGTTCCGATTCCCAATAATTCGGAACTCAAACCTATAGGGTACCCACAGACCCAAGAGAATACCCTGTACATGTGTAGCTTACAGGTTCTGAGTATCCTGCTGAGGCTATGAGGAAAAAGAAACATTGCTGACTTCAGTTTGTAAACATAAAAACCAAATAAAGAAAAATAAGCTAGCAAGTTACCTTAAACTCACTAAAGCTCACTCAAATGGTCCCAAAGCCTAAGCTCTCGAAAGCCGTTATATTTTCCATTCACATAAAGGTTATGCCTAACGCTGGGATATAATACCTTAAAGATAATTATGTATATTGTAAATCAGAAAGAAATGTTGATGCAATTTCAGGGGATAATGCTTATTCTGAGCTGGATAATCCCGAGTTAGAAATGATTAAAATTTGCTGGACAAGGGAGTAGTTGGATTGGAGGAAAGAGGCAGGACGGTGGGTGAAACCAGCTCAGATGACAAGAGTACAAGACAAAAGCCAGTATTACCAGCTGTAGCAACAAAGTGAGTGCGCTATCCACTGTGAAGCAGCAGGTTGTACAACTTACTGAGGAAGGAATGACAGATTACCACAAAGGTTTATATTAGGATGTTTTTACTTGGTTTATATGTATTTCTGTCATTTAATTGTAAGCAAACCAAGCATTTAGAATTGTCATTATCAAGGCTCTATCTATATGTAAATTGTAATCACCACTGCATTTGAGGAGTATCAATCTATATTATCATCTCCTATTGCCCTATCTCAAATTCTTTCAAATTAAGTTACAATGCTTATAATCTTCAAGACTCCCTTTCTTCTTCTTGGGAATCTCTGGGTTCGGAGTGGATTATCCTTCAAAAGCTTTGCTGGGATTAATCAGGCTAAAGTCTCCACCTTTGTGGTAATCAGGTAATATTATTTACACGAATAGAGTACATAGAACCTCAAATAGCAGTTTCGCTTCAATTTCTTCTAGTAAGAGCTTATTCAATCTCTTTATCTAAACATGCTTGAACTGCTAGCATACTGCTTGACTGATGTATCGCTAACAAAATGACACCTAAAAACCTAAGTGCAAGGACACATGACTAGTTGACATCACTTGATCCAATCAAATTCCCACCTAAAGTGAAAACAGAAACAAGTACTCGTATAAGGAAAGACCTCAGAAAACGACGGATAAGGGACATACAACTAGGATTAGTATATCCTGGGTAACTACAAATACACACAGGTACCTGCGAACCATATCTTGCGTTTGTTGGAGTCGTTTGCCTTTCACCAAGAAACCTAATAAAACTCCTGCAACACCCAAAAAATATAAATCTTATCCATAATCCCATTTAAAATGAAAAGGAGAAAGTATTTCCCCGGCTGCACTACAACAACTAGAATCTACCATAGAAGTAGAAGAAACTGAAACTACCAACAGTTAATGAGCTCGGAAATCAACTAAACAAAACGCTTTACTTCACAACTCCTAATGTTCAAATTATATAAACATTAAAGTACAATAGCAAAAAAAGTTAGCTATTAATCTATTATCACTTACCACAATCCACTTTCATCTGCTGCAAAAACCATCGGATTGTAGTCAAATCCCACACCTATAACCAATTTCTCTGACACAAACAGGATCTGCAAGGTCAATAAATAAAAATCAGATATGCTACTTGATAAACACGAGTTTAGGTAGCATTAAATTTGTAAGTGAGGATACTGAGAGAGGATGCTAACCCACATCACGGAGCGGCAAATCACGAAATGCAACAGTTTGAGCCAAAGGTGAAGGGCTGACATCATCAACAAAATATATCATCGAGTTATGACCTTTAGAGCCAAGAAAGAAAATCTGTGAATATGAGACTGCCAATATCAAAGTATTTGATGCATAAAAAATTGAAGCATAAGTAAGCAAGATTCAGCCGATCAGCCAGAAAGAATAAAAGTAACCAGATAAAGAAAGAATTTCTGACCTACATATGCCAATGTATTGCCAGAGAGAGACCACTTCACACCAAATGCCCAAGAATATGAGAGATCAAGCTGAATAATTTGCTGGAATAAGTGAAGACAGAAAGATACGTCAAGCAACTATGTAGTACTTAAAGAATTCACACAGCAGGTACTAGGTTTGCCAGACTAACAGATCAGAGAGAGGAGATGCAATATGGAAGAAGCATAGGGCAGATATAACTATATATTATTTTCAAAATTGACTCATGATGTTTAGAGAAGGGGAGCCTTGGCGCACCGATTAAGGTGTCGCTTTGTGATCGATAGGTCACGGGTTCAAGTCATAGGAGCAGCATCTTGTCCAAAAAAATGACAAGGGAGGCTTGCGCCCTCAACACCCTTGTGGTGGGACCCTTCCCCGGACTCTCGCCTAGCGGGGACCCCAATGTGCAGCGGCCCTTTTTATTCATGATGTTTATTAAGCGACTTCCTTAACAAAGTCTCAGAGATCAATCAACACCAGCAAATTAAGGTCAGAGGACTCGCCTTGTTCACCAAATGTCAAGCACCAGGTACTATTAGATGAGAAACAACGGCTATAGTTTTCACCAGAACATTATTCTCACTAGGAGCTACTTTCTTTTAGGTGTTTTATGGTTGTGAGACTTGTGTCCAAGTCCCCTAATAGGCTTCAGGGGGGAATATCACCAATGACTTTGGGTCATAAGAACATGAGACCGTCATATATGCCTCTAAAAGTAACAAGAAAAGGAAAGTGGTGTTACGCAGTATAAGACTGCATCACTGCAATATATCTGCAAAAATAATTACCAACATGCCACAGCACTGCTGGGTGTTGAGGCTCATCCTACCATCACAGCTAGAAGAAAAGTTTCTTTATATGGAGCAACCATAGAGAGAACATAGCTTCTAACTGAAAAATCTGAATTGAAGGGCTCAATAAGGTACAGGATCTCTTCAGTTTAACCATGTAGTCAAATCACAAACCTCTCCAAACTTTGTCTCTGATGAAGAGCTTCCTTCAGAGTCCCTGACCAGGTTTCATAACAAATTATAAGAAAATTTATATGGATTTGATAAGGCATCAAGCTCCAACCTTTTAAAAAGTAGTCAACAAGCTCTTATGTTAACAATGATACCTTGCATCGATACCCTTGATAAAAGTAGAAAAAACTCGGCATTTTCCATCTGTTGATGTGGTTGCCAAAAGAATCTACAAAATATATATAACGAAACGTGTTCAATTAAAACACAGCCCAATTTCCTAAAAAGAATAGAGAAAGAATGATGTGTAAGAGTATGTATCTAAGAGCGACATCCAAATTTTCTATATACCGAATCCCAATGATTTAAAAAGAACTCAGAAGACAGGCAGAGAATTAGATTGCGTCCTGATCACCAACAAGTTCATGACATGCAAAATGTCGAATAGATTTCTCAATAAGGAACTTCCTATCAAAGCTACTGATTAGTCTGATAGTATACAGAAGATATGATGCATTGTGCAGAACCATAGTGAGTTTGAAAAACCTACATGGTGGCAGTCTGGCAGATACTATGGGCAACAAAACAAGCGTGAGCTCGATGAGGATATCAGTGGATACAGAGGTCAATTCCTTTGTATGGAATTATGGGTTGTTTTCAGATTACTTGTCCAAAAAAGCACCATCAGTGAGCACGCATTTCATATAGAATTGTAGAGGTCAATCAGAGAAGTCTTGACACAGTAAATTTATCACCACTTGGGTTCAAACTTCTACATGGACAAGTTTTCAGCAATGTGCAGTTGAAACTCCATACTGTTACTCAGGAATAGAATAAATGCCAGACAAGACAGTAAACATAGTTAAAGGCCTTACGTTGTTCGGGTGCCAAGCTACACTAGTTACAGAAGAGTTGTGCTTCTTCCTTATAAGTTTACTGACCCACCTGAAGCAACACAAAAAGACAACACCAGTTAATTGAGCAGTGTAATAGTACTGGGTTTTATGATTCACATAGTGTTATAATTAGAGTATTAAACCAATTATTGGGCCTCAACAATCAGCTTAAGCTTTTAGATTGAATGGTTCCATAACATGGTATTAAACCATTCTTTCCCATTCAATGAAAGATGAGAACTTAAGAGTATAGAAAATAGCTTGGTTAACAGGTAGTGGGCGGCTGGGTGCAATTACCTTTTCGTTGAACAGTTAAGCATATTTGGCAAGCAAATTTTTAGGGATAAAGATAACGCCCTAGAGTCTCATAAACCTCTAGATATTACTGCTCAATACAATTGAAATGATACATGTGTGATGTGTCACTCAGGCCTTGGGTCATAAACTCCACAACCTACTCAATCTGAGTCATGCGCCACTTCTCTGCACTATCTTCTTCCCCTTGGTGACTACTGACTATAAAACATGGTACAGTTCACAATTTTGATTGATCTGCTCTCACTCTTGCTAATTCCTTTAGCTGTGAGACTGAGTTTCAGGTCTGTGGTTGTTAATTTGTTATACATATCAGAACTATTGCTCTCTTCAATTGAACGAAACTTCCAGAAGGAAAAAAGAACCTTCATCCTTAATTAGAGAAAAGAAGAGCTGCAGACACAAGCTCAGTGCACAAACTAATACTGGGAGCAATCTTGCACAATGTTCAGTAAAGAACTAGCCTAATATACAGCTTATTATTCAGGTTGTTCCTCGATGCATGGTACATGAACATGAAATTCTAAACTGGGCACCTATGTAAAGTCAGTGACTATGACACTATTCTACTACCTTTTGAACTGATCAGCAGAGCCTATCAGACACTAAATGAAAACATCACATCTAAAAGAAAGTCAAAGACAGAAAATCAAGTAAACCACCTTTATGATTTCCACCAGAAAATAAAAATCGCCAGACATATGATATAAATCAATTCATCAAATACTAACGGATCAAAACAAGAAAGCTTACTTACCAGTTATTGTCTTGCTCATAGTAGCATATACAAACTGTCTTAGCTCCACTTCCAACAGCAAACTTGTTTTCTAGGGCACAGGAAAGAAAATGAGTAAGGGCTTGATTTCCAATTTCTGCAGAGGGCCTAAACAGTAGAAGATTACAATTCGCAACTTTCTGATCCCCAATGACATTATCGTAACCAGTGGGATTGGGGGCTATGAGTTGAACTGAATTAGACCTGTAATCAAAACTGTGTTACTAGGGCGTCCCCTAGGCGGAGAACTCATATATCTCTCGTTTGGGTACCCTCAGGCACTCAGTGATATGCAACATGAACAATTATTCTTATTGTTATAAAGCGCTACAGAGAAAGATGATCACAACCACCATTTGCAGAGGTTTTGTAGCCCACTGAAAAATCCTCCACTACAAACTTTAACGCATGCAGAGAGATAAAAGGGAGAGATGATAAATTTGATGGGATACCTTAAGGTCCTTAACTATTCCCGAGAAAATAATGTAACGCTGAGCTGTCAAAAGAAATTTTTTATGCAAGGGGATACCGAGAACTAATACGAAGGGAAGGGAGAGACATAAATGTTGGAAACCTACTAGTACCCTTAATTTCCATTTCCGATGGAGCCAAAGACTAATTATTCTTTGGTTTTTGGGATATGATGGATTAAAGCAAAATGGCTCATGGAACTGTCTGTGCTTCTTGTTTTGTGAAGTAGCAGTTAGTCAGTGCGATTCTCGCAGCAATTTTCATTTTGGGTCATCCGTTCGCAGCCTCTCTATGTTTCAATAGGGGTAAGGCTTGCGTGCATCCGACCCCCCTTACCCCGCCTTATGGCGGGAGCCTTTAAGGCACTGGGGTTAAAGATGACCTATGTTCTTATCAGCCCTTATCTTTGCATCCAGTAACTATAGAGTTTGCTTCAAGCATGTTCTCTTATAATTAATGCCATAGTAGAGGAGGGTTCAAACAATAAACTTTTGCACAGTGACATTCATTTGAAGACATATTATGTGAATATAAGAGTTATTATGATATTATCTACTAAAGGACCTGGCCTGTGATGAGGTCATGAGGCCGCTTGAATTTCGTGGGCATGTTTTAGCTTTCTCAAGAATAATCATAGAGAATTAGGAAAACGTGCCATGCCAATGAAGAAGAACATCAAGTATAAGAACTATGAGCTGATGTTACATGAGTTATAAGAGGGTTGATGATTTCAAGTTACTAGCATACCTTTTGGGCTCCATTGCACACACAGGGCAGCACGATTTAAGCGTAGGATAACAAGAGTTGGTACCCACTCTCCAGCTTCATGGTTCCAAACGTACCTGAAAAAAGTAAAGAAGAAAATACAAATATGACAAATTGGAAAATTCACCTCAAACTAAGAACTATAACAGCTGCTTGACACTGAACATAAGATTCAAGACCAAAGTCACTCACGAATTTCTATCATGAGATACTGTCACGATTTTGTTTGTTTTCGAACTCCAGTCTATACTCTATACCACATACAACTTGATCATGCTGAAAAAAGAAAAGAGCGGAATCATGTCAGGTTAAACACTTTCAGCAAACATAGAAGAATGTACAAGATTATGTCTGTACACGCTCATTACATATGCTTACGGCTTTTGCTTTTCCATTTCACAATTTTAAAGGATAATGAACTTCTTCTAATTTGCATATACAGAAAAGTCTCCCTTCCTCGATACACTTTACCCTATTTATACCTTTTTTTTTGGGGGTAAGTAGCTTTTCTTTTTATTTGAAAGATAGTGAGTAGTGACCCATCCTACCTTTAGCAGAACGTGTATCCTATCCCACTTGCCATCTGATAATTGATAAATGTGAACTTCTTCAGTATTGGGGCATAAAGCAAGCACTGCAAGAACAGAGAAATTCTGCATCAGATAACTTTGACTGCATGACAACACTACGAATAGAGCTCATAAATTCTATTTTTCTATGCAATCTGAACAAACCCTAATAAACCAAACTTTTAATCTAGTCCGTTCGATTGCCGGAATCTTGTCAAACCTAACTTGCTGCTGCTGTACACCGTCCGATCTCCCTTCCATTCCCTCTCCTTCCCTTTCTCCTCCTCTTCATCCCCCATTCATCGATAACACCTCCTTTACGCTTCCTGCTTTTCTGCTACCGGAATCAATGCCGGTTGGATTTTGGCGGTTGGTTTCTGGGAAATGTGGATTTAAAATTGGGGGGGTACGGAAACCCTAGAAAAATTGGGGGAGAAATGTGAAGGTGAAGATTTGGAATGTGGATCGAGGGAATTTGGTGAAGGTAATGAAATGAAATGATATTGTGTGCACAGAAACCGTGAGGAGAGAGAATTTTGAAGCAAGGTAAGAAATTACAGAAAGAATGAGATGAGAAAATAATAATATGGAGAAAATTGAGAGTAATTTGTTTTTTTTTTAAAATTGGAAATGTTAGTGGTAATTTTAAAAAGAATTAAATGGTCAAAATGAAATAAAAATAAAATTTATGAGCTTATAAAATGGTGTTCAGAGGCTTCCTTCTCAAAATCAAAGCTTGGCAACTTCTGTTTTGGTGCCAGTATCTGCTTAATGAAAGCAGGTTTTGTGAATTTTATCTCAATATCTTCTCCTCTAAAGGTGTTCCAAGTATCAACACTACACAAATTTGACCACACTAATCACCACTCACCATTTGACCAAAGACGCAAAGAAATTCTGCACCCTCGTGCTTCCCATCAAAGACTCCTCCCTAACCCTATAAGGGTACGTAACTCTCAGCCCATTATATGTAGCTAGTAAGAAGGAACTATGATCAGCTTCGAGCATCCACAATGATCAATCATATTTCACATCAGGTTTGAATTTCGCATTACACAGATTAACTGTTTCTTTCATCAATATGGGCGAGGAGAAGTCGAAATAAATATAGAAAAAAATACTCGTAACTCGGAGAAAACAATGATCAATAATCAAACTTGTAAGCACAAACAAACAATTGAACTCAAAAAAAAATACGAAATAGATGCAACCCATTTACAAAGAGAGGGAGATGGGAAGTATCAAGAAAACATACTGGAATTGTCAGGACTCCAAGCATGGCAAGTGATGCATTGAGCAAACTTGTGAACAGAAACTGTACTCATTGTTTGTCAAGTTTAAGAGAAAGGGGATCTGGGTTTGTGGGGAATTATGAGGATGAATGAGAAATTGGGGAGTAAATGCGATCTGATTGGTCTTGATTGAATTGCTTCAAAGGGAAGACTCATGAAATAGAATGTGAGAGAAAGGGTAATCAGCTCAAACTCAACTTTGAGTTTAAGAGTTGTTGGATTGGGTTTTAGTTTTGCTAAACTTTTCACTGGTAACTATTTTTATAAAATGAAAGGCATTATAGAAAAATTATCATGAAATAACATACGGAGTACTCCGTAGTAGTTTGATACCAATACAATTTCGAGTCAGTTTAGCAAGTGAGCTCAAGCTAATAAGGAGTCCACATCTAGAGAAGGAAATTACCCAATTAACTAGTTTGTCATTTTGTGGAGGTGTTACCTATGTAAGGAGGCACACTTACTTAACTAGTACTATAAATATAGGAGTTTTAGGAGGAATAGAATCATCTTTTTTTTTTTTTTTGAGGGTCAAGACACGAAAATTGTATTACGTCACTGCGGCCGCCACATCAAGTACAACAGAGGGCCCGCTATCGACCCACACACGAGTCGTGTAATCTATGGGACCTAAATGCGCCGCCTCATGAGCCGCTTTATTTCCACTACGCCTAATATGACTGAACTTACAAGAAAGAAATCTACGCGAAAAATTAAACACGTCTAAAACAGCCAGACCAAAATAACTTGAAACAAAATTTCTAGGAATAGAATCATCTTGAAATGTTGTAAAAGTCTGATTTCCCTCACCCCCCTTCAATTGTCAGTCTCCCCCCACCCCTACCTTCTTCTTTAGTCTTCATCCCCTTCTTGTGTAACAACCTTGATATTACCATTAATATCAATCTATCCTTCGATTATCCTTTGCAATCTATTACTTTTAATAATTGCGTGCATGATAAGCTGACGTGGCGAGATTCAACGAACAACTGACACGTCAGCACTCATTTAACACGTCAGCAATCCTCTGGTAAATCAACCAAAAATGTGTGAGCTAGGATTTGAACCATTGACCTCTCACTTGCATATTGATTACATTAACAGTGTGCTACCTGTTAGTAAATCAACCAAAAATGTGTGAGATAGGATTTGAACCATTGACGTCTCACTTACATATTCATTACATTACCAGTGTGCTTGCAGTTACTTCGTGCATATTTTTACAACTAATTCTATATAAAGGAAAGAACCAGTCCAAATAAAAAAAATACAAGACATTCATACGGCCCATTACATTATGTATGTGTAGTGATTTTTTTTATGATCAAACCCTGATTTTTTTAGAAATCTTAAAAAGCGAAAGAAATTTTAAACTAATTTTTATTTACATTTACATAAATCAATTCATCAATTCAAAATGAAGATATGAACAAGAATATATATTGATAAGATTTTTCTACATACAAAATATTAAAAGAGAAAATAACCACATATTTAAAACCCTAGATATTTCAGCAATTTTAAACGAAGATTCGATACATGACTACATGTACAGTTGGATCGCTCTATCACTTTTGCATGGTAACCTGGGCCTTTCGAGGAGAGACGCTAGGAGTAGATCTAACGATGGAGTATGCGAGTGATTAGAGTGAAGAATCAGAGAAAATAAGTGAATTAGAAAATATATGCTTATTGACTTATAAGTTGATGCACAACAATAGATGTAATTGGTTATAAAAGTAAATTGATTGCTCACCGATTATATTATTAGAGAGTTTAAAATATTCAATATACTCTGAAAGTATGATATAATTTTTTCGGAGAATGGTGGGGTCATCGCACAGGAAAATCAGGAATGGTAACTAGAGGAGTCGAGAATATGTGTGTGAAAAAGGGTCGAGCATAAGAATCGACACGGGTGAAGAGAACATGGTACAAGAATGGAGTTGGAGGTCGAGTAGAGGAGTTCATGTAGGGCGGAGCCTCATATGTTGCATAGAGATGAGGGGTGCCAAGTGGAGGAGTCGATAACATATGTGTTATAAGGGGTCGAGTATAAGAACCGACATAGGTAAAGGGGACAGGGAGTAAAAGAAATGACTGAGTTGGAGGTCGAGTATAGGAGTTCATGTGGAGCAGAGCCTCATATGTCAGTTAGGAAGATCAGGGCAAGTGGTGGAGTCGATAATATGTGTGTTATAGATGGTCAAGTATACGAATTGACACGGGTAAAGAGGACGGGTGCATATGAATTGACCGGGAGGGGGTCCAGTTCAGGAATTCACTTGGAGTGGGGCCTTAAATGAGTTCATGTGTGGCAGTGCCGTTTAAAAATCTGAGAAGTGAAGAAGTGTTGGTTAAGGGGCCAAGTAAGTATCGACTGGGGTTGAGGGTCGGGTAGAACATGTGACATAAAGTGGTTTATAAAATTGGTTTGTCCTAAGTTGAGACACTGGTCCGTTCCGTATCACTGCCGCTTTCTAATTTTGGTTTTTTTTTGTTAAATAAGTTGCAAAAATAAATTTTAATTGCATGTTTCTATATTAGTTATACTGAAAATGAAAACTGAAAACTAAAAACTGAAAACCACTTTTTCTGGTTTTAAAAAACGGGACTTTGGTTTTAAAATAAAAAGTGAAAAGTGAAAAAAGAAAACAATACCAAACAGACCTTAAGGTTTTTATCATCATATGTTTATAATAGGTTTCTACTATACATTACCAACAAGCTTTTCACCTGTTAAAATTCAAGCGAGGATTTACGAACTTAAGGGGTGACATTTAATCTTATTGGGTTGTGTTGCGACGTATGATGCATCAGACTATTACAGTGTCGGGTAGCATGTTGACGAGTTATTGGGTGTTGGTAGGGAAAGTGAGTGGGATACTAGCATGGAGGTGTATGTGGGCAATAAAAATTGATGGTTGGGGGTGCAAATTGTCAGTCGAGGATCTTTGTATAAGAGTAAAAACGAATTGTGGGGACGCCTAGGGAATTTAAGGGGTAGAGGGGATCAACTAAGAAAGTTTCAGGATGATAATTATTGTCAAGCTTAAAAGTCGATTGTTGGTTTATACGTTCAATAGGAGATTCAAAACGAAATAAGTTGGTCGAGAGGATATCTTATATGATTGCGTGCATTTTTAAACATATTTGATCACACGGAAAACACGAAATCATTATCATTGGTCTTAAATACTTATATTTATAAATTTTGGTGTTCTTTTCTATCAACATCTATAAATTCTATTTACAAATTTTAAATTTATGTTTGCTAATGCTATGTTTGAAATTCCTTTATATTTGTCAATATTACGATACTTTTATTTAATATCTACAAAGTAATACGGAGTATGACACAAAACTATTTCATATAAGCATTTGTAATTCTCGTGCATTGCACGGGTATTAAAACTAGTTTATTTCGTTTGTAACATAGTTTATCTTTCCCAAAATATCTTTCCCTATTCATGAACCAATTAGTATCTCTTTGTATATTTTCTTCAATACTGAGTATTCTATACACATTGGTTAACTTAATTTAATATTTTTGAAATAAAACTCTTTGACACATATAATTGGCAAAATTCGTAAACGGTTAACTTTATAAATTATAATCATAATCACTTTTTCAACTAATAATAATTCACCTTAACACTTATCCTTTATTCAATTCTCTATGATTTGCTCATTAATTTTGAGCCTCTTTTATTAAGATATGTTGCAAAATGAAATGTGTCACAAATATTATGATCTTAGTTAACAAATTGGACGAGAACAATATACTCTGTATAGATTGGAAATCATTCTTATTAGATAGTTTCAAGTTTCAACCATTTCATATTTTATACTCTTAAGATTTTCTAAAAGTTTCCTATTTCTTATAAATTAGCATTTCCTATCATTCATTCATCTCTCCATCCATTATTATCTCATATTCTGTCAAACTTTGAGATTCACCAATTCAAGGTCTCTCTCTCTTTTCTCTCTGCACACAACCAAAACCCAATGAAGCAAAAATACCAGCGCGATATTACTACATTTCGAACACGGAAAATCAAGGATCTCAACCTCAGGATGCAAATCACAACCTATTTTCATCTCCACAAATACTAGATACACACCGTATCAATCACGCTGCTACAAACATTTGAATGTGCACATAATAATTAAAGCACATTTAGCTCTGTAAACAAGCAAATGACACCCAGAAAAAAAAATTATAATCAAAATGTGAACATATGTTGGACTCTCTGTATGCATTTCTTCCCCTCCCGACGCCCTCAATGCGCTCCAAATTGTTCGCTTTTAGATATATATACTAGGTGAAAAGCCCGTGCGTTGCACGAGTCACTTTATCATAATCGCCTATTCTTATTTATTAATTGAAATAAATAAATAAACATGACAAATATTTAAATATTTGTTAGTAAAGATGTCTCTTAATCTCATTAAATCACTTATGTCATCGTACGAAGTATTACTCCGTATACTCTATCTTTAGATAATACTCATTTTTTAAGTATTTTTTACAAAAGTTTTAAACTTGTTATTATATCACAACCAAATCAAAAGTATGTGTAAATGGATCTTATTTTGAAGTACATTTCGACACGAACTTAATGATACATGTATCGTAATATTCAGCTATACGTAGCCCATGTTATAATAACAGTTTATATATGTTTCATGTTGATAAATGTTTTACAAAAGAGTTTTACAAATATTGGACTGTCTGTGCATTTTTTAATGTCTTAAACTTGTCGGAATATCTCAACCAAAATTATACTTAACTTTTCAAACGTATGTGTAAATGGATCTTATATTGAAGTACGTTTCGACACGAACTTAGTGATACATGTATCGTAATATTCTGATATACGTAGCCCAAGTTATAACAATTTATATTATGTTTCATGTTGATGACTTTATTAGAGAAGAGTTTTACAAATATTAGACTCTCTTTGTATATTTTTTAATGTTTAATGTAGATTTCTTAAATATATAATGTTACAGTTTAACATATCTAAGACTCTGATCTCTCTGTGCATTTCCTGACCTCCCGACGCCCTCGTATTCTTCTTCATTAATTAGGTAATCTCAAAATAAATTATGATAACCGATTTAATGTTCGTTTGATAAGATGACTCATAATCTCACAAAATCACTTACGAAGTATATCACTGGACCGAGTTTACGTTATCTTTAAATGACACTCCTGTTTTTTTAAATATTTTTTCAAAAGTATATGTAAATTGAAGTTTTAAACTTGTCGACATATCTCAACCAAAATCATATTTAACTTTTCAAAAGTAGTGTAAATGGGTCTTATATTGACATACATTTCGACACGAACTTAATGATAAATGTATCGTAATATTCTGATATACGTAGCCCGAGTTATAACAGTTTATATCATATTTCATCTTGATAACTTTACTACATAAGAGTTTTACAAATATTGGACTCTGTGTGTGCATTTTTTTAATGTTGCATGTGGATTATCTTTTATACTTTAAATGAGAGTTTAGCAAATGTTGGACTCTCTCTGCATTTCCTGACCTCTTGGCGCTCTCAATGCACTCCAAATTATTTCATAAGTATGTGTAAATTGAAGTTTTAAACTTGTCGACAGATTTCAACCAAAATCATACTTAACTTTTCAAAAGTAGTGTAAATGGGTCTTATATTGACATACATTTCGACACGAACTTAATGATACATGTATCGTAATATTCTGATATACGTAGCCCGAGTTATAACAATTTATATCATATTTCATCGTGATAACTTTACTACATAAAAGTTTTACAAATATTGGACTCTGTGTCTGCATTTTTTGATGTTGCATGTGGATTATCTTTTATACTTTAAGTGAGAGTTTAACATTTTTTGGACTCTCTCTGTGCATTTCTCGACCTCTCGACGCCCTCTTAACTTTTCAAAAGTAGTGTAAATGGGTCTTATATTGACATACATTTCGACCGAACCTAATGATACATGTATCGTACTATTCTTGTATACGTAGCCGGAGTTATAACAGGTTATATCATATTTTATCTTGATAACTTTACTACATAAGAGTTTTACAAATATTGGAGTGTGTGTGTGCATTTTTTAATGTTTTATGTGGATTTTCTTTTATACTCTAAAAGTGGGAGTTTAACATTTATTGGACTCTCTCCTAGCATTTCTTGGCCTCTGTATACCCTCAATGCGCTCCAAATTGTAAGCTTTTATATATATATATATAGGAAATGAATCCAGTAAGAAGTGTCAATTTTGTCAGAAGTCAGAAGTAATCTAAGCCCTCCATCTTACCTTAGATCAAAGGCCTAGATTAAAAATTGAAATAAAAGGAAAATAAAAATAAAAACAATAACAAACCCCAATCCCTCACATTTTCTCTCTCCTCTCATTTCAATACTCTCCACTCTTGTCCGACCTACCCCGCGCCGCCCACCACCGCCGTCGTCGGCGCTCACCGAGAACCTCCACCACCGGATCCGACAACAGCGGCTAACTCCACTTACTATGGCGACTCGTTTCCCCAAATCAACGGCCTGCTTCGAACACCACGTCACCGCGAAAACCACCTTCTCTCTCCCTCTTTTTCGCTCTCTTTTGTGTCAGATCCGGCCGCCGTGGTTGCGCTACGCCGTCGATCGACACTTCCGGCGATCCTCCAAAGACGACGGCGAGTGTTCGTCGACCAACAGCGTCCCTCGTCCACTTCACTTTAGTGCGCGAATCCGCCTTCTCCTTCATCTTTTCACGTTTTCCGTGGCCGTGATGCGTCGCCGCCGCCGACCTTCACGTTTTCCGATCTCCTCTCGCCGTCGCCGTGATGCACAACCTGTTCGTTCTCTAATTCTCGCCGCCGTGGGGAGGAGGAAAGAGATGAAATGACGGTTATGGGAATGGCGAAGTCGGTATTGGTGGTCGGAGCCTGGTGCGCCGTCGGTGACCGGTCCATGTGGTGGTGTTTTCGGTGGTGATGGCGGGGGTACGGTGGAGGTGAGGCGGAGGCTGGGTGCGTGGGGTTTGGGGTGGTGTGGGAGGAGAGAGAAAATGGTGAATAATGGGGGTTAATTTTCTGTTTTTTTTTTTTTCTTATGTTTTTTCTTTTTTGGAGTAACGACTTTTATTTCGTGGAGTTATAAGAGTTACGTGTTTTAATTATTGGAGTTACGTGTTTTAATTATTGGAGTTATTTGGAGTTACGTGTTTTAGATGGTGGAGTTACGTATTTTAGACAGTGGATTTAAGTTGGAGTTACGTGTTTTAGTTAGTGGAGTTACGTTGGAGTTACGTGTTTTGTTTAATGGAGTTAAGTGTTTTTGGTTAGTGGAGTTACGTGTTTTGGTTAGTGGAGTTACGTTGGAGTTACGTGTTTTAGGTAGTAGAGTTACGTTGGAGTTACGTGTTTTAGGTAGTGGAGTTACGTGTTTTGGTTAGTGGAGTTATGGAGTTACGAGTTTTAGATGTTGGAGTTATGTGTTTTAGACTTTTAGTTGGTGGAGTTACGTTAGAGTTACGTGTTTTAGTTGGTGGAGTTATGTTAGAGTTACGGGTTTTAGTTAGTGGAGTTTTGTTATATTTACGGGAGTTAAGTTGGAGTTGGTGAAATTATGAAATTACTGCAGTTATACAATTTAGCTACTGGAGTTAGGTAACTGGAGTTACACATTTTAGTTTCTGGAGTTAAGTGGCTGGAGTTACCGATTTTAGTTTGTGGAGTTAAGCGACTGGAGTTATGCAGTCCAGGTTATGGAGTTAGGGGAAATCAATGGCTGAGATTACTTCTGACTTCTGACAGAAATTATACTTCTGACCGGATACGCCCCCTATATATATATACTAGATTAAAGCCCGTGCGTTGCACGGTTGAATATTAAAATATATATTATCATATATATATATAAAGTTGGATGGAAACCGTGTGGGCACGACACGTCATCCTCCACCTCACGTGCCACATAGGTGACATGCAAACGTGCGTGTCACACTTGCGAATCCACCTCACCTCATCAGCCACATAAACAAATCCACCGCAAAAATGAGATTGCAAATACTTGAACCTGCAACCTCCATGTTAAATGTTAACACTAGGTCACAAAATTATTAAGACTGATTGAAGGTCCCTAGCTACCAATTTGTCCAACCGCTTTGCGCTATGTGTGTTAGGCGTGATTTATGTAATTCGTTTTAGATCTAATTTTGGTTAGGCAATATGTAAATCTATGTCGTAAAAGCAATAAATTGCGCATATAAAGAAGACGTAGAAGATGAGAATAAAGTAAAAGTAGAGTTTAGAAAAGAGGCCGCTATACGTGGGCGGGGTTGGGTGTCTTATGGCTTCCCAACACGTACCGTCACCCCCGAACCCAGTCTTGTGGTCCGTAGACTGCATATTGGCGTAGGTAACAGTGCGCATCGTGTTCCTTACGTCCCTCGGTTTTGTCCCTTTCGGTAAACGAATCGCGAAAGTGTTTTGTACTTGGCATGACTCGCTTCCCCAAGCGTTTATGCTCAACGGATACAGACTCACCTAGCGTTTACGTAGTCCCTCGGTAACAAGGAACAAGATCGCATTGCATGGTTTCCAAACACCCACAATTGTTTGGTGGCGACTCCTATCCTAGTGCAATCATTCGCACGACTCGCGCGTCCGTCGCTATAGAGACCATCCGTGGAATCTACACCCGTGCAACGCACGGGCATTCGTTCTAGTTTTAGTTACTTTTACGATATTTTCTTCCCTTGGAGTGGTTACTACCATAATTCTATTTTTTATATAGGGAGGATGATTTTTGTACGAGAAATGACGAACCGAGAACTTTGGACATTACAATAGTTGGCCAACCCATCGTTTGAGCCCAACTATAATTTATCCTTGGCCCAAGTGATGAAATTCACAGCAGTTTCTCCAGGAACAACCGTTGTCGTTCAAAGATGACATCCCAAACTATATAAATAGAGGGGAGGGACAAAACAGAGGGATATCTCTCGTTCCCCTCAAGTGGACAGTTAGTTATTTGTAATTTCATTATCAAATTCAATTCATGGTTTAGCATGTGTTTCGAATTGATCATCAGGTTCTTCCTTTATTTTGATTCTTGCTTTTCAAGTTAATCTATTTTTCTACGCTTAAGGTTTGTTAATCTTGATCTACAAATTTCTTTGTTCATCTTAATATGTGTAATTTTATAGGTTAATCTAATAATCTTAGGTTTGGGGAATTTGTGTACTGTCGGATTAGCGAAATTGTGAGACGTAATTTGATTGCATTTACTTTCTAAATTGGATTAATAATCGATTTTATGATATGACTAATTCATTATTTTGGATGATTGATCATTGTCCATATGATTGATTAGTTGATTGGTAGGCTTGTATGGTTGATCCCTAATCGTTAATCGTACAATTCGATGCAGCACTGGATTATTGGACTTGTAATTAAAACTTGTCTTGTCTTCCGTAGTTATCAATTCGTTAAGTTGCGCAAATCGAGCTTGTGTATTCGTGGCATACATTGAGCTTGTGTCCGTTATTGTAATTGGATAGTCGAGTCTAGAGAGCTTGTTCTAGATTGCTATTTGATTAGATGATATTTCAAGAGCTTGTTTGATTTATCGATTGTATGGACAATATAGGGTGTAGGAACTTATCTACGTTCATGGTCGATGTTTAGAAGTATGTGAATTGGTTTTCGTTCAAGGATCAATTGCTATTTAGACACTACATTATCATTGTTATATCATTGTTAGTTAATCCTAGTTGACTTAGTTTAGAAATTTCAATAACAAGGGTGATTATACAACATTGGTGTAAACACCCTACTTGACTGCGTTGGACGGTCGCGATTGCCCAATTGGGTCGATTCTCTAGCCTCGTTACGCCAAAGCTAGCCCATTAATTAGATTGAACATTATGGGTTGATATTTTTAGGCCTAATTAGCTTGGACGATTCTTTAATTAATTGGGCTGTAGGTTACCCGTTAGCCTTTTTGGTAGTCAATTCGGATCCGAAAACATTCTTTGAAATTTGGATTGTGGCCTGATGTTCTAGAATCATCCTTAGCAATTTACCTAGATATTAATTTGTTTAATATAATAAGTAATACGTGAGTTTGATTTGCATAAGGGTGTTCATGGTATTCCCTTGTCATTAGGCGAAAAATCTATGGTCATTACCGCTAGTGATAATCATCATAAAAATATATTATTTTATTAAGATTTGATATCTTCTAATATTAATTTAAAATACAATATAATTTTTTATTAATATTTGTTATCTTTTTATATTATTATAAAAATACAAATATCTTCTATTTATAATATAAAAAAGTAGAAAACCTAATACGTGTTTGGTATTGATTAAACTTATCAAAAATGAGAAATAGGTTAAATTCTCATGTAGCCGTCAACGTGAAGAAGAAAGAAAATATCAGCCGAAATTAATTAATTATTAAAAAAACACAAGGCCCAAATTCTGTGTGGACGAAGCCCCCCTTATTCCCATTATATAAATTAGTGCAGTAGAAATAATCAGCAAACATTACCTGGCGCAGCGGACCCAAGTCACCTATATAAACACGAGACGCAAGTTCAATCCCTACTGTTGTAACTTAGGCAGTTTTTTTTTTCCTGTTAGCTTTAGAAAATTAGTAAAAATTGTGCATCTTGAGGGTTCGAACTTCGATCATTTAATATATATTGAAATACCCCCCTTTACCACTGATACAATGTTATCATGTTGATTTGTGGTGCATAACCCTAAACCCTAAACCCTAAAACCCTCAACCCTTAACCCTCAACCCTAAACCCTAAAACCCTAAACCCTAAACCCTTGTCATTTGTTAGGGCTTTGCCCTTTATGGCCGATTTTGGCGCGCAGACTCCTTTTTAATATATTTTGAGAGAAAGAGAATTACTATATGTTTTATTTGAAGCTGCCACCTGTATCAAAATGATGTATAATGTTTTTCGTATTGGAGGAGTAATTGCCGATATATATACCTTATAGGTGGGTTGAGAAATATTTAGATTTTTGTGATTATTTTTTAACGGGACTTGCTGAATACCCGCAACTGATTACGAGAAATCCTAATTTTTTTGAACGAGTTGAGTTAGTAGGGATTATTGGTGAAGAAGAAGCAGAAAATTGGGGCTTATCAAGCCCAATGCTACGACCTTACGGAATACAGTGGGATCTTCGTAAAGTTGATCATTATGATCGAGTGTTATGATAAATTTGATTTGGGAAGTCCAATGGCAAAAAGAAGGGATTCATTAGCTCGTTATTTAATGCGAATAAGACTTTGGAAAGAGCAACCGAAATGGCTAAAACTTACAAAATCGAAAGCTCTATTTTGGCCAAAAATGGCATTGTAGCAAAAATGACTATTTTTTTTTTGTCGTGCCTCATAAGGGTTATAAAATGAGGTATGGAAACGTAATAGGGCTTAAAACCTATGTTATACCCTGCAAATCAACGATAAACAATGGGTTAACTCGACTTCACACGAGACACAAAGTTGCTGATAGCACACTTAAACGAAAAAACCGCCCCTAAGTTCATCCAAGGTGGTCCTAATATGTATAATGTTATGGATTTAACACAGTTGGAAAAAGTGACCGAAACAGCCAAAATAGAGCAAAGACAAATGCTATAATGCACGTTTTTTGGCTAAAAATAACAGTGGAGTTATGGAAAAGTATAAGATCTTCAAACCTATGTTATAGCACACAAAAACCTATGATTTGCTCGACGTGAGACTTGTATAGTTTAATGTTTGATGGGTTTTAAGAAACTTTGGAGAAAGTTATCAAAATGGCCAAAATTGTGGAAATCCGAAGGTTATAATGCACGTTTTTTGGCCAAAAATGTCCTAAAATGTATAAATTAATGTTTCATGTGTTTTAAAAGACTTTCGAATTGTCAGCGAAATGGCCGAAATTGTCAAAACTAAGGCTGTAATGCACATATTCTGGCCAAAAATGGCACTAGACAGCATATAGTGAGATATGGAAAGGTATTAGTGCTTAATTAAGACGTATTTATGCTCCCCAAATGAGCGAAAAACACTCGATTTTCTTGACTTGCTATAACAAAAAGCAACGAAAGAAACCGCCCCTTCAATTCATCATCGACGGTCCTAAGATTTATAATTTAATATTTCATGTGTACTAAAAGACTTTGGAAAGAGTGACTGAAATGGACAAAATTGACCAAACCGAAGGCTATAATGCACACATTTTGGCCAAAAATGGCACTGGACCAAAAATGACTAATTTTTTGGTAATAGCTCATAGGAGTCATATAATGAGGAATGGAAAGGTATAAGGGCTACTTAAGACATATGTTATGCCCTCCAAATCAGCGAAAAACACACAATTTTCTCGATTTGACACGACACACAAATTTCTATATAACACAACTAAACGAAAGAAACCGCCCCTTAAATTCGTCAAAGGTGGTCCTGAGATGTATAATTTTGTGTTTTCTGCGTTTTAAGACAGTTTAAAAAAAGTGGGCGAAATGGCCAAAATTGAGCAAAACTTAAGGCCAAAAATTGAGCAAAACTAAGGGCTATAATACACGTTTTTTGGCAAAAAATAACACTGGAGCAAAAATGGGTAAATTTCTTGGATTAGCTGATAGGAATCATATTGTGAGATATGGAAAAGTATTAGAGTTTCAAACCTGTGTTATACCATACCAATCACCAAATAAAAACCATAATTTGTTTTACGTGACACGAGACCTAAATATGCTTAAAACATCAATAAACGAAAGAAAACGTCTCTTAAATTTATCATAGGCGGTTCTAAGATGTATAATTGATAAAATTTATCATAAGCGGTTCTAAGATGTATAAGGGGCGGTTTCTTTCGTTTATTTGTGTTATGTACAAATTTGAAAATAGTATGTTTTTCGCAGATTTGGAGGCCGGGCATAACATATTTATTAAGCCCTAATACCTTTCCATTCCTCATTATATGACTCATATAAGCTACTACGAAAAAATTATCCTTTTTTGCTCCAGTGTTATTTTTTTGCCAAAAAACGGGTATTATGGCCTTGAGTTTTGCTCAATTTTGGCCATTTCGGCCACTTTTTCCAAACTGTCTTAAAACGCACAAAACACAAATCTATACATCTCAGGACCACCTTTTACGAGTTTAAGGGGTTGTTTCTTTCGTTTAGTACAGTTGTGTTATATGCAAATTTGTGTCTCGAAAGAGTGTGCATTTCGCTGATTTGGAAGGCATAACATATGACTTAAGCCCTAATACCTTTCCATACCTCATTATATGAATCCAATGAGCTACTACCAAAAAATTAGTCGTTTTTGTTCCAGTGTTATTTTTTGCCAAAAAACGTGTATTATAGCATTAAATCTTGCTCAATTTTGACCATTTCGGCCACTTTTTCAAAACTGTCTTAAAACTTAAATAACACAAAATTATACATCTCAGAACCACCTTTGACGAATTTAAGGGGCGGTTTCTTTCGTTTAGTTGTGTTATATGCAAATTTGTGTCTCGTGTCAACCCGAGAAAATAGTGTGTTTTTTGGTGATTTGGAGGGCATAACATATGTCTTAAGCCCTAATACCTTTTCATACCTCATTATATGACTCCAATGAGCTACTACCAAAAAATTAGTCGTTTTTGTTCCAATGTTATTTTTTGCCAAAAAACGTGTATTATAGCCTGAAGTTTTGCTCAATTTTGGCCATTTCGGCCACTTTTTCCAAACCGTCTTAAAACTCAAAAAACACAAATTATATATATCAGGACCACATTTGACGAATTCAATGGGCGGTTTCTTTCGTTTAGTTGTGTTATATGCAAATTTGTGTCTCGTGTTAAATCGAGAAAATAGTGTGTTTTTCGATGATTTGGAGGGCATAACATATGTCTTAAGCCCTAATACCTTTCCATACCGATTTTTTTTTGGAAATAGGGCTCAAAAAATAAATGTTAAACAAAATTGGTTGAATTTGAACTTATTCAACCTTATGGGGTGCACGTCGACGATACCGCCAGTAGTAATGGCGGTTTTAAGTGTGTCAAACAGTACCAATATGCATGGCTCGAGGGAGAAGTCATTGACAACCTAAAACCGCCAGTGCGACTGGCAGTTTTACTGGAAACCGCCAGTCCCACTGGCGGTTTTAGTGTGGAAAAAAAAAAAAAAAAACTTAAAACCGCCAGTCCCAATGGCGGTTTTAGGTTGTCCATGATTTCTCCCCCAAGCTTGATTGACTGTTTGACACACTTAAAACCGCCATTACCACTGGCGATTTTGTCGACGTGCACCCCATAAGGTTGAATAAGTTCAAAATCGACTCATTTTGTTTAACATTTATTTTTTGAGCCCTATTTCGAAAAAAATTCTTCCATACCTCATTATATGATTCCTATGCGCTACTACCAAAAACTTAGTCATTTTTGGTCCAGTGCTATTTTTGGCCAAAATGTGTGCATTATAGCCTTCGGTTTCGTCAATTTTGGCCATTTCAGTCACTCTTTCCAAAGTCTTTTAAAACACATGAAACATTAAATTATAAATTCCGCCTATAATGAATTGAAGAGGCGGTTTCTTTTGTTTATTAGTGTTTTAAGCAACTTTAGGTCTCGGGTGACGTCGAGCAAATCGTCTGTTTATCGCTGATTGGAGAGAGTAACCAATGTTTTAAACCCTATACTTTTGCCGTAACTCATAATATGACCCATAAGCACTAGTATTAGAATTTTAGTCGTTTTTGCTTCAGTTTTATTTTTGGCCAAAAAACGGGCATTATAACCTTGGGTTTTGCTCAATTTTGGCCTAATCGGTCATTTTTTCTAGGGTTAATTCACGTGGTACCCTTGTGTTTTGACAATTTGCACGCGGTACCCAATGCTTTGCAAATTTGTACAAAAGACCCTCGAGATTTGACTGTTTGGACACAGTACCCAAAACTTAACCCTCTCATAACACCGTCAACTTTTGTTTTTTTTAAAAAAAGCGTTAATTCACGTGGTACCTTCGTGTCTTTCCGATTTGCACGTGGTACCCATTGTCACAAATTTGTACCAAATCTCCTGAAAATTTGTCTGTTTTTACATGGTACCGTTATCTTGAAAATGCCATTAACGCCGTTTAAAAGTTGGTTTCTATGAAGAAGGAAAAAATGGTGGTTATGGTGTTTATTATGGGTGGAAATGATGGTGGTGGTGGAAAATGATGAAGCTGTTGATGTCGGTGGTGGGAAGATTGAATATGGTGATGATGAAATAAAGTGGTGGGGGAAGATAGATAAGGTGATGAAGGAGAAAATCAAGGTTGTTTTTTTTTCCCAATTAACGGCGTTCACGTAATTTTAAAGGTAATGGTAACATATAAAAACAGTCAAATCTTGACGGTATTTGGTACAAATTTGCAAAATATTGGATACCACGTGCAAATCGGTAAAACACAAGGGTACCACATGAATTAACCCTCTTTTTTTAAAAAAAAAACTTGACGGTGTTAATAGGAAGGTTAAGTTTAGGTTACCGTGTGCAAATAGTCAAATATCGAGAGCATTTTGCACAAATTTGCAAAACATTGGGTACCATATACAAATCAGCAAAATACGAGGGTACCAGTGAATTAACCCTTTTTTTATTCAAGTAAATTACGGGTGGCATGAGAAAAAGGCTGCAAATGCCCAAAAAAACCAAAGAAACACACCATGAGACATGAGTCATTTCTCTCTGTTCGATTTTAATCCCTTGTAGGAGTTGAAGGTTTCTCATTCACCTAATAAGGTACTGCACCTTAATTTTTCTTAATCTTATGTATTTCATATCTTGATTTTAAGTTTGTGAATGTAAGTTGGGATTTTGTTTAGCTTAATTAGGGATTGTTAGCTTGGGTTTGCTAAGTTGTATTTGCATTTGAATGTCCTTATTATTAAATTAGTACTGGGCCTACTGGCGTTGAAGTATATAATCTAGAACTGGTATCCGGGTTTTGTTTGTTCTGTTAACTGTTATAATCACGAATGTATGCTTAATTGATTATTTGTTTTAAGATTTTTGTAATACGCTAGGAAAGTGGCTAAGATTGCCATTTTATGGTTAATTGGTGCTAGAAAAGTGTGGTTTTTGTGTAACTTTAGATTGCCGAAACCTTGGTTGTTGTTGTTGTTGTACAAAACCTTGCACGAGTGGCTCCAGAAGTGGATGTTATATGTTATGTTGGGTTGTTTGTATGTTCTGTTAGCTTCAAATGCAGATTGATTTTTAGTAGTACTAATCATGAATGTATGCTTAATTGATTATTTGTTTTAAGATGGCCATTTTATGCTTAATTGGGGCTCGGAAAGTGTGGTTTTCGTCTAACTTTAGATTGCCGAAACTCCCAAAGAAAACGATGTTATATGTTATGTTGGGTTGTTTGTGTATTATTTCTAGTATCTTGATCATGGGGAAGATAACAAGGCAAGAGGTGATTAAGCAATTCAGGATAAGGAAGTACAGTCTCCACCCTGCCGCCCTCCAGCAAGTTCTCTCTTTCCTCCAAATCCATGGCCAAGACGATCCTCACGAAGCCCTTGATCTGCTCCTCGACCACCTCCACCAACAGCATCTCAAATCCCCCAATTTGGATCAGGATTCGGTCGCCCGTCTTATTGCGTCCTTGCTCGATGTCGACGAATCTTCTTCTTCTTCTTCTTCGCACTCTTCCTTTCGCTTCGTTGACGCCTTCCTCATCCCCAAATTCCGCTATGACTCCATTCGCAAGACCTTCTACGAGTAATAACTAATAACCCTTCTCTTGTCTCTTTTCCGCTTTTCTATTCTGACTGGATTTATCGAATTTATTGGATGTCTTGTAGGTGCACTGGCCCTCTTCCGATTCACGGAAATGCGCCTTCAAAGGCGACTTTGTATAGGGATAGATTTCAGTTGTTGTCCCAGAGACTTTCTCGGAATCCCCACTTTTCCAAACCTGCCTTTGAAGCTGAAATGACTAAGCTCGGATCCTGTGAGGTACTACTACTACTCCACTATTATTTATTTCTCCACCCCATGGATCATGGATCATGGATGGATGGATGTTAATCAGTCTTGTTTCCAATCCTACAGATAGTCCCAATTCAAAACCTAACCTGGCAAACTGGTAAAAGGTGGATAATGGGCGTTATCTCTCAGCTTGAGGATGCTCACTTCTTCCTAGAAGACCTCACTGCCTCCGTTGAAGTTGATTTATCCACTGCAATATCCTTTCCAAACCTCATTTGATGTGCTTCTTAGTGTGTTAATCCTTGTCTAATTAATTCCGAGGATCATCCTTGTTAACTACAAGTTGAAAACTGGTATTTAGCAAATGCATTGTTTTGTTTTTACATGACTGGGTATAGGATGATTTGCTATTTCAGTCAAATTAGAATGGGGCAGAATTTACTCAGCCCTCAAGTCTTTCGTAAGATACTGTCACTTCAGAGCATCTCTGGGTTTTATTTAATTTTTGTGCCAGCATCATATGTTTCCTTGACCTCCAGTACAAAATCACCACTGGTTACTTTACGGAGAATACAATTGTTGTTGCTGAAGGAGAGATACTTCCTAGTGGTACATTCAAGGTAAACTTCACGATGCACCGCAACTACTCTACTTCACCTACAATTGATGCTCGTTGTTTAAAGCATCAACACTTGTTCATCTTCATTTGCATGTCATTTCAAAGCTGTGCGATCATCAATTCATCTTTTTGAGTTTAATTGACATGATTGGACTCCATGCCTTCCCCACTCTTCTTTTAAAATGCTCTACTAATTTTCTTATGTACAAAGCACTTGCGTATGACTATTAGGAATTTGACCAGTTATGCCTTCTGTAGAACATCTTCTGAGCTGATGTCTGGAATTGTACAGGTCAACACATGTGGCTTCCCTCCCTTGGAGGACAGGGATGAGTCTCTCTCATTTATTTCTGGATTGGACTTTTTTGGTTGTGGTACATCTACCACTGAGGAGACGGTACTTCTATTACTTCCTTGATACAATGAATATTGAAGTTTTATAAATTGATTTGAGGGACAGCAGTTTTGAGTTGCTGATCTACTGTTCCTGTCAACAGAGAAAACTAGCAGAAATGGAAAAGAAGGCAGTCAATGACATGTTTGTTGTACTCTCTGATGTATGGCTGGATGATGAACAGGTAATAAAGGAAGCACTTTTTCTTCAATTTATTTCCGTATAGCATCCTTTACATTGAATCTCACTGTTAAATGTGAATGTTCTTTTTCAGACATTGGGAAAGTTAAAGGAAGTTCTGGAGGGTTACGAGGCTGTTGAGGTGGTTCCATCTTTGTTCATCCTGATGGGGAATTTCTGTTCATCTCCATGTAACCTATCATTTCATTATTTTGCAAGTCTTAGGTAAGGGGTAAAAAAAAAACTCTACTTTGCCAGTGTATTACATCCCACCCACCTTTCCTTGCAATTTCGTGATGCTTGTACAGGTGTAGCTTTTAATGACTAGAATTGGTATGCAGATTGCAGTTTGGGAAGCTCGGAAAAATGATTACACAATTTCCTCGATTGAAAGAGCAAAGTCGGTTTCTCTTTATACCCAGCCCGGATGATGCAGGTACGTTTCTGTATATTATTCACTTGTTCAACGTGTCGTTTCCAATGTAGATTCTCACACTGCAGTCTATGATATCTAGGCCCCTCATCAGTACTACCAAGGTGTGCTTTGCCAAAATATTTGACAGAAGAGCTTCAGAATGAACTTCCAAATGCTCTATTTATGACCAACCCTTGCAGGTAATTTATTCACTCTTTTTTCAAAGTTATTTTTCCTCTTTTCGTCTGGTTGTATTGTTAGAATGGATTAGCCTCATGCTGTAAAGCTCTTGGAAATTTTATATAGTAAAGGAGGTCCTGCTATACTCTGTATCTCTTTACTAGGTATTTCTTGCGTAAGATTAATGCAGTTCCTTATAGGAAGAGAATTGAGCAGTTTTTGAACTATTTTGTTACTTTTTTGTGACCAGAATAAAGTTCTATTCTCAAGACATTGTTGTATTTCGTCGAGATCTCTTGTACAGAATGCGACGTTCATGCCTAATTCCTCCTTCAACAGCTGAAACTAGCGATCCTTTTGCTCATGTGAGTCAATTTTCCTCTCTCTGATTGTGTCCTTTTGCCTTCCAGTTTCTGTAAGCCATACTAGTAACTCTCGGATAACCTTGCAGTTGGTTGCGACCATTGTACACCAGAGTCATCTCTGTCCTCTACCCCTCACAATACAACCAATTAGCTGGAATCATGACCATTCGCTCCATCTATTTCCAACTCCTCATACGGTATTTGCTCAGGCTTCATTGATGTTGCAATTTTATGCCTATTGTAGATATAATTAACAATTATTGAATAATGATATGGTTGACAGATAATATTGGGAGATAGAAGTGAGCAGAAGTCTTTCAAGTACGGAGGAGTGACATGCTTCAATCCTGGATCATTCTCCAATGATCACACCTTTGTCGCCTATCGCCCTTGTAACAAGGAAGTTGAGCTGTCTGCTATTTAAGTCTTGGAGAAAAAAAGTGTAGAATGTAACTGAGCATTCGAAATGTTCCTGCTTTGTCTTTAACAGTCCAAAATAGAAAGCGTTAGGCAATGTATAAAGCATATAGTTTTAGTCCGTTGGTCGTACCAGAAAACATTCACGAAGACAAGATTGAGTGTATTTTATGTTGTTACTGCAAATGTTGTACCCAAACAGTGAACCAAAATGAGCATGAAAGATGACGTTGGTTGTTAGTTCTCACTATAGTCTGGTCATCTTGGTCGATAGCTCCAAGATCATTGTGGGTACTGATGGCTTCTTGCAGTCTTGGTTGGATGAAATCAATCATCGTTTATATGGGTGTCGGTACCTTAGCTTCAATTATAAGCTGCAGATCTCTTGATCAACTCTCCACAAGAATTTAAATTCATGTACGATTGATTACCATATTTTTTTTTCTTTTAAGAGAGTGGACAAATGCGATCCAAAATTACTCGTAATACTTTGGGGTTGTTTGTTTTGTGGGATAAGGAGGTGGGATAAGATAAATAATCCCAATAGTCTATACTAGTTTTTATACCCGTGCAATGCACGGGAATTACAAATGCTTATATGAAATAGTTTTGTGTCATATTCCGTATTACTTTAATTTATTAAAAGTAGGAGAGAGAAATATGTTCCAAAATAGATGGGGTGTTTGAGGTGGGATGTCCCGAAATGGAATATGTGGTGTTTGAGCTGGGACGGAGGGAGTAGATATTAAATAAAAGTATCGTAATATTGATAAATATAAAGGAATTTCAAACATAGCATTAGCAAACATAAATTTAAAATTTGTAAAGAGAATTTATAGTTGTTGATAGATTAGAACACCAAAATTTATAAATATAAGAATTTAAGACCAATGATAATGATTTCGTGTTTTCTGTGTGATCAAATATGTTTAAAAATGCACGCAATCATATAAGATATTCTCCCTACCAACTTATTTCGTTTTAAATCTCCTATAGAACGCATAAACCAACAATTGACTTTTAAAATTGACAATAATTATCATCCTGAAACTTTCTTAGTTGATCCCCTCTACCCCTTAAATTCCCTAGGCGTTCCGACAATTCGTTTTAACTCTTATACAAAGATCCTCGACCGACAATTTGCACCCCAACCATCAATTTCTATTGCCCACATACACCTCCATGCTAGTATCACACTCACTTTCCTTACCAACACCCAATCACCCGTCAACATGCTACCCGACACTATAATAGTCTGATGCATCATACGTCGCAACACAACCCAATAAGATTAAATGTTACCCCTTAAGTTCGTAAATCCTGACTTGAGTTTTAACAGGTGAAAGACTTGTTGGTAATGTATAGTAGAATCCTATTATAAACATATGATAATAAGGGTCCTGCTTGGTATCGTTTTCTGTTTTCAATTTTCAGGTTTTTTGAAACCAAGTCCCGTTTTTGAATACCAGAAAAAGTGGTTTTCAGTTTTTATTTGTCAGTTTCATTTTCAGTATAACTATTATAGAAACATGTAATTAAAACGTATATTTGCAAATTGTTTCACAAAAAAAATTCCAAAAAAAAAGCCAAAAACAGAAAACGGCAGTGATACCGAACGGACCCAAACGACAGTGTCTCAACTTAGGACAAACCAATTCCATAAACCACTTTCCACAATCTTGGAGTGTTACAAACACCCTCTCACCTTATGTCACATGTTCTAGCAGACCCTCAACCCCAGTCGATACTTACTTGGCCCCTTAACCAACACTTTTTCACTTGTTAGATTTTTAAACGGCACTGCCACACATGAACTCATTTGAGGCCCCTCTCCAAGTGAATTCACGTACTGGACCCCCACCCGGTCAATTCCTATGCACCCGTCCTCTTTACCCGTGTCAATTCGTATACTCGACCATCTATAACGCACATATTATCGACTCCTCCACTTGCCCTGCTGCCTAAGCGACATATGAGGCTCTGCCCCACATGAACTTCTATACTCGACCTCCAACTCGGTCATTTCTTTTACTCCCTGTCCCCTTTACCTATGTCGGTTCTTATACTCGACCCCTTATAACACATATGTTATCGACTCCTCCACTTGGGACCCCTCATCTCTATGCAACATATGAGGCTCCGCCCCACATGAACTCCTCTACTCGACCTCCAATTCCGTTCTTGTAACATGTTCTCTTCACCCGTGTCGATTCTTATGCTCGATCCTTTTTCACACACATATTCTCGACTCCTCTATTTACCACCCCTAATTTTCCTGCGCGATGACCCCACCATTCTCCGAAAAAATTATATCTTACTTTCAGAGTATATTTAATATTTTAAACTCTTCTAATAATATAATCGGTGAGCAATCAACTTACTTTTATAACCAATGACATCTATTGTTGTGCATCAACTTATAAATCAATAAGCATATATTTTCGATGTCGGTCAGTAAGCATATATTTTCTAATCTACTTGTTTTCTCTGATTTTTCACTCTAGTCACTTGCATACTCCATCGTTTGATCTAGTCCTAGCGTGTAGCGTCTCTCCTCAAAAGGCCCAGGTTACAATGCAAAAGTGATAGACCGATATAACTGTACATGTAGTTATGTACCAATTTTCCTTTAAAATTGCTGAAATACCTAGGGTTTTAAATATGTGGTTCTTTTCTCTTTTAATATTTAGTATGTAGAAAAATCTTACCAACATATATTCTTGTTCCTTAAATCATTTTGAATTGATGAATTGATTTATGTAAATGTAAATAAAAATTAGTTTATAAAATCTTTCGCTTTTTAAGATTTCTAGATTTGTTACAATAATTAACGAATCATAATACGAAGAGAATTAATCTTGGGCATTCATTCACCTAGATCTAATGGCTAACAATCACTACCACATAATGTAATGGGCCGTATGAATGTCTTGTATTTTTTTTTTTGGACTGGTTCTTTCCTTTATATAGAATAAGTTGTAAAAATATGCATGAAGTAACAGTTAGCACACTGGTAACGTAATGAATATGTAAGTGAGAGGTCAATGGTTCAAATCCTAGCTCACATTTTTTGTTGATTTAACAGAGCAGACTGGTTCGACCCTTTTTATAGAATGAGTTGTAAAAATATGCATGAAATAACAGGTAGCACACTGGTAATGTAATGAATATGTAACTGAGAGGTCAATGGTTCAAATCCTAGCTCACACATTTTTGGTTGATTTATAATAGTATTGCTGACGTGTTAAATGAGTGCTGACGTGTTGTTGACGTGTCCGTTGTTCGTTGAATCTCGCCACGTCAGCTTATCATGCACGCAATTATTAAAAGTAATAGATTCCCATGTTTGGCAAACGGGTCAATCGGGTCGGGTCCGGGTCGGGTCACTTTTCGGGTCATATATTTCGGGTCTATTTCGGTTCGGGTCGGGTTCGGTTTGGGTCGGGTCTAGTTCGGGTGTATCAACTACGGGTCAAATTCGGGTCGGGTCGTATTCGGTTCGGGTCGAATTCGGGTCAAATCATTTTAAAATGTTCAAATTTAAACATATTAATATCAAATTTTGTCTCATATTATCTTAACTTGAAATTTTATTCCTAATAGGAGTGTTTGAAGATATGATATAGCTATCCAACTCCCTTTTGTTCAATCCATTCACTTGTATGTTTGATTATTTGGGTCTTGAGTCATTTCAGTTCGGGTCTGTTTCGGGTCGGGTCAATATCGGGTCAAACAGTATTCGGGTCAATTTCGGGTTCGGGTCGGGTCATTTCGGGCTTCGGGTTGAATTCAGATTACAAATTCGGGTCAAATTCGGATGTTCGGGTCAAGTATTTCGGGTCGGATGTTCGGGTCTGGATCAGTTTTGCCAGGTCTAGGATTAGGTAGTGGGATAGAGAATATGAGATAACTTATCCCACCAAAATAATACCTAGGGGGGCAGGTATTAGGAAGTGGGATAAAATTCAATGAAAATGACACATATGCCACTATTAAGTGAGAAATAAAGTTTTTTTTTTTTGAAATGAGAGAAATAAAGTTTTTATCCACTATTAAGTGAGAAATAAAGTTTTTATTATTAGGGGGTAAAATTGTCTTATGACAACTAATTAATACATCTTTTCTTATCCCCAACTTCTAATCCCTCCCTAATCCCACATTCTTATCCCTCCTATCTTATCTCATTTGCCAAACGAGCCGAAAGTGGAGTTGGAGTATTCAGAATATAAAATGTGATAAATGTGGTGTCCGTCTTTGTGTGTCATGATGGGCTTAGGCCCAAATGAATCGTAGATGATAGACCGGGTAAGTAAGTTTTAGACACAAGGAGAGAGAGAGAGAGAGAGAGGAGAAGAAGAGGAAAAGGGGGGAAATTGAGGAGAGAGAAAATGGGTTCGATTGTTCGGAACGCTCTTCAGGCGATCAAGGAGAAAGGCTTAGCCAACTTCCTTCGTGAGCTCAAGCATGAAGGCTATCTGTAAGTCCATCATCTTCTTCTATTTAGGGTTTTGGATCCGATATCCGATTGGAAATTTCTGATTTGATTTCTGAATTTCAGGAGATGTCTGCCGGACGGCAACCTTCTGTGAGTTCATTTCTATCTTTGATCTTGATGATTAATTAGCATGCCCTTTGATTTGTCTGCGGTCTAGCAAGTAGTTGATACCCCAGTTTTGATTTGTTCAGGCAAACTAAAATCCACAATATTGGGGCAAAGGTTGTTGGAGTTGATCAATTTGGCAACAAGTACTATGAGAATATGGATTTGCAGTATGGTCAGTCTCTTTTTTTACCTCATTATTATTGATTAAGGGGGAAAAGGAAGGGTAAAATACAAGATATATGAGAAATAAAATTGAAACCAACCTCAAGTCAGATGTCGTTTTGTGCTAACACATGCTCTTTAAACACATTCACTTATGCATAGGTTTGTAGGTCTTTATTTTATAGGTGTAGCTTTGTATCTCAATCTCCTATCGTCATAGTCATATATGTACATTTGATGTATTCACTGTGAAGATTAGAGAACAATTCGCACAGCAACAAAAAGTTTTTAAGCATTCGATGTTTCAGTGTGTTGTCCCTGCCTCCCTGGCAGTAGTGATGACACTCAGACACAGCTAGAAATACCCTACATGAGTGGTGTCCAGTTGACCAATCGTCAAACTCGACAATGTTATGATAAAAGCTTGTGTTTTGGCCTAGAATAAAGGATCCAAGTGTCACATCCATGTGGGTTATGGGTCTGTGAGGTGATAATGTGATATCAAGAGTTGGAGTAACATAGCTAAGTGGCAACATGGTTGTAGTAGTTTGCATTGGTTCAGGAGCCTGAGCTTCTGTTATTCTTTTTATAGGTAGGCACAGATGGGTGGAGTATGCAAGTAAGAATCGCTACAATGCTTCACAGGTTCCACCAGAATGGCATGGTTGGCTCCACCATGTGACCGATCGCACAGGGGATGAGGTTAGTCTGATGTTTTTTTTTTTTTTTTTGCTGCTGCTTTCTTATGGTGGCTCATAATGTGGTTAGCGGACTCATATTGTACACTTGGTGCAGCTTCTGAGCCTCAAGCCGACGAGGTATGGTATTGATCACAAGGAGAACTTCTCTGGGGAAGGTGATGAGTACATCTACCATTCCAAAGGGCACGCCCTTAACCCTGGACAAAGAGACTGGACCAGGTACGAATCCTGGCAGCCTAAGAAGTAAAAAGAGCTAAGCGGTAATTGGGTGGGGGTGAAGTGGGGAGCCACCTCCTGTGTTGAATAATGCGTTGTTTGAGAAGGCTGATTCGGCCTAGCAAGTTGTCATTGTATTTTGTCGCATGAGTCTGGCAAATTGGACAAATGAAACTTGTCACTTTTCTTTTGATCAGGAAATGTTGTTTAATTGTACCAACAACTTATAGCCTAATTCCAGGCTCTATTGTGTATGCAATGCTAGTATGTTGTTTATGGCTGAACAATTTGTAAGACCTTGAGCTCTTTACTTGGCATGGATTTAAGTCAAATATACAAGCGTTGGTTACATCCTGCTATGATCCTGCAGATTTGTATGCAAAATACAGGTCTGAGTATTTATGAGCAAGTTACGGATGAAATAGCAAAGAATAAGCGAACAGGTAGTAGCCCACGTTGTTTGGACTAGATACGGTCATTTAAGCAGCTCAAGTAGTGTATGAAAGACGTCATTCTGCTATTTAGCTATAGGTGTCACATTCTATGCCGTACATGAATCAATCAATAATAGTAACGACTGCAAAAATTGGGGGTTAAATTCATGGAATAATAAAGTGGTGGTTGTTGGGTTTGATAAAGTTGGAAGACGGGAAGTGTGAGTGTTACTCGTCTCATTTCAGCTAACCGTCTTCTATATCTGCTTTCTTCTTCTACAAGCTAACTAGCTAAGGAAGGAATACTCAATCTCTCATGGCTTCCGACGTCGAGCGCCAATCTCTCTCCTCTTTCGGAAAGGTAATTTTTCTCATCTTTCTTTTATTTCTTTCCATTATATAAAACTTAGTGGTAAATGAGAATATCAGTAAATCAGTAAAATGTGAATTTGTCTCTGCAATTCCTCCAGTTGGTCTCTGTTTGTTATGTGAGTGATTGATTTGTTATATATGCTGCTCTAATTTTGAATTATTGAAAAAAACAAAGGGAGGTGAAGAACAAGAGGAGCCGCTATTGAATGGAGGCCACCCTCCGCCTGAGAATTACTCTCTACTCTCGTGCATTCTCGCGTTAGCGCCTTTGTTTCTCTTTCTCGACCTCCAATGAAATTCATTATTAATTGTATATGAAATGAAAAATGGTGGTTTGCAGATTTGTGTTCCCAGCACTTGGAGGACTTCTTTATGGATATGATATTGGTGCCACTTCAAGCGCCACTATTTCCATTGGGGTAATTAATTAAACCATGTCTAATGTCTTTGTTTTTATTTAGATGCAATTCAATTTTCAACAACTTGATTATTTGTATGGCAGTCCTCAGAATTTAGTGGAACAACATGGTACCAACTCACTTCTGTTCAAGTCGGCCTTATAGTAAGTTGTTCTTCTATCACTCATCACTACTCAGTAGTCAATACCCACAAATAGTTACCTTCTAAGCTTTAATCATCTTTTTGCAGAGTAGTGGATCACTCTATGGGGCTCTCTTAGGCTCTGCCTTGGCCTTTAATGTTGCCGATTTTCTAGGTTCCTCCTTCTTTACGCTTTCTCAACTCTACCAATCCGTCTCATCTATGCTTTTTTTCTTATTTCTTTATATATACACATATTTATAGGGCGGAGGAAGGAGTTGATTACAGCTTCCATAGTTTACCTTATTGGAGCTCTACTCACAGCTGTCGCTCCCAACTATGTGCTCATGGTCATTGGTCGTTTTGTTTTTGGCATTGGAATCGGACTCGTATGACAGATACACTCCTCTCATTGCGATTCTCCCTTTTATTTATTTACCTCACCACTCACCACAAACCTGCAACCTTTCACATCCTTGTTTCAGGCCATGCATGCTGCACCCATGTACATAGCTGAGACTGCACCCTCTCATATTCGAGGCCAACTCATCTCTCTCAAAGAGTTTTTCATAGTCATCGGCATGGTTGTAAGTCTTCATTTCCAGTATCAAGCATCTCATGCCTTCAACACCTCATTTCCGCTGGCCACTTTTAATATTTCCTCGTATTTGCAGTTTGGTTATACAATTGGGAGCATCTTAGTCAATGTTGTGGCTGGTTGGCGCTACATGTATGGAGCAAGTTTTCCTCTAGCGCTTATTATGACAATTGGAATGTGGTGGCTGCCTTGTTCTCCTAGATGGCTTCTTCTCTGTGCTATACAAGGAAAAGGAAACATGCAAGACTTAAGGGAAAATGCCATTTCTTGCATGTGCCGTCTTCGAGGTCACCCTAGTGCTGATAATGCTCCACAACAAGTAGATGAGATACTCACCGAACTTTCTACTGCGGGTGAACTCGATGATGTCTCCACATCTGAATTGTTCAAAGGAAAGTACTTGAAAGCTCTCATTATTGGTTGCGGTTTAGTCTTATTCCAACAGGTAGCATATATATGATGGATTTTGGATTTCTATTATGTAATGTAAAGTTGCTATAATTTCAAGCCTTTACATAGCTTGTCTGTATATGTCACAGATAACAGGTCAACCAAGTGTTCTGTATTATGCTGCCAGTATATTGCAGGTAAGATGTTCAGGCTGCACTCATACAATATTTTAGAGTACACTGCTGCAGCTCATTAACCATCAGCTCTCCAACAGAACGCAGGGTTTTCTGCAGCAACTGATGCGACAAGGGTGTCAATTCTTCTCGGCCTGTTTAAGGTGGACTCTGAATACTCTTTGAAAACGCTCTGTACCATTGCAATTGTTGTGTTCCTTTCTGAATACTATTTGTCTCATTCAAAATGCTTGATATCCTCTTCCATTTGAAAACCCAGTAGTCTGATACTCGTGGAATGTGTTCCCTTATTATTATTTTGTCCTTTGACAAAAGTATAACAAACAAATGGAGAGTACACAAGCCTAGGCATGATCTGGTTAGAAATGTCGGAATCAAAATCTGAACCTCTCAAATTAAGCACAGTATAGCTATAATGAGTTACTGGATGACTATTCATGTTAGCCATGGTCATGAGTCATGACTATTCGAATGGAGAGTACAATAACTCTTTTTTGCTTTCTAAGACTTCTTTTGAAAGTATTTAAATATTTCTAAATGGTCCACAATGTTTTTGAAATTTCATGGTATACACAAGACGGTTACTAGATGACTATTCATGTTAGCCGATCCCAAATCATTTGGGGGATAAAGCTTGGTTGTTGTTCTTGTTTTTGTTGTTGTTGTATACCTATAAGGAGTTAACGACTAAAGAATGGAGTGGCACATTTCATCTCCTTGACAGAAAATATAATTTATTTGTAGATGTATAGCTTCCGCCAAACTGTTGGTTTGAGTTTTACAGCAATGGGAGGAATGGAGAAAGGTTAAGAATTGGTTTGTTTATCTGGAAAACCTTTTTGGTTGTTTATAGATACATAAAACTGATTTTACAGCAATATATTTATGGCCTAGATAAGATTATTCTAGAGCTAGAGCTCCATAAGACACTTGTTAAATCTAGGTGATTATTGCTCATCCTTTCATTTTCCTAAATGTTGGAGAGATCTAGAAGCTACTTCTCTAGTTTAATCTACAGCGTTCTAGTAACTAACAATGGCAAGAAGTCTCATGTACTTCAACAAAAACAGGTGGGGAATGTTGTGCTAAAATTTAACAGCCGAAATTTTTTCTGGCTCCCTGTTCAAAACTGAACCTACTAATTCAACTTTTGCGGAACATAATATTTCATCTTTGCCTTCTAAAGTAAATAACTACTAAGCTGAATTCAGCACCTTTTTCAAAGGTTGATCTGCATATGTCATCGTTTGTTTATGTTGTGCATGTGTTGATTATTTCCCTATGTATCTGACCTAGCTTAACTTCTCTCAGCTGATTGCCACTGGAGTTGCTGTTTTAATTGTTGATAAACTTGGGAGAAGACCTTTACTTCTTGGTGGCGTATCTGGGATGGTAATTTCTACCCTTTCCTTCATCTGCAATGCCTTAGGAGTACCTGCTTATGATAATATGTTGGTAATAAGGCTAATTGGGTAATGTCAACTCCTGAAGATTATATCTGTTAATTTGACAGGTTATCTCTTTATTGCTGCTTGGCTCGTATTACACTTTCCTGGGTGATGCACCGGCTGTGGCCGTTATTGGTCTGCTCCTTTATGTTGGTTGTTATCAGGTAATAGCTTATTTTCTTAAGTAAATCAGTTCACCTTTTCATCTCCTTGGAGACAGAGTTGACCATTCATGTATATGCATAGTCAAGGAGGAAAAATATAGATATGCAGGTGTAGAATATTTTATTGTATCAAAGTATCAGCTCGTTCTGATTCTTCCAGCTTCATCAATTGCCTTGCACAGTCGTAGGTTCTGTTTGGTTGGGGTGAAAATGTTTTTCCAATAAATGATTATTTCAATTTCTGTTATTTGGTTTGGGTGTGATGGAAAGTGGAGGAAAAAAGGGGCTCATTGAGTAAGTCCGCACTCTGCAGTAGGTGGTTTTATTGCCCTACTGCTGGTCTGCAGCCATTTTCAAAAGCTGAATATGTTTACAAAGGAGCTGCAGCACTTCATATCAAGCTATTGTAACTGTTTTGCAGGTGTGCTGTTTGCATTCTTCAACTTAAAAAATATTGATTTCACGGAAATTTTTCCTTACTTTGTAGTCTAGGAAAATGTCTTCTTGTGGAAGATCAATTTAGCAGAGAAATTTTTCCGAACCAAGCACAGCCTTACCGTCAGAGTTGGTATTACAATTTCAGTTTTGCTCATAATGGAACTCAAAGTTGAGATAGATGTTTTGATATGGCTGACCTCTAAGAGAACCATAGCCATCTGTAACATAGAGTGAAAGTAAATGAAACAGTGACTCTGTTTTCTATTCTGTATCACACTAAAACTGCCATGACTGGAGAGTGTTATGTGTTCATATTTGGTATTACCCCGGAAATTCTAACTCGCTATCTTGGAATATCTTTGTTGCAGTTGTCATTTGGTCCAATTGGCTGGTTGATGATTTCAGAAATTTTTCCTTTGCGCATGAGAGGAAGAGGACTAAGCCTGGCTGTGCTCCTTAACTTTGGGGCAAATGCGCTAGTTACTTTTGCATTCTCACCTTTGAAGGTATATAAAGTATTTTCATCCTTTTCATTTTAGCTAATCTAAGAAAATAGAAGAGGAAAGATGGCTGAGGCCATAATCTGTTCTTACCAACTTCTCGTTGCAGGATTTGATCGGAGCTGGAGATATATTCTTTGTGTTTGGTGGAATAGCAGTCTTGTCTCTTGTCTTCATATATTACATTATTCCGGAGACAAAAGGGTTAACGCTCGAGGAGATTGAGGCCAAACTATTATGAACTTCCTCTGCTCATTGTACAGATGAATACCTATTACAGGCAATATATTAGTTTCTCTACGTTGAAAGTTATGTAAAACTCAGATCAGTTGTGCGATCAGCTTCCAATGAAATATCCTTGCGAACTTAGCTTTTGGTATTTGATGACATGATTACCAGCTTTCATTCCACAGGCTCTGTTTTTTTTCTTCCTCTCAAAATTTCCTTCCAAGATGAATGTATTTTTACATTATGTGTATTACCAGAAGTTGCCACAGGAACAATTACCACTACAAAAATGATGAAACCTGTTCAGATCCCTAACTATAATTTCTCTCTTTGTGATTTTAGATGCAAGCTTCATAAAATTATGACAATCACCACAGATCCTTAAGTTCTTCATTATTCTGATGGGCACACCGGGTGGCAAACTGATGACGCCAAAGGCGAGTGCCAGCTTCTCACTGTGGTGTCTCAGCAGTTCAGCTTTCCTGCTCTCATCCACATCATGAACATCATGCTCTGTCTCAACCTTATACCCTAACTTTTCCATCTCTTTCATTAGTTCCTCCAACTTGGAGTAAATCAATTCAATCTGAGGATGTTCCCTTTCCCCAACCATGAATGTATGAACCTGACGCGCAATCTCAATCCAACTTTTTCCTCTGTCCTTGACGGCGTCACTGTCCTTTAGTAGCTGCCGCGACCTGGCAACTTCCTTCCACTTCTTGTTTGCAGCATATATATTTGAAAGCAAGACATGGTTCCCACCATTGATCGGTTCAATCTCGAACAAATGCTTAGCTGCAATCTCAGCCAGTTCGAGATTTCCTACATTTCTACAAGAAGCCAGAAGAGAACCCCACATAGAGGCTGTTGGTTCAAAGGGCATAGTCCTTACCACATCATATGCATCATGAATCAGACCAGCACGACCGAGAATGTCCACCAGGCATGAATAATGTAGGACATTCTGTGATATTCCATGCTTTTGTAGCATAAGATCAAAGTACCTTCGCCCCTCTTCGACTAGTCCTATGTGGCCACAAGCAGACAACACCGACAGATACGTAACTTCATTCGGGAACAGACCCTTGTGCTGCATCTTCTCAAATAAAATCATCACTTCTAGGCACCGGCCATGCCTAGAGAAACCCGAGATCATAGCATTCCATTGGACGACGTTCCCGTTTTCTTGATCAGAGAATACTCGGTAGGCTTCTTTAATGGCTCCACATTTCGCGTACATGTCAATGAGCGAAGAAGATATGTAAGTATTTGCACAAAAACCGGCCTTGTGTAATACAGCATGGACCTGATCTCCTAGAAGCAGAGCAGCTTGGCCTGCACAGGCAGAAAGAACGGAAGACAGCGTAAAGGGATTATGCTCTAAGCCGGAAACTTGGCCCCTATGGTACAACCTCAAAGCCTCCTCATAAAGCTCATTGCGGGCATAACCTGCCAGCATCGAGCTCCAAGTGACCTCACTTTTCTCCTCTAAGCTGTCGAAAACCCATGAAGCCTCCCTCATGAAGTTGCACTTTGAGTAAACATCGATCAAAGCTGTGCCAACATAGACATTAGAATCCATGGCCTTCTTAACAGAGAGTGCATGCAACTGCCTGCACTCCAAAATAGCTGATTTCGCAGCACAGGCACACAAAACACTGGACAGCGTAAACTCGCTCAAAGGGCAGTCTTGTCTCTGCATTTCCACGAAGAGGGAAAGAGCGTCATCAGCACGTTTGTTGTGGGTATAAGCCCCGATCATAGTGTTCCAAGAAACCAGGGTTGGGTCGGGCATTCTGTCGAACAGCTGGCGGGCAGGGACAAGGAGGCCGCATTTGCAGTACATATTGATGAGGATGTTGTTTGTTAAAGTGTCAGCCGATAACCCAGCTCGAATGATCTGAGCATGGCAGACCTTGCCTTGAACCACCAAACTGTTTCTGGCACAATATTGCAACACATTATGCAGATACATGCTCGATTTATGTTGGTTGTATGTCACTTTGTGCTGCGCAGGAAAAAAAAGTGACATTCAACACATTGTTAGAGTTTGTACGACAATTTCATGGGTGGCACCATAGCGAACAGAAAGACAACCATATACGCTGGTGATATCAAAGAGTGTGTCACAAGACAGATATATGACATATGCCAGACAAAGAGGGAGGGGCGTTCATCAGTTGATTCATGTCGTGGAGTTATACCTACCCAAACTTAATGAATGAACGAAAAGTAAAACTAATGGGAAAGAAAAATGACTCAAAAACTAGTTTCATTATAATAACACCTCGTCTCTTATTTTCGCCACAGGCGTAGAAATTTGGCGTAAGGGAGACAAAGTAGAATGCGCCACAACTGCTATTACAGTAGACTTATAATGAAAGACGTTTTACAAAGTTTACTACTCAAAAGCTATCACAATACACAAATAAGCCATCAACGAGTATATCATAGTTTGCTTCCAGGAAGACCAACTTTTGAATTTCTGGATTTCTTCTCTACCAACCGAGAAACTTGCCTCACTGCATCTTTCGGCAGATACCGTGGCCGGCTCAGCCACAGTCCTCCGTCAACCGGAAGAATCGCCCCATTCACATATTTACCTAGCAAATCATCAGAGATATAGGAAATAAATATGTATTTTTCACATTATACAAAACACTTGAGGTAGCAAATGCCCAACGGTAGACGCATAGTGGAGACTTGCGTGCAATACTTGTAATTTGTAAACGGAGATGAGTATCATACTTGGGTGAAATGGTGAATATATCCAAAACTGTCATTTCATATACATAAAAGTTTCGGAAGTATATGCATAGGCGTATAACAGTGACACTAGGCTCCAGAAAGTAACTGAGATGAATTTGCATTTCACAATCACTACGAGATGCCATTTACAGAAAATTCCTCAGAAATGCTTTGTTAATTATATGCCCGTTATCTAAGTCTCCAAATTAGATATGTCCCTATTACACTCAGGACAGAGTACAAGGGCAGAGAAACTATTGGAGAAAGCACAAATCACGAATTCATTTCTTCTTGGCTCAACTTTGGGGTTAAAATTACCTAAGAGTGGGCAAAGACTACGACAAGGAGATTCAGGCCTCAAGTATGGATCATGCAGTAAGCTAACTCTGGAAGATCTAATTTTATGTGGCCCGGATCGTGAAAGACCCAGGAGAGATAAAAAGTAAAGTAGTTAGAACTCAAAATACAAGTAAACCTGACATCATTTGTAATCATCCAAAGCTCACTCCACCCAGTATCAACACAATTGATAGACATGCTCATTGCATTCGTAGAGGACAGATTTCCACATTTAATTATTATCTTACCCTGATCATTTGGACAACCATTTTATTACAATGGAAATAAAACCAATCGCTTGAATATTTACTTCTACCAATGCTTAGAGCAGCAATAATAGTATAAACCATCACCTGGTAGCGAGCAGTGTCTATCCTTTTCACAAGTCTTTTATAGCCACAAAGAGCAAGTCAAAAGATATAACCGAATGCAGGAATAACACAAGGTAAAACTCTTTATAAGATTCAAGATGACAAAGACACCCACAAACCATGGTAGGTAGCCTTTCTTCACTTTCCCCACCCAAGAATTCGAGTAATTTTGGTTCAGATGTCAATCTTCTTTGCCATATAAAACTGATATATCATCTTTCGTAACAACATTTTAATCTCCCATGCCTCTATAAGCCTAAGCCCTCTATAACAATGAGTCTTGAATACACTATTGCAAAAGATTAGTCTTCAACTTCTTTTGGTTATTTACCCAATATGATGAGCTAACTGCTATCGTAGCATAAAATAACTTCAAGGTAATCTCCTAGACATACCTTCCAGATCCACTTATTATTGGACTCCTTTGACTAGACTAGAGTTAAAAGGGATCGGCAATGGCACAACTTGCTTCTAAGATGAGATTTCTAAAAGTTACTATTTGGGCACTCACAAACATGCTTGTGAATTTATGATGGGTTTTTTTTTTTTTTGGCTGGGTGTGAATTTATGAGGGTTACAAACTATGACTTCGCATGATGAATGTAAAATCTGGACAGAGGTATCACTATTCACTATAGTACTTTGACCTTTATATTTTAGGAATTTGATGCTCCAAAGGTTTTGATATTTGTTATGATAGAGTGTTATCTTTTCATTTATTTATTTTTTTTTGATAGAATGTAGACAGTTAAGCATGATTATCTGTATCATTTACTTCCAGAAATGAAAAATTGAAAGCTCAAATCGTACATCTGGTGAATGAGCAACTGACGAAAAGAAAATTTGAATAAAGGGTGTAGGTTCCAGAGGAGAAGTTGGCACAGATAAAGTAGGCAGTAAGAATTGAGTGAGAAGGCAGCAGGACAGCAAAATCAGGAAAAAGGTAATAGATAACTAGTTACCAAGTTATGCTTTACTAGCTTTTAGGAGACGTAACATTGTGATGTAATTGTACAATATGATGCCATGCACACAGCTAGACGATGAAATCAAAATGATTTTGCACGAAGCCCTGAAACGGTTTAATAACAAGAACATAGTCTATGCACGGTTGTATTCTTGTCTACGCACGGTTGTATTCTTGTGAACTAATAACTAGGTTGATGTGCCGTGGGCGGCAAAAAGTGTTAACTCCTACGTCTGTAATAGTTTCATTGCATATTATTCATAATGAAATGAAGACGCATAACAAGTTCTTACCTGCATCTGAAGTAAGGTATACAGCAGCCATAGCAATATCCCATTTTTCTCCAGTTTTGTAAAGTGGCATATAATCATTAGCTTTACTCTCTATCTCCTCAGGTGCAAGTTTGCTCATGCCAGGAGTATCACCAATGGGACCAGGTGCTATTCCATTAACTCTGATGTCATAATCTGTTCCCCACTCCAATGCTAAGTTCCTAGTTGAAGCATCAACAGCTGCCTACATAACAACCCACAACACAAAATCAATGAGGTAAGAGTAAGCTAGTACAAACACAAGTGCACTGCCTGCTTGAAGTAAGAAAGTGGTAACAGAACAAGGAAGATACAGAAGCAATGCGTACAACCAACCTTAGCTGCTGACACATGAATCTGATACCAACTAGCTGTGTAATGCAAGGTAGCACTTATATTCAGTATTGACCCACCACCAGATGAAGTTTTCCCTGGTCCTCCTGACTTTAGATATTTAAGGGCTTCACGACACATTGTGAAAGTCCCAACAGAATCGATATCCAGAACTGTCAAGTGAGAAATGTGTAATGTAATTAGTTCACAAAAGTTTAGTTATAAACTTAGTTTGGAAAGGCATGAGGCACACCGAGGCAATGAGAACCTGTGGCAACGAAGTACAAGGCAAAGGGGCGCACCGCATGGAATCAACGGCACAGTCTTTTTGCAAACAAACTTTTATTCTTTAAATAATACTATGCAAAAGATGACACCAGTTGTGGTAATTATAGAGGGCTAATATGCAAAGAAGTAAAAGCTAGGGATTGAACGGCAAAGCAAAGTGCAGAAGAAGGGCGTGGCGCACTCATTTTGCAAACAGACTTCTAGTTTACAAACCAACATTTTGTAAAAGACTACCCCTTTTTCATATTTAAGAAAGTTAATAAGAAAAGAAGGAAAAGCCAGGGATTAAGGGGCAAACAAAATGTCAGAAGAAAAGAACTAGAAGAAACAATATGCAATTGCATAATCGTAAGCCTCACTATCAGTGCCTTCCTGCACGCCTTACTCCACATCAGGAAGGCGCAGAGCGCGTTTTTAAAACTAAGACTACAACAACAATAGGTCTCCATAAACATATAATATTCAAAAGAAGAAACCACCAACAACAAAAGGGTGTTCAAGATGCTCATTGCAATGAAGTTTGTGAAAACATAATAGGACATGCTATTGGCTTGTCAAAGAATGAAACCAACATTTTAATCATATAAGTCGCGTGATATACCTATTTCAATGTTAACAACATCCATCCACCCTCCAAAAAGGTGCAACTAAAACAACAGCCTTATTTCCAAAATGAGTTTGGGTAGGCTAAGTGGCTAACCCTCAAAAAGGAGCAAAAGAAAAAAAAAAAAAAAAAGAGAACTAATCAAACTTGTTTCAGTACACAAATAAGTAGCTGGTGATTACCACAATATGAGAGCGTAATGAACCAATTAACAGAAACTCCTTTCTTTCCCTAGTGTATCAACAATATGACAACAGGAGAGTCGGCGCTACAAAGTATAGGTTCATCACCAGAGAACACTCTCCGTCTTTTAGGATTATGGAAGTGACAGATTCAGTTATGGGTTAGATTTTAAGGAAAAATAAAGGTTATTAAGCAAATTAAGCTGTATCCCCTCAAAAAAGTAGAGCCAAATACGAAACCTATCTTCCACCTTAAAAACTTTTTTAAGCGGGCACACAAGTAAGACTGAGTTGCACAACAGAAGGTCAGCCACTTTGATCAAATTTCTTGACATTTAACAAACTTGACGCTCATCAAGTCCGGCAAAGTAGAGGACATAGATGTGCGCAGGTCACAAACAGGTTTTTGCAATTTCGGACACATAATTACATGCCTAAATGAGTCAGAGCATTTGAACCTTCTCAAGGCTCACACTTGTTGGCAAACATAGAATGTGTTGATAGAATTCTTTACATAAACTAAATAATGCTAGTAAGCAAAAACTTGCAGAAGCTACAAGTGACAAAGTTGAGGATTATTCACAGTAAAATAAAACAGATGAAGAAAAGACATGAATGATTAGCAACCTGTTCGAAATCCATTGGAGGACAGATCTTCAGCAGCCACAAGAAAATTGCCAGCAGCGGCATTCACTAGGATGTCAATGCGACCATAATGCTGGAAAGTTGAGTCTACAACCCTCTTTGCATCTTCCTGGTTACGCACATCCCCTTCAAACCCGATTGCCTACATATTCACCACAACATCATAATTTGATCTAAACGAAACACCCAATTTAACAAGAAGTAAAGAAATCAACAGAAAAGGGAATGAATAAATAATTACAGGAATAGAAAGGGAAGAGAGGGCAGAGACAGCAGAATGAAGAACATTTTTGCGTCTGCCCATGATTGCAATTGAAGCTCCATGTTTACCAAACTGGGTTGATATCTCAAACCCAATTCCCGAACCTCCTCCTGTTATTAATGCTACCTTTCCCTTCAAACAATCTGCCTTGAATGGCGACTCCATCTTTTGATTTTTCTTTTGAGCAGGATTGCAGGAAGCGTAACGCAGAAGACTCGCGCTTTTGGGGACAGACAGGAAAAGGAGAATGAGAGACAGTGATGACTCTGATCAAACTTGTTTGTGTCCGCCCAATTAAACTGGACCGCTCATTCAGTCTTTGTTCAAACTTCTCAACTTAGACACTTGACACAAACCCGACTTAATACTGCCCGATTTGATTTAAGATTCAAGTCAAGTCATTTGAATCAGATGTTGGAAATGGGTCTACTTATTTAAAAGTCTATACTAAGGTAATTTAATCGCATTTAATTTTGTTTCTTTCATTTTTGTCTGAGGATAACGCATTTAATTACTATCATGACAACCTCATTGAAGGGATTTTGGGGAGACAATTAGACGAGATTTTAAACCAAAAAAGGTTTCAATAAATATTAGGAATGAATTAATTGCATGCATTCCCCTTAAATAAAACACTTAATTACTTATGGCTCAGGGTATAAAACACTCTACTGTATCAGTTAGCCATTTTGACAAGAAATTCAGAAAAATGGCGAGAAGGAGAGTGAGGGTGGAGTACATTAGAGATGAGTCGACTAGGAAGATGAGTTACAGTAAAAGAGCGAAAGGGTTAGTTAAGAAAACCCAGGAACTTAGCACCTTGTGTGGTATTGGTGCTTGTGCGCTCATCTACGGACCCTGTGAACTTGTTCCTGTGGTTTGGCCCTCGAGTGAGGTCCAAGCACGCCAGATTTTGATGGATTATAAGCAAAACCCCGGGATGGATTTTTCCCAAAGGAGGTTCGACCAGAAAGCGTTTCTAATGAGAAGCACGGCCAAGTCAGAAGAGAAGTTGCTCAGGCTGCAGAGAAAGAGCCGTCAGATGGAGATGGAGAACATCATCTGCCATCTATTCAGTGGGAAACCAATTCAACAAATCGCCTTTGGTGATGTGTCCGACTTGATTTGGGTGATTGAGGATAAGTTGGGAACTGTCCAGCGCCGGATTAGGGCACTGGCTGCTGCTGCTGCTGCTGCTGCTAATCCTCCTGAACCCACTGTATAATACAAATGCAGAACTGCAGATGGTCACCACATCATGGTGACGTCCATCTCAGCATTAACATTTGTTTTCCCGAACTCAGTTTAGATGACTAAAAACTCTGATGTATCCCAATAGCCAATAATCTATACTTGTTTGTTTTCGCTTTGATTTTATTTTACTTTTTCCATTTCATATTAACTCACATGATGTATGCCTGATTGTGCCACCAATATCTATATAATCCAACCGCAGATCCGTTGTGCTAATGCACGCCTTAAGTGTCCAACAACTGTAGACTCACAAACTTAATGAGCATTTCAGTGATCTACGGAGAAATGAAGCTCCGGACATTGTTCATCTAGAACTCAAAAACCAAACAATAAGCTTATGACATTCTTGTCTAGGACATGAAAAGGAGAAAACACGAGAAAGTCCCACCACGTAATAGAAGAAGTCACATAGAAACACAAGAAACTTCTGTCATATTGATGCACAAACCTGATCTCAAAACCTCTCGATGAAGAAAACAGAGTATAAAAATCATAGTGTAACTATAATGTACACAAGAGGAAAAAATTAAAAAATAAAAACTCGGATCATTCTTTTCATATTTCACAAACCAATCTAAAACACTCGGTTAAATGATCCAGGTAGCGCATGGAATGATAATGCTGCTTGCCCGGTTGCACACTTTCTTTTCCTCCTCACCTTTGCCATTTCCTCTCTGTAAAAAGGAATAATTCAGTCACACAATCCAACCTGTAATGGCATATATGCATCAAGGGCACGGGAAAATGCATGTGTGAGAGGTATAACTATAAACTACTTGGGGAAAGAGGATCTTTGCTAGCGTTTGTTATTTACATGCAATGCCTTCGTTAATTCACTTGTCTAAACTACTTGGGGAAAGCAGATCTGTGTTTCATGATGTCAACATCAACGACCCATGACTTCCCCAGAAGCCTGCAAAATAACTTTGGGCAAATAATTTTTCCCATACAACACACGAAATTCTCTACCTGTAACTGGAAATCCTCAGGTTCTCTTTTAAAGAAGCTTCCCCTGGGGAAGAGAAGGGAGGGGTTCAAATCCCTTGTTTTGGATAATAAGTGGAAAGAGGAAAGAACGGAAATGGAGGGTAAATCTACAAGTCACAAAAGATAAAAAGAATTTTGAATAGCAGAATCAATATTGCCAGCCGTACATTATATATGAAAAGAGCTTCACATTTCACAGGACTTAGTAGCTCAGTTTAACTCTCAATGGTATATTGTCTACGCGAAAACAAAACGATCAGCCTCTGAGTTGCGAGGACGTTAGTACGCTAACACCCCTCTTCATTAATCGCTTTCCCTTGCCATTTTAAGTTTTGTATCAATAGTTGATATAGTTATTCTTGCTCTTAATTTATATATTTTGTAGTATTCAATTCACATGAACATATATCAAGGGAAAGCAGCCAATCTCTCCAAATTTGCAAAGGTTTGGTTTATCAAAAGGAAGAAGAAATGGCTCCTCCGAATTCCATTCCTCTCCGTTCTCTCCATTTCTCCCCTTTCCTCCACTCCATGTCCCTCCAATTACTACCCCTCCGGTTCTCTCCTATATTCCTATCCAAACAAACTCAAAATATAGATTGGGCAATGTATTCCAATATTGCGCCAAATAAGTCGACGGGAACCTAACTAAATAAATTTGGCTTACGTTCTAGACATCAGTCATGCATCACTAAAAAGAGGTTCCTATTCCCATCCTCTCTTGACTCTTTTAGTTCTATATATTGAGACAATTTCCGCCTTTGATTATTTCAGAATAAAGTAGATATCTGGTCACAAGCATGAAAACATGGCTCAACATAATGAATTTAAAACTTACCGTTGGGATGATGGGGACCATTTCCTTTTGCACCCTGAGCTGCTTGAGGAGACGATCGTTCGACACGAGGAGACCCCTGCCTCCCACCAGCACCAGGAAGTGAATGTCTCTTCTTAGAATCTACCTCTTTATCATGGAAATCTGGGCTTGATTTTGGGGAATGAGCCTTGGCTTTAGCAGATTTTGTGGCTTGCATATAGCTTGGTAGAGAATTGTGACTATTACTATCTCTAGGCTCTTGATCAGTGTTATCAGATTTCGTGGAGCCAAACGAAGCCCTCCTCTTACCACTTTTATGATCTTTTGGCAAATTATCAACACTAGTTCTTGCACCCGAGACCAGATTTGTGTTTGAGGGAGACTTCTTTTCAGCAGACCTTTTTTCTGCAGATCGAGAACTACGTTTCGTGTGAGAGCCACTTTTATCGCTCTTGTTCCTTTTACCTTTAACTGACACTTGGCTGGAAGGGGTCCCTTGAGATTCTGGCACAGTCACATTACTTCTAGGTGAGGCTTCAGGGGTTGATATGTTTGCTTGAAGCCCTGTTGCAGAGTCATGCTCTAAGCACACGCCGTGTTCATTCATGCCGTCTTTATGCTCCCCCAGTGACAAGCCTCCATCAATCTCCGAACTAATGTGTTCATTCATGCCGTCTTTATGCTCCACCAGTGAAGGGCTACCATCAATCTCTAAACTAATGTGTTCATTCATGCCGTCTTCATGCTCCATCAGTGAAGGGCTACCTTCAATCTCTGAACTAATGTGTTCATTTATGGCGTCTTCATGCTCCATCAGTGAAGGGATACCATCAATCTCTGAACTAATGTGTTCTTTCCTGCCGTCTTCATGCTCCATCAGTGAATCGCTACCATCAATCTCTGAACTAATGGGTGCAGAATTTGTCTGTTTATCTGATATTTTCATCTCAGATATCTGCTCCAACAGGCCGACTTCAGCTACGACTGGACCAACACACACGCCATTGCCGTGGACCCCTTCCTGCTCAGTGGTCTTGGAGGTTAAATCAGAGACATGATTGTTTGACAAGCCAAAAATTCCAGAATCTGGACAAACAGATACGCTATTGATCCCATCGACCTCTTCCTGCTGAGTGGTTGAGTGGGTTATATCGGAGGTCTGGTTGCCTGACATGCCAATAGTTCCAGACTCTAGACTAACGGACACACCATTGATCTCATTGGCCTCTTCTGGCTGAGTGGTCTCAGAAGATATACCAGAGATGTGGTTGCATGATGTACCAATAATTTCACAATCTTGCCCTTCCCTTCTGTCTGCGTTGAGAGGTGTCTCCAGTTCCTCTACTGGCTGCTCAGGCTGCGTTCTCTCGAGCTCACATCTATCAGGGGAATCAAGAGTGGAAGTAATTGAAAGTTCAGTGCCGCATTCAGAACCAGCAACAAGAGCCCGTGCATCGGAGGGCACAGGAACTCCTACGAAACTAGCATCGCTGGTTTTAGCAAGACTTCCTCCCAGGGATGAGGAAGTCTCAGCAGGGGTCTCTGCTCCCGCTCCTTGCTGAGATGAAGTAATCGATCTGCCTAGGTCAACAGAAAATGTGAGCCCTTCCATTTGCGACTGCGCAAGAATGAAGGCAGGATCATTGGTCTTCCTTGATTCACACGATAACTTCTTTCCCTCACCATTTAGCTCTTCAGATGCTGAGCGCTTCATAGAGAGCTTAGGCTGCTGAATCTCTGCAGCAGCTTCATCTGGAAGAGATACGGGCTTTACTAGTGGGTCAGCGATCACACTTGCATGAGCATCCATCGTAATAGAATTCACATCCTCGTTAATTTCTTCTGTCATCAGATGATGATGTTGTTCCTCCTCGACATGTATAGGAAGAAATGACTGAGAATTAATGTCATCGTGTCCTTGACTTTGTGGTATTTCCGTCATTTCTTCCAGGGTGTTTCTTGAATCAGACGAGTCAAACAGAGCCGTTGATGATACTGCAGCATCTGTTTGGGAATGATGTGATTGAAGCTGATCACCAGACTGCATTTCAGCAGCAGGCTCCACTACTTTTGGTGTAACTTGAGATGTGACGGACATCCACCTCTCGAGCCAACCCCAGGCTGAGTTGGGACTCAGTGGATCGCATCTAATGTTGACAGATTTCGGTTTTGGTGTTGACTCCAGCAACTGGAAGTTAAAACAGGGATCAATTTTCCATACAACAGAACTACACTGCTACAAGATAAAGGCTGCAAAAGAGACAGTGAAAATAGTTTACCTGGCGGGCGAAACTATTTTGAAGCAGCTTCACACTAGAAAATCTCCCTTGAGTCTTGTGATCCTGAAACAAAAGCCATTCAGAATACTTGGGAATCTAAACAAGTAGAAGTGCAGGAATAAGAAAAGAGGGGTGATAGAAATATTACGAATGATTTAGAGGAATGAGCACGAACAAGGGCTTGGAGCTTTGAAATGCCTTGAATACAGTGGAGAGTGCCAATGGCATTGCGGCGCACCAAGTAGCCCCGAATGACAGCTTGCAGCTTAACAACATTCTTTAACTGCACATATTCTTGTTGAGCCTACCAAAATAGTTGGGACAAATTATTAACAACATCCTTGGTGGAGTGTAACAAAAGAGAGTGGTAGTGGTGAGGAAGAAATATATACCAGAAATGCTCTGATGGAAGCTTGAATGATAATAACAACAGACTCATCGGGTAGTTTTGATTCAATCGTGTTTGAAACAAGTGATTCAGTTTGGGGGGCATCGATATCGGGTTGGGTAGATGTGGAGTTGGTGTCGTTGTCGGAAGCAAGCAGGAGCTGAGCAACGTTAGGTTTATTAGATGATGTTTTGGAATCAGAAGAAGGTTGAGTTGGTTTGTGATCATCATGGGTTACTAGGAGAATGTCTTTGGTTGGTGATGGGGATTGGGTCATCCGATGCCTGCCAGAGTTCTTCCTGAAACTCCAACCACGTTTGTCCGACGATGCCTTGGTCTGGTGATTTCACAAATTAATTATACTCCCAATTAATTAAAGTTTGATCAATCATCAGATCTATTATAAATACATTCATTCAAACAAGGAAATAAATTAATGATTCGGATTCGATCCCTTTGCATACATTCAAACTAGTCAGATCGAAATCACCACATACATAGATACACAGATAAATAATAGGAATTCGACATACATAGCAAATTCAATCAAACTTTAATTAATAAATGATACCTGAGAGGGGGGAGTGGTAGTCGAAAGAGGGTCGTCAGTATCGGCGGCGGCGGTGTTGCTACCGCATGCTATTATCTTCAGGCATGACGTCATCTCTCTGTGTTTCCTTCCTTGTTCGAGTAATCAAACAAACAAATACTAGTAGTGGGCGGAAATGGAGGAGTCAGGAAAACAGAAGAGAAGAACATAAAAGAAAGAGAGAGAGAGTGTTCCAGTGCCAGGTTGTGTCATGTGCGTATCTCTGTACCTGACTTGCCGTTATACGACCATCTACTCCAAGTACACTCACTCATTTGCGAAATGCACTGGATATTTCCTTTTCCTTTTTTTAAAAATTGGGAACCCAACCGCCCATTATTAACCAACCCTAGACACTAGACACTACTCACATGCCTACACTTCCATTCTTGACGCCCTCCCACATTCATCAATTACTACTGTTTTTATTTTTGATTATCAATATACTCCCTTTTATTCAAAGAGATTTTCCTCTATTTTTTTTTTAAACGATTTACTAATATACGTCTTCCGAGAATCATCAATTAGTACCATTTTTATTTGTTATTATCAATATTTGTGCTAAATCCTTACATTTACTTTGCAATGCTTTTAGTTTTATTGGAGTTTTGTATTGTTTAGTGCTGTTTGATTTGTCCTTCAAGTGGTCAAATGGCCTACTTCTTTTTAAAACATTTCGCTTCTTAGTCAATACTTTCACAATTTGTTTGAATACACAATAGCCTACATATGAGTTGTGACTTGTGAGTATAAGAGTAGAGACTAGTCCCATACATTCGTGGATTACTCTTGAATCGATTGTCAGTAAGTTTTACCAAAGAACCCTACCATATTTATGATATGTTCTTCTCGTTCCTCTTCTATAATCGGACTGGTTTAAGACTTTAAGTCACAATAATTTTCAAAAATTAATCTCATGTTTTCTACATCTCAGTAATCGAGCCAGTAATCAAAAAGGCGTACACAATAATCAAATAACGGAAAATATATATCACATTTACACTTTCATGTATATCAGTATATGGATCAGATCATAATCCTATATATGTACAAACAATCAATCATGAAAGTGTAAAAGTTCACCAAGTCTACCCATTTCTAATAAATTCACGTTGGATCATAATCCAAAGACAAAGACAAACAATCAATCATTAAAGTGACATCACTACTACTCCATTATACTTCATTTATCATTTTAAGTTTTGATTTAAATTCACATGTTCAAACCAACCAACACATAAAAAGAAAGAGGAATGAAATTGATGAAAGTATTAATTTTACTAGAGGTCTACAGTGTAAACACGTGAAAGTGTCTACAATTTTCACTAATTTTATTTCACTAGCAAAATTTTACTACTCACACAAATAATTTTACTGCATGATTTTTTCATCAGAAATTAATTTTACTACTCCAATATCTATTTTACTACTATTAACTTAATTTTACATTGTAGACAAATTAATTGTGTCTATAATGTAGACCTTTAGCAATATGCTTAATTATATTAAGCAAATTTAATGAAAATAACCACACATTTGTAGTGTGTTTTAAGAATTACCCAACCTTTACACTTTAATAGAAATAACCCAACGTTTCACATAAACACATAGTTTTATAATAATATCCAAGACTGGTCAAAATTGAAATCTCCGACATTCGAATTCGAAGTACATTCATCTGATCTCGTGGTTTATAAACTGCCTATGCACCAGAAAAATAAATTAATTCGCAATCATGACAATCACCACTGTAGAAGAAATATTGATGTAGTGACAGTGTGTGTCAGAAATTACATAAACATGTCCACAAAAGCTCGACATTGGGTTTGGTTTTGATCGAAAGGATATGATACATGTGAATGAAGTGAGAATATGAGATAACCGAGATCACTAGATAGCTCATTAAAATTAATGATTATTTAATTTATCACTGCTACAATTTTTCTCCACTAAAACTTAAAAGTTTGATTTGGGATAGATGTTACTTGTTAGTTTGCAGTGGGTAAATTAGTTTCCTCCCTTTTTTATATAGGCAAACTATTCCACTCCGCCGAATCTTGAGATATTATTGTGACGAGACGTTAAACGTTGGTTTATTTCTGTTGATTTTGAAATGTTGGGTTATTTGAGGAAATAAGAAGTAACATGATAGCGTTATTGCCGAGATCCGATCATGAACTACCCTTCACAATCTAACCTGTTTACAATTTACATACTTAGTTCGTCGTTGTACCAAAATAAAATAAAAAAGGAAAAGCACAAATAAAACTTGATCAACAACGTCACACTAGATAAGATACAGAGTAGTACGTAGTACGCTAGGCAGTGCCAGTAACACCAAGGTCTTGCTTGTTAGAAGGTTCGTCTTTGCCAGGGCCGAAAACAGGGCCGCCTTTGCCGGCAGCATCTTCAACCTTGTCCTGCAACTTGTCTATCTCGATACCCTTGTCATCCTTGTCGGACCTCAACTCCGTCTTGGGTCCACCACTCTGCCCCTGCACGGACTCGTATGTGGTCGCTGTAAACGACCCCGGCGGCATCGCTCCTTGCGCTCCTGACATCTTTTTGTGTTGTTACGTAATACGTAAAGTAATATATGCTACGGAGTACTTGCTTCTTCTACACTCATCCGTTCCTAAATAAGCAAGTCCGACGTACACATCAATATATTGTTCAACTTTTCTTTATCCGTTGCATCAAGAAAAAGACACCTCGACGCATAGCGACACTTGTCATCTTCTGCTTATGCCCACGTACGATACACGTAATGTCACCCCGGTCTCTTGTCTTCTTTGTGCAGGTTTCATTTCTTTGTAGTAAGTAGTACTCGCGTAACACACGTCCGTTGCGCGGAAATATTTAGTTATTTATTTAGTTTTGTAAAATAAAATTATGTTGTTTGTTGTTCATAACTTATTCGATAACCCAAGTTCAAATCGTCTCATATTTTAGAAATAAATTAAATGGTAGGTTAAATTAAACGGCAAATGCACGTGGTGTCCCTGAGTTTTGACGTTTTGCACATGGTGTCCCTGCTTTTGAAACTACTACTCTCTGGTGTCCCTCAGTTTTACACAACGCGGCACGTGGTGTCCCTGGGTCTCACGGTGTTAACAAAATTCCGTTAAATGATGGAGTGTACATCATTAGTGGTTGGAGAGAAAATAATTAGTGTTATTAATTATATTTTAATAAAAATTATAATAAAAAAAATAAAAAATAAAAATTTTCTAAAAATTCCAAAATATTTAAAAAAAAAAATCCAGATATTGAGTTTTCTAAAAATAATTATGAATATTGATTTTTCGAATTTATTTTCCCCGAAATTATGTTATTGGTGAAAACCACAGTGCACACGGTGTCCCTGAGTTCTACACTTTTGTGCACATGGTGTCCCCCAGTTTTACAATTTGTGTATGTGGTGTCCTTGAGTTTTCCAATTTAATGCAAATGGTGTCCCTGCTTTACATTGAATCCGTTTTTTTTCGTGAAATTATTGCTCCAATTTTGAAATTTCGGGCTATCATACATTTGGAATCTAATGTAAACATAAATCACAACTATGAAACAATAATTTCACGAAAAAACGGATTCAATGTAAAGCAGGGACACCGTTTGCATTAAATTGGAAAACTCAGGGACACCATATACACAAATTGTAAAACTGGGGGACACCATGTGCACAAAAGTGTAAAACTCAGGGACACCGTGTGCACTATGGTTTTCACCAATAACATAATTTCGGAGAAAATAAATTCGAAAAATCAATATTCAAATTTATTTTTAGAAAACTCAATATCTGGATTTTTTTTTGAAAATTTTAGAGAATTTTTATTTTTTATGTTTTTTTTATTATAATTTTTTTATTAAAATATGATTAATAACACTAATTATTTCCCCTCCAACCACTAATGACGTCCACATCACCACTTAACGGAACTTTGTTAACACCGTTAGACCCAGGGACACCACGTGCCGCGTTGTGTAAAACTGAGGGACACCAGAGAGTAGTAGTTTCAAAAGCAGGGACACCATGTGCAAAACGTCAAAACTCAGGGACACCACGTGCATTTGCCGTAAATTAAATCAGATAGGGTCTAACTCTATTTACGATAGTATAAGGAAGTACATTGGTTTTGATTAGAGTATGTTAAAGTGACTATTGAGCTCTATATTAGAGTATGTTAAAGTGACTATTGAGCTCTATATTAGAGTCATGGTTAGAGCCTTAGAGGTGTGGGACTGAATGGTTTAACCTAGGCCGATTATGTGGCTTGTTAGACCATTCATACTTATGCACCTTAGCCCCTATACTGGGAAGTAGGAACCTAAACACAGCAAGACTTTTTCTGAAATTGCAACAATACCCAAAAAGGTCATATAGAAGGAGTAAGTGGGAATTGAGTTGGTGGTACATAGAAGAATAGAATGGTGAAAGGAGTGGTGGGTGATGAAGGGCGGCTTTCATTGGCGGAGGAAAGGGTGGCTGGATCTGGGATGGCGGCGGAGGTGGGTTTGTTGATCGGAAAGCTGAGCCGAGAATCGGATAGGGGTTTCATATTCGACCTGGTGCCGACTCCCCCAAACGACGCCGGACAACCACCGTGTTCACTCAATGCTGCTGCTGCTGATAAGAATAACAGCAACAAAAAGAATAATTCTTCAAATTCTTCAAATTCTTGTTTGGTGATCGACTCTGAGTGGGTCGCCGAGCACGCCCGTCAGGTCACCACTCTGTTCAATTTAATTCAATTAAATATAATAATAATAAAAATAATAATAATAATAATAATAATTAAAATTGCAGGTGTCTCGAATGATGGCGGGTGGGATTAATGTGGTGGGCGTCTATGTGTGGGCTCCCGAAACCGCCTTTAAGAATTCCACACTAGCTCTTACCCAGGTATTGTATATGTTGGACTTTGTTTTGAACCCTCAATTATCAATCAAATTTAGTTGAAGATGAACACATGGTTTGATGATTAACTTCAACATCACCCTGAAAAGTCAAGTTTATATAACTATGTTTATTTCTTGATGAAATTAAAAACAAGTTGGCCATTAATCATGAAATGTAATGTAATCTGTTTTCAACTTGTTACCTCTGCTGCATTCCTAATTAAATAAAACACTGACTCTATTTATGGCGTCTGTAGACCATTAAGGGAGTAGCTACTGCAGCTCCTCTATCGGAAACTAGTTCAGATGACACATTACTTGTTCACATATGTTGTAGCCCTAGAAGGTACTTCATCTTTTCTAACTCTCATCTTACTTGTCTCAACTCATTTTATCTGTGATTGTCATCTTGTACTCATGATATGACGCAGATGGATTTGTCGAACTTTTACATCAAGCACCCTTCGACCTTGTGATTTCAAAATGGGAAGGCTCTTGAATTCGCTCCAAGCTTTTAGGTGTATCTACAATTTTGATTTAAGGTACATGTCTACTTTTCTTTTATGTATCCATGCCCTACTTTGCCTTTATCTAACCAATAATAAGTTATTCTGTTGTTTTTCTGTTGACTTTCTTTTCTCGATTGCTATGCTACATGTCTTTTGAAATCCTTCAGCTTAGATCAACTATTAGCATATCTCCCCTTTGATGCTAGGAATAAGTAGGATTCTCTTAAATATCCTAGATACGGTGTAAATGTAATGTACCTGTTCTTTGTTTCCGTCTCATTTAGGGGACACTGTGTCCTCTTATGATCTATCTTGCTTCCTACAAGGAGTATACTAAGTGGCTATCTAGTGTATGTGGAACCGTCAGTGTAACCATCTGCTGTCCTGTTATCCTTGCATATCACAAAACACTTAAAAATATAGGTGGTTTCTTGGAAATTTAAAAATGTTAAATTGGTTTTACGTCACATACCTTAAAGTTTAGGTGGTTTCTTGGATGATTTTTGTGCTCACTCATTAACTAAAAACTTATTATATTTCATATTTGAGAAGTTTTCTAATGGTTTGTGATTTTTGTGTTTATAATTACCAGATTGCCGGTTTTTACCGAAAACCTGTTAGACGGAAATACATTGAATGATATCTTACAAAATGGCGTCTCGATTCATGCCAAGGAGCTAAAAGGCGCTTTAGCAATGATTGATGGAGTTCTGGTAAGAAACTTTATGATAAATGTCAAGAATGCTCTCACTCCCTTTGCCTCGTATCTGAGTGAATCTTCAATCACAGCACTAACCTCCAATAAGTTAAACCCTATGGATTATGTCTAGGGTCTAGTGAAGGCTCCAGTGCTTAACCTAACACAATGGGATCCATTTTATTGGGGTGCATGGAGCAGGAGTCTTAAGCTCTCCAATTCAACTCCTTGTTTACACCACCAAAAAATAATATAAAAATGTAGCTCCTTGTATTTGATGTTCTACGAAACTCATTTTAAACTTGCAAGTTGTTGGAGTTTTGGTTGCGAGATCCTGTTCATATTAAAACAAGTTTGAATACTTCCGAGTTTCCTTAGTTTTGTGTTTTTGTCCCTTCCCTTTGTTCTTTTTGTAAATGGTAGTGTCCCTTGCTTTCGTTTCCAATGGAGCCAAAGACTCACTAGTCACTATGCAATAAAGCAAATTGGTTGCTGGTTCTTCTTGTATTGCAAAAGAATAGTAAGTCAGTGGGATTCTCAAATATAGGTCATCAGTAATAGCCTCTCTATATTTTTAACATAGAGGCAATGCTGTGGAAGCCGAAATCCCTATCGTCATAGGCGGGAGCATTGAGGCACTAGGCTAATGCTGTTGTTGTTGTTGCTGTTACAAGAGTCTCTCTTAACTCCAGGCACTAGGCACCAGTTTTACTAATGTGTGTCTCTGTGTGAGACACTGCCGTTAAACAATAATTATTGCGAGGCAACACCTTATAGGCTTTTATAGTTTAGACAGGCCACTGCTATTGCTCGAATGCAGGCCACTTGAAATATTTTTCTTGCTCGTTCTTTACATTTCTATTGTCTTCCTTCAATTTGTCTGGTTGTCCTATCGCTTCTCTTCCTCTCTTTGACGATTATCCCCGCTTCATCAAATTTCTGTTCAAATGAAAGCTCCTTAATTAGATCCATATCATGTTTCTTTTTTTTTTTTTTTTTTTTTTTTTTTTTTTTTGTACTTCACCAAAAATAGAAGAAATGCAATAATTGATCACATCAATGAAGGCTGGATTATTGAGGAGTGAATTGAATTCTTGTTATCTTCTCATGTGGGTGATACTCTCACTATTGAGAAAAGTTCAAAAGTAAAAAGGGCAAAATTTAAAGCCATTTGCTAGACAGAGAAGTCATCAGAGCGAAGATTTACAATTCATATGCAGGATCACATGGAGAGGTCTGGAGAGATTCAATGGATTGATTGTCATTGCTTACTAAAATTTGATATGAAAGGGATTCAGTATTCTTTTTTTCTTATATTTATTTATTTGGGAGACAAGAAGATGGAGCAATAGGGGTCATAATATAAGCTCCTTGATAATCCAGCCATTCTTATTGGTGGCGAAAGAAAAGAGTTGTAGTAGTGCATTTTGATATCCTGTTACCCTAAAAAATGATGTATTTCTGACTTTTTTCTTAATCTCATGTAAAATGCATCTTAAGTTTGAAAAACACGTCAATGCAGTTTGTACCTTGTAGATTTTGAGCCTCTAAAACTGAAATTGTTAAATCGTACCAGATACATTCCACTTCTCTGGATTCTAGAAACTGAAAGTTGAAAACCAAATAGAGACCAGATGAGCCCTATCATTATTTTTGGATAATGACAAGGCCATGGCATGATTCAACTGATCCAAGCCCCATTGTGTGTGGAATGTCATAAACCCGCGTGGGTTTATGGCATGTGTTTGACACAGAGAGGCATGGATCAGTTGATTCATGCCGTGGATTTATACCTCCCGTTATTTTTTACTTTTTTTTTTTATTTTTATTTTTTTTATTTTATTATTATCTACAATCTATAAAAGTTTGGCACTCGTGTTTAAAGTTCCTTATGATGCTGTTTATTGATAGGTTAACGTTAATGAAGATGGGCCTTGTGCATCTGATGACGTGCATGACGTTGAGCTGCTGTTACCATTCTTGAAAGAAGGCTCATTGGAAGGTGCAGTTACAGTCCTCATCTGCGCATTTGTGATCTGTTGCATAATTCTTACATATTTGCTTTCTTTTTGTGTGTAAAGCATGCAGCCAAAAGGATGTTGTTGGTGTTATTGCTTTTAGTGGTACTGTCTGTTCATACTCATATTTGAACTCAAAAGAACCAGTTTCACAAGCTGTGGCTGATATTAAGGTATTTTGAAATAATTTGTTCAATGAAAGTGTCATTGGTGGATTTGCATTTTGATTTGTGTAACTTGATCTCAATTGAAATTTTTCGTATGCCTGCAAGTCCTTGCCTAAGTTAACGAGAAGTTAGGTTTGTCCAGTTATGTGAAAGACTTCCCTTTTTTCTTTTGGGTAGGAAGATATAATCAGGAGCTTGAGAAGCCGGTTGGAAATATTAACTGATGAGGCTGAGAGGGAAATGGCAGCTGCTTCTGGAGATCACCTTGAGACCAACAGTGAAATATCTGGCTCAAAATCTGTCAACCAGATCCTGAAACCTTTGAGGTATAATATTCTTTGTAGACAGCTTGTGCTTTTCTTTCTGTTTGATTTTTGTATAAATATGACACCTGGTTTAGGTAATTGTATATCTTTACCCTTTTTCACTCCTGTGATCTCGTTGGTGTATACAACAACAACAACAACCAAACCTTATTCCCAAAATGATTTGGGGTCGGCTAACATGAATCGTCATCCAGTAACCGTCTTGTGTACGCCAAAAAATTTCGAAAACGTTGTAAACCTTTTAGAAGTATTTAAACACTTTCAAAGGAAATTTAGAAAAGTCGTCAAAATAAATAAAAAGGTTAAAAAAAAAAAAAAATTGCAAAAAACATATGAATTTTGAACACAAGTTAAAAAGTTTTGGAAAAAATAGTTGGAAAAACCAAACAAAGAAATCAAAAGGGGTCAGAATAAGTCCTCCACATGAATAGAGGATAAATTTAACTGTATCCAGTAAGGCTGTACAGGATTTCTCCTCTAGTTCAAATGTCTGAGTGACATTGCCAAGGGAGCACTCAGCACTATGCATAGTTGCATACAGCTGTCTTAATTTTCTTGGAACATATACTTGACATTTTTAATTAAATCCTTCCATCACCTCGATGTGGTTTGTTAAATTTGATCAAGCCTCTTATGTGCAGCAATCACTAATAAAAACAAATTGCTGAAATGATGCATGTTGCTTTGCCGTTGCTGAGAATTTAGCTTGTCTAGTTGTCTCTATTAGTTAGCATGCAAAAGATTCTGATTAATAGAAGGGTGTGAAGCATCCTACTTCTTGGCAGCATTGAGTTATTTGAACTTTTTATCATCAGTTTTAAGAATAAGGCAAAGATCCTTTTCTGCCCTACATTGTCTTCATGCCTTGAGACCTTGCGTGGAAACTTGGATAAGGCCGACTATTGTTAATTGTGCGAGCTATTAACGTGGGGGGTCTAAAGAGATGTTACTTCAAAATCGAACAGATTTGTTGCTTCATGAATTCTCAACAAAGGTCTGTAGGAAACAACATCCCTGTGAGATTAGTCACAAGAGTACCTATCACCACCTAATCCACGTAGAACCTAAATACTGACTTGCAATCTGTCTATCCCTTGCTATAGGGTTAAATTTCTCTTGACTGTAAAATGCTTCCGAATATCTGGCAAGTTTTATTCTAACCACTCCGCGATTAATGCTGATAGTTGAAGTATTATCCAGTCAAATTCCTGAATTTCTTACTGATCACCTGATATTGATGTTTGCAGAAAGGAAATCAGTCTGCCGTTTCCTCGAAGAGTCTTTATACCTTGGCTTGCTGGCTCATTTGTTTGTGACTATCTACTACCAAGCGAAACATTTGAGGTTTGTCATCTAAATCTATGTGTGAGAAGTTATCTTGTTGCTGTTATTTGTGTTGAACCTAAATTTTTTCTTGTCTAGGGATACAGTCAATAAAGGTTTCCTATTTAATTTCTTGACCTTGAACTAAGGTTGCATGAGGAAGTGTTAAAGTAATCTTGTTGAGGAAAGTGGGAAAGTTGTTTGGAATAGCCAAGTTCTTGACGTGACATTCGAATCTCTCTTGCAGGGTCCATATCATAAATCGCCTTCTTTCTTTTTATCTTCTATTTTTAAACATCTGAAATGCATCATGGGCATATGATGTACGACTATATATGTAAATTTCGACCAATGTGAATATATATACAACATCAACCAAGCCTTATTCCCAAAATGATTTGGGGTCGGCTAACATGTATTGTCATCTAGTAACCGTCTTGTGTACGCCATGAAATTTCAAAACGTTGTAAACCTTTTCGGAGTATTTAAACACTTTCAAAATAAGTTTTATGAAGTCGTCAAAATAAATTAAAAAGGTTTAAAAAAATATTGAAAAACATATGAACTTTGAAAACAAGGTAAAAAGTTTTGGGAAAAGAGTTCGGGAAACCAAACAAAGAAATCAAAGGAGTCAGAGTAAGTCATCTGCATGTATAGAGTATCTCCACATCGCCCTATCCAACACCATACTCTCTTCAAGCCCTAGGAAGCTCATATCACTTCTAATCACCCTCATCCAAGTCATCTTGGGTCTTCCCCGACCCCTACTAATATTATCACTTCCCCACCCTTCTACTCTTCTAACCGGCGCGTCACTAGGCCTCCTCCTCACGTGACCATACCATCTCAGTCGGTTCTCCATCATCTAAAATATAATATTTGTTGGCTTATGGTGCACTCACTAGGTCATCTGAGATTTAAGGTATTTGATGGGATAATTCTTGGATAAAACACAGCTAATTTATCAACGATTAATATGCAATATTAATTAGAATAATTATTGGGATACTACTCGATCTGGATAACTGAATTATTGTAGAAATTCAACTGATTTCAATACTATTTTGAGGACATGGTAGTATTTTAGCAAGGTTAGAATTATTATGAATGAGAACAGAAACCGAGGACAGAGATTCAACCAAGGACTGATATGAACTTGGTTGGGTGTCGATTCTCTCAACTCCCAAACAAGAACTAGGCTTAACTAGGCTTGAGATGAACTCACTCCAGCTTAATTACTCCCTCTTGACTTTGATTCTTCCTCTTTGAGGTGTCACTCACTCACAGAAAACAGAACACTAATGATTCTCCTACTTAACAGCCAAATTAAGTATTACATATTAGCTATAAGATTCACTCTTACGGAAATTTGCTTGATATTCAACTTGGTTTCTGCTGTACATAGGGAAGCTTATTTATAAGCTCTAAAAGAAGCCATCAGGCTGATATTTAGGAGCAAAAAAGATTAAACAAAGGGAAAGATAAACTAGGCTGTAGGTAGGGGCAGATAAGGCTTTATTACCAGCCAATGAGAATGTTGCTTAAGGGAGAAGAATATTTTCTCTGACTAATTGACCAGCCTGCCTGCTTGCTTCGTTCTTGGTGCCAAAATAAGAAGAGACCCTTACCTAAGGGTTTGCTTGGTGTTTGACAAAATATCAAGGAAACCCTTGTCAAAGGGTTTATTCGAGCTGCTTGACAGACGTGACATATGCAGTGTTACTTTAAACTATAGAACTCGTGTTTATATTAGTGAAACACTGCATCATTAGGGTAATGTCGGAACTAGTTGGTTGCTCTGCATCAGCTTACTTAAAACTTGCATGTCTTGAACTGTGGATATGTTTGGTTGAGTGTATAACCACTATAAAGCTTAAAATGAAGAGGAGACAGAGTAAGAAGAACTGGAGGAGTTTAATTGATTACATATTTATGTAATGACATTTGCTCAAGCTTAACCCCTGTAAACGTCATTATAAGATGAGAGGTATTCATGTATACTACCCCCTTTCTACTCATATCTCTCCTACATTTCTCACCTTTGCTACTTATAAGCTTCATGGCATTATCCATTGATTACATACAAGAAAACATGCACTATAAGTCTGGTCATGGAGAGCCAAATAGATGGACCTCCAGGAAATGTTCATGCTACTGCTAGTGTAAGTCACCCTATTTACTGCATACGTGTGAGTGTGTGTGACTTACGGGGTCTGACTATATAGACCTTGTATGTGCTATTGTTGACTAAATAAATTGGTGTTGAATCTGTTGATGTATCTTGTGCCGTTACGTAATTAGGATCATGAAAAGAATGGCCTAAGTAAAGTTTAGTGTCAATCAAGTTTTCATCTTTTTGCAAACTCTTTGCTTTCAGGTTGTTAAAGATCACTTTGTGGAGTTGCTGTCAATGGAGGCCCCTGCAGATGCCTTACTGGTGGAACCAGAAAAGGAGCTTCCAGATAGAAATACCGGAGCGTTTTGGGTTGTGGCAGCCCCCTCATATCAAGCATCGGATTCTGCCTTCACAAGTAAGAACAAAACTGAGGCTGTGAAGAGTGATGCCAACAAAATATCACCCTCAAAATTTAATGCCATATTTGCTGGTTTTGTTCTGCTGATTGCGATTATATTGGGGTCGCTACTTTATGCAAGAAATTAGGAATTACAGTCAAGTATATGGCGGAAGTATAATGGCCGTGGTTGGATTTTTTTTTATTATTGTAGGGATGTTTGCAGTTTTGTGGTCTATAATTGTTGCAACTTCGTGGCCCCTAAGCAGTAAACACCAACAATAGTTTGACTGAAGAATATGTATGCATTTACATTACCAGCAGGGGGGGGGGGGGGATATTAGGATTCCTGAATCAAGAGTTGTTTTTGGATACGCACTTTGTTGTAGTGAAATCAAAAACATTTGAAGTTTGGATAGACTAGTAAGTTCAATAATACAAACATCTTTCACCAGAGTTTTGAGCCTTAGGCAATGTGGATCTAGATTTTGCTAAAACCCAGATCTGGTAAGCCTCCAACAAAAATCTTTGTTAAGTGTAAGCCCATCTCTTGTTCCGCAGAAGGCCGGTCCGGGTTTTGCTGCCCTTGTGTACTTCGTCTTCGTTTGAGATAATGCTTCAGGTTGGTGTGTTTTCGGACTTGTCGCAGCTTGTGTTCCTATAAGCCAGTCACATACATGAGCAAAAGCCTCGGCTGTGAGTCCTGTGACTTCCAAGGTAAAATTTATTACGGACAGTAATGATATGAGATGATTATGTACCTTTTGTCAGCTAATACTAGGGATCGGAGTTCACAGTTGTCGAAGCTGAATAAAATATATCAGGCTATCAGCACATTCAGCAGTCGAGTCGAAAGCATTACTCAGAGTCCTTTCTAAGTGAAAGAATCCTTCACAAAGCAAACGTTGATGAACAAGAGACTTACAATGAGCAAACTTGGGTCTTGACTGATGGGTGATAATCTGTGGCGAAGACTTGCAAGGTTTGATACAGAAACGCGCTGTGAGTAACAACCGCTATCTCCTTCTCCTTCCTGGTGCACAACCTGCGAAAAATCAAGTATCTAAGCTGTAAACAAAGGTCGACCAACAATGTAAGTCATGAAATGAAGATGAAAGACTCACCAGTTGATGAATTTGATTCCTCGGGCTGAAAGTTGCTCATCCGACTCCCTCACGTCAGCTGTCCACAAGACGTCCTCGTCACTCTCTATCTACAGACATCGGAAAAAAGAATAATCAAGCCTTCATTTCATGCCATATAATATACTTTGAAGTTTGCAGAGAGTACCAGTGAAAAGTCAACAGCCGGAAATATATTTCTGTACTCACTGATGCTCCTCCTCTTATCGCATGTGTTGATCCCCTGCATCCAAGAGATGTGCAGTGGAACAAAATCATCCCAAGCTATATATTGCTGGAAATACATGCTTGTAAAACTGGAATTAATAGTAAGACTCATACCAAGCGCTCTCGGCAAAGCTCTTGTGCTACAAAGGGTGGACAATTTAGACTTGAAACTGCAGTATGATCGCTATACACGTTGTCAAGCATTAGAGGGCTTCCCTCCATATGATCCTCTCCACCAAAGACTCCAGCCGCAGTTTGCAACGTCCTACAAAATCAAAGTCATGAACGGTACAAAGAAACAAATTAAAGCTGTTTAGGTTTGTTTCGAAAATCTACACACCTTAGCAGAGGAGAGACAACGACCAAGTCAAGGCGCTGCAACAGTCCAGAATCACGAACATGTTGGCGCAGATTTTGAACCTGCTCAATCAATCAGACAATCAGATGTCTGGAACAAATTACTAAATGTGTTTTTCTCATGGACCAAAATGAGCGAGGAATCGAACCTGTTTCCATCCAAGCGGAGAAAGGCGGGCATCCAATAGTTCAGGCGATGTTTTAGGCTTATGGGCTTCCAGTACATTGTGAATCCCTTCAGCATGCCTCACCAAATGTATTGTTTTACAGTGATTCAAAGGGTACAAACCGGCGCTTGTTTCCATGTCTATATACGAGTATCCAAAATGAATGAATGAATGATTACACAGATCCAAAATGAATGGTTAATTTTTTGAGAAATGAAATGGACGGTTATGAATTAATCACTCAGATCTCTTTCTTCCTCCCTACCTACACAATATGCGCCAACATATCAGGGGTTTTATACTTTTTATGCTTATGTGTCCTTTTGTTTATTTTGTTGACATTGGTTAAGACAAACACTCCCTAGTACGTAATTCTTGTCTCCGTTGAGTCTTTCTCTTGTTATTCACTGTTGGCTAGTGGCCACGCCACACAAATCGGATCTAAATATCTCAGTTAACTTTTCTTTGTTGACTTCGTAATTAGTTCTTGCTGAATATGCGACACAAACCGCTTCCAAATGTGGTCGAAGCACAGTTCTGATGAACTTCATTGTGCAAACCAAAACTAGTTCACATCATATGTTATCAACATGAGTACGCTAATGCTATTAATTAGGAGTATGATCCATCCAATAAATTAATCAAAGAAAGGCATAATTGCTAAACCAACTTTAGAAACGTGCACGGCGCCACTCAACTTTATTGTCAAAATTGTATCATCATCATTAACATCACCATTGACATTAAGGTTATGTTTGGTTGGAGCCCAGAGATAAAGCATTACAATGTCATGCAATGGAATTTCGTACAAACTGGTTATGATAATTACATTACACTTATCATTTATTCATCCATGCATTCATTAAGTCGATCTTCTGCTAACTCGTGCTCCTTTCCTTGTGTGATCCTCTCTAAATAGAATCTTCATAGCCAATCTGTCCACCCACTTCCTCCATACCTTGATATATAAGAGAGGCCCAATCACAACGGCCACGCCTACTGGAAACCCGACTTGAGCCCCGCTGAATACCCACTCAAGGGCGGTCTTTATGCTCCATTGCGGACCATCTGCGGGCATAAATGTTGAACTGTCTCTGCTTTGGCAATTCAACGTCAAGGGCGGCCCACATAGTCCTGAGTTGCCTATGTATGGAGATGCTTCTTGCCTCTGAAGTTGAGTGCCTGTTGGGATCTTTCCTGTCAGCTTATTGAAGGACAGATTTAAGACCTGCAGGAAATTTAAGTTGCTTAAATCTTGGGGTATATTCCCACTAAGATCATTGAAAGAGAGATCCAATGATTCAAGCTGCCGCAGCTTCCCGATTGATGACGGGATTTCACCAGTAAAACAGTTGTTGGAAAGATTAAGCCCTTTCAGCCCACTCAGACTCTCCAATTCTCTTGGCAGCGCTCCATCCAAAGCATTGTCTGACAAATCAATGCTGGTGAAGATTGACAGGATCTTCTGCAGATCATGCTCAGAACCTTTGTATGTGACTGACACCTGATCTTGGTAATAAACGTTCACCATATTTTCGGCGTAATGCAAATGGGTGCCTTCTGCTTGTGTCTCTGCCATCATTGACTTCCAATTAAGAACAAGGTATGGTGAGAGCTCACCTGTAAAGTTATTGGATGCCAAGTCTACGATCTGTAGCAGCGGCCATAATGCATTATTACTCTTTTTGCAGGCCACACGTCCATGGAATTTGTTTGATCTCAGGACGATTACTTGCAACGCAGACAAGCTTCTCAGCTCACAAGGGAAGCTATCTTCAAGTTGATTGTTTCCAAGATCCAGAACCTTCAATTTTTTGCACTTGTCAAGTGATCTCGGAATTTGCCCCTCCAGTAAGTTCCCATTGAGATCCAGAGTTTCCAGCATGCAATCTTTTCCGAATTTATCTGGTATAAATCCACCAATGTTGTTTCCTCTTAAGTTCAGCACAGCTAGTGTCCGGACCAACAGGCCTATACAGTCGGGCAGCGTTCCATTCAGATGGTTGTATTCGAGTTGAAGAACCTCAAGCCTGGTAGCTTTGCATAACGACCTAGGAATGGTTCCATGTAGGTTATTCCTAGAGAGTGAGAAGAAAATAGCACCAGAGACAGCTTCGCCAATCCCAGGGTGGATCGACGTAAAACTGTTGTTGGAAAAATCCACATAGCTTAATTCCCACTTCCATGGCAGCGCAGGAACTTGGCCCTGAAGATTGTTGGAATGGAGATCGAGGATAGTCAAACCTGGAATTTGTGGTATTGGTTGTTCCAAATCAAAGAATGCGTTGCAAGAAAGGTTCAAGAGTCTAAAACGGGCGTAGCTGACTTGAATCCCGTCAGCAACTTTCCAAATCCAATGAGGAACTCTGGCTTGGATATGGTTGTTTGAAAGATCAAGATCTACCAAGTGAGACTGATTTCTGAGGAACTTAGGCACGACGTGCAGATTGCAAGAAGCCAAGTAGAGAAAATTCAGCTGTGGAAAAGGCATGCTTATTGCAGTGGTACCGTTTGCATTAACAGAGAGGCGGTTATATGAAAAATCGAGATAGAGGAGGTTCTGGAGCTGAGGAAGAATCTCATCCAGTTGTAGCGTGCCATTCAGCTGGTTCCGAGAAATGTCCAAATGCATTAGGCCTTTCAGGAAGAAGATAGACTTAGGGACTTCTCCTTCCAAGTCGTTTCTGCTCAAATCTAGAGAACTTAAATTCGGACAAGGCATGCCCACAGACTCGTAAAGCTGTCCGCTGAATTTGTTTTGTGCCAGGTACATCTCCTGCAGTGATGGCACAGAAAACAGGGATGCAGGAACACTACCAGTCAAAAAATTATTTGACAAGGAAAGCACCTTCAAATTTAGGAGGCCTCCCCAGTCCGTAGAGGATATTGGACCCGTCAAACTGTTGTTTTCAAGGTACAGTTGCGCAAGATTCTTCATTACCGAAAATGATGGGATCGTACCTGAAAAATTGTTAGAGGAAAGACTGATGGACTCGAGTAAGCTGAGGCTTGCAAAGGAAGGTGGGATGATTCCATGAAAATTACAATCACTCAAACTAAGTGTACGCAGCATCTTCAGGTTGCCTATGGAATGTGGCAGGGTCCCGCAGAAATCAGTTGACCCAAGCAGTAAAGTTTGCAGAGAGTTGTGTAGAGGGAAATCTGGTAAAATTCCATGCAGCATGCTATTATAGGACAAGTCTAGAGTCATCAAGGTTGGAATCTGGAGAATGTTGAGAGGGACAGTTCCTACTAGCCCACAACTACTCAGACTTAGCGTTGTCAGGTTTCTGAAATGGGTAATAAATTCAGGTACTGGAGCTGAGAAATTGTTCAAATCAAGATGGATGACAGACAGAAAGGGCAGGCTTGCTAAGGAGTAAGGAATTTCACCGGTGAGATTACAAGCAGTCATGCTTAAAACTTGCAAGCGAGGAAGGCATGATGATAACATGTCTCCCCATGGTTTAGGCCCAGCCAAGATAGTAATGCCATCGAGGTACAACTCTCTAATGTTGGTCAAGTTTGTGACGATTTTCTCAAGATCCCCCTTGCATACGAAATACCCAGGGACTGAAAGATCCAAAACCTCCAAATTCACAAGGTATGACGAATCAATGGGCACTCGCTCAAAAGAGCCTGCTAGAGACAAGTTAAGGTAGGTTAGATGAGAGAGTTGAGCAAAAGCAGAAGAGGGCATCTCCCCAGAAAAGTCGTTGTTTGCTAGACTCAAGCTTCGCAGGGAGTGCAGGCGGAACAAGCTGCTGGAGCTGTTTATGCTGCCAGTGATGCTTTCACCGCTCAAATCCAGACCGATGACTTGGCCAGTTGAGGTGTGACATGTAACACCACTCCACAGGCAGCAATCCTGGTTTGCATCCCAGTGCACCAACTTAGTTGACATGGAGGTGTCGAATTGGAGGCTTGTTTTAAGGTGGAGGAGTAACGAGTTTTGGTGGTGCAGGCCGTGAGTGCAAACAAAGTGGGTACGGAAACAGCATGCCAGGATGAAAAGAGAAGCCCATCTAACACAACTAGGCATGACTCATGAATATGTAGGTGTCAGGTGTGTCTCTATCAGTGTGGTGTGTTGAATGAAGTAGGTGGTGTGTGAATTTTCAGAGTAATATAACTAAGGAATGAAAAGCAAAGCGAAGGTGGCGTTTCCACTTTGCATAGACAATTAGTATAAGGTTGCCAACTTGCTGACACTCAATTAGTAATTCTAGAATAATAAAAAGTGTGGAACACATGCGTAATAAAGAAGTGACAATGTGCAGAAATCATTGAAAAGCAATCACACTATCAGGATTCAGGAACATAACCAAAGTCACAACGGTGTGGACGCAATCTCAACGAGACAACAAAAGCATCATTCAATCGTAATTAAGCAAAGCAATTGTAAGTTCCAATGCTCCAAATATAGAAAACCTCGGAAGGTTGATCAAATAGTGTAGCAAAGTCTGTTATTATGGTTTTGAAAAATGATGAATGTTAAAATGTAAAAGCAAATTAAAGGCAACTATCAAGTCTGGTTACCAATGAAATCAAATCAGGATCAGCGGCTAGTTAATTCCCTAGAGCATCACTCGGAACATCCGGTCCATCTGGAACTTTCCCGGGGAAGTTTGTAGTTGGAGAATCACAACTCACCAAGCTGCTGACAAGATAATGGATTCACTTTGTAAGAATATAGATTCACACAAGTATTATTATTGAATAGTAAGTAATTGAGTAAGAATATGAACCTTTTATCCACAAAGACCATTGAACGCAGTTCACAGTTTTTGAAGCTGCAAAGGATTAAGCATTTATAATTAGTTATTGAGCATTCGTAATTGTGATCAACCCAATAAAGCAAGACTTGTTCTTACTGAGTGCAGATTTCTTGTTTGAGAGTTGGATGGCAATCATTACCAAAAGCACTAAGTGTGTTAAACAAGAAACCACTGTGGCTAACTATTGCTATCTCCTTCTCTTTTCGGCTCCATAACCTGTTTTATTCATTCATTAATGCATTAATCAAATCAAATGAAATCAATTACTTGTATTGATTGAATGATTACCAATTCAGAAACTTGTTTCCTCTGACAGCAACTTGTTCATCAGTTTCTCTCACGTCTTCCTTCCACAATACATCCTCCTCACTTTCAACCTGGAAGAATGAATGTATGTTGTGTTATTATTAAATAATAACAATATTGTCTAATAATAATAGGAAATGAAAAGGAAGAGTGACTTGCCAGTGAGAAATCAATAGCAGGGAAAGATGATTGGTAGTGGGCCCTGCTCCTCCTCTTATCACAAGGATGGACTCCAATCAGTTCTCGACATTCCTCAACTGCCAAAAACGGTGGGCATTCCAGGCTCGAGATAGCCGGGCGCCCGCATTCAGCATCAGCCACCATCAGTAACCCGCATTCTGAATCAGACTGTGCAGGTTTGCCTCCGAAAACGCCGACGGCGGTCTGCAGAGTCCTGGTCAAAGGAGAAGTGATGACCAACTCAATCTTGTTGGGCAAGCCAGAAGCGTGGACATGGTCCCGCAGGTTATCAACCTGGGACCACCCAAGAGGAGTCAAGCTTGCGTCAAGATAGTCGTATGACGAGTAGGCTTTATGGTCTGTTTCTCCGGCAAGATTGTGATATCCTTGCGCATGTCGCACCTAAAATTCCAATTCAATTCAATTCAATCAACAGTAAAATCAAATATTATAATAAAAAAATGCAAAAAAGAAAGAAACTCACGAAATGAAGGGTTTTGCAACGCTGCAGCGGGTACAATCCAAATGACGTCTCAGTATCCCCCATTTCTTCTCTATCTATTTCCCTAAACAAACAAACAAATAAAACACTGATTGATATTTCTTTGATTGATTTGAAGATTGAAGAGAAAGTGAAGCTGTTTAATGCGGAGACGAAGATGATTCAGATCCCCACCAACGCCCAATAATCAATCAAATCCAATCAAATCAGCCGACCAATTGTTTCTCAAGGAATAATTTAATGCCTTTTTGGTCATATACATATTGACAAAATATCAGTATTTTCCTTTTTTGTACCCATATTAATAATTTATATAACTCCTGGAGCTGACTCGGATTCGGATATCCTAAAGATACTCCAAGATACCCACACACAAGGACAGAGGACACCCAAGTCCAACAATTCTGGATCGGCCCACTTCGAATCATCACCTCCTTAATATTGTAGCTACAATCTGATAAATTGATAGTTCAATCTGGGTCTAGTTCCATTTTGTAAAATTTTGGTCATTATTGAATCACGTCAATACGAATAGTCAATTTATATCCTGTACGAGTAACTACGAATACTAAGAAACGCATTTAGGCTATCAATGACTTTCGAACCACCCATCATTCTTAATTTCTTACCATGATTAGACACTTTTTTTTTTTTTGAAGACACTTGAGATCCCTATATAGTTGCTTCACCCAAATGATAATAATAGTTTGTCGTTTCGTTTTTTCTTTCAAATTTTCAATATTAGGGGGTGAGGGTGGAAGGACTCAAGGATGGACAATAGTGATGATATTGCCTAGAGCAAAGGCTTTTACATTTGATAGTTCCCTAACACTTTACAAACAAAATTTAAAACTCATGTTCTTGCATTCATATAGCTAACCTTTTTAATCAAAACAAAACTTGGTTTAGAAATCAATGGAGTTGCTACTTAAATGAATAATCAAGAGGATCAAACAGCACCACAGCTTGTTCCATATATGTATGACCACCATATTAACTATGCAATCACATTATTTACAGCTCACAAACACATTTACAGGTCTACTACTCTCACCAACTCTAAATTCTGTTAGTATTCACGCGCCTATGAGCCGATTAGTCCTCACACTGGAATGACTGATTCAAAATATTTACTCCTTCACTTACAATCACTTCTTCCAAGCTAACGCACACATTCTGTTATGAGAAGCTTCGCATCAATCATTCTAGACCTGCATTGCATAAATCCAGCATCAGCACAAAACGCTGCAGACAAAAGTGAATACACAAAACAATAACTGGATTCCGCTTTACCTGCCCAACTTCATTTATGTACACCCCAATTTGAACGAATCATCACGTTATTATCGGATCAGGACATGTAGTGTAGTTGAAAACTGGAAATGAATTGATCCTGAGACAATGGGGGACAGAGTTATACATACTTTAAAGTGTCTACAGCTGCTCAAACACATCCTTTTATTCGTGAGTAAACACATACCTCTGTCTAATTTTCAGCATTCCAGTGCCCAATCCTATCCGTTTTCCCAAGATGATGCATTCACTAACTCCGTCCGTCTTTTCTTCCCTCCCGCTTACAGTAGCATTCACTACAACTGCTCCCGGCGTCTCATAAGATGCCAACATCAGAGTATTACCTTTCATTTTTTTCAACCCGTATCTTGATATTCCCAACACCTCTCCCTGTTACAACAAGAGTAAATGAGATATCTCGCACTATGCCTACACCTTCTTCCCAATTTACTCTTGCAAATATAATACTGTCAAGATATGGACTTCTCACATCCTTCCCCACTATGAATTGAAGAAACAATATTAAAATTAGAAACTACCTTATATGTCATCACATCTGCGAGAAGCATCATATGGCGTATGTCTACATCCATTGAATGACTTTGCATGACCTTCTGTATCTCCTTGATGATACATTTCCTTGCAGCTTCTATTCCAAGAACTTTTTCCACTTCAACGACATCGTTGCTCTCGGTCTTGCATCCATTCACCCCATGAATACCCATAACCTTCCGCAGACCAGTCCTGCAACATTAACGCAAATTGAAGTCTTAGGAAAACAAGATATATATAGAACGACAACAATGCTTCAGACTTCAGTCCCTAGATTATTTGGGGTCAGCTAGAATTGTCATATGTGAGCACTGAGCAATAGAAAACTTGAATGTGGTTAGAACACAATTCTGAAACGAATAAATTTTACAAAAAAAAAAAAAAAAAAAAAAAAAAGATTGATGAAAATCAAGAGAAAAGGTAGTAAATACTTAGTAAATAACGACAAAAGGCTAAAAACAATAAGGAGGGGGGGGGGGGGGACGACAGACAAGTATGTTCGAGTGACAGCAAAAACGCAAAGGTTCCTCAAGTCCATAAAATAGGGAGCTAAAGTGCTAGGTTAAACAAAACAAGAAAAAGGCCATAGATCATTGTAGAAACAGGATACTTAAGCTAACCAAAGCACTCGCTAGATCAAAATATGTAACAGTATCATCGGAGAACCACAGCAACGCTTTACTGTACACATTTTATACACTACTTTCAGCTCCAACCAAAACCGAAAACTCTTCATCATGTCCATATTCTCTAAAACAATTATTAATTACGCAACATAACCACCACCCACCACTAGCAAAGATGAAATTCTTTGAAGAGAAGTAAGAGAAGTAGCGGAAGTACTGGAAGATACGTAATAGTCAGGCAACTTTTTAAAATGCTACAGTAACCAAATCTTTCTTTACACGGAAACCCTAACTATTATGTGCTCTATAATATATTCCCCCAGCGAGGTAAATGGCTTCCACTGAGTTCCCAAAAACCCACCCTATAAAGAAGTAAACAATCCAATATCTCAAACTCCACTAAAAGTTATCAAACAAAGTATGCTCATAACCCGGTGATTTCAAACAAATGACCCATTCTGTAATAATTTTGCAATCATACACCTAGCCGAAACAATAGACACAAACTGATGAAAAAGGCCAACAAGGCTTATCATAGATCTAAAACTTCCTGTCACAACAAATTTATACTTATGATCTAGTGATGACGTCTCCTCCCATCACTAAGGAAGCACCGACCCCCCCCTTACAATATAATACTAGAATATTCACAACTATTTTTATTAATAGATTTGAATCATATGAAGAGATCAAAAATTAAAATAAAAAGTCCCTTCCAAAAGCATAATGGCTTGGAAAATGCATTTCTGACACAATTTTCCTTATGGTCATCCGTAAGCAGCCTCTCTATGGAACCTTGCAGGCACTGTGGTAATCTCATTGTTGTTGATGTATAGGGAAACATCTATATTTTGGACTTTGGTTTATAATTATCCAGCATACCAAATATATCACATTGTTCATCTATAAACTTCAAGTCACTACCACAACGATCAGATATGGATTTAACATTAAAAGAACTCACCCTTCAACAATCAAACTGAGCTTCCCTGATTTGCCATCCCCATCAGCAATTATGGCACGTTCAATAGTATCTATACCCTGGAAGTGAAAACGACTACGTTAAGCTCTGAGATATAATGAGTCTAGAATGATGGTAACTGAACAAGTCAAAAGGAAATTATAATGCAAACCTCTAAAGTCTTACCTTGATAACAACCGCAGGCAGCTTATTTTTAAGTCTATGAAGCACAAAATGAGCTTCCCTCTTATCAGCATCTGGAATGACCTCCAGCTTTGCATAATCATGAACTTTCACAATCTGGCATATTCACTAACATTAGGCGTCTACAAAAAAATAGGTATAAATGTATTGTATATATAGAGTAATGCAAAGTTTCTTCACCATTTTGCCCATTTTCGGGGAAGTCAAAATGTTTTGTTTGACGATATGAGCATTTACAGGCAACCGTAAAGAGTTGAGTTTTGTCATATCCAATTTAACGACTATAGAAGCTCCATCTGGTCTCATTACTAGTTTTATACTCCTGGAAACCTGCAAAACCACACAAGGTGAAACCTATCATTATTCACCGATGGGTAAATCTGTAGAATCTTTTAGCAAATTTTGGACATACATAACTTCTGATACAAAAAAGAGAAGTTGCTCCATTGACAAATCTTGTACTTGGCTTGAAGTGCCAATTATATTATCATCAACCTAACTTTGAATGTGGTATAACCAAGAACCAAACTACAGATCATCTTAATTGAGGGTCATAGAATGGGCCTTAAGGAGGAGAAAGGTGGTTTTTTCACGAGCGACTCCAATAAGAGAGATGTTTCATGATTCTTGTCTTAAGAAACGGCCCTTACTTTCAGAAACCATCTCTCTATTAATCTCACCCCATTTATGCCTAAATTAAACCTTTTAAAAATTTATATTTTATAAAGGGTATCATAGTGACTCTAATTACCAAGACTGAGTGCCAACTCTCTCATTATCATAGACAAAGTTGACATTTCATCAATTGCAGATTTTAATAAACAACTGAGTGCACTGTTCCAGAAAACATTAATGAACAATTACTCTTGGAGGGTATAAGTATGATCATATCCACCAATAAATAACCAAAGGTAAGCTTGCTCTACATTCATACCTGACCCAATGTCGTCTTCTCAATTTGACCTTTTACAGTTTGAGCCATATCCACACTATGATCATCCTCGAGTTTGGCCATGATAATTGGTGTACTTATCTTCTTACTTGCATCAATAATTTCTCTAATACGAGGGACTCCAAGGGTAACGTCTATAATAAAATTTAAGGATTAACAAGAGCGTGAAAATACAAGTTGCTACAACAGACCAAACTAATTAAGGATACTCATGCTGGCAACTCCCGCAAAGTGAAAAGTTTTCAAAGTCATTTGCGTCGCTGGCTCCGCTATACTTTGAGCTCCAATTGCTCCAATTGCTGTTCCGGCTTCAATCGTTTTTGAACGAAGTCGAGAAATGCAAGCATCTAAAAATACCTGTAACAAAGTTCCAAATACACAACTATGTTGAGAACAAACAACAAAAATCCAAGCATCAGAAGAGACGTCTACAAAGTTATAATGAAACTCCTAGTTAGAAAATCCAAATCAAAGGTAAAGTAACAAATAAGAAAACACTGATAATTTGACATCGTTATATTTTGATGAGTGTAATAAGAGATCTCCATTGTGGAAGCTTTTCAGCTACACAATGTACATAATAGTGATGAATACAATATACCCCATTCAAACCTGCACAAGGAAATATTCTTACTGTAAAAGAACAGATACCTGTAGCTGTTTCCCAGTAAAATTAAGTCTTCTTTCAGCTTGTTTATCAAAGAACTCCAACAACTTTTTCTTGAAAGCATCAGAAGTTATACCAGCCTCCAAAAGCCTCTTGTTTATATATTCAATCCTTTGCAGAGGAGACAAAATTTCGCTTCTCTGGGCTGGGCATGTAGCCTACACATAGAGCACTCGGCATTAAGAAATGGTACAAACTATCTATAAAGAATCGCACTAAATTCTGAAACTTGAGGAGGAAAAAAACACACCTCAACTTTAAAACGCAATCTCTCAAAATCTAGAGGAAATCCTTCTGCTCCTTCCATTTGTGCCGGATCCATTCCATCATCTCCATACAAAAATTGTAGAACAGTTCCACTTGAATCTCGTACGGTCATATCATACTGAACAGCTAGGTCCTCCAAGACTTTTATCAGTCTGCGTGCCATATAACCGGTGTCAGCAGTTTTCACCTGCAATGAGGTAATATTTTTAAATAATTATGTATATCTATACCATACCAACAGATACTGTCAAAATTATATCAAACCAAACAAGTAATTGAGATAACATACAGCTGTGTCTACAAGTCCTTCTCTGCCTCCCATAGTATGAAAGAAGAACTCTGTAGCAGCCAATCCACTGTAAAAGGAACTGGCAACAAATCCCTTAGCCTGCATGTAAGAAAAACCTGTTATTTTGCTAGAACGAATTATGCTCTGGTCATCAAGCTAAAGAAAAGGATATCTTTGATCCTTTTGTCTAGCTAGAAGGAGCCTTCATGACAATGTGATGATAATTTGAAAGTTTACGTGAGTGATCATTTACTTCAAAATTCAAAGGGGATAACTTTTAAGCTATCTCTCTACTTTCATACAACTTTTTTTGATAAGTTAGGTTCTCATATATTCAGATGTGCACCAAAGGGGAGACTCCCATAGTCCCATATACAAAAAGACATCAAAGGGGGTGATGCCCATATACAAAAGAGGGCTGATTAAGCTCTTAGACTATCATTACTTTCATGCAATGAGGCAGTCTCATAGACGAATGGATATAAGACTATTCAATGCATTATAGCAAACCTGACTGTCCTAAAATGTCCTTCATCAGCAGTTGAACACTTAGAGCTTCCGTCTCTTAAATCTTAATATGGAAACAGATAAGGAATCTGATGGACTTAAAGGCTAAAGCACAAATCCCTGCTGCTATAATGCATTCCAGCACTTCCCTAGGCAGTGAGACTCTAAAAACATACCAAGCAAGCTTAGGTTTTAAGCAACAACATGTCAAGGGATTACATGACTTTACAGGATCGAAGTCACTTTCACACTCTATTCAGTGATTCCAGTCAGATTTTTGTAGAATTTTATTCCAACTGGATAGAGGTGTCAGTACATCAATCCTTAGCAAATTAATACTGCTGAAGACAGCTCAAGAGTACTATCAAATATAACCTGAAGTTTGAATAGCACAAACATGTTTTAACAAATTAGTTATAGGATCTTCCATAGTAAATATGAAACCAAACTAAAAGAGAGAACTAAAACTTCTCAAAAGCAGGCATGTTGAGACTCAATAGAATCTTTTAAGTAAAATTTGCAGGCATGTTGAGACTCAATAGAATATTTTAAGTAAGATTTACCGCAGGTTTCTTTGATTTTTTAGGAAAAAGGGGTAGACTGCGTTCAATGAAGCCATCTGGAGCTCGACATCCACTAACTGCTTGTTGACCAACGCATGCCACCATTTGGCTGATGTTGATTGGTGAACCTTTTGAGCCACATTGTGACATAATTAAGGGACTATTCCTCCAGTGAAGTTCTTTCATACAAACCTACAAAATATCAACAATATATTCATACAAATCACATAACCCATTATAACATAAGAAGAAATAGTAGTGTCATAAAAGTTATTGGTACGATGAAGGCTGTGCATATCAATGGAATACATACTACAGCACAGAAATCGCATTACATATGATGAGAAGTTACCAAGACAGAAAATCACAGTACAGCCAAAATCCCTCCTTCACCTTAGATACCAGTGCATCCGTCACAATTTTATGATGGCTAGACATTGTTTTTTTTTATCTTCAATAGGCAAATTAGATATATTCTGGGAGCAGCCTCTTGTCAAATAAATTGTCAAGGGAAGGCTTGCCCTCATTACACCCATGTGGTGGGACCCTTCCCGGACCCTCGCTTAGCGGGGACGCCAATGTGCGCCGGGCTGCCCTTTAGGCAAATTAGATATATTACAAACTACGCATAAGAGGACATTTACTCCTAGCTAAACCTTATAGTAGGGTTAATTCTTCCTTATCAATCGGTTTTCCCTCAATTACAAGCAAGCAACTATATCTTGGTAAGTCTTAAAATGAAACAAACAACTTTAGCATCGTACTTGAAGTACTAAAGTTTAAGTCATGTGAATGTAGAAGTACCCTAAGGAGTTCACGCCAATAGTATAATAGGTTTTTATACATGCATCAAGAGAGTAAGGCAGTACCTTCCCAATTTTTTCACGGATATCATTTAGGTTTCCCGTTATTTTAGCCTCTAGAGTTTGGGCTGCATCAGAACCAGGTATGAGACTTAGCTGCCCCACATTGAAGGCCTGGATCAACTGATCACACTCTTTATACCCATCCTGTACAGTACTTTCCTTCTGCTCTATCAAAAGTTTCCCAGGTTGGACATCGTCAATACCTATTGAAAATCCATGATTACCTATCCACCTAGCACTGTGTTCAAGTAAAGAAAACCAACATCAGAAAGCATCCTATTTGAGATCTAAAAGACCACTTTGATTTCAAATACAAGCACGTACAACACCACAATTGTGACAAAATCAACAGCTAAATTGTGATACAAATTTTTAGACAAAGGAAGCATCTTTGACATGAAACAAACTCAAGCCAGAGCCCACAAAATAAGATTTAGTGATTCAGAAATCGCTTATTAACATGTTTTGCACCTTCAGTGTTTACTGTCAATAACTGGGCACCACTAAAACCATGCTATAAGAGAAGTGTCTATCAGAAGGCATGGGGCACGGCTTCCTCAAGGAATATACATCCCAGTAGGGTGGACAAGAACAAGAGGGGTGATCAAGATTAAGTGACCTAAGACAATATGCTCAGCAAAGGAAACAATTAATCAAATTTTACAAAAATTACTGAATTTAAGTATCTAAATATCACAAACTGAAAATGGCCCGACATGAAAAAGACCCTCTCCACAAGATAATCTAATCAGAGTGGTAAGTTCTGACAATGTAAACAAAGGTGTATTATTTTTTGGACAAATAATGGTCACGCTAGAATAGAATTAGCTGAAGAATAACCCCCCCCCCCCTCTCCCCCAATATAAATGGACCCAGGGAAAAATATACCAATAAGCTGTAGAAACATGTAAATCATGCACATTTACCCACACCGCAGGAGCTTGATAAAAAAATAGATAATAAAAAAAATCAGTTCACAAGAGAATGCACTTATACAAGACCTAAGTATTTACCTCAGTTTAGCCAACCGATTCATGCAAGCAGCAGCGGCATGCACATTGTAATCTCGAACAAGCACAGAGAAAAGGCCAACTTTATTGCCACTCCCTACAGTCATTAGTGAGTAGTCAGGTTACCAAGAAGAAAGTATTGCACAAAGTAAATCAACAACATTACCTCAGTGTTTCAAAAATAAATCAAACATCCAATACTGGGGAACAAGGGGAAGGGTCAAGAGAGGTTTGTGGTTCCCTTTTCAGATACCAAGTTTTTTACTGAGGACTACCAAGAAAGAAAGAAACTTAACAGAAAATTATTTCCAAAAATTAAAATAAGCGAAAAAAGGGTTACCCTCCAGTCCTCCACTCCCAAGATATAAAAATTATATATAGATATAAAAAAATAAAAAAAGGAAGTTCAGAAAGGGCATATGTACAAGGACATGAATCATTCCGACCATGAATTAGAGTGTAATCATAGTCATACTAGACCTGATCTTGACTGGTGTACCCTAGTTTGCACAGAGCTTATCAAGGGAAAACTAATTTGTCAGATTGCACTTGACTAAATCGTTTGACAAGAAGTCCAGAAATGACTTAGAAAACAACAGATAAATCATCTCCACAAACTTACCCAGGGTAACTTTCCCAAGTTGCCCAGAAATTAGCTCACTGTTGCGGAAGTAAACAAAACCATCATTTGGGCACATGGTTTCCTCCCTACAAGTCGTTTTCCTGTCATCAGGGTTCAGAAAAACTTTTTCCTTTACCATAAGATTAACAAAGACTCTCATTGAAGCATCCGGGCGCAACAGAACATTCAGTAGTTGTTTTCCTGTCCACAGCTCAATTGGCTGAAACAGAGCAGAAAATTTTAAATCAATAGGCATACTTAATTGGAAAGCATAATGTCTCTTTTTGAAAGCTTATTACCCACCATTTTTAGAAAGATGCAGAAGCCAGAAGGCTACAATAACTTTCTATGAAACATCTGAATGCGCCAAAAAAGGATCACAAAGGTGCTTGCGGTAAGCAAAACAACATAAAATTTAGAGAAGTAGCCAACAAGCGAAACACTTATAAAAGACCCTATACCCCTATTCATCAGAAATGTGGTTCTAAACCCTCAAATATCCACTCAAGTAACCCAAAACTGCTAAATTACAAGCTCAAAGCACACTACTGCATAAATCAAGGGTTAAGAGAATCAGCGCTTAAGATTCTGCGGATTGTGTCCATATCTATACCATCTGTTCCTTAGAAGGCAAGACCATTGTCAACAACAGAGTGATCAGAGCAGGCACCATGAAAGTCACGGAGCTTTTCTTAAGCACTCATAAAATACGTTAAACTGGAGAGGACAGAGCACATATAAGAATTTCCCATTTGAGAGAGGTCATCAAAGAAACACCCTCCAACACTCTGATCACCCAATGCTCAGTTATCAGTTTAACTCACCTTCTTTTACAATTATTTCTGAGAAGCAGCCCAACAATCATATTAACAATATGCATCACTGCTCTCTGTTATAGAGATTGTGAAACCAAAAAAGAGTCTGAAAACACTGGGCTAAAACTCCCTCTACAATCTAAACAGATAAGGAACAAGGGAGTTTCAATTGGGTCTCTTATTTCCTGTCAACCATCTCCGTATTCCAAGTATCTTATAAACGTTTTTGAGCAAATATAGCAATTATACTAGATCCCGTAATTTCAGACATAGCGCACCTTAAAACACGTTTTTCTCTTTTTTCGCAATCAATAATACTTTCAATTGCAGTCTTGCATTAGTTCACAAAAACAAACCTTAATCAATGCCGGGGTTGGCAAATCAATAATATCCAGTCCATCGCCCATATAACAACACATCAGGGAAAATGTTGCACGGTCATAAAATGAGTCCTTTCTTGTAATTAGGAAAGAAGACGTCAAGAAGTCCTGAGTTGCCGCCACCAATATAGCACCATTTTTGGGTGTGCATAGGTTGTTTTGCACCTGCAAAGCATGAAGAAATACAGTGGAGATCACCACAACTGATCTCAAAGAAAATGGCGAAGGTACAGCCATCTGACAGGTTAAAAAAAACTGACTTGAAGAATTAACTTTACCCCCATCAAAGTTAAGGCCTCTGTTCGAGCTTCTTCAGTTTGTGGAACGTGAATATTCATCTCGTCACCATCAAAATCAGCGTTGTATGGATTGCAAACAGACTCATTGAATCTTAACGTTCTCCATGGCATTATTTTAGCCTATAAAAGTGCAGTTACAATCAATATTAAGCCATTAACATACAATAAAACTTGACTAGACCATGAAGTCTGAATTATCACCATATGGCACATCATAGACATGCGATGCAAACTCGGCTGTCTGTTAAATATAATAATATCGCCATCAACCAAATGACGGAGAACTGTGCTCCCAATATTCAATGTTGCAGCAGTCTGCTTTGCGCCGTATGCTAAGTCTCTGCAATAGGACACAATCTAAACTGTCACCACATAAGTCTAAGCCCCGTTTGAAGTTTGAACAGCCTAATCTATAATTAGAATTTCTCACTCTGACCTCTTAACCCCATTACTTTCTATAACAAACTTTGCTCCAGGATACTTCCGTGGCCCATTATGAACACACTGCCGCAACTTTTCAATATTGCGGTCGTTCACAATTTCAGGGTAAGTTAAGACTTTTGCCATGTGCAGTGGAACTCCAACCTGAAGAGTGGAAAAAATGCATGGTGTTCGTATTAAGAAAAAACAACATAAACAAAATGAAGGGCTAGCTAAAACTGAAAGATTGCTGGACCTCGGTAATTTTAAGGTTAGGATCGGGAGATATAACAGTCCTTCCAGTGAAATCAACACGCTTCCCATTAAGATTTCCACGAAAACGCCCCTGCTTTCCCTTTAAGCGTTGAAGAACACCGGCCAGTGGCTTGGAGAGTTGCTCGCTCTGATAACCAACTTTAGCAGCACTGTCTATGTATTGCGAAACTTCAACTTGAAGGTAATTCCAGTCAGCCTGAACAATGTCTTAGTCAATACTAATAGAGACATACTTACAAGTTTAGATAAACAAACAACAAATAGGTCAAACTACACACAAAAAAAAATCATCATCTGAAGTGAACCATTAAGAGCAGCCTATATGATGTGCAAAGGAAGTCTAGTGTCAGTAAAACAAGTAGTAAGCTCAAGCCAAGTATGCAGGCTCACAGGTCACAGCACCAATGATTTGTATCATAGGACCTCTTCTGATACAAGAAAACTCCTCTTTTTACTCCCTTGTACCTATCATCCTTGACTTGGCTCGTGGCTGAGGAGCAGAGGTCATAAAAGTCTGACTCTCTTTTCACGAAGACTCGAGCATAATTGGAATAAGATAAATGATTGGTAAGTCAAAAAGCAGAAGTTAGTAAGAAACAAGTTGAAGTGGGTTACCAGAGTTCTCCCTGGATAGTTTGAAAGTTGCATGCCCTGGCGAAGGCAAGAATTAGCTTGTATAATTCTCTTTAACCTTACACTCAGATCCGATTCATTGCTGCAAGTATTTTAAATGTCAAGTAAGAAGCAAAATCGAAGTTGAATGCAAAAAACATGTTTAGACTGAAACCAACCTTTGCATTCCATCAACGCATGTGGATGGACGAATGACGGTGGGTGGAACTGGCAAGTTGGTAATTATAAGGCTCTCAGGTCTGTCGCCAACACAAAGTAGCTCACAGTCCTGAAAGATGACATGATAAGACAGACCCTATAAATCTCGTACAAGCAAACAACAACAAGAACAACAAGAACACTAATCCCCCAATGCCTATCTAGCGTAATGAAGGAGTTTTCTAGGAATATTCAGGTGTACCTGATCAGGGATTTGGGTAAATAATGAAAGGGCGTGATGTGGGTCAATAACACATGGATTGATTGTTCCAGAAGTGTCATCATCCTGTGGAACACGAACATGAATGATTTCCAAGAAACATGAACCTTTCTTAACCTTTCCTGCAATGCAATGCAACAAATAAGTAAGTAGTCCATATTATTGTTTGTTTATACATCCATTAGTCCGTATATTATATTATGTTATTAAGAGAATGAGAAGAAACCATTGAGGAAGCCGCATCTGAAGCAGCGTATTTGGGACTTGTTCTTGGAACACAAATCAATAATGTCTTTCCTGACCCCACTTTTGCGGACTGCATCTAACTTGACATTTCTGAGCTTATTCAAGTAAGATTGCCTTTGTTTTTCAGGGAGCAGGATGCATGAACAACACTGCCAATTCCCAATAATGCCAATGATTACATTAGGATTAATTAATTAAACTAATTAATTAAGATAGTGATAAATTGTCAGTCCAGAATAGATACGGAGTACAAACAAAGAAACATACCTTGCAGATAGACTTAAGAATATCGATAATGGCGGAGATGAAGGCGTAATTAAAGACAGGAAGGGCAAGTGGCAGATAACCAAAATGGCCGCTGCAATCCACATAATTGCCGTGGCATGTCGCACATACACCGCCTTGTTTGTTTGGAGGCCCCTGAATTAATCAACCAATCTTCTTCAGCACGACAACACTCTATGAACACAAGAAAGAAAGGGGGGTGAATGAATGGCGTACCAACTTGTAGTCGAGGAGACCATTGGGAATGGGGTTCTTGTTAATGTCATAGTAATGAGGCATAAACACTTCCACTTCTCCAACTTTTCTAATCTCCTTTCCTGATAACATGCTCCATTGCAAGCTCTCCCTGTTATTTCATAATTCATCATTCATAATCAAATTATTACCACACTAATAATAATTAATCACAACAACAACAAACAAATTAATTAATTTGAATTTCAACTTACAGTAGACGAGGCTCGTCATTCTCCAGATATGGCCTTTTTGTGAACTTAATCTGACTCACCATCCTCACATACACAATTAAACCAAAAACAAAAGGGCTGAAAAAAACTTCGCTTCTAGGGTTTGAACTCGCGACCTGCAGACTGCTGTGCTATTACCCTAATCCGCTGCTCCAACTTATACTCTTGATATTGTTTCCGACTTTTAACTTATTTATTACAATGACACTCCAGAAATCAGATATGGAAAGTTATAATGTGTCCGGAAAAGGCAATAACGCCGGCCCAACTGGCAACTACTATACTTGGGCTTGGCTTTGGCTTGCTCTTTAAATTCTCATCTTCATAGTTCACGAGGGTAGAATCGTAATTGTTAGTCCCTCCGGAATTATATTAGGACTAAAGTTTCGTTCTTGTTCTAGCTTATATATGTGGAGCTAGTCGATAAGCTTTTGTATGTAGAATTGGTATGAGTTTATGTTTGGGTTGGTTTGGAAGAAGAGACAAGATCGATCTACCAAATTGACCTAAGTAGAATCATATTTCACCTCTCATATCCGGAGGGCCGGGAAATCGATCGCGACGATCGATGGATTTAGCAATCTTAGGGACTAATAAGCAATTTATTACCCACGTGACTCTCACGTGGTTCATTTATTTTCGCTTAGAAGGCCTTTCATGCTCTACGTACAAATTCGTATGCATACGCGGTAAATACAAGATTTTCTTAGTAAAAGGGCCACCAATTTTGAACATGAACAGTTTTAATGGCAGGAACAATTAATACAAAATACTGTTACATGCAATAGTATTCCTCTCAAACTGTCAGCCCCCACCATTCCTTTATTCCTCTCAAGAGTCTCAACCTTTCATTTTCTACCTACTCTTCTTACTCCGTATCAATCATTTTGTAGTTATCAAAAAGATCCGAACCCTTATCAAAAAAAAAAATATTTCCGGTGGGAAGTTTTGTGCGAGATCCATCCGAGAAGGTAAGTATAATATTGTTTACAGATTGGTAAATACACTTGAATAATTGGGCAAAATTTTTGGGGATTTTATTTAGGGAAAATGGGTATATTAAAATTGGGGGAATTATAAATTACATATAGTCTTCAATTCGTTAATTAAGTAGATTTCTATTGCATGTGTATGTTTATTGTATGTAGTAATCGCAGCATGTAAAATTCAAATGTGGACAATTATATAATGGTTGTTTATATGTTCTTTAAACAAATAATGTTGTAAAATAATCAGCGCATTGATCCTTGGAATTTGTTCGGACAGATTAATATATTGGTATTGAATTTTCATTGAGCATTGCATATTTGTATGTCCGTAAAAGTAATGTATTTCATGGTTATTTGATTTAGCGGGATGGTTAGGACAAGGAACATGACCAGACTACAGACGGGCACACGCATGGGGGGTGATGCTGAATTTATTGACAATGTAGTGGAAGATGAGGAGGAGGATCATCAACAACAAGAAGATGAGCAGGAGTATTTTCAACAGCGACCGGCAGATATTGAAGATTATGGTTGTATGTCAAACATTGGAAGTATGGAGATGAGGTTCTCAAGGGAGAGAATAGAGAAATCCCGGACACACCCTCAGATTTCTAAGCTGCGGAAACATTTGAGGAAATCGAGCAGGTAATCACCTGTAAGCAAGATTTTGTATATGAAATGAAACCTGATTTTCATTAGTTAAATTGATTTACCCTTGATTTGCAGGTCAAAGGCAATCATTAAGGTTGGGGAGGTTATAGCTTGCGTTGATGATTGTAAGTCGGTCCTTGAGGGCGGAATGAAGTTGCAGGTAAATAAAAAGTTGTATAAAACTTGCTGTGGTATGTGCAATTAAAACTTTTTAACAATGATTTTTTGCTATGCAGTATGTGCAATTATGTTCTACATTGTACACTAAGTCTTGGATGAGCGAGTTTAGGGGTGACAAAAAGCGATTTATGACCACACCCGTGGATGAGGTTCGTTTTCTTTTGCATGTGTTACCTTTAATAGACATGACTGATTAACAAAGATCTTAGTTTCCCAAATTTTAGTAGATAGGTCGTAAAATAACATTGGTGGTTATCTCTGTGTATAGATTAGTTTCAACAACAAGAGCTCTATGATGAGGACGATTAAAGATATTGTTGCAAGTGATGATTTCAAAATGTTTGGCAATGTTGGATTGAACGACATATATGTTGTAAGTGTGTTTATGTTTGTAAACCATATTAAGGATGACTATTAATTATGTTTATATTACTTTGGATGATCTTTGGTCTAAACTTGTTGCCAGATCTATATACCGGTATATAGTGGAGTTAAGTGGTGGGGGCTAGGAATATCCATTGAAAGCAAGGAGATATGGATCATTGATATACTCCGATCACACCAGAGTTCAAATATGAAATCCAAAATGGTATAATTCTAATTTGGAATCCTTGATGTGGTGCACATATGAAATGCTAAAATAATAATGTTAATTTATAGGTGCGATTTTGCCATCGTCTACTTCGAGGTGTGGGTCTAGGAGCATTGGTGGAATGTCCTACATCATTTTCGAGTACTCGGAGTTTGGTATTTGATGACCAAGAGGACATGTAATAGCATTTGTGAAGCAGTCATTTTACCTCTATGAGTAGATATATCATCTTTGACCTCTTATCAGTTTGTATATATGTATGCAGAATTACACCTGATGAGACTGGAGTGGCAATGCTGGCCGGAATGAAATTGTGTGCGTATGGATATGTTGAAAAGATAGTGTTGGTACGTATTGACTATAGCGACAACACATGAACATATAATAGTTTCACTTTGTTGAGGTAGAATGACATTGAAGATGTTGTTTTGCAGGGATCAATGCTAATTGAGCGTGAAAGGATATTGACTGAAGATGTTTTTTCACTACATAATGTCATTTGCGATAAGTTGAAAAAGGAACTACGTGGGGTCCGGTACTACCGTCGATAGACAAATGCATATTTTAATTCACAACCTTTAATAAGGTGTATGTCATATATGCAAGTATTGGTCATTATTATGTTTTTAAGCATACAGTATTTACTTTATGATTGCAGACAGTATAATTATGTAACTGAATTTGCTAATAATTAATCTGAAATTAGGGAAATGATCCGGTGGGATCCTCTGGTGTTATCATATATTTTGGCATTCTAGGCATCTCAAATCTACTTTGATTTGTTTATATATCTACTTTGATTTGTTTATGTATCTACTTTGATTTGTTTATATACTCACCTAATGGGTTTCGTGGTTGCATGATTTTACCTCGTTTTTACATTGAAACATACGTATCGAAAACAATGCATTGGCCATCAAACCCGTATTTTGGCAAGTACATAACCAAAACGTATTGAGATAGTGTAAAGAAACAAATGGTTTGATTATTGCTCAAAATCACACCGAGTATGATATTGCTAATATGAATAGCAACGTACACATTCAAAAATGTAACGTTAACCGAGTAATAATAGTGATCAGACCAATAACGTTAACTAACAAGCATTGATTAAGTCAATAAGTAAGCGACAAAAATATAACGTATAGGTATTAACTAAGCATTTAAATATCAGAGGTTGTTAAAAATATAGCGACCATTCGCAATGAACTAATAAATATTCCTATTAAACAAACAAGCATTCATATGAATGATCAAACTCACTACCATTTGTGTCGTTGTAACGACCACTAACACGAAACTAACAATTATTAATGATCAAACTCACTACAATTTGTTTGGTTGTAACGACCATTAACACGAAACTAACAATTATTAATGATCAAAATAAAGAACACATTTATATTCAATCCAGCATTCATATTGAAATAATGAGCATTTGTGTTAAACTAATGAGTAATGGTATGAAACGCCATAAATTATGAACAATTAAGTATATTACGATGTATAATCAATTGGAATGTAGGTAGCTAAATTTATTGAGTTTCGAAAATACTATTAATTAGCAAGTATGGTGCTCTGATAAGATGTAATTAGGGTATTGAATGATAATAGTTGTCGTGTTGTGTTATTGATGAGGGGTGAACCCCTATTTATATCGTTACAATAGATTGTACCGTAAGGCGGAGATATTCTCCATTATACTATTCCTACCATAAGTCTAATATTCCGTAATCATATTCCTAATCCAATATAGGAATATTTCCTTAATTCTCTAACAAATAGGTTTAAAGTAACGAGTATTGGTATCAAACTATTGAGTTAGAAAGTTCAGACAATAACCGCTACACTAAATCGAAATTGATGATATAATTCCACTTACATTTTGTTTTATTGTATTTAACCCCCACCACCACCCAATATAATTATTTTATTATAAACCTCATTTTACAAAATCGAGAACTTATACTCTATTATTGCGCCTTAATAATTATATATGTTACTGAAGATATCTTAAAATATACTCTGTGTAATTTATTTTCAAATATCAAACAATGAATGTGGCCGGGTATAGTAACTTTTAAAAGAGAGCAAATAAATAGTACACTATCATCTATATTAATCAGAATGTAAATTTGACTACGACTATGATGAAAATGAATACACACATGAATGATGGCCTTGGCTCATATGTATCATTGTTGTTTTCCGTCTCCAATCTCTTAAAAAAAAAAAAACACACATGAAGTGGATTTTAACTAATAAAGTGCACCATAGTGTCATATACCATCGAACCGATTATTTAGTCCTTTGCCCTTAAGCGAGCAAAAACACCATTGCGGGTAGCCTAGGTCGACCAACAAAAAACCTTTAAAACCTGCACCGTATCTAGTCGCGTCCCATAAAATTTGATCATTTATAAACTTTGACTGAAGTTTCACCATATGGACACGGTTAGCTAAGCTGAATGTTAACTTCATACTTCGTTCGTCCCACCTCATCATAGTCGATCAATTGGAATAGTATAAGATAAGATAAGAATAAATGGGAATATTATTGTGTATTTTGTGCATTAATATCAAATTTACCCAATTCGATCAATTGAGATGTTTTTGTCCTATCGCATACGGAGTATTAATAATTCGTAACACTGGACCTTAAAAAACTAACAAGCATATGCTACATTTGGACTGCAGAGACTAAAGTTTAGGTGGTTGTTTTCATCAAAATTCATTAATCAGCATTAAATATTTAAGTAAAATTGATACTTATTAAGTTGTTTAAATTTAATCGAATTAGGCATAACTCTTCTAAAATAATAGTTAATTACATATGACAAATTTACAACGTAAGAGGGCAAACGTCCAATGTTGCACGGGTCTACGATACGACTAGTTCAATTTCATTGGATCATAAAACATACCTCTGACTTGAGAAAATTTAGTCAATTGTAACGAAACGAAAGTTTCCTTAAAATCACTTACGGTAATAAACTCTCAATATTTCCAAATCAAATAAATTTTCATTATTAAAACCTAATAAATGATTTAAAAAATACTCGTATGAAATTAACCTAATTAATTATGAGTTAACCACATAACGGTCAAGAGCCATGTATTCATTTAATAATGCTTTTAATTATTTACCATAAAAAGTCTACATTTGACTCGGCGTTTGGTAACCACATTGCACTTTATAAACGGATGTTGGTTTACGCTACTTCATATTCTCATTTAAACGAAATATCTTTGTCCCCAAAATAAAAAAATCAACACAAGAAAGCCTCCTTCTCTACCATCGCCGAAAATGTCGTCAAACAAATCTCAATTAACCTCCACAGCAATGTCTTCCATTGGGAGCAAAAAACGAGAAGAAAATGAAGTAACTTCTCACCAAGTCATCGAGATCAGCGATGACGACACAAATACGGCGTCGGAAGATGACGCATCGCGCGAGTCACAAGCAACTTCAGAAATGGATAGTTCAGACAAGGAATGTTATGATCGGTTAAAGGATCTATTGGTTGAATTGACAAGCGAAAAAAGAAGTACTGCCAACCCACCATTTGAGGCTGGCGAATCCTCGAAGAAGGCTACTACACCAAAGGGAAAAGGAAAAAAGGTAGTTGACGAAAATGAAGATGATGAAAAAGAAGTTGATGATTATGAACAAGATGACAAGGAAGATGAGGAAAATGATGATCTGGATGAAGATTTTCTTAATGATGACGACGACATTGAGGAAGGAAAAGAAGATGAAAATGACGATGAGGAAGAAGTTCGTGGGGGATGGGATGACGAAGATGATAAATATGATGATTTTGAGGATGATGTCATGTCGGATGGAATGGACCCAATGATGGACGAGGATGAGGACGACGAAGACAACAGCAGAGGATCCCCACCAGCCTCCCCTCAATCATCCCCCAAAAGGGAACAATCAGATGATTTCTTTGATGATTTATCTGATTAATTAAAATGCCAGGCGAGAAAGTTGTCGTACTTAAAGTTGGTTTATGTGTCATGTTTTCTTTACTAAAAGTTATCTACATCTTTTATGGTTTAGTAGTTGTGGTAGTAACAATAGACAGTTTTAATTTTACTTTGTTTGTGCAATGTGTGATGTGATTATGTTGTTGTATGCAATTTCATTTGGGTTAATTTTCGCAGAATCACTAATTTATGTGTATGTGAACCTTTTAAGTATATGAAGTATTCCAATGGCTACAAAAATATATTGTAAACGAAATTGAAATTTAAGTGATGGCGAGCATCTTTTATGTGGACCCGAAGGCGGATATGTAGCATAACACATCATCTATTTCACCACTTCAACAAAATTACGGAAAATTAATTTAGGATAAATTATAAATTACTGCTATAAACTACAAATGTACATCATCCTGATTTGTTGAGTACATGTACATATGTAAATTAAGATTTCAACCAATCACCAACCTCAAAATCGAAATCCCTGGCTTTTAACAAAGCCAGAAATTCATCATCATTTGTTGAGGGGGGGAAATCATCTACAAGTATTGGTTTTATGGGTGGTTCATAACCGTACCCATAGTCAAAATTCAATGCACATGGCTCAAGCTCCAAATCAGAAAATTTATATATAGACCTTTCCGGTTGAACTAAGCCCCTTTCCGTGGAACATTGGTGTTGAGGTGAGGGGTCAAAGTTTGTCACAGCACGTGGTCCTCGTAGTTCGACTGCAGCCTTGTCGTACGCGTACGCTGCTTCCTCCGGCGTCGCGAAACTCCCTAACCACTTTTTAGACCCGCTTATTGGATCCCTTATCTCCGCGGAATATCTTCCCCACTGCCGCAACCGCACACCTCTGTATTTTTTAAAAGGAACGTGGTTTGGAATTCTAGGACCGGAGTTTTGTTTTATCTTCGGTTGAGTACATGCGTTGGCGTACGCGAACCCTGCTTCCTCGGCGGTCTCGAAAGTCCCAAGCCACGTCTTCTTCCCGCTTCTAGGATCTCTTCTCTCCGCAGAATATTTTACCCCACACCTCCTTACACCTATGTATTTCTTAAAATAGTGAACGATTGTTTGACTATTCCCGATTCCTCCTTTTGACAAGGAATCATTTGAGTCCAACTTGAAGGAGGGTTTGTTAGTATCGGGAACAGATGTATCCAATACAAATTGTAACTCATTTACATGCTTAACAACCCCAAAAGATTTGCTCATTGAGTTGTCATCATTGTCGGAATCAGTGGCATTATCGTCAAGCACTGATATACGGAGAATACGCGGGCAGGATATCAGTCCAGGATTGTCATTAACATTGTTGGTAAGGCTCGGGTGCTGAATGTGCTTTGAGTGCCCCATTTGAGTATATATTATTTTCAAAATTGAGTAGTAGTACAGAGATAATTGGTGTATTATATTTTGATGGAGTAGACAGATAAAACTTTACAAAGGGTAGAATTATTGAGGGGGGGAAGCTTGAGATGGGAGTGATCCAAGTACGCACGTAAACTTTATATTGAGAATTATATTAACTGTATAGTAAGACATTAAAAAATCATTTGTTGATAGATTGCTCTAGGGCATAGCATAACATCCCTGCGGGTACCACTCCGTATATAAAATCTATTTATTTAATATCAGTGGGTGTATGATAACTTTGAATGTTTATAATTTTACTTTACCAAGATTTAAGTTATTGAAGGTCTTAGGTTAAAAAAAAAATGTCAAAAAAGAAATATATAAAATTGAATAGATATTGAAATTGGGGAAAATCTCTGTTGTTAAATTCGTAATACATGTAAAAATGAATATCTATACGTACAAAAAAAAGTTTTGATCTATTGGTATACTAATTCCCAATCATTCAGAAGATATTGGTACAAAAAAAAGGAGGGAAAGCTCAAAGTCGTCTTTCAAAGGTTCCGCATTTATAATTTTAGTTTTTACATTATCATTCGGATCATATAATTGTAAAACAATTTCATGTGCAAATTGTTTATAAAACCTTGGCAAATTAAATAGGGCTATGTTTATTACAGTATCTGACAATTAGGTGGCTAGTGAGGTAGGTGTAAAGTTGTATCTTACTATAAATTTCAACTCATTGAGTGTAGTAAAAGTATACGAAAAAGTATGCGAATTGAGTATATACGATAAAGGTGTGATGTGACTGGTAATAAATAAACTGTAGTATATTGAAGTACGTTTGTCAGTAGTAAGTAGACTAAAGTCAGTTCATTTAATGCCTCGACTTTACTAGATATGGTAGATTTTCTTAGCAAAAAAAACGAAGAGTCAAGTACAATGTACATATCATTTAAGGCATGCAACAATGTACATTGTTGGTTCTTGAAGTCCACAAGTGATAAAGACAGCACATTGGTTTTTGAAATGACTTATCAATGGTTTGCATGGCCATTAAAGGAATGTACAGTGAATCTTCAGCAAATATTCACGGCAAATCTCTTGCAAATCTGGTAAATCTTGAATATTCCCCCCCATACCACGCAACAATGCCACGTTTTGATACGGTTCCAATTTTCCAAATACATTTGTACACAAAACATACATGGATTGTATAAATATTTGTATTTATTTAGGATATTTAAATTTGTTAAAAAACATATACAAAAATTGACCGGAACATTGCCCTAATCCGATACGAGAAATTGTAATTCATTGACACTTTCGAAACAACAAAAAATTAAAACTGCAAACACATATGAAGGGGTATACTTAGTAAGGTTGGTTCAAATTTAATTTTTTTTTATAATAGGTAGCATAGATAGATAGAGGTTGGGTCTTATATAAATATATATTATACTAATATTCGATTATATAGTTATTATTAAGGAAGATAATATCTCATAATTACCAAATTTAGAACAACTCGTAAACGAGTTTGTGAGTGTTTAATTGAATAAATAATTTGGGAGGTGGGTTTTGTAATGTATAAATTAAAGATACAGGATTGATGGCCCATGCATTGTTTTCGACATCGTTTTTGTACACAAATTGTTTTCGATACTTAATTATTTGATAGTTTGAATGATAAATTGATGTAAATTACATATTTATGTTATTCAATATTTTCAATAGCTTAATAATATAATGAAGCAATGAAAAAATAAATTTTCATGTGGAAATGTATCGGTAACTTCTAGTTAGTACAGTGGTCAATGTATCAACTAGCATATCCTAGGTCGTAGGTTCGAATACATTCACCACAGCCACGCACCCTCCCCCATGTTTTTGATATACTGGTAATTATTTTTTTCGGTTGGCAAACCAAAATAGGCAAAATTAGTTCACCTTAAAATTATTACTGAGTACCATGGAGTAGGCTTCATTAATATATTTTTGTAATGGGTGGGGATGGATGGTGGGGGGTTAAATTAACTCCCTGACGCAGTAATTAAACAAAATCTAAGTACATATATATATCAGTATCTTTGAGTTAGCGCAGGGGTCATTGTCTCATCTTGCCTAACCTAGGTCATAGGTTCGAATTCTCTCACAGCCACCCCTATATTTTTACATTTTTTTTCCATTGGAAAACCAAAATACTCCGTTGGCAAAATTAGGTCACCCTCAAAAAATCATTACTATGGAGTAACTTCATTAATTAATATAATTTATGAATGGGTGGGAAGGCAGGTGGTTAAATTGGTAACATTGTACTTACCTATAATTTGGTAACATTGTACTTACCTATAATTTGGTAAATTGGAATAAAACTGTTAATGAACCTAACCGCAAACATAACTGCTTTCCTTGTCCCTACAAAAAAAAAAAAATAACTGTTTTCCTTGTTATAAACTATAAATTCAATCATTGACGCACTTAAAAGATTGGTCATCTTGAACATTATTAATTACCATAATCCAATTTTTGCTTTATTCCTCCTACCATCTATTCCAACTTTCCAAATAAACCAATTTTTGCTTTACTGTAATAATCATTAGATTCATTATTTTCGTACAAATAATGGATGTGGTTGAATGCCGAAATCACCACAAACGTTGTGATTTCATGTTAGAGGACAAGGAAGCGTTTAAATTGGAGTTCAAGAATGGACCAAAAGCTGCGTGGAAGTCAACCGTATTTCGTCATTTCGGATATTACAAAGATGAACCCAAACATATCGACTTCGAAATCGGCACCCCTTCCAGTGTGAGAAGCGTCTTAGAGAACAAGGACATCTTGGTCACGCATATCATCCCCAGGCTTAACGGTGAAGATGGATTTCGTTTCCTAACTGTTTGCAAGCGATGGGGTAAGATAATGGCGACAACATTTCTTAAGCCGCATCGATCAGTCGCTTATATGAATACATTGTACCACGACGCTTATCACTGGCATAAACAAGCGTGGTACAAATGTCGTCGGCGTGAGAAGGAGGGAAGGTGTATTAAATACGTCTGTGATTGCCAGATGTACGCTGAGATTTCAAATATGTGTGATAGGGCACCTTGGTTGATTGACGGAGATGAAATAGATCCCCACACGCGATGGTTGGTTGAAATAACTGGTGCATCTAATAAGTTCAAGCCTACTCCATGCTTAAATCCAGATGTCGTTCCTTATCCTAGCCAATATTCTCACCATTACTTGCATTGGTGAATAAATTTTATATACTATGTACTATACACAAATATATTTGTTCGCATTTGAAAGCATGCCATTGTAACACAACATGAAAGATGATTATCCACATTCCAAGATGTGACCTATAACGAAATCCTTTATATCTCTATGTCAATTATCAATTACATCTCAAAATCGTCTCCTCATATGAGCGTCTACGGCCATGATTTCTGATAATTTGCAGGTATATAAACCGTTATCAACGCATAATAAAACCACCATACAATTACTACTTCCACCTTAATTTGCAATACAGTCAATAATTTGAAAATAATATGAAATACTGAGAATACCTGAATCACAAACTTATAATTTGTTTTTTTGAGGGGAACCTTAATTAAAAACTTGCTATTATACATTCGATAATTATAATTATCGAACACAAAGCCGAATAACCGTTATTAAAGTTTTGCATGAACCAAATAAATACTTAAATGGTCCGTAAACTTCAATTGGTCTAACTCCTCAATAGTCTCTAAAGATGTCCCCGGACGAATCACTGTCGCTTCCCTCCATATCTGAATCCATATCATCATCACCCCGGCAGCCACTACACTCGCATGGCGTTCCATCAATAGCTCTCTGTATTATATACACATTATGATTAATAAAAGGAGACACCCAAATATAGTTAATCAGTACTCAAAATAGAAGTGCCAACATTATTTAAAAACCCTCAATGGCACATAAAACTTTTTATTAGTACTCAGTTTAATTTTTTCAAGACAACCATACATGATATTTATTTCAAATTTCTGAACTTTAATACGAGTATCAAATAATACAAATACCTGTACAAAACCGTGCACCTCATCGATGTTCGTGCTCACAGACTCGAAACAACTCTGGCAAGATCTCCACAGGATGAGGATCCCTCCTACGTACCCCATAGGATGAACATATTGATATCCGTCAAAAGGAAGGGTTTTCACAATGATTTTGACATTTGCCGGACTCACACGAGCTTCCGTGATGATCAACAATCGCGGGAGATGTTTCTGGACTAGGTGATTCACATTATTGACAAATCCCGGCCGAGATATCCCTCTAGCATTCCAAACTATGATCTGCATTGGTGCCTCAATTTCTCTCATACTCTCCAGTGTGTCCTGAAATTTTCTTGGTACTCGACTGTCTGGACCGTGCATAAATGGTTGGAGTTTAAGCCTCGGTTTTTTCGAGGCTACCAGGGTAATCACAGTGAGTCTGCCAATTCCCTTCATCGTCAACCGGTTCCGATCTGCTCGCACTTGCACCTCTATATTATGATAATCCGTCTGGGTTGTGCATAGGAACAGACCATTTGTGTAGCTCGCCATAATTATTTTCACGGGCTCCTGTTTGATAGTATAGCTGTACCTCACTTGAGGTAGTACTGGACAGGGGTCGAGGATGCAGAGAAGGTTTGGTGGTAGAAGAGGGTCGTTTGGCCCAACTTTTTCCTCTAACCACCATCTTGTGAAAACGGCTAACCCACGAGAGCAGCTTTCAAGATCTGAAATATCGGGTAGTAAAGCCGGAATGGCCTCCTCTTCGTCTCCTTTGTTAAATCGCATCTTCAGATCCTGATAGCCTGGAATCATAATCTCCGGATTGCGAATATAAATTTTCAGCTCCTTCGACGGTACATTATGCATTTCCGATCCACTTGTTATCATATAGGTGGTGTGATTGTAGTCTACCTCCATCATGGTTGGCAACGGTGGCTGTAAAATCCAGTTCACAAGAGGAATTTTCCTGCCCCTCGAGGGATCTATGATGATTGACGGAGGTGTTATTGGTGGTGTTTGATAAGGTTCGGCATATCTGGGGCTGGGTTCGTAAAAAGTGCGATAAAAGGATAGATCGAGTGAACCTCTTTCCTCCAAAGGCCAGGGTGGCTGATTCATGGTGGGTAAATTCAATTTCTGTATTCACCCGATTACAGATACGGACAACTTGAAGGAAAAATGGGTATGTTAATATTAGGAAAAATATAATTTCAGTTTATATATGAATGAAAGTATAGGACCCACACTGGGTAGGGCAATACTATAAAAATTATTTTATAAAAGTATGAAGTACCACTATAAACTTAAATTATGATAAATCTTATGCCCTGGGGCACCAATATAAAGAGCAAAGTTCGTTCGGGTAAGTTTTAATATTTTGTTTAATGTAATAATTGGGAATACCGAGAGGGAAATTTTCATTTATAGATAATTACTTATTGGCTAAAATCTTGGATATAAAAATAATGGACAAATGCACATAGGAGAGGAGACAAAGACAAATTTTCGTTCGCTTTAAAAGGTTTTAAATAATTGACAATATTAATACTCCTACGCTGACGGAAAAAATGAATTTTCACATTAATATTTGATAGATTTTGAGATAAAATCATATAAAATGAGAAAAATATTAATATACCCTAAAAATATTTTTTTATTAATATAGTTTTTTTCCTCTATATTGCAATACAATATACGGAATATATACGGAGTTACATAAAACATTGATTTATAAACAATACGAAGGGCCTACGGTCATTTATGACTACTTTATTGGCCGACAAGGTAATATTATTGAAGTGATTTTCTGGTTGGGCCGCCACCTGTCCATTCACTTCCGGCGACACCTATTTATTTCAATGTCAGATGGAACTTCAATACGTTGTATTTAATTATAGGATACGAACCTCAATTTACACGATACTTGCTATTGTATTTGGATTAAGTTTGTTTGAGATTTCAAACACTCATTTTCACTTTTTATTTAAGGCCCGATCGTATTTAAAGATCCCGAAATTGAAACACCCCAACTACCATTTTCTTCCGAGTGTGCCATGAGGACGATCGATGATATCGACAATGCGAGCATCGGTGTGTCCTGCAACCTTGGAAAGGTGAAGCCGATTAAACTAAAAGTACCTTCTTTGGATGAACCACACAATGTTTTGTCAGTACTGAAAGGAAAACGAAAAAAGGATATCGGAATATCAATAGACGAGGTACTTATAGATATAGTTTATATAGTTTAGATATCATTGTTTAAATTTATTTTATAATTTCTGTTTATTTAAATATCCCTATTAAAAACATGCAGGTTTGTACCCCGGCAGAATGTGTTAAGCGGATGGGCGTGGCGCTTGAACGGCGCAAAAAATTGTACGGCAATAAGGTATATTCATTTGATGTTTATGTAGTTGTTCACATGTTTAATATAGTTTGGAATACGACAATTTTCTGACGGGACAATATACAGCCAACGATCGTTAATTGCCGAGTTGAGACTTTTGCAAGGGTTGTTGGGCAGTTTTCTAATTTAAAGAAGAAATTAGTCCGGGAAATGGGACTGGGTTCATTGTTGTGCTTCACTGATATGAGGCTTCCACGGAACCTATGTTATTGGTTGATGACTCGTGTTGACACAACCAACCGAGTTTTTGTTGCAGCCGATGGAAGAGAATTCCCGTTGTCACCTAATCAAGTTTATTGGGTTTTAGGAGTCCCCAACGGAGGACTTGATGTACCCACCAAGGTTGAAAAGGGTACATCAATGGAACTAGAAGTTACCAACATAAGGCAGAAATATGGTGAAAGGTTACATGTTAGAGGACACCCGGTTGTTATATTCGAGAAGATTGTTAAGGCTTGTGAATCACACATTGAAGAGAATGATGAAGTGCAATTCAAAGATTTCAAGTCTGCGTTTATTATGTTTGCATTGGCTACGGTATTATGTCCGACTACTTCATCACATGTATCTTCTCGCCTTTTACCTTCTGCCACGTTGACTGAGAAAGTTGGGGAATACAATTGGTGCGGCTTTGTTCTCGATAGTCTTGTATCAAGTTTAAAGTCATTCCATAAAAGGTTTAACAATAAAGGAGGAGCAACTGGATGTGGTGGATGTGCCATATTTCTTGCGGTATATTAGTGCCTTTTTACATAAGTTAAAGATTTATATAATTTAATGAAAGCACCATTGACTTTGTAGTATATGCAGCTATTTTATTTGGATAGGTTGAACCGGGTCCCATTGAAATGGGGAATCATGCCAAGGATAAAGGTATGGAAAGATGAAGATATAAGAAAGGCCGTGTATGATGACCAGCATAACTGGGGTGATTACGGGAAACTTGGGGTACGTCGAATAACACACATTTACCCTTTACACGGGCATACCATTTATGAATTATATTTAATGTGTGGTTTGGTTCTTTATTTTACAGACAATTGACGTTGCGTATGGTGATGTGGCCCATCCGAAGTTGGGGAGAGATTCTAACGGACTAGAATGTACAATATTGAGATTAAGCAATGCCATTTCATGTGAGGTAAACTTCCAATAATTGTAGTTCATACATTTTGTTGGATTAAATTAATTTTGTTCGCAGTTTGGGAAGATGTTGACGTCAGTTTCCACACTTATAAATTATACTATTCGATGTTGATGGGAAGGTTGATGTTCATGGGACTTCTAATTCATCCCAACTCCAGGATAGATCTTGCAAGCAACGGAGGATAGGACATAAGCATAAAAAGAAGTTGGATGAAGATTGTACTACGGGTAATTACATTTATCCCCAACGTCAACTCTCTGATCATGTGAATGATGAAATAGGCAAAGATGCAAGGTATTTCCTTGGTCATAATTACGGATTATTCAAACGAACATTGGGTGTTGGATGTTATGATGATGGTAGCCATGTTCATGGGTACATGGGACAACCACAGAATGTCGCTATTGATGATGTATTGAATGTCAGACCAATTGACATTTTGTGTCAAGTCGCAGAGGGTGAAATAGTTTGTAGTAGTAATCCAAAACCGCTTGTATGTGTCACCGACTCCATTGCCGAAGGAAGAGCAGTTGTACAGAAAACACGGAGACATCCTCAGATTTTTAAGTTGTTGAAACTCTTGAGGGTTTCAAGCAGCGATATGCCAATCATAAGTCATGGGGATGTACTTGCATGCGCTGATGATTGTCTGTCGGTGTTGGAAAGAGGAATAAATATTCAGGTATCACGTATTTACCAAAAATGGGCAATCTAAAATACGCTATGATATTTGTTACTCAATACATTAAAGCTGTAGTCTTATTTAACCTACACTTAATTTCGGGTTATTATTTGTATGTGTTGTAGTACGTTAGGGTATGCTCGTCAATGTACACAAGGTCTTGGATGAGTACGTTTGGAGGTGAAAAGAAACGATGTATGATAGGTCCAATCCCAGAGGTAAAACATTATCTGCATAACTTGAATGAATTGTATGTTTTTTTCATTCTACGAAAGTTGTTATGATATGTGAACACATATTTTCATAGGAATGTTTTTTGAACGATGATGACATTCGGAGGACAGTTAATGATGTTGTTGCAAGGGGGGAATGGGACATGATTTGGAATGGTTCTTTGAACGATATATTTGTGGTACGTAAAACAAGATGATTTTTCCGATTTCATTTTCACGTATATTTAAGGATCTAACTTCTGGTATATTTTATTGTCTAGATATTTGTACCCATATACCGTGGGTCACAGTGGTGGTGTATTGGTATAGCTGTTCCGTATAAGGAGATGTGGGTAATAGATATTTTGAGAACCCAACGTACTCAACACTTGAGGGCTCAATTCGTAAGCATGTCGTGATTCTTTTCTCATTATTAACTGAATTATGTAATTATTTCCCAACAATAATACCTTGTGATGTGGTATGTTTTCAATATATTGTGTAGCTGAAGTTTTTAAGCCAATTGTTGAGCTGCGTTGATGGAAATTTCTGTTTTGAATCCACTTCAACATGGCGTACCAGATACGTATACTTCGATGACCAAGAGGAAGTGTAAGCCAATGAAGTAGCATAATATAATAATATAAGATGATATAATTTTGTTGTAGTTGTAAAACTTATTGATGAGTTCCATTGGTACAGATTGACCAAGAATGATAGTGGAGTCGGGATGCTCCAAGGCATAAAGCATTGCAGTCATGGCTATGTGCGTACAATTAAAATGGTATGTTTTCATGTATAATGTCCGTCACCCAGTATTTCTTGTGAGGGCAATACATTACAAAGATGTTTTCATATTGCAGATGAATCTTTTTCGCGAGCGGGAAGGTGTGTTAACGGATGATGTATTTTCGATACACAATGACATATGCAACCACGTTAAACAAGCCCTTTCAAAATTTGAATATTGACCGCCAATTTTGTACGGGCGGTATATGTATTATGTAAAATACAATATTTCGGTTATAATTTAGGCGCTCGGCGCTCTTCGTCTCGGCAGCTCATTTTATTTCCGTGCTTTGTTGTATCGCAATGACTCTAGCATCATCGCCTTTAGCTTAACATGTCTTCTTGGTATAACACTAGCATTTTTTTTAAGTATAACTAAATTATTTACAAAGGAATAACGTAAAACGAAATGTGCACCAATTTAGGTCAAATGTGGTATCTATTTGTAGAGAATGATGAAATCTAATTGTTGGTATAATTGATATATTTTTTTAATTTGTATGATATAAAAAAATCATTACGAAGACACTACTTACACAAAAAAAAATTGGCAATCAAAAACTGTGACAAATGGCAAGCTTAAAGAGGAAGAAATCATAAGTATGTCCTCTCTCTCCAATTTAGGCGTGCCCCAGCCCTTGCCTCACTCCTTCTTTGAGGTCAACTTTGCTTTTGTTTCACCTCCTGTACCTCACTCCATTTTATTTGTGGTAAGCTTTAAATGAGATATTTTAACATGAAATAATATATTCAATATTCGTCTCTGTTTGTAGAGGATATAAATATTAAAACTGTTTGTGTAATTATTTTAAAAATAATAAGTAGCTATTGAATTATAATCGTTACAAATTGAAGGCAAATGTTTGACTACTAAATCACGTTTAACTAATGTTAATAACGGTTGCAACAATATTTTAAATAAACTACAAATGCTTGACATGGAGGAAAGTGGGCCCCAAAACTTGCATGCCTCGCGTAGAAATCATTCATCGAGTGAATGAATTTCATTCACTCATGAATGAATTGATTCATGGCAACAACTCTACTTTTTCATTCATTCATCAAATTTTTTACTACATGGTAACGGAAATAAAATTACAAACCAACTTGAAAGTAAACATAAAAATATCAAAATTACGATTATTATTCGGGGAATACATGAAAAGTTCATAGCTTAAAACATAACTACCTTACGTAGTAGTGAAATGTAATTTAAACATGATTGAGATCTTAAACATTACCACCTGTTCTGAGCACCATAAACAGAGCTTCTCCATCGTCAACAAGCAACCCAACAGTTGCACCGGAGCTCACGCGACGTTGATTACGCATCACATTAAAACGCAGAGAGGGAATTTCTCCAACAACCCGAAAGGCAATGTCTTCAACCTCAGATATAAGTGCAGTCTTTGGAAGACATGTGTACCATTCAAGTCTTGGACTTGTAGTAATGCATAGCGTGAAGAAAACTCTATTTTGGATATCATTCCGCCAACTTAAATATAAATCCTACAAAAGAATATTTCTGTCATTCTCACGAGAACATTTAGGGTGGTTTGATGACTGTTTTAGAATAAGACAGCAAAACTTACATTAGTCAACAAGAAAACGATCTCATCCCGGTCATTGAATCCTGCTGATTGTGGAGACATGGTTGGCAACAAAAACCCATACGAAGGCCAGTAAAGATGATGAGTATCAGGACTTGACAACATAAATCTCCGTTGTAATTCCAATACCACACCAAAGGTAGTAGTACTGGGTATTATCATATTTGTTTTGATGTTGGAATTAGTGAAGTGAATGGTAAATTGTATATCATACACATTGATAGACATTCACTTGAACAAGGATGGTTTTTTTTTTTTTTTATGTATGGTTCAATGAAGAATAGGTGTGGCGTTGGGTCATAGATAATTGCATTGAATTTAATACTACATGATAACAATGTTTTGACTTTTATCTGACCTCTCATAAATGGTTTAGCTGGAATAGTAATGACATTAAATACAGCTGTGTGAAGTTGATGTCGTCCGTCAGTTTTTTTGTGTAATTATTTTTTAATTTATTTAATTTAATAAAGTTATTTGAAACTCATTGTTTGCTGATAAATGTAGATTTTTACAATTAGTGTTTACTGTTTTCATACACATATAGTTGCCAAAAACCAAATTCTAAATATGAATTCATGCATAACTTCATCAAATAATATGTCAAATGATGCATAAATAACACAAATTAGTTGTTGTTCACAAATAATTGAACGTCATTGGAAAAAATTATATACTGAAAAAACCCCCACCTCATTCTAGCAATTGTAAGTCGTTATGAATTCCACGACCTCTCATCTGCAAATTTATAAAAGAATATGTTGGAAAATATATGGACTATTATATAATTGAAATACGTATAAACATAAGGTAACACCAAATATATTAATAGATCTAGTATTGCAAACAATATATTCGTACCTGTATTACCACGTCAACGTGATGTACTCGCTCAACCGTCAAGACCATAGCAGTTTGATTGAAGACTAAAACGGCTACGCCAGCTCCATATGAAGTCGACTTCGAGTAAAACATGTCATCGACATACATTTCTGACATAACAACTTCTACAAGTATAGAAGGTACTCTTGTTTCAGTTATGATGACCACACATGGGTCATACATGTTCCTTATGTACCACAAGTTTGGTATGAATGAATCTCTACCGATTCCCCTACAATTCCATATTACAACCGCTAATTTAGACGTTGAACTAGTTTGCGGATTAATTCGGGGCCTTTTTGGCCATCGTTGAGTATCCAATCGCGAACTGAAATTACCAAACGAAACACCATATTTTCTACACAAATTTGTAGTTTTACCTATCACATCAATTTCTATATCCCAGTATATTTTTAGTTTGAGTAATGTCAAGTAGTTCTTCAGGTAAACAACCCTAAAATAATCTGTAAAACTAAGAAATTCTAAGTTTCTCGGGACATTAATAATATTAGTTTGTGCGGTAAAAACCTTATAATCTGTTTCTCGGTCAATAAAATTGTATAACCAACTCAGATCTTCTCTTCGTTTACCTGACCACGACCACCCACATTTGGCAAGAATCCAATTTATAACAATTATTAAGGCTTGCGGGCAGTGATGGAGATCAGATAGATCAGGCATGTGGCCTGGTACGTAACTGACGTTATCTTTCATAATAGACACCAATGCATCGTTCCTTTCCTCACAGCAATCAGAATACATAAATGAAGTCATTACCTCGTCGTGATCAAGACGCTTAAAGGATCTCAGACGACTAGACGAGGGTGACTTGGTAATCTTTCCATAATTGGAAAAGTGGGCAGAAGAATATTGTGGTGTCCTGTATTTAAAATAGTTTCTGTAGTTGGACAAACTACCGTATTTGACATTTGGCTTCAGCATATTTGTGCTGATGAAATGTGGGGACGACTTACTGGACTCTGTAGGCATGTTTGGTTATCGGCAGGTGGTGTTTGTGAAGTATTCAAATTTTAGTAATACGATAATGGTTGTTATATTTTCCTTTTATAGATTGATAAGGACCTTTGTTTCGCGCGAAAAGGCGGAAGATTTGGAGGGAAAAACAATTAATGTAACCACAGACTTGTTTTAATAAGTTACCCTACCATAAACAATTAATGAAACCACATGGTTCTATAATTTCCTACCATATACCTCATACGTACATAGGGTTAAAAATTATACGTACATAGGGTTAAAAATTATACGTTTAGGGTTTACACTTGTGATTGTGGCCGGGCATGTGATGATTTAATTGCACAGCATCCTTGAAATTTCATTCATTCATTCATCTCTTTAGCAAAAAAATATTCTCTCTCTCCCCAAAATAAACGTTGCCTTCTTCTATGCCTTTGGAGATTGTCAAGAGCATTGGATGCCCCTTGTATGCCCTTGATGCCTCAAACTTATTTATTTTCCTTTTTTGTTTCATCTCATGCCCTTGCCCTTGGGTGCTATGCCACACCATTGTTTACCATGATGAGGAGGAACAAGGAATTTCATTCATTCATTCAACTTTCATTCATTCATTCATATCCGAGTGTTTCCAAACAATTTGTCATTCACTTCATACTAACATGAATATAATTTTCATGGTTCGAATACCCCACCACATATTAAAATGTTGTGTTTAAATATAATAAAATGGGTCTCTATTCGTTGATGTATTAAAAAAATTTAAGAATATATGGTCATTGAAAATATAGAAAAATGCTATAAAATAAAAAAATTTGGGGAAGTTGGGGGGCGTATAAAAGGCTACCTTTATCCATTGCACCCAATATCTTGGCACCCCATATATAAAACTATATATTTCACTATTTGTGTTGACGTTATTTTGGTGTGGAATTTAATTTCTTTAAATGGATGAATGAAATATTTCATGGTAGCAAACGCAAATTCTCAATTACACAAGAAAAGTCTTGATTAATTAACGGTGGGATGGTTTACCAAGCAATGCATAAACTACAACCAAAGTGAACTACTTAACCTAATTACATTAATCCTACACCACATAATAATTAAGGTTGAAAGTACAACAACAAAATTATAGCATTCATGAGTCTAAATAACTGGAGCAAGAATATACGGCAGGTTACCCGGAAGTGAGGACAGATGAACAATTGCTTCCATTCGTTGACTCACTGTGATGGTCATCTCCTTCCTCCGATGAATCATCTGAATCGGAATCAGAATCAGAATCATCTGAATCGGAATCAGAATCAGAATCAGAATCAGAATGACCATCAAATTGAATTTCATAGTTCTGTTCTCCTGCATATAATCCTTGACGAGGTTCATCACCCCACGAGATTTCCATATCCGAAGACCCTAATTGATTACCGCCATCTAAATTTGGTATACCAGTATCGTCGCCTAAGCCCTGAGGTTCATCACCCCACGAAATTTCCATATCCGAAGACCCTAAATTATTTTGGACATCTAAATTCGGTATACCCGAATCAGCGCCTTCTAATCTTTCCCCTCTTGCTGGTTCATCATTTTCGACATGAGAAGTACTCCCAAGAAACACATTGTTTGAGTGTGTATCGTCTTCATCATCGGAAATTATGATGAGTAGAGGGGAAGTAATGTCTTCGTCCTCACGATTGCACTTACATGATGAGGACATGGCGGTGGACACGTTTGGAGATTCGGCCATTGTTTGAGGTAGGACAACGATGGTATTCAATGGCCTCTCCGGTAAGCGTATATATGTTGGTGAAATAGGGAAGAAAGTATTTTAGAGGCATGAAGCAAACCACCAACCTCTTAACAGTTGCAGTTTTAAATGCAAATAGTTATATTTTATTTATTTAGGGATATTAAATGCAATACGTATTTCAAGATGAATGTGACATACGTATTTTATTTATTTAGGGATATTAAATGCAATACGTATTTAGGGATGAATGTGACATAGGGATTTAGTTCGTCTCAAGAAAGTAAATATTTATTAGTTCCTATACAGATGCACTGAAGCATAACAAATTTTTAAATATGAAAAACCAGTACCTTTGTTTATTCTGCTAAATGAGAGTAGAAATAGAAACAACATCAATCTTTGGTACATTCGAACAACGAAATTGAAATTACACCGTAAGTTTCAAATTAACAAAAACAACAACTTTGTCAAAGGCACCACTAAATAAGTAACCTTCATATTTTGGTAACTAAAATGGTGTCGCCATCCTCAATATGATCTCCAACATTTCCAAGTAATATCAACTCATGTTGGTCACGCCAAAGCTGAATTTTGTATATGCTACGATTCATATGACGCGCCGCTAAGAAACGAATAACTGCCATTGGAGCACATGATTCAACAGCGGTGTTCCAAGTGTAAGGTGGTGTATGTGAGAAGCTGAGTGAGAAGAAAACTCGGCGATTTTCAGCACCAAATACACATGTATCCATTTGTACCTACATTCATATGGAAAATATTGTAATATACAAGTATTTACTTATGATATAATTAACAAGGACACATATGTATATATTAAGGTATAGACTTACATATGGATTAGTCTTTATGTGATCTTACCTTGTGTATAGCAAATACAATCTTTCCCCTTTCGGGAAAATCAAATGACTCAGGCGACATAGTAGGCGGTAACCAACCAATAGCAGGGACGTACAAGAATATGTCGGAAGGACTGCATTGCATAACCTGTGCTTGAAGATTCAATACATCGCGAAATAATGTTTTCGCTGGTACAATAATTGTTGAACTAACTGCGCATTCAGTGAATCGAATTTCGAATTCCACCTCCTCACCGGGGATGTAAGGTGGTGAATGAATTAAGGATGCAGCAGTATTATTATTCATTGATAAGGAGTTCTGAAATGGGTTGATAAGAAGTTAAATGGGTTGGAGTGGCGAGTTTCTCAAATGTAGGATTATATATAGGGAAATACACGGCTTTACAGCCCTACGGACCAACAAACGGACATACGGAGTATACTGTAATAAATAGTGGATTACTAGTATATTATTTACAATTTGTTGTTTGATTGTTCTTAAAATATTTGTTCATCAGTCAAATTTGGTTTCCTATGTAACGCCTATTTTATAAAATAAAACGTATTATTAATTACAACTTTCCAGGTTTGTTCCTCTTCCGAGTTCCTCTTTAAAATAGAATTAAGCAATTAATATTTTTATAAAATTATGTACTCCTAATCTCCTATCCCCACGCCTACGTTTAATATACAACCTCCCCAACAAAACCAATCTAATGTATCGAATACGGTGATCATGAAGATACGTGAGATGATAGAGAATTATGTAGGGGTAAAAAGGTTAATTTACAATCCAACGAAATGCTTGATAATGTTTTGTTTACCTACTCGTAAAAATTTATATTATCCGATCGAACTTATTAGATTTTGCTAAATGTTCATCAATTTGTAGTCGATACTCATCGATTTCTAAGAAATACTCCATAATTATTTGAAGTGGATGACATCATGTTGATGCCAGCCTGGGGTACTACGCCGTGTATATGTGAATGTTTTCCCTATGGCGTAGTGTCATAGCTTGATGAACAAAAAATTTCCACGCCCTAGAAAATATAAATGGTTAATGATTTAAACTAGGTTTATGTAAACATATATTTATTTTTTATATATCGACACCATACTTTGATATATTCTCATAATAAGCAATATGAAGTTAGGAAAAAATTTAAAGTTATGCACCGTGTTGTAAACATAGTTCTAGTAAGTTGAAACGATAACCAATTACATTGTCCATTATATATTTAAATTTTGCGTAGTACTAGACTACTAGTACATATAACAAAGGGAACATGAAAATCGACGAACAACGTAAAATAATTAACAAACAACACTTGTTTACATAAATTAAATTACAAACTTAATGTTCTCCTTACACTAAACATAATTGGATACATCTTCCATCATAGGGCAATGATACAATTTTATTTGTCATAAGTAACATAGACACACTCACCATGCTCAATATGTTGAATCAAATTGCCTTCACATGGAATTTCAACGCCACGGCACCATAGTTTAACCGCGGAAATATCACCCGTATGTAAAATGTTAGCTGCCAACTGGAACATATCTTTAACCGGGGAATGAATCGGCAATGCACATGCATAATCCTCAAATTTGGTGAAAGTGAACGTCAATGTGAACCCAATGGTTGCATCAGCATGGCCGCCTCTCAACATGTGCATTGTGTTCTAATATAGGATACAATTATAGGACGTCAAATATTTTTAATTATAATTGATTCTTCAACTAAAATAACAAAACATTTCACAACATGACTACGTGCGAATCCATGAATTTACAATCGATCAGCAATCCGTCACAACATGACTACGTGCGAATCCATGAATTTACAATCGATCAGCAATCCGTCATTCACGCTATGAAATTTTAGTACGGGTTACAATTTTCGGGCCAAATAACCATTACATCTCTAAAATTTTAAACTAAAAAATTATATATCTGATTTTAAATTACTTGACATTAATATTTGGTTGGTTTTAAATCCCAACACATATTATTTATTTTAATGTTTAATAAATGTCAATTATAAGTTTATAACATTGGTGGTTTTCAAACCTAACAAATTGTTTTTTGTTTTGTCATGCATAACGAATTCGAAAACAATGTATGTTAATATTAATTTCGAATCGCTTTTCATAATTTCAATTTAGAAGATATTGTTAAGCTAAAAACTATAAGTTCCGTACGTACTATATATCTCTACAACATTATATCTACTAACTTATATAAATTTTATTTTCATTTAACTTCAATCAAAATTAACCCAAAACCGGGTATTTTCATTTCACTTCAATAAATTTGGTGGTGATTTAAATTGTGTTATATACAATCTATATTACTCTTTTTTATTAAGAAAATCGGGTATGCATGAATGACCACTCTACGTAACAACTTAAATATAAGTGTATAGTAATACACATTTGCATTGACATAGTTAAATTGTTATACATCAATATAACAAAACACTTACCGACATAACACATGTTACGACCTCGCCGGTAGGGGAAAACCCTAGGGAGAACGGGGTTGCAGTAAACGGTATGTAACTTGACATGCTTGTGTACGTAAGAGAGAAACTCAAAGGGGTTGTGTTCAACATACTTGCAAGTGTGTGATATAAGAACGAGAAGGGGCGATGCTTGTTGACTATGAAGGTGTATGGTGTGTGATTCTCAAATGTAATCACTTCAAATGAAACCAAGTCCGAATTTTGATTTGGGTCCATAATGATTTTGTGATAATGCGAGGGAATTATTTTGTGATATTGCGAGGGGGAAAAGAAAATGAAACAAGTTATAAAATGTCGTCAACTTGAAACAAAAGTAAAACTAGTAAATAATGCAAGTGATCGAAAGGTAATTCTCAAATTGTGTTTGAGGATATGTTTGAGGAGAGAAATATGTGTTGGAGGAGACAAAGGATGGTGATTATATAGGAGGTAGGGGGTAAAATGTGGGTGCTTTTGCATGTTATTATGAACATTAATCATTGTCACTGTATCAAGAATAAATCGACGAATAACAACTACAACGTCGCCCAGTACAACTTTTTTTGAACATACTGCAGTTGATAATTTAATTATATCAATTTAACTCCGTTTGCGGACTGTAGTTTGGTAAAAAAAAAAAAAGTGTACAATTTGTAAAAGTATTATGTAAAAAAAGTGTTTAAATTGTAAACACGAAAATAACGTTTCTGTAACACGCCTATAACCGATATTTCATAAGTCACATAAAAATTGTATTTATCATTGTTGATATTTAAAACAAGTGAATTTGAGTTATTTATTATCTATTACACTAGGCAATGCTTCTTTTTAAAAAACAACAATTGCCGTATAATTCAATAAAAAAAAATTATTTTCGGAAATAGGTAAGTAATAGTATAGGATTTAATTCAACATTGCAACGGTTATAGGTCAAAGAAACATGATATTTGTTGATTGTATAGGAAGCATTATATAGAAATAATAATTTACAAATATTTATTTAATGTTAAATTAATAATATATTTATGGACTTTTGAATTGATATTTTTTGAGGGTATATTCATGGAGTTGTGTTCTTTTAAAATACTTGTTTTAGAATATCCACTTCATATACTTCATATACAGAAGTACAGAACTAATACAAAAGTTGGCGATGTCAGACACTCAGAGTACAAACTACTTTAAATAGGTCTACCACCATGATTGTTCGACTAAAAGTATTGGCAGTTGATTTAAAAAAAAAAATTAAAGTATTGGGAGTTTGAGTTATATTGCCATTTAATGCATGTCAAATCCAAAAGTCTACATTTATCTGTTGAAGCCGGCATTGTCAGCGACTGAAGAAACATTTATGGTGGTAGATACAATTTAATAGCTATTTATTGCATTTTGTTTACGGTTAACTTGTTTGAGTTATATTGCCATTTAATTGCATATTTTGTGTATAACTTGTTGCATGTTAACAATTCGAGTTTTGTTTACCACAAGATGAAATTCCAAAAAAATGTGTGGAGTATTTGAAATATAAATGTTAATCACTTTCATATTACCACAAAATTGTAAAATATCTGAAGATGGAAACATTACGTATTTAATTAAGATGTGAGTAGAAAACTTCGAGTTTATTAAATTATAAACGAACTTACGTAAGAATGGTATATAGTAACAAATATAAGTTTTTTTTGGATCGAACATTGAGGAACCCCTTAAAAGCTCGACTAAATCGGGTCGAACAATTATAATAAATTAAATAATGAGAATAACAAAGCCCTCCATTAATCACATATATAGTACCAAATATTACAATCATCCGAATTAAAAACCAAAACTTAAACTAAAATTCGTTATTAAGTCATGAAAATGATATGAAATGTAATTTGCATCTGAAAAAATGAAAATTATATCAAATGTATTTTGCATCATACAATCTCTTTGAATTAGTTCCTTTTTACTAGTACAAATACACGCGAAATACAACTACCCTATTAGTGTATGATTGATGTTACACTGCAAAAGTTGAGCCATAATTGAAATGCATTAAATTGTGTTGGTTGGCACCAAACACTTAATGCCGTTTTGAGTTTGTTGTGAACAAACTGACACAATATATTTTGGGCAAAAAAACGACCAAACTTCTCTCGAGATATTCGGGAATTTAATGAAAATGACACTCAAATATTGCAGAGTATCAAAGTGTAGGCACTAAATCTAGATAAATATCGACATTTACTACTTCACAAAATCTAACTGTACGCCCTAAATCTAGGGGAAATTCTTGGCCAATCACCGTGATTGGCAATCCTTTGCCAATCACCGCGATTGGCACTCACGCGCTTCACTTTGCTGCAGAAAAAAAATGGTCGTGGGCCTCCTTTGTCCTTCTTGTCTCTGCTCCCAAACAGTTTGTCCCCCCTTTGCCATCACTTTACCCCCACTAAATTTGGTTTAATTTCATATATTAATATTAATAACAATTATTTTATAAAATTGGTTTATTCCATATATTTCCATATATTTCCATATATTAATATAAGAAAATACATATAATTAAATATTATTGTTTATCTTGTATGAGAGAGAGAAAATGTATTGAAAAACTGGTTTGTACCTTATTTTACTCATTCTTACCCCTTCATTATTGTTTATTAAATCATTCCTCTTTATTTCCTCATTACTCTTTATTTCTTATTTATTTCCTCTTTATTAATTATTTCCTCATTATTATTTATTTCAATAATAAATAATAATTACCTCAGTATTTTATATTATTGCCCAATCTCTTTCTCTCATCTCTCACTTCTAGCCATAACTACCCCCACCTACCCTATCTTCGACCTTCCTTCCCCCCGACCACGAGCACGGAAAAAGGGTTTAGGGTCCCACTTTCCGGTGCCGCGTTAGCGGCACCGGGAAGTGGGACCCTAAACCCTTTTTTCGCCCACTTCACAACACCACACCCCAAACGGGTTCACCACGCCCAATCAATCACCCCATCCTTCATAGGGTGTCTTTTGGTTTTCTCCGCCGGCGAAGCCGGTGGTGTGCTGGGCCGGGTTGAAGGTGGATAGTTATGGAGTTTTGTAGGTGAGGAAGAAGAAGGACGAAGGAAAAAATAAGGAATGGTATATGGCGAAAACGGAATGGTATATAGTTGTTTGGAGATTGAATATATTGAGGTGAATATAGTTGTCGGAACGTCATCAGAGATTGAGATGGTATATGACGAAAATGGAATGGTATATAGCTGTTTAAAAATTGAATATATGGAGTTGAATATGGTTGTCGGAATGTCATCGGACCTATCATCGACGGAAATTATGAAGGGTTTAGCAGGAGATGAGAGAGAGAGGCTTGAATGAATTTTCTGGGTTGGGCTTCAGTTATTATTATGGGGTTTGAGATTCGGCCGCAATGGATGGTCGTTGATGATGACGATTTTATGGCCGCAATGGGAGGAGAGAGAAACGAAAATTGAAATTATGGACTTTTTCTGATTTTACATAATTAATAAAAACAATTAATCCATTTTCTGATTTTCTGATCCCAATTGATCAAATATTACTTGCTTTTTGTCAAAAATTACAATTCTATTGTTTTTATTACAATAATCCACAAATTTAATAAATTTTATCTCCTCCCCAAACATAGCATAGAGGGAGGGAGGAGAGAGAAACACAAAATGAAATAATTTATGATTTTCTAATTAAATCCAAAAAATAATTTCCATTTTATGATTTTCTGAATTAATTCTAACAATAATTCCCCCCAAAAATTAAATTCCCCCCAAAAAATAAATTCTTACAATTACAATAATAATATAGTACAAACAAACTGAATTTTATATTTCCCCCAAAACATATGGGCCCCACCACTGCTTCCAATGTTCCCCCTCTCCCCACGTGTGTTGGCTGGCTTGTGCAGAAATTTGGCCTATAGTGCGGTGATTGGCAAAGCTTTGCCAATCACGGTGATTGGCCTAGCCAACCTCCTAAATCTAGTATAAAATCACGCATTTACTCAATGTATACAATTATTGTGCGGCGTGAAATAAATTATGCAAAATCACCACAATATGATTGTTTAAAAATGTAAAAGTGAAATGTGATTTAATTTATTCGTAATATTTATATGTCAGTGTTGTTGTTATTACAGTTAATAAAAAGAAAAATTTCATTTTTGGTACTTTGTTTATCCACATCTTTTTAATTATATTGATTGTAAGAATATAAAGTTATTTTTCGAACACTAATATTAAGTTAGGTACTAATAATAATATAACATTTAATAAAGACATTTATGTTTATTGCAAGTGTCAGTTATAAGACATTTATATGGGGTGGTTGGCAGACTATGTTTATTGCAAGTGTGGCAGCCGTGGGAGACTATCTTGATTAAATTATTTCTAATACGTATTGAGGGGACAATAGTGCACTACCAAACTAATCCTTGGTTTTATACTTTTTTATAATATAATTATTAGATATTCTTTCAATAAATAAAGATAGGAGAATACCAAATATTATGATCTAAAAAAAATTAAAGTTATCAAACAAATTTTATTAAAATTTAATTTACATTTGATGAATAGCACCCACGATAATGACCCTAGAATTTTCGATGTTTATATTTTAAATTCTCTACAAAAAGAGACTAGTCTCGCTATATTTTGGAAGCGAAAAAATAAATAAGTATAGTAACAAATGTACGAGAATAGTAAAAAAACAATTAAACATCTCAACAACTACCAACAAACAAATAGAAGTTGAGTGTCATGTCAAATTGAATGCATTTATTTCATCGCGCATTTCATCGCACTACTAATATTCATCGCACATAGTTTAAGTTTTTGACAATTTAACACCATATGTTTTAATGGTACTTTTTTTAATCTCCAAAATAGTTGAACAGGGATAATGCAATAAAGTCGATATTAAAATGATGCGGTTCTGACCTAAAAAAAAAAAAATATGATGCGGTTCTAAAATGACTTCATGACATATTGCCATAAACCAAACGCTTAGGGCTTATGCGGATAATCCCGAGTAATGAAGAGTCACATAAATGAACTCGCCTTGTGGTATCATGTCACCAACGGAACCATGTTGAGGCAATGGTTTAGAACGGGCCCACAGTTTCACGGCAAACCATTCCTCGCCGACTTCCAAAGATGCATCAATTAGTAGTTCAATCATTTGGGTGGTGACAAGTAAACATTTTGCAACTTTTTTCTCTCTAGGAAGTGTGTAAACAAAGGTGAATCCAACAAATGACGACGGAAAATTATTTATTCTACTCAGATAAATCACCTACAAAAAATGATAAAAACATTATTAGATTCAATGCCACGGATTACATAAAATCATGACATTTATGAAATGTACTCAATTTCTTAAACGATATATTACGAACCCTGGGAAAACAGAGTAATATTTGTGAGTGACTTGTAAAACCCAATGACCTAGGTGTCATCCATTCTTGAACTTCAACATCATCTTCCGGACAAATAAGAACATAGTGACCTTTAATTGTTGAGAATTTGGATGCATGGGCTTGTAAGACAACATGTAGAGGAATGTCATAGTGAACACAAGCACGATATAAGTACCCGGAATTGACATGAACAATACCGAAAGAACATAAGTCGGACGAAGACATTTGTGGTCGCAAAGTTTAGAGTAATGAAATGTAAGAAATTCGTTTATGAGAGTGGAACTTAAATTTTTTTTGATGCGGTAAGGATGTTGGATGTTGGTGGAAAAGGGAATGCAAGGGAAATATTATATAAATGAGTGTGGGGGGAAGGGGGGGTTGGCTCCTGTGTTGGTGGCCATGATAAAGAAGGAAGGAATAGGAGCAGAAATATATCAGCGTTTGCAAACAAAGAAACTAAAAATATTATACCTTCATTACAATAAATAGAAATTTAAAAAAAAAGGTAGTATATTTATGTCAGTAACTTCGAGTTAGCACAACGGTCATCATAATATCTTGCAAACCCCCGGTTCCAGGTTCGAATCCTTGCCCTCTACTCCCCCAGTTTCTTTTTGTTTAATTGTTAAAATTTGTCCGTTTGCAAAAAAAAAAACAGCGAAAATATGAGACCTTTCAAGGTAGGCTAAAATTTTTTTAATTATAATACATTATGTAATATTTAACTAAATAAAACAATATTTATTATTATAATTTTGTTACAGGGAATGGAGTACGGTTCTTGTATCGTATTTGTTCAATGGGTGGGATTGAATGTGGGTGGGGGGTTTTAAATGAACTCCAGTATAGGTAGTGATTTCATAAAATAGGAGTACATTATTATCAGTACCTTGAAGTTAGCAAATCGGTCATTTTATCACTCTTTCATACCGTAGGTCGTAGGTTCGAATCCATGTGCCCACCCCCCAGGATTTATGTTTTTTGTTTTCATGTATTCGTTTGCAAACAAATATAGCCAAATATGACACCTTCAAGAATCTTACGATGGAGTAGGCTAAGATAAAGCGATATTTTTAAAAAACAATTTGGTTAATGGGTGCCTGGGTGGGATGGAATGTTGGTGGTGGTGTTAAAACTCCATTATCATACTCCGTAGGTAATTTAATATATTAGGAGTAGAAATAAAATAGGTTTTTATTTGATTTTTATGGGATGTCTCTTTCAATGTTTTGGAAATATTGATTGTTTTTTTTTTTTTTTTTTTTTTTTTTTTGTACTTTGTTGTGTGTTTCGGCTTTGTCGGGTTGTACTTGTTACACTTCCTTTTTTTTCTATGTTAGCGCCGAATTTCCAAAAAAAAAAAAAAAGAAATATTGATTGTTTTGATGATGGACTTATCTCGTTGTTGTTTGATTGAATCATTTGAAACATTATATGAGATATAAAGGGTATGATTGAGTTGTAGTTATAAAGATGGCTTACCATTCGAATTGCATGAAAATCGTATTACAAACTAGTCGTATAATTTTGTCATACTATGAAATGTGTATGACAATTCGATGATTTTGGTTTGTTGGAATGGTGTACAGTAAATCTTAAATTATGTGGAGTAGAGAGGATGGAAGTGTGAAGCATTGTGCGAAAAAAGACCTATGATGCTATCACATATCTGATCGAATGGTGTGTGTTTTCACGATGGACACGCAACCATATATACAAGAGTGTCCTTGTTCTGCAATACACTAATCCCTAGTCGTTGCCTAAATTACATAAGGAAACAATCACAATATATTATACTATACACATATATTTCCATATATCTAATACGTGATTATGTCGATTATGTTGTTATTGATATAAGGGTTTTTTTTAGATTTATTTGTTAGATATAATACTCTACATGCGGAATATGTGATGTATGTGGTACCCTCTACTTATAATTCAATGTTATTACAAAAGGATAAGCATAATTAACCATTATACCAGGGTGTCACAATGCTTATCGGCATCAAGAATAAAAAAAGAGGCTTGGGGATAGGAGGGGGGGTAAACAATTTGATGCCCCAACACGCCACCAAGTCAGCCGCCTTATAGGCTTCTATAAAGACGTTGATAGGTACATTTGTAATTTTGCTTTAAAGACGTTTATTTGCACTATGGTGATAAGTTAAATTCCTCGCATATTATTAGTAGCACATTTTTTGTTTTAAAATTAACGGATTTTCATTAATATCGTTGTCAAATGACACATACAACAAGAAATTAAACGATACAACAAGCTTTAAAAATATGTTATTAAAACAATCCTTCGCTAATTAACAAAATTAATCACTCGCAGGTCGACATCTTTGCGTCTTTCATCAGCAGTAGAGGAGATGTAACTCAACAAATCAATTGACATAATTAACGATATCATTAGCTCCTCATTTGTACAACAATTATAAAACAAGTATAATAAATAAACTAAATATAAGATATTACATTTATAACAATCATAATTTCTAAAACAAAATATTTATCAAATTACATTACACGTTTGTTTTATATGTGTCCATAAAGCTTACACATTGGTTTTATATGTGTGCATAAAAAGCATGGATATATATATCTAGGGTTGACATGAAAACTTAATTTTAAGCAAAGCAAATCATCAACGGAGCATTAAATAACTGTTATGGGACCCAAACACGATAAAAAATTTATTTAAATACCACTCACTAAATCTGAGTCTATAAATACGGCATTATCCCTTGGAGTGTAAAAGGCAAAACAATAGAAATGGCAGAACATTCGAAAACTCAAATCGCCCCACCCTACTCGTACCACACTTTGCCTCTTCATTCAAGCAAGCCTGAGTTAGATTATTTAAACGTTATATACGAAATTCCCTTTACGATCAATCCCAACGTAAACATTAGTAGTTTAATACGTAGCTTAATATGTAGCCCAACCTATAATGGTGGGGGTGTCCTATGTGACATGGTTATGTACAATTCAAGCATTGGTCCAACTCCGGCGCACTACCCTCATCTAATGGACACTGCCGGACTACCTGAGGTTTTTAGGATCTTCCTTGTTTGGTGTATGTCTAAAATTCATATGGACGGCAGTCCTCAGATACTACCAACTGGATTGGAGGGTTTAGTTGATCCAAAACCAAGATTAAGCAAGAACATCCCAGTTTACTGTATTGGACAGCATCAAGTAACTGTTTTGCTTGGAGGATTCACCGATGGGATCGAGGTGTTCAAGATATCAGAATCTTTGGCGTACATGTCCATCGACATACGCAAGATGATGTGTACTGATTTCGGCATACCCCATATCACCACAGCCTATGAAATCGAATTTGATTTCGGATCAAATGTAGATGGCAGTCCAGAGGCGCTTCCATTTGAAAATGTTGTTTGCTGGAATGCACGAGGAATAACTCGTCCATCATTTCCAGTACACATGGAATATATCATGAGTTCCCATAATCCAGCTATAATCATCATCACTGAATCACGATGCACAACGATGCAGTGCTACAATGTTATGAACTATTTCCCACTGTATCAATGGGAGGTGTTTGATGACCATGGTCTAAGAGATGGGGTGGTTATTATGTGGAAACCTTCTGAACTGCAAATGGAACTAAGACACTGTATAGGGGAAACCCTTATCTGCGAAATTGTTGTTCAGGTAATAAATAATACATTATGTTTTGTATAGAGTGTTAATAAACACTTCAATTCAACGCTGTAATTACTCTTTCATGGTATTATTTATCATTGGGTGCTAATATTAATGTTGTGTCCTGGTTATATAGGGTGTTGGACATCCAAGCGTTCGGAGGAAATTGTTTGCTGACTTGTTGGAAGCGGAGTGTCTGGAGACTGCTTTAAATAATTAGAAAGGAAGCTAGTAGGAACGTCCAGTATGGGCACCTGTAGTTTGTGTTTAACATGTTGATTTGCAGTTTTAAATTATGTATTTCTTTTAAAACGGTTCAATTAACTTTGGGTCGATTATCTCAACTTTTATTTGTGTATTACATTATTATATCACACAGTGTCTATTAAACATGAACTATACATTTATTTGTACGATCTAAGTAAGACAAAACATTTTAGTGATAATTTGTTGGAACTCCAAATAAACTTGTGGTACGTTAAACAATGTTGGAACTCCAAATAAACTTATTAATATGTCCAAAGACAATAACATTAGTGATAATTTGAAAGTGTCACAGATTTATTATTACTTCACGTAAAACAACAGCCTAGTACAACAGCCAACACAATAAATAATATCAATTTCAAACAAATAACCATGGATTTGAAGGACTTCTCAACCACTTGAACAAGCACCGCTGATGATGGATCATTTTGAACAATAGAATTACCTTCCACAATTGGTTCATGAAATCTAACAATCCTTCCTTGTGGGTTCTTCAATATCAAGTGATTTTCACCAAACCACATGAAAAAATGGCAGAATTTGCACTTAAAGTAACCCTTTCGGGGATTGTCATATGAGTTTGATATGGATATTGGGAGATTTTTCCCACACTTGCACTGTTGGTTATTGAATTCAATGGTTTCGCAGGGTTCACTAAAATTTGAAAAAGATTGGGAAGACTCGTTAGTCGACATATTTTGGATTGGAGAACGTTTTTCATTTATGTTCATGCTTGTCAATGATTTTTGGTTATTTATACACATTTCAAAAATATATCCACAAATTTTACTTAGCATGCGAAGGCCCACATTATTTATTGGTTCAAAGTTCGATACACTTTTCAACGGTCACTTTAGCATTAAGTAATGACATTATTGATAATAGTTGGTAGTTGGACCGCACTTCTCATCAGTCATCACTCATCCAAAACTCCGGCAATGGAGCCAGTAGTATCCCTTCCCGTGCGTACTGGATTTTCTAACATATACGTGTATATAAATATAAAAATATTATAAATATTATAAATATTATATATAAGGGTATTTATATAGCGCCCTTGTCTAACAGACACCACGTAAATGAATTTCTCATCATCCACAATGTCTAATGTCATGTTTTTTATACAGGGGGGGGCAAGTTCTTGTGAAATTAGGATAGGATATTATTTTTCCTTAGGGGTCAATGAGAAATTTGAATTGATGTACAATGATTACTCATTCAGAAAGTGTATACCACCAGATAAATTCCTTTTAGCTGTCAATGGTGAAATACTTGAACCATTATCAACCCCATCTAGTCGGGGTCTTGTTGTGGGTTCTGATTTCATTGTGAAAGTGTCGTTGAAGCCCGAATATCTGGTAAGTTAAATTGTGTATAATTTTGTTCATTTTCTTTTTCCGGTAACATGAATTTATCGTGCATTTTTAAAATTTGGAGTAGTAATATTAAATCTTACTTTCTACATGTGTAGCCACAAGATGAAGACAATTTGAGAGCTTTGAATATTGCGACAACAGATTATGTTTTCTTCAACATAACGTATGGTTGGCACAAAAATACGACACACACTTTCGCCCTAAAGAAGTCTGATCCCTTTAATCTGGCGGTTGAGATATGGATTTCAAATAACAAATGGATATCGGAAATTCCTAATACTTTTTTAGCTTACCAAAAGAGGATGGCCGTTGGGGTCAATCACTTTAACAATTATGTAAACGTTGATGTTTTAGCGAAAATATCACAGCTGGAAATTAGCAATGGGGACTTCATTAACGTGAAAGTTTTGCCGCCTTGTGATGCTGTTCCAAATTTTCCAGTGTATGATTTACTTTCATAGTAGTTTCACATTTTTTAAGTAGCCTATACAAGAATAACGAAATGTTTAGAGCTTTTTTCATCATGTGTATTTGTAATCAACTTTTGTATCATCCGGTTTACACAAGAAAAATCTAAGTCACCGATTAAACAATACAATAAAAGCAATGAGGATTAGAGGGGTAGCCACCTAGGGTAATAAATTGATATAGCTATTTCTGGTAAACGTATTGCAGCTCCAATGAATTTAATGGACATTTATGGCAATTAATGCGAGTTGATGGTAGACTGGCAACCGTTGCTAGCTTGAATAAATGGGGACAAAGATTAATAGTAATTGGGTTTATTTAATGAGTATTTATTGAAGGTAATTTGGTTTTAATAATATTGGATTAATTTTATTAAGTTAACCATGAGCATCACTCAGTTAAAATACAACAAATAAAATTTTATCGGTAATTTATCGAATTATACGAAAGCATATACGGAGTATATAAGTTCAACGAAATTGACTTCTGTGATGTGAGTGAGCACCTATAAAATATTTAAATGGTTTCAACTTTGCTGAGATAAAAAAGGTACCTATTAACCTATTGATGATATGTACAAGTTTACTGAGAGTGCTTAAATGAAGTATGACTTTCGTGTATTACATTTATGGCTATTTATGGTAAGATAAAAAGCGTACTTTATCTGGTAATTGCAGACCTAGGGGTTAGGTGCTGGCGTATTGCATGCGTGCATTAATGATTGAAATACCAAGTATTTGTACTGTCCAAGGCGATGTTTGATCTTGTAATTATTTTGGGTTATGTAATTATTTTTTAGGGTTGAAAACCTAGATCCTTTGGCCTTTAGTTTTTTTTAACACGAGAATAAATTACTATTTTTCAAATATATAGTACTATAAAGTGATAAATACAGCAAAGACTATCCACAATGGGAGGGCAAAGGGGGGTAGGGCAAGGGTAAAGGGCAAAATTTAAAGGGAAAAGAAAAGAGAGTGGGGCAAGAAAATAGATTTGGCAAAGAAAAGAGCTGAGGCAAAGCAAAGAAAGGAGAGAGAATTGAAAAACTTGTGTTTTTTTCCTTTTGTAACAACTTTTTTTGGCATTGTAAAAATTTCAAAAAATAAAAAACTTAAAATCAATAGTTATAATTTTCCGTCCTCTATAAATAGAGACCACATTTGGTATATTTTGTGATAAAACTAAAAAAAATACGTAAACATATTGTTTTGATGCCCTAGGGCAAAGAAGGGCGCCATTGTGCCTAAATAGGGCAAAGAGTTAAGGCAAGACAATCAAAAAATATTTTTCGATATGTTGCCCTGAGGCAAAGGAAGGCACCATTCTGCTATTCCGGTTTATTGAATTGAAACAATTTATGTAGGAAAATATTTATTTTTTTATATTTGTTTGACTTTAACAATGTTTGACATGGTTCCCATAGGAAAAAAAAACATTTTCAATTTTCATGGAGAAAAAGAATTCATGTGTAAATATGTAGCAGTATTTAATTTATGTTAATTAAATTAGTACAATAACGAATGGCATTTAAATTGAGTTTAACTTTGTTCGGAAAGTAAAATAATATCAACCTTTGGAAAATGTTTGACTCTTCTGGAATACGATTTCGATTCCCTATTAAAAGTGTATACAATTTTGTATTCTTTAGGACGTTTTTAAGATTCATATTTTGGTGGTACGGACTCAAATATTTTTTCGCCAACCGTTTAATAAACTGAAATGATAATAGATAATCAAACTCAATATAAATTACATAACAATAAAGTTTTCAAAATCCAAAACATGAATGCATAGAGTACTGTAAAATACAAAAGATTTTAATAAACTAAATCTTTTAACTTCTTCAAGAGATGTCCATGATTTAAGTGTTCCGCTTCATGGCATGCCATCCGACTTATCTGTTGCATAGCTCCATGATCCCATAAACGTCCTAAAATCACCCATGGCTAGTTCATACGGTGATGCTCCGCCCTGTCAATTTCATTATAACATCATAACATCATGATTTGAAAGTAGTTTATTACGAATAAATTAGTATAAGAATTTAACTTCATAATGATTGATAACATACCTCATTTCCGACAATTGCTCCTCGATTCGGAGTTACGAGTGCAGATCCGGATGCAGTCTTAAGACAACAAAAAACAGTTACAAATTTGTACCACAACTGAAATTCATATCGTAACATGTTTGTATTCTATTTGAAACTGGTAGATGAAGATTTGAGTTCGATAAACAATATTTGTATACCTGATTATTAGCTTTTTCACTACGAGCAAGCGGTGATGGTGGAAGGATATTATTCCTACCATTCCTGGGTTTACGCTTCCTAATAACCCTAGCATTCCCCATTGAATTATTGTCCTGTTTGCATACAAATACATTCTTCAGCAATATGTACATACAGTTATATATATATATTCAGTTTGGTATAAAACACATACCACAGCACCAGGTGTTCTCTTCCTTCCCTTTTTGCGTCCAACAAGTTCTTCTATTGCCTTTCTCCTTTTGGTAACCTTGCTCGTACACAATGGAGGATCCACCAAATTACTTGTCGGGGTCAAGCTTATGTTGGGATTAGCGTTAACACTATCACCAGGGGTACATTCTACGCCTGATTCCATTGCAGATGCGCTACAACTACCTACACCATAGGTATTGGCTGCATCATTCAAGTTACTGTCATGCATGACTCCGTTCATCTCAGAAACTACGCGTTTCATCTCTACTAGGGACGTTATGACAAATTCACTTGCCTTCACGCTAACCATAGCTGCATTACCAACTCCTTCAAATGTCTCCTGCATCTTATCAAATCTCAAAACCTCGGCCGTCTTAGTCGGATCGTGGTACGCCACTTTAACCTGGGTGTGCTTGCGATTTATATCTTTACGCCAACGCCTTAGTATGTACTTTTCAGGAACTTCTTGTACATCAAACATGTCCATCACACAAATACAATGACGGCATAAGATCCCACTGCACTCAAACAACTTGCATTCACAGCTAACATCGTGTGTTTCCTTGTTAAATTTTATCTTAACGTCCCTCTTATCCTTAGTACAATACGTTTCGCGACAACCCTCAGTGTGCAGCCAAACCCTATCTCTAAGAAGAATCTCAACCTCCGTGTCAGAAATGTCAGTGGTCCTTCCATACGTACAATACAGTACATGCTGGCACTGTCGCTGGAACTCCCTAAACATCTTGTTCGTGTACAATTTCTGGTACACTTTTTCATATACGAACTTTGTACTAAGACCAATAACCCCCCTGGAACATGATTCATCCCACGCTTTCTCACTGCTTGCTCTTTTCTCCATTGCATGGCAGTATTGCTCCACAAACTCATACAACCTAGTGCTGTTGTTCACATAATCATCAAAAAAACTATGTATGCTTTCAACACGTTGAGTCGTCCTCATTCCTGCCCAAAACAGGTGCTTTGTGTAGGCAGGAACCCACATATGCCTTTCAATGTACAGACCCTGTAGCCAGTCATCACTTTCAAGCACATATTCTTTCATCACTGATGCCCAACGATTCTCAAATTCATCATCACTAAATGAATCGTATATAACATTTTTAACCGCACTATTCATAGAAGAGAAACGAGGATGCCTACCTAGCTTCAGAGGCAATTTCTTCAATATATGCCATAAACACCACCGATGTCTCGTATTCGGCATAACAACTTCAAGGGCTCTCCTTATAGCAGGTGCTTGATCTGTCAATATACCCCCAGGAGCTCTTCCCTCCATACATGAAAGCCATGTCTTGAATATCCATTCAAAGCTCTCAGTTGTCTCTCGAGTAATAAGAGCACATCCCAAAAGAATTGTCTGTCCATGATGATTCACCCCAACAATGTTTGCAAAAGGCATTGCATACTTGTTAGTCAAGTAAGTGGTATCGAATACAATGACATCGCAGAATTCACGGTAAGCCGCACGGCTTCGTGCGTCTACCCATAACACTTCTTGGAGTACATTTTCTTCATCATGTCGTATGGCAAAGAAGAAGGCTGAATTGTCTTTCTTCATCCTATCAAAGTACTTCATCATTGCATTTGCATCTCCATCCTTCAACCTAAACTTCCTCTCCTTTTTTACTTCCTCCCTTAGATCCTCCACTGTGACAGGCATGTTATCGTAGCCATTTCTAGATGAAGCAATCGCTGCATGGATTTGACTCACACTAAGACCTGCCTTTCGATACGATTTTAGGGTCCTCTTAATATCATCGGGTACTACACGATTGCTCTTGATAAACTTTGCCTTACTAGGTGTAGGATTATGGTTAGAGTGTTCTAGAATTACTCGTTTTATGTACCAATAACCACCAGGTTCAGTTTGTGATGCAAATAGCTGAGCAGGACAATTACATTTCTTCGACTTTACAGGGCGTCCTAGTACAGCAACCCCTTCAACCGACTGAACTTTACCAAGCTTCTTATAGGTAGGTGGTTTTCCCCAACACTCACACCTCCACAAAACACACTTAACAACACCATCTTTCTTCGAAGAAGATGGTTTACATACGCCAAAGCCTTGAGATTTAGCGTAATTCTTGTAATAAATCTCAACCTCTTGCCAGCTCTCAAAGGCCATTCCTACGGTTGGTACTTCCTTCACGACACCACCCTCCATAACAGTTAACGTCTTCTCGGGGGTTTTACATACAATATTAACATTGACAGGGTCTTCATCATCAATCAAAACCTCGTTAGTGTAGTTATCGGCCATTTCAAGAGTATCACCAACTAAGGGCTCCGCATCATCCACTACACTATCAACTACATCGACCGCTAACAAAGGATTTAACCGAACTTCATAATCATCTTCGTTGTTATAGTCATCCGTCAAGTCAACAGCATAACCAACTAAGGGATCATCACCACCCATACAATCAACTACATCGACAGCTACCACTGGATTTAACATAACTTCATCGCCATCTTCACTGTTATTTATCTGAAAATTTTAAAGCTAAACCCCCTTAAAAAATATGCACATTCCACTAAAAAAACATGGTTCAGCAGTAAAAATAACTATATTTCATGCATGCATGTACAAGATTAATAACTATATTTCATAACCAATCAAGCCTTTTCATTCATTCCATGTGTCTATTGACAAAATACCCATTCAACTTAAAGTATTACCTAGATATACGGCTATAAGATTTAACCAAATAGACCAAATTTTCCGGGTTATTTAAAAGAACGGTTCATAAAAAAATTTTCACCACCTCAAATAAAACCAATACCCCTTTTTTCCCAATTTCCCATTAACAACCATGCTCGACATATCATCATTTGCATAAAATCCACAAAATTAAGAATCTTGATCATGGCAAATTTGAAGTTTCATGATCGTAGTTTTTCATCTTTACGACAAATTTGAAACCTTAAGCCTTTTTTTTTTTACCAATATCTTATTTTCATAATCATGACGGTTTCGAAACAAATACCACGTAAACCCTATTCTGATTATTATTGCATAGTTCGATTTGTGTTATGTTTCTCTTTCTCCAAATTTCAGATTTCCGGAGACTGATTATATGTTTTTCTTTCTAATTTGGATTTTTTATTTTTATACAAATTGAAGTTAAAATTTAAATATGGAAAAATAGTTTCCTTCAATGTGCAGATATTGGTTCAATAAAATTGAATACATACATTAATCAAACAAAAAGGAACATGAAACTCAGAAAAATGAAATGTTGGACCGAATCGAGTTTATGGTTTCGCAAATAATTGGGTATTTGGATTGGTTTAATAATTCTAAAATATATTTGTTAAACTTATTTGTTTGGCAAGTTTATAATCAAGATTGTCATTCATAAAATTAAAATTACATTATTCGATCATAGGTATTATCTTGAGTGGAAATCTGACTTTCTTTATAGATATATCTTCAAATGTATGAATCAAACAAAATTTAAAATAAATAATACTATATTATAATTGGTTTACCTCCATAACAATCCGCAAGAAGGCTCTTCGAAATCTTCAAAAAACTTTGTAAAGATTTCCAAATTTGTATGAATCAAAGAATGCAGAAGACTATAAATTCAGATATATTGACAACTATAAAGTACGGTTGGGTTCAGAGCATTTAAACCACCGAAGTATACGGTTCAATAAATGTAATAATACTGTATCCAGTATTTCACCCACATTTTACTTTGTACGCAGGAGAAGTATTCTACCGAGGTAAATGCATCACGTGACTGGCACATGCTTAATAAATTGCTTATTAGTCCCTAAGATTGCTAAATGCATCGATCGTCGAGATTGATTTCCCGGCCCTCCTCATATCCGTGCTATTCAGAGGGCCGGGAAATCGATCGCGACGATCGATGGATTTAGCAATCTTAGGGACTAATAAGCAATTTATTACCCACGTGACTCTCACGTGGTTCATTTATTTTCGCTTAGAAGGCCTTTCATGCTCTACGTACAAATTCGTATGCATACGCGGTAAATACAAGATTTTCTTAGTAAAAGGGCCACCAATTTTGAACATGAACAGTTTTAATGGCAGGAACAATTAATACAAAATACTGTTACATGCAATAGTATTCCTCTCAAACTGTCAGCCCCCACCATTCCTTTATTCCTCTCAAGAGTCTCAACCTTTCATTTTCTACCTACTCTTCTTACTCCGTATCAATCATTTTGTAGTTATCAAAAAGATCCGAACCCTTATCAAAAAAAAAAATATTTCCGGTGGGAAGTTTTGTGCGAGATCCATCCGAGAAGGTAAGTATAATATTGTTTACAGATTGGTAAATACACTTGAATAATTGGGCAAAATTTTTGGGGATTTTATTTAGGGAAAATGGGTATATTAAAATTGGGGGAATTATAAATTACATATAGTCTTCAATTCGTTAATTAAGTAGATTTCTATTGCATGTGTATGTTTATTGTATGTAGTAATCGCAGCATGTAAAATTCAAATGTGGACAATTATATAATGGTTGTTTATATGTTCTTTAAACAAATAATGTTGTAAAATAATCAGCGCATTGATCCTTGGAATTTGTTCGGACAGATTAATATATTGGTATTGAATTTTCATTGAGCATTGCATATTTGTATGTCCGTAAAAGTAATGTATTTCATGGTTATTTGATTTAGCGGGATGGTTAGGACAAGGAACATGACCAGACTACAGACGGGCACACGCATGGGGGGTGATGCTGAATTTATTGACAATGTAGTGGAAGATGAGGAGGAGGATCATCAACAACAAGAAGATGAGCAGGAGTATTTTCAACAGCGACCGGCAGATATTGAAGATTATGGTTGTATGTCAAACATTGGAAGTATGGAGATGAGGTTCTCAAGGGAGAGAATAGAGAAATCCCGGACACACCCTCAGATTTCTAAGCTGCGGAAACATTTGAGGAAATCGAGCAGGTAATCACCTGTAAGCAAGATTTTGTATATGAAATGAAACCTGATTTTCATTAGTTAAATTGATTTACCCTTGATTTGCAGGTCAAAGGCAATCATTAAGGTTGGGGAGGTTATAGCTTGCGTTGATGATTGTAAGTCGGTCCTTGAGGGCGGAATGAAGTTGCAGGTAAATAAAAAGTTGTATAAAACTTGCTGTGGTATGTGCAATTAAAACTTTTTAACAATGATTTTTTGCTATGCAGTATGTGCAATTATGTTCTACATTGTACACTAAGTCTTGGATGAGCGAGTTTAGGGGTGACAAAAAGCGATTTATGACCACACCCGTGGATGAGGTTCGTTTTCTTTTGCATGTGTTACCTTTAATAGACATGACTGATTAACAAAGATCTTAGTTTCCCAAATTTTAGTAGATAGGTCGTAAAATAACATTGGTGGTTATCTCTGTGTATAGATTAGTTTCAACAACAAGAGCTCTATGATGAGGACGATTAAAGATATTGTTGCAAGTGATGATTTCAAAATGTTTGGCAATGTTGGATTGAACGACATATATGTTGTAAGTGTGTTTATGTTTGTAAACCATATTAAGGATGACTATTAATTATGTTTATATTACTTTGGATGATCTTTGGTCTAAACTTGTTGCCAGATCTATATACCGGTATATAGTGGAGTTAAGTGGTGGGGGCTAGGAATATCCATTGAAAGCAAGGAGATATGGATCATTGATATACTCCGATCACACCAGAGTTCAAATATGAAATCCAAAATGGTATAATTCTAATTTGGAATCCTTGATGTGGTGCACATATGAAATGCTAAAATAATAATGTTAATTTATAGGTGCGATTTTGCCATCGTCTACTTCGAGGTGTGGGTCTAGGAGCATTGGTGGAATGTCCTACATCATTTTCGAGTACTCGGAGTTTGGTATTTGATGACCAAGAGGACATGTAATAGCATTTGTGAAGCAGTCATTTTACCTCTATGAGTAGATATATCATCTTTGACCTCTTATCAGTTTGTATATATGTATGCAGAATTACACCTGATGAGACTGGAGTGGCAATGCTGGCCGGAATGAAATTGTGTGCGTATGGATATGTTGAAAAGATAGTGTTGGTACGTATTGACTATAGCGACAACACATGAACATATAATAGTTTCACTTTGTTGAGGTAGAATGACATTGAAGATGTTGTTTTGCAGGGATCAATGCTAATTGAGCGTGAAAGGATATTGACTGAAGATGTTTTTTCACTACATAATGTCATTTGCGATAAGTTGAAAAAGGAACTACGTGGGGTCCGGTACTACCGTCGATAGACAAATGCATATTTTAATTCACAACCTTTAATAAGGTGTATGTCATATATGCAAGTATTGGTCATTATTATGTTTTTAAGCATACAGTATTTACTTTATGATTGCAGACAGTATAATTATGTAACTGAATTTGCTAATAATTAATCTGAAATTAGGGAAATGATCCGGTGGGATCCTCTGGTGTTATCATATATTTTGGCATTCTAGGCATCTCAAATCTACTTTGATTTGTTTATATATCTACTTTGATTTGTTTATGTATCTACTTTGATTTGTTTATATACTCACCTAATGGGTTTCGTGGTTGCATGATTTTACCTCGTTTTTACATTGAAACATACGTATCGAAAACAATGCATTGGCCATCAAACCCGTATTTTGGCAAGTACATAACCAAAACGTATTGAGATAGTGTAAAGAAACAAATGGTTTGATTATTGCTCAAAATCACACCGAGTATGATATTGCTAATATGAATAGCAACGTACACATTCAAAAATGTAACGTTAACCGAGTAATAATAGTGATCAGACCAATAACGTTAACTAACAAGCATTGATTAAGTCAATAAGTAAGCGACAAAAATATAACGTATAGGTATTAACTAAGCATTTAAATATCAGAGGTTGTTAAAAATATAGCGACCATTCGCAATGAACTAATAAATATTCCTATTAAACAAACAAGCATTCATATGAATGATCAAACTCACTACCATTTGTGTCGTTGTAACGACCACTAACACGAAACTAACAATTATTAATGATCAAACTCACTACAATTTGTTTGGTTGTAACGACCATTAACACGAAACTAACAATTATTAATGATCAAAATAAAGAACACATTTATATTCAATCCAGCATTCATATTGAAATAATGAGCATTTGTGTTAAACTAATGAGTAATGGTATGAAACGCCATAAATTATGAACAATTAAGTATATTACGATGTATAATCAATTGGAATGTAGGTAGCTAAATTTATTGAGTTTCGAAAATACTATTAATTAGCAAGTATGGTGCTCTGATAAGATGTAATTAGGGTATTGAATGATAATAGTTGTCGTGTTGTGTTATTGATGAGGGGTGAACCCCTATTTATATCGTTACAATAGATTGTACCGTAAGGCGGAGATATTCTCCATTATACTATTCCTACCATAAGTCTAATATTCCGTAATCATATTCCTAATCCAATATAGGAATATTTCCTTAATTCTCTAACAAATAGGTTTAAAGTAACGAGTATTGGTATCAAACTATTGAGTTAGAAAGTTCAGACAATAACCGCTACACTAAATCGAAATTGATGATATAATTCCACTTACATTTTGTTTTATTGTATTTAACCCCCACCACCACCCAATATAATTATTTTATTATAAACCTCATTTTACAAAATCGAGAACTTATACTCTATTATTGCGCCTTAATAATTATATATGTTACTGAAGATATCTTAAAATATACTCTGTGTAATTTATTTTCAAATATCAAACAATGAATGTGGCCGGGTATAGTAACTTTTAAAAGAGAGCAAATAAATAGTACACTATCATCTATATTAATCAGAATGTAAATTTGACTACGACTATGATGAAAATGAATACACACATGAATGATGGCCTTGGCTCATATGTATCATTGTTGTTTTCCGTCTCCAATCTCTTAAAAAAAAAAAAACACACATGAAGTGGATTTTAACTAATAAAGTGCACCATAGTGTCATATACCATCGAACCGATTATTTAGTCCTTTGCCCTTAAGCGAGCAAAAACACCATTGCGGGTAGCCTAGGTCGACCAACAAAAAACCTTTAAAACCTGCACCGTATCTAGTCGCGTCCCATAAAATTTGATCATTTATAAACTTTGACTGAAGTTTCACCATATGGACACGGTTAGCTAAGCTGAATGTTAACTTCATACTTCGTTCGTCCCACCTCATCATAGTCGATCAATTGGAATAGTATAAGATAAGATAAGAATAAATGGGAATATTATTGTGTATTTTGTGCATTAATATCAAATTTACCCAATTCGATCAATTGAGATGTTTTTGTCCTATCGCATACGGAGTATTAATAATTCGTAACACTGGACCTTAAAAAACTAACAAGCATATGCTACATTTGGACTGCAGAGACTAAAGTTTAGGTGGTTGTTTTCATCAAAATTCATTAATCAGCATTAAATATTTAAGTAAAATTGATACTTATTAAGTTGTTTAAATTTAATCGAATTAGGCATAACTCTTCTAAAATAATAGTTAATTACATATGACAAATTTACAACGTAAGAGGGCAAACGTCCAATGTTGCACGGGTCTACGATACGACTAGTTCAATTTCATTGGATCATAAAACATACCTCTGACTTGAGAAAATTTAGTCAATTGTAACGAAACGAAAGTTTCCTTAAAATCACTTACGGTAATAAACTCTCAATATTTCCAAATCAAATAAATTTTCATTATTAAAACCTAATAAATGATTTAAAAAATACTCGTATGAAATTAACCTAATTAATTATGAGTTAACCACATAACGGTCAAGAGCCATGTATTCATTTAATAATGCTTTTAATTATTTACCATAAAAAGTCTACATTTGACTCGGCGTTTGGTAACCACATTGCACTTTATAAACGGATGTTGGTTTACGCTACTTCATATTCTCATTTAAACGAAATATCTTTGTCCCCAAAATAAAAAAATCAACACAAGAAAGCCTCCTTCTCTACCATCGCCGAAAATGTCGTCAAACAAATCTCAATTAACCTCCACAGCAATGTCTTCCATTGGGAGCAAAAAACGAGAAGAAAATGAAGTAACTTCTCACCAAGTCATCGAGATCAGCGATGACGACACAAATACGGCGTCGGAAGATGACGCATCGCGCGAGTCACAAGCAACTTCAGAAATGGATAGTTCAGACAAGGAATGTTATGATCGGTTAAAGGATCTATTGGTTGAATTGACAAGCGAAAAAAGAAGTACTGCCAACCCACCATTTGAGGCTGGCGAATCCTCGAAGAAGGCTACTACACCAAAGGGAAAAGGAAAAAAGGTAGTTGACGAAAATGAAGATGATGAAAAAGAAGTTGATGATTATGAACAAGATGACAAGGAAGATGAGGAAAATGATGATCTGGATGAAGATTTTCTTAATGATGACGACGACATTGAGGAAGGAAAAGAAGATGAAAATGACGATGAGGAAGAAGTTCGTGGGGGATGGGATGACGAAGATGATAAATATGATGATTTTGAGGATGATGTCATGTCGGATGGAATGGACCCAATGATGGACGAGGATGAGGACGACGAAGACAACAGCAGAGGATCCCCACCAGCCTCCCCTCAATCATCCCCCAAAAGGGAACAATCAGATGATTTCTTTGATGATTTATCTGATTAATTAAAATGCCAGGCGAGAAAGTTGTCGTACTTAAAGTTGGTTTATGTGTCATGTTTTCTTTACTAAAAGTTATCTACATCTTTTATGGTTTAGTAGTTGTGGTAGTAACAATAGACAGTTTTAATTTTACTTTGTTTGTGCAATGTGTGATGTGATTATGTTGTTGTATGCAATTTCATTTGGGTTAATTTTCGCAGAATCACTAATTTATGTGTATGTGAACCTTTTAAGTATATGAAGTATTCCAATGGCTACAAAAATATATTGTAAACGAAATTGAAATTTAAGTGATGGCGAGCATCTTTTATGTGGACCCGAAGGCGGATATGTAGCATAACACATCATCTATTTCACCACTTCAACAAAATTACGGAAAATTAATTTAGGATAAATTATAAATTACTGCTATAAACTACAAATGTACATCATCCTGATTTGTTGAGTACATGTACATATGTAAATTAAGATTTCAACCAATCACCAACCTCAAAATCGAAATCCCTGGCTTTTAACAAAGCCAGAAATTCATCATCATTTGTTGAGGGGGGGAAATCATCTACAAGTATTGGTTTTATGGGTGGTTCATAACCGTACCCATAGTCAAAATTCAATGCACATGGCTCAAGCTCCAAATCAGAAAATTTATATATAGACCTTTCCGGTTGAACTAAGCCCCTTTCCGTGGAACATTGGTGTTGAGGTGAGGGGTCAAAGTTTGTCACAGCACGTGGTCCTCGTAGTTCGACTGCAGCCTTGTCGTACGCGTACGCTGCTTCCTCCGGCGTCGCGAAACTCCCTAACCACTTTTTAGACCCGCTTATTGGATCCCTTATCTCCGCGGAATATCTTCCCCACTGCCGCAACCGCACACCTCTGTATTTTTTAAAAGGAACGTGGTTTGGAATTCTAGGACCGGAGTTTTGTTTTATCTTCGGTTGAGTACATGCGTTGGCGTACGCGAACCCTGCTTCCTCGGCGGTCTCGAAAGTCCCAAGCCACGTCTTCTTCCCGCTTCTAGGATCTCTTCTCTCCGCAGAATATTTTACCCCACACCTCCTTACACCTATGTATTTCTTAAAATAGTGAACGATTGTTTGACTATTCCCGATTCCTCCTTTTGACAAGGAATCATTTGAGTCCAACTTGAAGGAGGGTTTGTTAGTATCGGGAACAGATGTATCCAATACAAATTGTAACTCATTTACATGCTTAACAACCCCAAAAGATTTGCTCATTGAGTTGTCATCATTGTCGGAATCAGTGGCATTATCGTCAAGCACTGATATACGGAGAATACGCGGGCAGGATATCAGTCCAGGATTGTCATTAACATTGTTGGTAAGGCTCGGGTGCTGAATGTGCTTTGAGTGCCCCATTTGAGTATATATTATTTTCAAAATTGAGTAGTAGTACAGAGATAATTGGTGTATTATATTTTGATGGAGTAGACAGATAAAACTTTACAAAGGGTAGAATTATTGAGGGGGGGAAGCTTGAGATGGGAGTGATCCAAGTACGCACGTAAACTTTATATTGAGAATTATATTAACTGTATAGTAAGACATTAAAAAATCATTTGTTGATAGATTGCTCTAGGGCATAGCATAACATCCCTGCGGGTACCACTCCGTATATAAAATCTATTTATTTAATATCAGTGGGTGTATGATAACTTTGAATGTTTATAATTTTACTTTACCAAGATTTAAGTTATTGAAGGTCTTAGGTTAAAAAAAAAATGTCAAAAAAGAAATATATAAAATTGAATAGATATTGAAATTGGGGAAAATCTCTGTTGTTAAATTCGTAATACATGTAAAAATGAATATCTATACGTACAAAAAAAAGTTTTGATCTATTGGTATACTAATTCCCAATCATTCAGAAGATATTGGTACAAAAAAAAGGAGGGAAAGCTCAAAGTCGTCTTTCAAAGGTTCCGCATTTATAATTTTAGTTTTTACATTATCATTCGGATCATATAATTGTAAAACAATTTCATGTGCAAATTGTTTATAAAACCTTGGCAAATTAAATAGGGCTATGTTTATTACAGTATCTGACAATTAGGTGGCTAGTGAGGTAGGTGTAAAGTTGTATCTTACTATAAATTTCAACTCATTGAGTGTAGTAAAAGTATACGAAAAAGTATGCGAATTGAGTATATACGATAAAGGTGTGATGTGACTGGTAATAAATAAACTGTAGTATATTGAAGTACGTTTGTCAGTAGTAAGTAGACTAAAGTCAGTTCATTTAATGCCTCGACTTTACTAGATATGGTAGATTTTCTTAGCAAAAAAAACGAAGAGTCAAGTACAATGTACATATCATTTAAGGCATGCAACAATGTACATTGTTGGTTCTTGAAGTCCACAAGTGATAAAGACAGCACATTGGTTTTTGAAATGACTTATCAATGGTTTGCATGGCCATTAAAGGAATGTACAGTGAATCTTCAGCAAATATTCACGGCAAATCTCTTGCAAATCTGGTAAATCTTGAATATTCCCCCCCATACCACGCAACAATGCCACGTTTTGATACGGTTCCAATTTTCCAAATACATTTGTACACAAAACATACATGGATTGTATAAATATTTGTATTTATTTAGGATATTTAAATTTGTTAAAAAACATATACAAAAATTGACCGGAACATTGCCCTAATCCGATACGAGAAATTGTAATTCATTGACACTTTCGAAACAACAAAAAATTAAAACTGCAAACACATATGAAGGGGTATACTTAGTAAGGTTGGTTCAAATTTAATTTTTTTTTATAATAGGTAGCATAGATAGATAGAGGTTGGGTCTTATATAAATATATATTATACTAATATTCGATTATATAGTTATTATTAAGGAAGATAATATCTCATAATTACCAAATTTAGAACAACTCGTAAACGAGTTTGTGAGTGTTTAATTGAATAAATAATTTGGGAGGTGGGTTTTGTAATGTATAAATTAAAGATACAGGATTGATGGCCCATGCATTGTTTTCGACATCGTTTTTGTACACAAATTGTTTTCGATACTTAATTATTTGATAGTTTGAATGATAAATTGATGTAAATTACATATTTATGTTATTCAATATTTTCAATAGCTTAATAATATAATGAAGCAATGAAAAAATAAATTTTCATGTGGAAATGTATCGGTAACTTCTAGTTAGTACAGTGGTCAATGTATCAACTAGCATATCCTAGGTCGTAGGTTCGAATACATTCACCACAGCCACGCACCCTCCCCCATGTTTTTGATATACTGGTAATTATTTTTTTCGGTTGGCAAACCAAAATAGGCAAAATTAGTTCACCTTAAAATTATTACTGAGTACCATGGAGTAGGCTTCATTAATATATTTTTGTAATGGGTGGGGATGGATGGTGGGGGGTTAAATTAACTCCCTGACGCAGTAATTAAACAAAATCTAAGTACATATATATATCAGTATCTTTGAGTTAGCGCAGGGGTCATTGTCTCATCTTGCCTAACCTAGGTCATAGGTTCGAATTCTCTCACAGCCACCCCTATATTTTTACATTTTTTTTCCATTGGAAAACCAAAATACTCCGTTGGCAAAATTAGGTCACCCTCAAAAAATCATTACTATGGAGTAACTTCATTAATTAATATAATTTATGAATGGGTGGGAAGGCAGGTGGTTAAATTGGTAACATTGTACTTACCTATAATTTGGTAACATTGTACTTACCTATAATTTGGTAAATTGGAATAAAACTGTTAATGAACCTAACCGCAAACATAACTGCTTTCCTTGTCCCTACAAAAAAAAAAAAATAACTGCTTTCCTTGTTATAAACTATAAATTCAATCATTGACGCACTTAAAAGATTGGTCATCTTGAACATTATTAATTACCATAATCCAATTTTTGCTTTATTCCTCCTACCATCTATTCCAACTTTCCAAATAAACCAATTTTTGCTTTACTGTAATAATCATTAGATTCATTATTTTCGTACAAATAATGGATGTGGTTGAATGCCGAAATCACCACAAACGTTGTGATTTCATGTTAGAGGACAAGGAAGCGTTTAAATTGGAGTTCAAGAATGGACCAAAAGCTGCGTGGAAGTCAACCGTATTTCGTCATTTCGGATATTACAAAGATGAACCCAAACATATCGACTTCGAAATCGGCACCCCTTCCAGTGTGAGAAGCGTCTTAGAGAACAAGGACATCTTGGTCACGCATATCATCCCCAGGCTTAACGGTGAAGATGGATTTCGTTTCCTAACTGTTTGCAAGCGATGGGGTAAGATAATGGCGACAACATTTCTTAAGCCGCATCGATCAGTCGCTTATATGAATACATTGTACCACGACGCTTATCACTGGCATAAACAAGCGTGGTACAAATGTCGTCGGCGTGAGAAGGAGGGAAGGTGTATTAAATACGTCTGTGATTGCCAGATGTACGCTGAGATTTCAAATATGTGTGATAGGGCACCTTGGTTGATTGACGGAGATGAAATAGATCCCCACACGCGATGGTTGGTTGAAATAACTGGTGCATCTAATAAGTTCAAGCCTACTCCATGCTTAAATCCAGATGTCGTTCCTTATCCTAGCCAATATTCTCACCATTACTTGCATTGGTGAATAAATTTTATATACTATGTACTATACACAAATATATTTGTTCGCATTTGAAAGCATGCCATTGTAACACAACATGAAAGATGATTATCCACATTCCAAGATGTGACCTATAACGAAATCCTTTATATCTCTATGTCAATTATCAATTACATCTCAAAATCGTCTCCTCATATGAGCGTCTACGGCCATGATTTCTGATAATTTGCAGGTATATAAACCGTTATCAACGCATAATAAAACCACCATACAATTACTACTTCCACCTTAATTTGCAATACAGTCAATAATTTGAAAATAATATGAAATACTGAGAATACCTGAATCACAAACTTATAATTTGTTTTTTTGAGGGGAACCTTAATTAAAAACTTGCTATTATACATTCGATAATTATAATTATCGAACACAAAGCCGAATAACCGTTATTAAAGTTTTGCATGAACCAAATAAATACTTAAATGGTCCGTAAACTTCAATTGGTCTAACTCCTCAATAGTCTCTAAAGATGTCCCCGGACGAATCACTGTCGCTTCCCTCCATATCTGAATCCATATCATCATCACCCCGGCAGCCACTACACTCGCATGGCGTTCCATCAATAGCTCTCTGTATTATATACACATTATGATTAATAAAAGGAGACACCCAAATATAGTTAATCAGTACTCAAAATAGAAGTGCCAACATTATTTAAAAACCCTCAATGGCACATAAAACTTTTTATTAGTACTCAGTTTAATTTTTTCAAGACAACCATACATGATATTTATTTCAAATTTCTGAACTTTAATACGAGTATCAAATAATACAAATACCTGTACAAAACCGTGCACCTCATCGATGTTCGTGCTCACAGACTCGAAACAACTCTGGCAAGATCTCCACAGGATGAGGATCCCTCCTACGTACCCCATAGGATGAACATATTGATATCCGTCAAAAGGAAGGGTTTTCACAATGATTTTGACATTTGCCGGACTCACACGAGCTTCCGTGATGATCAACAATCGCGGGAGATGTTTCTGGACTAGGTGATTCACATTATTGACAAATCCCGGCCGAGATATCCCTCTAGCATTCCAAACTATGATCTGCATTGGTGCCTCAATTTCTCTCATACTCTCCAGTGTGTCCTGAAATTTTCTTGGTACTCGACTGTCTGGACCGTGCATAAATGGTTGGAGTTTAAGCCTCGGTTTTTTCGAGGCTACCAGGGTAATCACAGTGAGTCTGCCAATTCCCTTCATCGTCAACCGGTTCCGATCTGCTCGCACTTGCACCTCTATATTATGATAATCCGTCTGGGTTGTGCATAGGAACAGACCATTTGTGTAGCTCGCCATAATTATTTTCACGGGCTCCTGTTTGATAGTATAGCTGTACCTCACTTGAGGTAGTACTGGACAGGGGTCGAGGATGCAGAGAAGGTTTGGTGGTAGAAGAGGGTCGTTTGGCCCAACTTTTTCCTCTAACCACCATCTTGTGAAAACGGCTAACCCACGAGAGCAGCTTTCAAGATCTGAAATATCGGGTAGTAAAGCCGGAATGGCCTCCTCTTCGTCTCCTTTGTTAAATCGCATCTTCAGATCCTGATAGCCTGGAATCATAATCTCCGGATTGCGAATATAAATTTTCAGCTCCTTCGACGGTACATTATGCATTTCCGATCCACTTGTTATCATATAGGTGGTGTGATTGTAGTCTACCTCCATCATGGTTGGCAACGGTGGCTGTAAAATCCAGTTCACAAGAGGAATTTTCCTGCCCCTCGAGGGATCTATGATGATTGACGGAGGTGTTATTGGTGGTGTTTGATAAGGTTCGGCATATCTGGGGCTGGGTTCGTAAAAAGTGCGATAAAAGGATAGATCGAGTGAACCTCTTTCCTCCAAAGGCCAGGGTGGCTGATTCATGGTGGGTAAATTCAATTTCTGTATTCACCCGATTACAGATACGGACAACTTGAAGGAAAAATGGGTATGTTAATATTAGGAAAAATATAATTTCAGTTTATATATGAATGAAAGTATAGGACCCACACTGGGTAGGGCAATACTATAAAAATTATTTTATAAAAGTATGAAGTACCACTATAAACTTAAATTATGATAAATCTTATGCCCTGGGGCACCAATATAAAGAGCAAAGTTCGTTCGGGTAAGTTTTAATATTTTGTTTAATGTAATAATTGGGAATACCGAGAGGGAAATTTTCATTTATAGATAATTACTTATTGGCTAAAATCTTGGATATAAAAATAATGGACAAATGCACATAGGAGAGGAGACAAAGACAAATTTTCGTTCGCTTTAAAAGGTTTTAAATAATTGACAATATTAATACTCCTACGCTGACGGAAAAAATGAATTTTCACATTAATATTTGATAGATTTTGAGATAAAATCATATAAAATGAGAAAAATATTAATATACCCTAAAAATATTTTTTTATTAATATAGTTTTTTTCCTCTATATTGCAATACAATATACGGAATATATACGGAGTTACATAAAACATTGATTTATAAACAATACGAAGGGCCTACGGTCATTTATGACTACTTTATTGGCCGACAAGGTAATATTATTGAAGTGATTTTCTGGTTGGGCCGCCACCTGTCCATTCACTTCCGGCGACACCTATTTATTTCAATGTCAGATGGAACTTCAATACGTTGTATTTAATTATAGGATACGAACCTCAATTTACACGATACTTGCTATTGTATTTGGATTAAGTTTGTTTGAGATTTCAAACACTCATTTTCACTTTTTATTTAAGGCCCGATCGTATTTAAAGATCCCGAAATTGAAACACCCCAACTACCATTTTCTTCCGAGTGTGCCATGAGGACGATCGATGATATCGACAATGCGAGCATCGGTGTGTCCTGCAACCTTGGAAAGGTGAAGCCGATTAAACTAAAAGTACCTTCTTTGGATGAACCACACAATGTTTTGTCAGTACTGAAAGGAAAACGAAAAAAGGATATCGGAATATCAATAGACGAGGTACTTATAGATATAGTTTATATAGTTTAGATATCATTGTTTAAATTTATTTTATAATTTCTGTTTATTTAAATATCCCTATTAAAAACATGCAGGTTTGTACCCCGGCAGAATGTGTTAAGCGGATGGGCGTGGCGCTTGAACGGCGCAAAAAATTGTACGGCAATAAGGTATATTCATTTGATGTTTATGTAGTTGTTCACATGTTTAATATAGTTTGGAATACGACAATTTTCTGACGGGACAATATACAGCCAACGATCGTTAATTGCCGAGTTGAGACTTTTGCAAGGGTTGTTGGGCAGTTTTCTAATTTAAAGAAGAAATTAGTCCGGGAAATGGGACTGGGTTCATTGTTGTGCTTCACTGATATGAGGCTTCCACGGAACCTATGTTATTGGTTGATGACTCGTGTTGACACAACCAACCGAGTTTTTGTTGCAGCCGATGGAAGAGAATTCCCGTTGTCACCTAATCAAGTTTATTGGGTTTTAGGAGTCCCCAACGGAGGACTTGATGTACCCACCAAGGTTGAAAAGGGTACATCAATGGAACTAGAAGTTACCAACATAAGGCAGAAATATGGTGAAAGGTTACATGTTAGAGGACACCCGGTTGTTATATTCGAGAAGATTGTTAAGGCTTGTGAATCACACATTGAAGAGAATGATGAAGTGCAATTCAAAGATTTCAAGTCTGCGTTTATTATGTTTGCATTGGCTACGGTATTATGTCCGACTACTTCATCACATGTATCTTCTCGCCTTTTACCTTCTGCCACGTTGACTGAGAAAGTTGGGGAATACAATTGGTGCGGCTTTGTTCTCGATAGTCTTGTATCAAGTTTAAAGTCATTCCATAAAAGGTTTAACAATAAAGGAGGAGCAACTGGATGTGGTGGATGTGCCATATTTCTTGCGGTATATTAGTGCCTTTTTACATAAGTTAAAGATTTATATAATTTAATGAAAGCACCATTGACTTTGTAGTATATGCAGCTATTTTATTTGGATAGGTTGAACCGGGTCCCATTGAAATGGGGAATCATGCCAAGGATAAAGGTATGGAAAGATGAAGATATAAGAAAGGCCGTGTATGATGACCAGCATAACTGGGGTGATTACGGGAAACTTGGGGTACGTCGAATAACACACATTTACCCTTTACACGGGCATACCATTTATGAATTATATTTAATGTGTGGTTTGGTTCTTTATTTTACAGACAATTGACGTTGCGTATGGTGATGTGGCCCATCCGAAGTTGGGGAGAGATTCTAACGGACTAGAATGTACAATATTGAGATTAAGCAATGCCATTTCATGTGAGGTAAACTTCCAATAATTGTAGTTCATACATTTTGTTGGATTAAATTAATTTTGTTCGCAGTTTGGGAAGATGTTGACGTCAGTTTCCACACTTATAAATTATACTATTCGATGTTGATGGGAAGGTTGATGTTCATGGGACTTCTAATTCATCCCAACTCCAGGATAGATCTTGCAAGCAACGGAGGATAGGACATAAGCATAAAAAGAAGTTGGATGAAGATTGTACTACGGGTAATTACATTTATCCCCAACGTCAACTCTCTGATCATGTGAATGATGAAATAGGCAAAGATGCAAGGTATTTCCTTGGTCATAATTACGGATTATTCAAACGAACATTGGGTGTTGGATGTTATGATGATGGTAGCCATGTTCATGGGTACATGGGACAACCACAGAATGTCGCTATTGATGATGTATTGAATGTCAGACCAATTGACATTTTGTGTCAAGTCGCAGAGGGTGAAATAGTTTGTAGTAGTAATCCAAAACCGCTTGTATGTGTCACCGACTCCATTGCCGAAGGAAGAGCAGTTGTACAGAAAACACGGAGACATCCTCAGATTTTTAAGTTGTTGAAACTCTTGAGGGTTTCAAGCAGCGATATGCCAATCATAAGTCATGGGGATGTACTTGCATGCGCTGATGATTGTCTGTCGGTGTTGGAAAGAGGAATAAATATTCAGGTATCACGTATTTACCAAAAATGGGCAATCTAAAATACGCTATGATATTTGTTACTCAATACATTAAAGCTGTAGTCTTATTTAACCTACACTTAATTTCGGGTTATTATTTGTATGTGTTGTAGTACGTTAGGGTATGCTCGTCAATGTACACAAGGTCTTGGATGAGTACGTTTGGAGGTGAAAAGAAACGATGTATGATAGGTCCAATCCCAGAGGTAAAACATTATCTGCATAACTTGAATGAATTGTATGTTTTTTTCATTCTACGAAAGTTGTTATGATATGTGAACACATATTTTCATAGGAATGTTTTTTGAACGATGATGACATTCGGAGGACAGTTAATGATGTTGTTGCAAGGGGGGAATGGGACATGATTTGGAATGGTTCTTTGAACGATATATTTGTGGTACGTAAAACAAGATGATTTTTCCGATTTCATTTTCACGTATATTTAAGGATCTAACTTCTGGTATATTTTATTGTCTAGATATTTGTACCCATATACCGTGGGTCACAGTGGTGGTGTATTGGTATAGCTGTTCCGTATAAGGAGATGTGGGTAATAGATATTTTGAGAACCCAACGTACTCAACACTTGAGGGCTCAATTCGTAAGCATGTCGTGATTCTTTTCTCATTATTAACTGAATTATGTAATTATTTCCCAACAATAATACCTTGTGATGTGGTATGTTTTCAATATATTGTGTAGCTGAAGTTTTTAAGCCAATTGTTGAGCTGCGTTGATGGAAATTTCTGTTTTGAATCCACTTCAACATGGCGTACCAGATACGTATACTTCGATGACCAAGAGGAAGTGTAAGCCAATGAAGTAGCATAATATAATAATATAAGATGATATAATTTTGTTGTAGTTGTAAAACTTATTGATGAGTTCCATTGGTACAGATTGACCAAGAATGATAGTGGAGTCGGGATGCTCCAAGGCATAAAGCATTGCAGTCATGGCTATGTGCGTACAATTAAAATGGTATGTTTTCATGTATAATGTCCGTCACCCAGTATTTCTTGTGAGGGCAATACATTACAAAGATGTTTTCATATTGCAGATGAATCTTTTTCGCGAGCGGGAAGGTGTGTTAACGGATGATGTATTTTCGATACACAATGACATATGCAACCACGTTAAACAAGCCCTTTCAAAATTTGAATATTGACCGCCAATTTTGTACGGGCGGTATATGTATTATGTAAAATACAATATTTCGGTTATAATTTAGGCGCTCGGCGCTCTTCGTCTCGGCAGCTCATTTTATTTCCGTGCTTTGTTGTATCGCAATGACTCTAGCATCATCGCCTTTAGCTTAACATGTCTTCTTGGTATAACACTAGCATTTTTTTTAAGTATAACTAAATTATTTACAAAGGAATAACGTAAAACGAAATGTGCACCAATTTAGGTCAAATGTGGTATCTATTTGTAGAGAATGATGAAATCTAATTGTTGGTATAATTGATATATTTTTTTAATTTGTATGATATAAAAAAATCATTACGAAGACACTACTTACACAAAAAAAAATTGGCAATCAAAAACTGTGACAAATGGCAAGCTTAAAGAGGAAGAAATCATAAGTATGTCCTCTCTCTCCAATTTAGGCGTGCCCCAGCCCTTGCCTCACTCCTTCTTTGAGGTCAACTTTGCTTTTGTTTCACCTCCTGTACCTCACTCCATTTTATTTGTGGTAAGCTTTAAATGAGATATTTTAACATGAAATAATATATTCAATATTCGTCTCTGTTTGTAGAGGATATAAATATTAAAACTGTTTGTGTAATTATTTTAAAAATAATAAGTAGCTATTGAATTATAATCGTTACAAATTGAAGGCAAATGTTTGACTACTAAATCACGTTTAACTAATGTTAATAACGGTTGCAACAATATTTTAAATAAACTACAAATGCTTGACATGGAGGAAAGTGGGCCCCAAAACTTGCATGCCTCGCGTAGAAATCATTCATCGAGTGAATGAATTTCATTCACTCATGAATGAATTGATTCATGGCAACAACTCTACTTTTTCATTCATTCATCAAATTTTTTACTACATGGTAACGGAAATAAAATTACAAACCAACTTGAAAGTAAACATAAAAATATCAAAATTACGATTATTATTCGGGGAATACATGAAAAGTTCATAGCTTAAAACATAACTACCTTACGTAGTAGTGAAATGTAATTTAAACATGATTGAGATCTTAAACATTACCACCTGTTCTGAGCACCATAAACAGAGCTTCTCCATCGTCAACAAGCAACCCAACAGTTGCACCGGAGCTCACGCGACGTTGATTACGCATCACATTAAAACGCAGAGAGGGAATTTCTCCAACAACCCGAAAGGCAATGTCTTCAACCTCAGATATAAGTGCAGTCTTTGGAAGACATGTGTACCATTCAAGTCTTGGACTTGTAGTAATGCATAGCGTGAAGAAAACTCTATTTTGGATATCATTCCGCCAACTTAAATATAAATCCTACAAAAGAATATTTCTGTCATTCTCACGAGAACATTTAGGGTGGTTTGATGACTGTTTTAGAATAAGACAGCAAAACTTACATTAGTCAACAAGAAAACGATCTCATCCCGGTCATTGAATCCTGCTGATTGTGGAGACATGGTTGGCAACAAAAACCCATACGAAGGCCAGTAAAGATGATGAGTATCAGGACTTGACAACATAAATCTCCGTTGTAATTCCAATACCACACCAAAGGTAGTAGTACTGGGTATTATCATATTTGTTTTGATGTTGGAATTAGTGAAGTGAATGGTAAATTGTATATCATACACATTGATAGACATTCACTTGAACAAGGATGGTTTTTTTTTTTTTTTATGTATGGTTCAATGAAGAATAGGTGTGGCGTTGGGTCATAGATAATTGCATTGAATTTAATACTACATGATAACAATGTTTTGACTTTTATCTGACCTCTCATAAATGGTTTAGCTGGAATAGTAATGACATTAAATACAGCTGTGTGAAGTTGATGTCGTCCGTCAGTTTTTTTGTGTAATTATTTTTTAATTTATTTAATTTAATAAAGTTATTTGAAACTCATTGTTTGCTGATAAATGTAGATTTTTACAATTAGTGTTTACTGTTTTCATACACATATAGTTGCCAAAAACCAAATTCTAAATATGAATTCATGCATAACTTCATCAAATAATATGTCAAATGATGCATAAATAACACAAATTAGTTGTTGTTCACAAATAATTGAACGTCATTGGAAAAAATTATATACTGAAAAAACCCCCACCTCATTCTAGCAATTGTAAGTCGTTATGAATTCCACGACCTCTCATCTGCAAATTTATAAAAGAATATGTTGGAAAATATATGGACTATTATATAATTGAAATACGTATAAACATAAGGTAACACCAAATATATTAATAGATCTAGTATTGCAAACAATATATTCGTACCTGTATTACCACGTCAACGTGATGTACTCGCTCAACCGTCAAGACCATAGCAGTTTGATTGAAGACTAAAACGGCTACGCCAGCTCCATATGAAGTCGACTTCGAGTAAAACATGTCATCGACATACATTTCTGACATAACAACTTCTACAAGTATAGAAGGTACTCTTGTTTCAGTTATGATGACCACACATGGGTCATACATGTTCCTTATGTACCACAAGTTTGGTATGAATGAATCTCTACCGATTCCCCTACAATTCCATATTACAACCGCTAATTTAGACGTTGAACTAGTTTGCGGATTAATTCGGGGCCTTTTTGGCCATCGTTGAGTATCCAATCGCGAACTGAAATTACCAAACGAAACACCATATTTTCTACACAAATTTGTAGTTTTACCTATCACATCAATTTCTATATCCCAGTATATTTTTAGTTTGAGTAATGTCAAGTAGTTCTTCAGGTAAACAACCCTAAAATAATCTGTAAAACTAAGAAATTCTAAGTTTCTCGGGACATTAATAATATTAGTTTGTGCGGTAAAAACCTTATAATCTGTTTCTCGGTCAATAAAATTGTATAACCAACTCAGATCTTCTCTTCGTTTACCTGACCACGACCACCCACATTTGGCAAGAATCCAATTTATAACAATTATTAAGGCTTGCGGGCAGTGATGGAGATCAGATAGATCAGGCATGTGGCCTGGTACGTAACTGACGTTATCTTTCATAATAGACACCAATGCATCGTTCCTTTCCTCACAGCAATCAGAATACATAAATGAAGTCATTACCTCGTCGTGATCAAGACGCTTAAAGGATCTCAGACGACTAGACGAGGGTGACTTGGTAATCTTTCCATAATTGGAAAAGTGGGCAGAAGAATATTGTGGTGTCCTGTATTTAAAATAGTTTCTGTAGTTGGACAAACTACCGTATTTGACATTTGGCTTCAGCATATTTGTGCTGATGAAATGTGGGGACGACTTACTGGACTCTGTAGGCATGTTTGGTTATCGGCAGGTGGTGTTTGTGAAGTATTCAAATTTTAGTAATACGATAATGGTTGTTATATTTTCCTTTTATAGATTGATAAGGACCTTTGTTTCGCGCGAAAAGGCGGAAGATTTGGAGGGAAAAACAATTAATGTAACCACAGACTTGTTTTAATAAGTTACCCTACCATAAACAATTAATGAAACCACATGGTTCTATAATTTCCTACCATATACCTCATACGTACATAGGGTTAAAAATTATACGTACATAGGGTTAAAAATTATACGTTTAGGGTTTACACTTGTGATTGTGGCCGGGCATGTGATGATTTAATTGCACAGCATCCTTGAAATTTCATTCATTCATTCATCTCTTTAGCAAAAAAATATTCTCTCTCTCCCCAAAATAAACGTTGCCTTCTTCTATGCCTTTGGAGATTGTCAAGAGCATTGGATGCCCCTTGTATGCCCTTGATGCCTCAAACTTATTTATTTTCCTTTTTTGTTTCATCTCATGCCCTTGCCCTTGGGTGCTATGCCACACCATTGTTTACCATGATGAGGAGGAACAAGGAATTTCATTCATTCATTCAACTTTCATTCATTCATTCATATCCGAGTGTTTCCAAACAATTTGTCATTCACTTCATACTAACATGAATATAATTTTCATGGTTCGAATACCCCACCACATATTAAAATGTTGTGTTTAAATATAATAAAATGGGTCTCTATTCGTTGATGTATTAAAAAAATTTAAGAATATATGGTCATTGAAAATATAGAAAAATGCTATAAAATAAAAAAATTTGGGGAAGTTGGGGGGCGTATAAAAGGCTACCTTTATCCATTGCACCCAATATCTTGGCACCCCATATATAAAACTATATATTTCACTATTTGTGTTGACGTTATTTTGGTGTGGAATTTAATTTCTTTAAATGGATGAATGAAATATTTCATGGTAGCAAACGCAAATTCTCAATTACACAAGAAAAGTCTTGATTAATTAACGGTGGGATGGTTTACCAAGCAATGCATAAACTACAACCAAAGTGAACTACTTAACCTAATTACATTAATCCTACACCACATAATAATTAAGGTTGAAAGTACAACAACAAAATTATAGCATTCATGAGTCTAAATAACTGGAGCAAGAATATACGGCAGGTTACCCGGAAGTGAGGACAGATGAACAATTGCTTCCATTCGTTGACTCACTGTGATGGTCATCTCCTTCCTCCGATGAATCATCTGAATCGGAATCAGAATCAGAATCATCTGAATCGGAATCAGAATCAGAATCAGAATCAGAATGACCATCAAATTGAATTTCATAGTTCTGTTCTCCTGCATATAATCCTTGACGAGGTTCATCACCCCACGAGATTTCCATATCCGAAGACCCTAATTGATTACCGCCATCTAAATTTGGTATACCAGTATCGTCGCCTAAGCCCTGAGGTTCATCACCCCACGAAATTTCCATATCCGAAGACCCTAAATTATTTTGGACATCTAAATTCGGTATACCCGAATCAGCGCCTTCTAATCTTTCCCCTCTTGCTGGTTCATCATTTTCGACATGAGAAGTACTCCCAAGAAACACATTGTTTGAGTGTGTATCGTCTTCATCATCGGAAATTATGATGAGTAGAGGGGAAGTAATGTCTTCGTCCTCACGATTGCACTTACATGATGAGGACATGGCGGTGGACACGTTTGGAGATTCGGCCATTGTTTGAGGTAGGACAACGATGGTATTCAATGGCCTCTCCGGTAAGCGTATATATGTTGGTGAAATAGGGAAGAAAGTATTTTAGAGGCATGAAGCAAACCACCAACCTCTTAACAGTTGCAGTTTTAAATGCAAATAGTTATATTTTATTTATTTAGGGATATTAAATGCAATACGTATTTCAAGATGAATGTGACATACGTATTTTATTTATTTAGGGATATTAAATGCAATACGTATTTAGGGATGAATGTGACATAGGGATTTAGTTCGTCTCAAGAAAGTAAATATTTATTAGTTCCTATACAGATGCACTGAAGCATAACAAATTTTTAAATATGAAAAACCAGTACCTTTGTTTATTCTGCTAAATGAGAGTAGAAATAGAAACAACATCAATCTTTGGTACATTCGAACAACGAAATTGAAATTACACCGTAAGTTTCAAATTAACAAAAACAACAACTTTGTCAAAGGCACCACTAAATAAGTAACCTTCATATTTTGGTAACTAAAATGGTGTCGCCATCCTCAATATGATCTCCAACATTTCCAAGTAATATCAACTCATGTTGGTCACGCCAAAGCTGAATTTTGTATATGCTACGATTCATATGACGCGCCGCTAAGAAACGAATAACTGCCATTGGAGCACATGATTCAACAGCGGTGTTCCAAGTGTAAGGTGGTGTATGTGAGAAGCTGAGTGAGAAGAAAACTCGGCGATTTTCAGCACCAAATACACATGTATCCATTTGTACCTACATTCATATGGAAAATATTGTAATATACAAGTATTTACTTATGATATAATTAACAAGGACACATATGTATATATTAAGGTATAGACTTACATATGGATTAGTCTTTATGTGATCTTACCTTGTGTATAGCAAATACAATCTTTCCCCTTTCGGGAAAATCAAATGACTCAGGCGACATAGTAGGCGGTAACCAACCAATAGCAGGGACGTACAAGAATATGTCGGAAGGACTGCATTGCATAACCTGTGCTTGAAGATTCAATACATCGCGAAATAATGTTTTCGCTGGTACAATAATTGTTGAACTAACTGCGCATTCAGTGAATCGAATTTCGAATTCCACCTCCTCACCGGGGATGTAAGGTGGTGAATGAATTAAGGATGCAGCAGTATTATTATTCATTGATAAGGAGTTCTGAAATGGGTTGATAAGAAGTTAAATGGGTTGGAGTGGCGAGTTTCTCAAATGTAGGATTATATATAGGGAAATACACGGCTTTACAGCCCTACGGACCAACAAACGGACATACGGAGTATACTGTAATAAATAGTGGATTACTAGTATATTATTTACAATTTGTTGTTTGATTGTTCTTAAAATATTTGTTCATCAGTCAAATTTGGTTTCCTATGTAACGCCTATTTTATAAAATAAAACGTATTATTAATTACAACTTTCCAGGTTTGTTCCTCTTCCGAGTTCCTCTTTAAAATAGAATTAAGCAATTAATATTTTTATAAAATTATGTACTCCTAATCTCCTATCCCCACGCCTACGTTTAATATACAACCTCCCCAACAAAACCAATCTAATGTATCGAATACGGTGATCATGAAGATACGTGAGATGATAGAGAATTATGTAGGGGTAAAAAGGTTAATTTACAATCCAACGAAATGCTTGATAATGTTTTGTTTACCTACTCGTAAAAATTTATATTATCCGATCGAACTTATTAGATTTTGCTAAATGTTCATCAATTTGTAGTCGATACTCATCGATTTCTAAGAAATACTCCATAATTATTTGAAGTGGATGACATCATGTTGATGCCAGCCTGGGGTACTACGCCGTGTATATGTGAATGTTTTCCCTATGGCGTAGTGTCATAGCTTGATGAACAAAAAATTTCCACGCCCTAGAAAATATAAATGGTTAATGATTTAAACTAGGTTTATGTAAACATATATTTATTTTTTATATATCGACACCATACTTTGATATATTCTCATAATAAGCAATATGAAGTTAGGAAAAAATTTAAAGTTATGCACCGTGTTGTAAACATAGTTCTAGTAAGTTGAAACGATAACCAATTACATTGTCCATTATATATTTAAATTTTGCGTAGTACTAGACTACTAGTACATATAACAAAGGGAACATGAAAATCGACGAACAACGTAAAATAATTAACAAACAACACTTGTTTACATAAATTAAATTACAAACTTAATGTTCTCCTTACACTAAACATAATTGGATACATCTTCCATCATAGGGCAATGATACAATTTTATTTGTCATAAGTAACATAGACACACTCACCATGCTCAATATGTTGAATCAAATTGCCTTCACATGGAATTTCAACGCCACGGCACCATAGTTTAACCGCGGAAATATCACCCGTATGTAAAATGTTAGCTGCCAACTGGAACATATCTTTAACCGGGGAATGAATCGGCAATGCACATGCATAATCCTCAAATTTGGTGAAAGTGAACGTCAATGTGAACCCAATGGTTGCATCAGCATGGCCGCCTCTCAACATGTGCATTGTGTTCTAATATAGGATACAATTATAGGACGTCAAATATTTTTAATTATAATTGATTCTTCAACTAAAATAACAAAACATTTCACAACATGACTACGTGCGAATCCATGAATTTACAATCGATCAGCAATCCGTCACAACATGACTACGTGCGAATCCATGAATTTACAATCGATCAGCAATCCGTCATTCACGCTATGAAATTTTAGTACGGGTTACAATTTTCGGGCCAAATAACCATTACATCTCTAAAATTTTAAACTAAAAAATTATATATCTGATTTTAAATTACTTGACATTAATATTTGGTTGGTTTTAAATCCCAACACATATTATTTATTTTAATGTTTAATAAATGTCAATTATAAGTTTATAACATTGGTGGTTTTCAAACCTAACAAATTGTTTTTTGTTTTGTCATGCATAACGAATTCGAAAACAATGTATGTTAATATTAATTTCGAATCGCTTTTCATAATTTCAATTTAGAAGATATTGTTAAGCTAAAAACTATAAGTTCCGTACGTACTATATATCTCTACAACATTATATCTACTAACTTATATAAATTTTATTTTCATTTAACTTCAATCAAAATTAACCCAAAACCGGGTATTTTCATTTCACTTCAATAAATTTGGTGGTGATTTAAATTGTGTTATATACAATCTATATTACTCTTTTTTATTAAGAAAATCGGGTATGCATGAATGACCACTCTACGTAACAACTTAAATATAAGTGTATAGTAATACACATTTGCATTGACATAGTTAAATTGTTATACATCAATATAACAAAACACTTACCGACATAACACATGTTACGACCTCGCCGGTAGGGGAAAACCCTAGGGAGAACGGGGTTGCAGTAAACGGTATGTAACTTGACATGCTTGTGTACGTAAGAGAGAAACTCAAAGGGGTTGTGTTCAACATACTTGCAAGTGTGTGATATAAGAACGAGAAGGGGCGATGCTTGTTGACTATGAAGGTGTATGGTGTGTGATTCTCAAATGTAATCACTTCAAATGAAACCAAGTCCGAATTTTGATTTGGGTCCATAATGATTTTGTGATAATGCGAGGGAATTATTTTGTGATATTGCGAGGGGGAAAAGAAAATGAAACAAGTTATAAAATGTCGTCAACTTGAAACAAAAGTAAAACTAGTAAATAATGCAAGTGATCGAAAGGTAATTCTCAAATTGTGTTTGAGGATATGTTTGAGGAGAGAAATATGTGTTGGAGGAGACAAAGGATGGTGATTATATAGGAGGTAGGGGGTAAAATGTGGGTGCTTTTGCATGTTATTATGAACATTAATCATTGTCACTGTATCAAGAATAAATCGACGAATAACAACTACAACGTCGCCCAGTACAACTTTTTTTGAACATACTGCAGTTGATAATTTAATTATATCAATTTAACTCCGTTTGCGGACTGTAGTTTGGTAAAAAAAAAAAAAGTGTACAATTTGTAAAAGTATTATGTAAAAAAAGTGTTTAAATTGTAAACACGAAAATAACGTTTCTGTAACACGCCTATAACCGATATTTCATAAGTCACATAAAAATTGTATTTATCATTGTTGATATTTAAAACAAGTGAATTTGAGTTATTTATTATCTATTACACTAGGCAATGCTTCTTTTTAAAAAACAACAATTGCCGTATAATTCAATAAAAAAAAATTATTTTCGGAAATAGGTAAGTAATAGTATAGGATTTAATTCAACATTGCAACGGTTATAGGTCAAAGAAACATGATATTTGTTGATTGTATAGGAAGCATTATATAGAAATAATAATTTACAAATATTTATTTAATGTTAAATTAATAATATATTTATGGACTTTTGAATTGATATTTTTTGAGGGTATATTCATGGAGTTGTGTTCTTTTAAAATACTTGTTTTAGAATATCCACTTCATATACTTCATATACAGAAGTACAGAACTAATACAAAAGTTGGCGATGTCAGACACTCAGAGTACAAACTACTTTAAATAGGTCTACCACCATGATTGTTCGACTAAAAGTATTGGCAGTTGATTTAAAAAAAAAAATTAAAGTATTGGGAGTTTGAGTTATATTGCCATTTAATGCATGTCAAATCCAAAAGTCTACATTTATCTGTTGAAGCCGGCATTGTCAGCGACTGAAGAAACATTTATGGTGGTAGATACAATTTAATAGCTATTTATTGCATTTTGTTTACGGTTAACTTGTTTGAGTTATATTGCCATTTAATTGCATATTTTGTGTATAACTTGTTGCATGTTAACAATTCGAGTTTTGTTTACCACAAGATGAAATTCCAAAAAAATGTGTGGAGTATTTGAAATATAAATGTTAATCACTTTCATATTACCACAAAATTGTAAAATATCTGAAGATGGAAACATTACGTATTTAATTAAGATGTGAGTAGAAAACTTCGAGTTTATTAAATTATAAACGAACTTACGTAAGAATGGTATATAGTAACAAATATAAGTTTTTTTTGGATCGAACATTGAGGAACCCCTTAAAAGCTCGACTAAATCGGGTCGAACAATTATAATAAATTAAATAATGAGAATAACAAAGCCCTCCATTAATCACATATATAGTACCAAATATTACAATCATCCGAATTAAAAACCAAAACTTAAACTAAAATTCGTTATTAAGTCATGAAAATGATATGAAATGTAATTTGCATCTGAAAAAATGAAAATTATATCAAATGTATTTTGCATCATACAATCTCTTTGAATTAGTTCCTTTTTACTAGTACAAATACACGCGAAATACAACTACCCTATTAGTGTATGATTGATGTTACACTGCAAAAGTTGAGCCATAATTGAAATGCATTAAATTGTGTTGGTTGGCACCAAACACTTAATGCCGTTTTGAGTTTGTTGTGAACAAACTGACACAATATATTTTGGGCAAAAAAACGACCAAACTTCTCTCGAGATATTCGGGAATTTAATGAAAATGACACTCAAATATTGCAGAGTATCAAAGTGTAGGCACTAAATCTAGATAAATATCGACATTTACTACTTCACAAAATCTAACTGTACGCCCTAAATCTAGTATAAAATCACGCATTTACTCAATGTATACAATTATTGTGCGGCGTGAAATAAATTATGCAAAATCACCACAATATGATTGTTTAAAAATGTAAAAGTGAAATGTGATTTAATTTATTCGTAATATTTATATGTCAGTGTTGTTGTTATTACAGTTAATAAAAAGAAAAATTTCATTTTTGGTACTTTGTTTATCCACATCTTTTTAATTATATTGATTGTAAGAATATAAAGTTATTTTTCGAACACTAATATTAAGTTAGGTACTAATAATAATATAACATTTAATAAAGACATTTATGTTTATTGCAAGTGTCAGTTATAAGACATTTATATGGGGTGGTTGGCAGACTATGTTTATTGCAAGTGTGGCAGCCGTGGGAGACTATCTTGATTAAATTATTTCTAATACGTATTGAGGGGACAATAGTGCACTACCAAACTAATCCTTGGTTTTATACTTTTTTATAATATAATTATTAGATATTCTTTCAATAAATAAAGATAGGAGAATACCAAATATTATGATCTAAAAAAAATTAAAGTTATCAAACAAATTTTATTAAAATTTAATTTACATTTGATGAATAGCACCCACGATAATGACCCTAGAATTTTCGATGTTTATATTTTAAATTCTCTACAAAAAGAGACTAGTCTCGCTATATTTTGGAAGCGAAAAAATAAATAAGTATAGTAACAAATGTACGAGAATAGTAAAAAAACAATTAAACATCTCAACAACTACCAACAAACAAATAGAAGTTGAGTGTCATGTCAAATTGAATGCATTTATTTCATCGCGCATTTCATCGCACTACTAATATTCATCGCACATAGTTTAAGTTTTTGACAATTTAACACCATATGTTTTAATGGTACTTTTTTTAATCTCCAAAATAGTTGAACAGGGATAATGCAATAAAGTCGATATTAAAATGATGCGGTTCTGACCTAAAAAAAAAAAAATATGATGCGGTTCTAAAATGACTTCATGACATATTGCCATAAACCAAACGCTTAGGGCTTATGCGGATAATCCCGAGTAATGAAGAGTCACATAAATGAACTCGCCTTGTGGTATCATGTCACCAACGGAACCATGTTGAGGCAATGGTTTAGAACGGGCCCACAGTTTCACGGCAAACCATTCCTCGCCGACTTCCAAAGATGCATCAATTAGTAGTTCAATCATTTGGGTGGTGACAAGTAAACATTTTGCAACTTTTTTCTCTCTAGGAAGTGTGTAAACAAAGGTGAATCCAACAAATGACGACGGAAAATTATTTATTCTACTCAGATAAATCACCTACAAAAAATGATAAAAACATTATTAGATTCAATGCCACGGATTACATAAAATCATGACATTTATGAAATGTACTCAATTTCTTAAACGATATATTACGAACCCTGGGAAAACAGAGTAATATTTGTGAGTGACTTGTAAAACCCAATGACCTAGGTGTCATCCATTCTTGAACTTCAACATCATCTTCCGGACAAATAAGAACATAGTGACCTTTAATTGTTGAGAATTTGGATGCATGGGCTTGTAAGACAACATGTAGAGGAATGTCATAGTGAACACAAGCACGATATAAGTACCCGGAATTGACATGAACAATACCGAAAGAACATAAGTCGGACGAAGACATTTGTGGTCGCAAAGTTTAGAGTAATGAAATGTAAGAAATTCGTTTATGAGAGTGGAACTTAAATTTTTTTTGATGCGGTAAGGATGTTGGATGTTGGTGGAAAAGGGAATGCAAGGGAAATATTATATAAATGAGTGTGGGGGGAAGGGGGGGTTGGCTCCTGTGTTGGTGGCCATGATAAAGAAGGAAGGAATAGGAGCAGAAATATATCAGCGTTTGCAAACAAAGAAACTAAAAATATTATACCTTCATTACAATAAATAGAAATTTAAAAAAAAAGGTAGTATATTTATGTCAGTAACTTCGAGTTAGCACAACGGTCATCATAATATCTTGCAAACCCCCGGTTCCAGGTTCGAATCCTTGCCCTCTACTCCCCCAGTTTCTTTTTGTTTAATTGTTAAAATTTGTCCGTTTGCAAAAAAAAAAACAGCGAAAATATGAGACCTTTCAAGGTAGGCTAAAATTTTTTTAATTATAATACATTATGTAATATTTAACTAAATAAAACAATATTTATTATTATAATTTTGTTACAGGGAATGGAGTACGGTTGTTGTATCGTATTTGTTCAATGGGTGGGATTGAATGTGGGTGGGGGGTTTTAAATGAACTCCAGTATAGGTAGTGATTTCATAAAATAGGAGTACATTATTATCAGTACCTTGAAGTTAGCAAATCGGTCATTTTATCACTCTTTCATACCGTAGGTCGTAGGTTCGAATCCATGTGCCCACCCCCCAGGATTTATGTTTTTTGTTTTCATGTATTCGTTTGCAAACAAATATAGCCAAATATGACACCTTCAAGAATCTTACGATGGAGTAGGCTAAGATAAAGCGATATTTTTAAAAAACAATTTGGTTAATGGGTGCCTGGGTGGGATGGAATGTTGGTGGTGGTGTTAAAACTCCATTATCATACTCCGTAGGTAATTTAATATATTAGGAGTAGAAATAAAATAGGTTTTTATTTGATTTTTATGGGATGTCTCTTTCAATGTTTTGGAAATATTGATTGTTTTTTTTTTTTTTTTTTTTTTTTTTTTTGTACTTTGTTGTGTGTTTCGGCTTTGTCGGGTTGTACTTGTTACACTTCCTTTTTTTTCTATGTTAGCGCCGAATTTCCAAAAAAAAAAAAAAAGAAATATTGATTGTTTTGATGATGGACTTATCTCGTTGTTGTTTGATTGAATCATTTGAAACATTATATGAGATATAAAGGGTATGATTGAGTTGTAGTTATAAAGATGGCTTACCATTCGAATTGCATGAAAATCGTATTACAAACTAGTCGTATAATTTTGTCATACTATGAAATGTGTATGACAATTCGATGATTTTGGTTTGTTGGAATGGTGTACAGTAAATCTTAAATTATGTGGAGTAGAGAGGATGGAAGTGTGAAGCATTGTGCGAAAAAAGACCTATGATGCTATCACATATCTGATCGAATGGTGTGTGTTTTCACGATGGACACGCAACCATATATACAAGAGTGTCCTTGTTCTGCAATACACTAATCCCTAGTCGTTGCCTAAATTACATAAGGAAACAATCACAATATATTATACTATACACATATATTTCCATATATCTAATACGTGATTATGTCGATTATGTTGTTATTGATATAAGGGTTTTTTTTAGATTTATTTGTTAGATATAATACTCTACATGCGGAATATGTGATGTATGTGGTACCCTCTACTTATAATTCAATGTTATTACAAAAGGATAAGCATAATTAACCATTATACCAGGGTGTCACAATGCTTATCGGCATCAAGAATAAAAAAAGAGGCTTGGGGATAGGAGGGGGGGTAAACAATTTGATGCCCCAACACGCCACCAAGTCAGCCGCCTTATAGGCTTCTATAAAGACGTTGATAGGTACATTTGTAATTTTGCTTTAAAGACGTTTATTTGCACTATGGTGATAAGTTAAATTCCTCGCATATTATTAGTAGCACATTTTTTGTTTTAAAATTAACGGATTTTCATTAATATCGTTGTCAAATGACACATACAACAAGAAATTAAACGATACAACAAACTTTAAAAATATGTTATTAAAACAATCCTTCGCTAATTAACAAAATTAATCACTCGCAGGTCGACATCTTTGCGTCTTTCATCAGCAGTAGAGGAGATGTAACTCAACAAATCAATTGACATAATTAACGATATCATTAGCTCCTCATTTGTACAACAATTATAAAACAAGTATAATAAATAAACTAAATATAAGATATTACATTTATAACAATCATAATTTCTAAAACAAAATATTTATCAAATTACATTACACGTTTGTTTTATATGTGTCCATAAAGCTTACACATTGGTTTTATATGTGTGCATAAAAAGCATGGATATATATATCTAGGGTTGACATGAAAACTTAATTTTAAGCAAAGCAAATCATCAACGGAGCATTAAATAACTGTTATGGGACCCAAACACGATAAAAAATTTATTTAAATACCACTCACTAAATCTGAGTCTATAAATACGGCATTATCCCTTGGAGTGTAAAAGGCAAAACAATAGAAATGGCAGAACATTCGAAAACTCAAATCGCCCCACCCTACTCGTACCACACTTTGCCTCTTCATTCAAGCAAGCCTGAGTTAGATTATTTAAACGTTATATACGAAATTCCCTTTACGATCAATCCCAACGTAAACATTAGTAGTTTAATACGTAGCTTAATATGTAGCCCAACCTATAATGGTGGGGGTGTCCTATGTGACATGGTTATGTACAATTCAAGCATTGGTCCAACTCCGGCGCACTACCCTCATCTAATGGACACTGCCGGACTACCTGAGGTTTTTAGGATCTTCCTTGTTTGGTGTATGTCTAAAATTCATATGGACGGCAGTCCTCAGATACTACCAACTGGATTGGAGGGTTTAGTTGATCCAAAACCAAGATTAAGCAAGAACATCCCAGTTTACTGTATTGGACAGCATCAAGTAACTGTTTTGCTTGGAGGATTCACCGATGGGATCGAGGTGTTCAAGATATCAGAATCTTTGGCGTACATGTCCATCGACATACGCAAGATGATGTGTACTGATTTCGGCATACCCCATATCACCACAGCCTATGAAATCGAATTTGATTTCGGATCAAATGTAGATGGCAGTCCAGAGGCGCTTCCATTTGAAAATGTTGTTTGCTGGAATGCACGAGGAATAACTCGTCCATCATTTCCAGTACACATGGAATATATCATGAGTTCCCATAATCCAGCTATAATCATCATCACTGAATCACGATGCACAACGATGCAGTGCTACAATGTTATGAACTATTTCCCACTGTATCAATGGGAGGTGTTTGATGACCATGGTCTAAGAGATGGGGTGGTTATTATGTGGAAACCTTCTGAACTGCAAATGGAACTAAGACACTGTATAGGGGAAACCCTTATCTGCGAAATTGTTGTTCAGGTAATAAATAATACATTATGTTTTGTATAGAGTGTTAATAAACACTTCAATTCAACGCTGTAATTACTCTTTCATGGTATTATTTATCATTGGGTGCTAATATTAATGTTGTGTCCTGGTTATATAGGGTGTTGGACATCCAAGCGTTCGGAGGAAATTGTTTGCTGACTTGTTGGAAGCGGAGTGTCTGGAGACTGCTTTAAATAATTAGAAAGGAAGCTAGTAGGAACGTCCAGTATGGGCACCTGTAGTTTGTGTTTAACATGTTGATTTGCAGTTTTAAATTATGTATTTCTTTTAAAACGGTTCAATTAACTTTGGGTCGATTATCTCAACTTTTATTTGTGTATTACATTATTATATCACACAGTGTCTATTAAACATGAACTATACATTTATTTGTACGATCTAAGTAAGACAAAACATTTTAGTGATAATTTGTTGGAACTCCAAATAAACTTGTGGTACGTTAAACAATGTTGGAACTCCAAATAAACTTATTAATATGTCCAAAGACAATAACATTAGTGATAATTTGAAAGTGTCACAGATTTATTATTACTTCACGTAAAACAACAGCCTAGTACAACAGCCAACACAATAAATAATATCAATTTCAAACAAATAACCATGGATTTGAAGGACTTCTCAACCACTTGAACAAGCACCGCTGATGATGGATCATTTTGAACAATAGAATTACCTTCCACAATTGGTTCATGAAATCTAACAATCCTTCCTTGTGGGTTCTTCAATATCAAGTGATTTTCACCAAACCACATGAAAAAATGGCAGAATTTGCACTTAAAGTAACCCTTTCGGGGATTGTCATATGAGTTTGATATGGATATTGGGAGATTTTTCCCACACTTGCACTGTTGGTTATTGAATTCAATGGTTTCGCAGGGTTCACTAAAATTTGAAAAAGATTGGGAAGACTCGTTAGTCGACATATTTTGGATTGGAGAACGTTTTTCATTTATGTTCATGCTTGTCAATGATTTTTGGTTATTTATACACATTTCAAAAATATATCCACAAATTTTACTTAGCATGCGAAGGCCCACATTATTTATTGGTTCAAAGTTCGATACACTTTTCAACGGTCACTTTAGCATTAAGTAATGACATTATTGATAATAGTTGGTAGTTGGACCGCACTTCTCATCAGTCATCACTCATCCAAAACTCCGGCAATGGAGCCAGTAGTATCCCTTCCCGTGCGTACTGGATTTTCTAACATATACGTGTATATAAATATAAAAATATTATAAATATTATAAATATTATATATAAGGGTATTTATATAGCGCCCTTGTCTAACAGACACCACGTAAATGAATTTCTCATCATCCACAATGTCTAATGTCATGTTTTTTATACAGGGGGGGGCAAGTTCTTGTGAAATTAGGATAGGATATTATTTTTCCTTAGGGGTCAATGAGAAATTTGAATTGATGTACAATGATTACTCATTCAGAAAGTGTATACCACCAGATAAATTCCTTTTAGCTGTCAATGGTGAAATACTTGAACCATTATCAACCCCATCTAGTCGGGGTCTTGTTGTGGGTTCTGATTTCATTGTGAAAGTGTCGTTGAAGCCCGAATATCTGGTAAGTTAAATTGTGTATAATTTTGTTCATTTTCTTTTTCCGGTAACATGAATTTATCGTGCATTTTTAAAATTTGGAGTAGTAATATTAAATCTTACTTTCTACATGTGTAGCCACAAGATGAAGACAATTTGAGAGCTTTGAATATTGCGACAACAGATTATGTTTTCTTCAACATAACGTATGGTTGGCACAAAAATACGACACACACTTTCGCCCTAAAGAAGTCTGATCCCTTTAATCTGGCGGTTGAGATATGGATTTCAAATAACAAATGGATATCGGAAATTCCTAATACTTTTTTAGCTTACCAAAAGAGGATGGCCGTTGGGGTCAATCACTTTAACAATTATGTAAACGTTGATGTTTTAGCGAAAATATCACAGCTGGAAATTAGCAATGGGGACTTCATTAACGTGAAAGTTTTGCCGCCTTGTGATGCTGTTCCAAATTTTCCAGTGTATGATTTACTTTCATAGTAGTTTCACATTTTTTAAGTAGCCTATACAAGAATAACGAAATGTTTAGAGCTTTTTTCATCATGTGTATTTGTAATCAACTTTTGTATCATCCGGTTTACACAAGAAAAATCTAAGTCACCGATTAAACAATACAATAAAAGCAATGAGGATTAGAGGGGTAGCCACCTAGGGTAATAAATTGATATAGCTATTTCTGGTAAACGTATTGCAGCTCCAATGAATTTAATGGACATTTATGGCAATTAATGCGAGTTGATGGTAGACTGGCAACCGTTGCTAGCTTGAATAAATGGGGACAAAGATTAATAGTAATTGGGTTTATTTAATGAGTATTTATTGAAGGTAATTTGGTTTTAATAATATTGGATTAATTTTATTAAGTTAACCATGAGCATCACTCAGTTAAAATACAACAAATAAAATTTTATCGGTAATTTATCGAATTATACGAAAGCATATACGGAGTATATAAGTTCAACGAAATTGACTTCTGTGATGTGAGTGAGCACCTATAAAATATTTAAATGGTTTCAACTTTGCTGAGATAAAAAAGGTACCTATTAACCTATTGATGATATGTACAAGTTTACTGAGAGTGCTTAAATGAAGTATGACTTTCGTGTATTACATTTATGGCTATTTATGGTAAGATAAAAAGCGTACTTTATCTGGTAATTGCAGACCTAGGGGTTAGGTGCTGGCGTATTGCATGCGTGCATTAATGATTGAAATACCAAGTATTTGTACTGTCCAAGGCGATGTTTGATCTTGTAATTATTTTGGGTTATGTAATTATTTTTTAGGGTTGAAAACCTAGATCCTTTGGCCTTTAGTTTTTTTTAACACGAGAATAAATTACTATTTTTCAAATATATAGTACTATAAAGTGATAAATACAGCAAAGACTATCCACAATGGGAGGGCAAAGGGGGGTAGGGCAAGGGTAAAGGGCAAAATTTAAAGGGAAAAGAAAAGAGAGTGGGGCAAGAAAATAGATTTGGCAAAGAAAAGAGCTGAGGCAAAGCAAAGAAAGGAGAGAGAATTGAAAAACTTGTGTTTTTTTCCTTTTGTAACAACTTTTTTTGGCATTGTAAAAATTTCAAAAAATAAAAAACTTAAAATCAATAGTTATAATTTTCCGTCCTCTATAAATAGAGACCACATTTGGTATATTTTGTGATAAAACTAAAAAAAATACGTAAACATATTGTTTTGATGCCCTAGGGCAAAGAAGGGCGCCATTGTGCCTAAATAGGGCAAAGAGTTAAGGCAAGACAATCAAAAAATATTTTTCGATATGTTGCCCTGAGGCAAAGGAAGGCACCATTCTGCTATTCCGGTTTATTGAATTGAAACAATTTATGTAGGAAAATATTTATTTTTTTATATTTGTTTGACTTTAACAATGTTTGACATGGTTCCCATAGGAAAAAAAAACATTTTCAATTTTCATGGAGAAAAAGAATTCATGTGTAAATATGTAGCAGTATTTAATTTATGTTAATTAAATTAGTACAATAACGAATGGCATTTAAATTGAGTTTAACTTTGTTCGGAAAGTAAAATAATATCAACCTTTGGAAAATGTTTGACTCTTCTGGAATACGATTTCGATTCCCTATTAAAAGTGTATACAATTTTGTATTCTTTAGGACGTTTTTAAGATTCATATTTTGGTGGTACGGACTCAAATATTTTTTCGCCAACCGTTTAATAAACTGAAATGATAATAGATAATCAAACTCAATATAAATTACATAACAATAAAGTTTTCAAAATCCAAAACATGAATGCATAGAGTACTGTAAAATACAAAAGATTTTAATAAACTAAATCTTTTAACTTCTTCAAGAGATGTCCATGATTTAAGTGTTCCGCTTCATGGCATGCCATCCGACTTATCTGTTGCATAGCTCCATGATCCCATAAACGTCCTAAAATCACCCATGGCTAGTTCATACGGTGATGCTCCGCCCTGTCAATTTCATTATAACATCATAACATCATGATTTGAAAGTAGTTTATTACGAATAAATTAGTATAAGAATTTAACTTCATAATGATTGATAACATACCTCATTTCCGACAATTGCTCCTCGATTCGGAGTTACGAGTGCAGATCCGGATGCAGTCTTAAGACAACAAAAAACAGTTACAAATTTGTACCACAACTGAAATTCATATCGTAACATGTTTGTATTCTATTTGAAACTGGTAGATGAAGATTTGAGTTCGATAAACAATATTTGTATACCTGATTATTAGCTTTTTCACTACGAGCAAGCGGTGATGGTGGAAGGATATTATTCCTACCATTCCTGGGTTTACGCTTCCTAATAACCCTAGCATTCCCCATTGAATTATTGTCCTGTTTGCATACAAATACATTCTTCAGCAATATGTACATACAGTTATATATATATATTCAGTTTGGTATAAAACACATACCACAGCACCAGGTGTTCTCTTCCTTCCCTTTTTGCGTCCAACAAGTTCTTCTATTGCCTTTCTCCTTTTGGTAACCTTGCTCGTACACAATGGAGGATCCACCAAATTACTTGTCGGGGTCAAGCTTATGTTGGGATTAGCGTTAACACTATCACCAGGGGTACATTCTACGCCTGATTCCATTGCAGATGCGCTACAACTACCTACACCATAGGTATTGGCTGCATCATTCAAGTTACTGTCATGCATGACTCCGTTCATCTCAGAAACTACGCGTTTCATCTCTACTAGGGACGTTATGACAAATTCACTTGCCTTCACGCTAACCATAGCTGCATTACCAACTCCTTCAAATGTCTCCTGCATCTTATCAAATCTCAAAACCTCGGCCGTCTTAGTCGGATCGTGGTACGCCACTTTAACCTGGGTGTGCTTGCGATTTATATCTTTACGCCAACGCCTTAGTATGTACTTTTCAGGAACTTCTTGTACATCAAACATGTCCATCACACAAATACAATGACGGCATAAGATCCCACTGCACTCAAACAACTTGCATTCACAGCTAACATCGTGTGTTTCCTTGTTAAATTTTATCTTAACGTCCCTCTTATCCTTAGTACAATACGTTTCGCGACAACCCTCAGTGTGCAGCCAAACCCTATCTCTAAGAAGAATCTCAACCTCCGTGTCAGAAATGTCAGTGGTCCTTCCATACGTACAATACAGTACATGCTGGCACTGTCGCTGGAACTCCCTAAACATCTTGTTCGTGTACAATTTCTGGTACACTTTTTCATATACGAACTTTGTACTAAGACCAATAACCCCCCTGGAACATGATTCATCCCACGCTTTCTCACTGCTTGCTCTTTTCTCCATTGCATGGCAGTATTGCTCCACAAACTCATACAACCTAGTGCTGTTGTTCACATAATCATCAAAAAAACTATGTATGCTTTCAACACGTTGAGTCGTCCTCATTCCTGCCCAAAACAGGTGCTTTGTGTAGGCAGGAACCCACATATGCCTTTCAATGTACAGACCCTGTAGCCAGTCATCACTTTCAAGCACATATTCTTTCATCACTGATGCCCAACGATTCTCAAATTCATCATCACTAAATGAATCGTATATAACATTTTTAACCGCACTATTCATAGAAGAGAAACGAGGATGCCTACCTAGCTTCAGAGGCAATTTCTTCAATATATGCCATAAACACCACCGATGTCTCGTATTCGGCATAACAACTTCAAGGGCTCTCCTTATAGCAGGTGCTTGATCTGTCAATATACCCCCAGGAGCTCTTCCCTCCATACATGAAAGCCATGTCTTGAATATCCATTCAAAGCTCTCAGTTGTCTCTCGAGTAATAAGAGCACATCCCAAAAGAATTGTCTGTCCATGATGATTCACCCCAACAATGTTTGCAAAAGGCATTGCATACTTGTTAGTCAAGTAAGTGGTATCGAATACAATGACATCGCAGAATTCACGGTAAGCCGCACGGCTTCGTGCGTCTACCCATAACACTTCTTGGAGTACATTTTCTTCATCATGTCGTATGGCAAAGAAGAAGGCTGAATTGTCTTTCTTCATCCTATCAAAGTACTTCATCATTGCATTTGCATCTCCATCCTTCAACCTAAACTTCCTCTCCTTTTTTACTTCCTCCCTTAGATCCTCCACTGTGACAGGCATGTTATCGTAGCCATTTCTAGATGAAGCAATCGCTGCATGGATTTGACTCACACTAAGACCTGCCTTTCGATACGATTTTAGGGTCCTCTTAATATCATCGGGTACTACACGATTGCTCTTGATAAACTTTGCCTTACTAGGTGTAGGATTATGGTTAGAGTGTTCTAGAATTACTCGTTTTATGTACCAATAACCACCAGGTTCAGTTTGTGATGCAAATAGCTGAGCAGGACAATTACATTTCTTCGACTTTACAGGGCGTCCTAGTACAGCAACCCCTTCAACCGACTGAACTTTACCAAGCTTCTTATAGGTAGGTGGTTTTCCCCAACACTCACACCTCCACAAAACACACTTAACAACACCATCTTTCTTCGAAGAAGATGGTTTACATACGCCAAAGCCTTGAGATTTAGCGTAATTCTTGTAATAAATCTCAACCTCTTGCCAGCTCTCAAAGGCCATTCCTACGGTTGGTACTTCCTTCACGACACCACCCTCCATAACAGTTAACGTCTTCTCGGGGGTTTTACATACAATATTAACATTGACAGGGTCTTCATCATCAATCAAAACCTCGTTAGTGTAGTTATCGGCCATTTCAAGAGTATCACCAACTAAGGGCTCCGCATCATCCACTACACTATCAACTACATCGACCGCTAACAAAGGATTTAACCGAACTTCATAATCATCTTCGTTGTTATAGTCATCCGTCAAGTCAACAGCATAACCAACTAAGGGATCATCACCACCCATACAATCAACTACATCGACAGCTACCACTGGATTTAACATAACTTCATCGCCATCTTCACTGTTATTTATCTGAAAATTTTAAAGCTAAACCCCCTTAAAAAATATGCACATTCCACTAAAAAAACATGGTTCAGCAGTAAAAATAACTATATTTCATGCATGCATGTACAAGATTAATAACTATATTTCATAACCAATCAAGCCTTTTCATTCATTCCATGTGTCTATTGACAAAATACCCATTCAACTTAAAGTATTACCTAGATATACGGCTATAAGATTTAACCAAATAGACCAAATTTTCCGGGTTATTTAAAAGAACGGTTCATAAAAAAATTTTCACCACCTCAAATAAAACCAATACCCCTTTTTTCCCAATTTCCCATTAACAACCATGCTCGACATATCATCATTTGCATAAAATCCACAAAATTAAGAATCTTGATCATGGCAAATTTGAAGTTTCATGATCGTAGTTTTTCATCTTTACGACAAATTTGAAACCTTAAGCCTTTTTTTTTTTACCAATATCTTATTTTCATAATCATGACGGTTTCGAAACAAATACCACGTAAACCCTATTCTGATTATTATTGCATAGTTCGATTTGTGTTATGTTTCTCTTTCTCCAAATTTCAGATTTCCGGAGACTGATTATATGTTTTTCTTTCTAATTTGGATTTTTTATTTTTATACAAATTGAAGTTAAAATTTAAATATGGAAAAATAGTTTCCTTCAATGTGCAGATATTGGTTCAATAAAATTGAATACATACATTAATCAAACAAAAAGGAACATGAAACTCAGAAAAATGAAATGTTGGACCGAATCGAGTTTATGGTTTCGCAAATAATTGGGTATTTGGATTGGTTTAATAATTCTAAAATATATTTGTTAAACTTATTTGTTTGGCAAGTTTATAATCAAGATTGTCATTCATAAAATTAAAATTACATTATTCGATCATAGGTATTATCTTGAGTGGAAATCTGACTTTCTTTATAGATATATCTTCAAATGTATGAATCAAACAAAATTTAAAATAAATAATACTATATTATAATTGGTTTACCTCCATAACAATCCGCAAGAAGGCTCTTCGAAATCTTCAAAAAACTTTGTAAAGATTTCCAAATTTGTATGAATCAAAGAATGCAGAAGACTATAAATTCAGATATATTGACAACTATAAAGTACGGTTGGGTTCAGAGCATTTAAACCACCGAAGTATACGGTTCAATAAATGTAATAATACTGTATCCAGTATTTCACCCACATTTTACTTTGTACGCAGGAGAAGTATTCTACCGAGGTAAATGCATCACGTGACTGGCACATGCTTAATAAATTGCTTATTAGTCCCTAAGATTGCTAAATGCATCGATCGTCGAGATTGATTTCCCGGCCCTCCTCATATCCGTGCTATTCAGAGGGCCGGGAAATCGATCGCGACGATCGATGGATTTAGCAATCTTAGGGACTAATAAGCAATTTATTACCCACGTGACTCTCACGTGGTTCATTTATTTTCGCTTAGAAGGCCTTTCATGCTCTACGTACAAATTCGTATGCATACGCGGTAAATACAAGATTTTCTTAGTAAAAGGGCCACCAATTTTGAACATGAACAGTTTTAATGGCAGGAACAATTAATACAAAATACTGTTACATGCAATAGTATTCCTCTCAAACTGTCAGCCCCCACCATTCCTTTATTCCTCTCAAGAGTCTCAACCTTTCATTTTCTACCTACTCTTCTTACTCCGTATCAATCATTTTGTAGTTATCAAAAAGATCCGAACCCTTATCAAAAAAAAAAATATTTCCGGTGGGAAGTTTTGTGCGAGATCCATCCGAGAAGGTAAGTATAATATTGTTTACAGATTGGTAAATACACTTGAATAATTGGGCAAAATTTTTGGGGATTTTATTTAGGGAAAATGGGTATATTAAAATTGGGGGAATTATAAATTACATATAGTCTTCAATTCGTTAATTAAGTAGATTTCTATTGCATGTGTATGTTTATTGTATGTAGTAATCGCAGCATGTAAAATTCAAATGTGGACAATTATATAATGGTTGTTTATATGTTCTTTAAACAAATAATGTTGTAAAATAATCAGCGCATTGATCCTTGGAATTTGTTCGGACAGATTAATATATTGGTATTGAATTTTCATTGAGCATTGCATATTTGTATGTCCGTAAAAGTAATGTATTTCATGGTTATTTGATTTAGCGGGATGGTTAGGACAAGGAACATGACCAGACTACAGACGGGCACACGCATGGGGGGTGATGCTGAATTTATTGACAATGTAGTGGAAGATGAGGAGGAGGATCATCAACAACAAGAAGATGAGCAGGAGTATTTTCAACAGCGACCGGCAGATATTGAAGATTATGGTTGTATGTCAAACATTGGAAGTATGGAGATGAGGTTCTCAAGGGAGAGAATAGAGAAATCCCGGACACACCCTCAGATTTCTAAGCTGCGGAAACATTTGAGGAAATCGAGCAGGTAATCACCTGTAAGCAAGATTTTGTATATGAAATGAAACCTGATTTTCATTAGTTAAATTGATTTACCCTTGATTTGCAGGTCAAAGGCAATCATTAAGGTTGGGGAGGTTATAGCTTGCGTTGATGATTGTAAGTCGGTCCTTGAGGGCGGAATGAAGTTGCAGGTAAATAAAAAGTTGTATAAAACTTGCTGTGGTATGTGCAATTAAAACTTTTTAACAATGATTTTTTGCTATGCAGTATGTGCAATTATGTTCTACATTGTACACTAAGTCTTGGATGAGCGAGTTTAGGGGTGACAAAAAGCGATTTATGACCACACCCGTGGATGAGGTTCGTTTTCTTTTGCATGTGTTACCTTTAATAGACATGACTGATTAACAAAGATCTTAGTTTCCCAAATTTTAGTAGATAGGTCGTAAAATAACATTGGTGGTTATCTCTGTGTATAGATTAGTTTCAACAACAAGAGCTCTATGATGAGGACGATTAAAGATATTGTTGCAAGTGATGATTTCAAAATGTTTGGCAATGTTGGATTGAACGACATATATGTTGTAAGTGTGTTTATGTTTGTAAACCATATTAAGGATGACTATTAATTATGTTTATATTACTTTGGATGATCTTTGGTCTAAACTTGTTGCCAGATCTATATACCGGTATATAGTGGAGTTAAGTGGTGGGGGCTAGGAATATCCATTGAAAGCAAGGAGATATGGATCATTGATATACTCCGATCACACCAGAGTTCAAATATGAAATCCAAAATGGTATAATTCTAATTTGGAATCCTTGATGTGGTGCACATATGAAATGCTAAAATAATAATGTTAATTTATAGGTGCGATTTTGCCATCGTCTACTTCGAGGTGTGGGTCTAGGAGCATTGGTGGAATGTCCTACATCATTTTCGAGTACTCGGAGTTTGGTATTTGATGACCAAGAGGACATGTAATAGCATTTGTGAAGCAGTCATTTTACCTCTATGAGTAGATATATCATCTTTGACCTCTTATCAGTTTGTATATATGTATGCAGAATTACACCTGATGAGACTGGAGTGGCAATGCTGGCCGGAATGAAATTGTGTGCGTATGGATATGTTGAAAAGATAGTGTTGGTACGTATTGACTATAGCGACAACACATGAACATATAATAGTTTCACTTTGTTGAGGTAGAATGACATTGAAGATGTTGTTTTGCAGGGATCAATGCTAATTGAGCGTGAAAGGATATTGACTGAAGATGTTTTTTCACTACATAATGTCATTTGCGATAAGTTGAAAAAGGAACTACGTGGGGTCCGGTACTACCGTCGATAGACAAATGCATATTTTAATTCACAACCTTTAATAAGGTGTATGTCATATATGCAAGTATTGGTCATTATTATGTTTTTAAGCATACAGTATTTACTTTATGATTGCAGACAGTATAATTATGTAACTGAATTTGCTAATAATTAATCTGAAATTAGGGAAATGATCCGGTGGGATCCTCTGGTGTTATCATATATTTTGGCATTCTAGGCATCTCAAATCTACTTTGATTTGTTTATATATCTACTTTGATTTGTTTATGTATCTACTTTGATTTGTTTATATACTCACCTAATGGGTTTCGTGGTTGCATGATTTTACCTCGTTTTTACATTGAAACATACGTATCGAAAACAATGCATTGGCCATCAAACCCGTATTTTGGCAAGTACATAACCAAAACGTATTGAGATAGTGTAAAGAAACAAATGGTTTGATTATTGCTCAAAATCACACCGAGTATGATATTGCTAATATGAATAGCAACGTACACATTCAAAAATGTAACGTTAACCGAGTAATAATAGTGATCAGACCAATAACGTTAACTAACAAGCATTGATTAAGTCAATAAGTAAGCGACAAAAATATAACGTATAGGTATTAACTAAGCATTTAAATATCAGAGGTTGTTAAAAATATAGCGACCATTCGCAATGAACTAATAAATATTCCTATTAAACAAACAAGCATTCATATGAATGATCAAACTCACTACCATTTGTGTCGTTGTAACGACCACTAACACGAAACTAACAATTATTAATGATCAAACTCACTACAATTTGTTTGGTTGTAACGACCATTAACACGAAACTAACAATTATTAATGATCAAAATAAAGAACACATTTATATTCAATCCAGCATTCATATTGAAATAATGAGCATTTGTGTTAAACTAATGAGTAATGGTATGAAACGCCATAAATTATGAACAATTAAGTATATTACGATGTATAATCAATTGGAATGTAGGTAGCTAAATTTATTGAGTTTCGAAAATACTATTAATTAGCAAGTATGGTGCTCTGATAAGATGTAATTAGGGTATTGAATGATAATAGTTGTCGTGTTGTGTTATTGATGAGGGGTGAACCCCTATTTATATCGTTACAATAGATTGTACCGTAAGGCGGAGATATTCTCCATTATACTATTCCTACCATAAGTCTAATATTCCGTAATCATATTCCTAATCCAATATAGGAATATTTCCTTAATTCTCTAACAAATAGGTTTAAAGTAACGAGTATTGGTATCAAACTATTGAGTTAGAAAGTTCAGACAATAACCGCTACACTAAATCGAAATTGATGATATAATTCCACTTACATTTTGTTTTATTGTATTTAACCCCCACCACCACCCAATATAATTATTTTATTATAAACCTCATTTTACAAAATCGAGAACTTATACTCTATTATTGCGCCTTAATAATTATATATGTTACTGAAGATATCTTAAAATATACTCTGTGTAATTTATTTTCAAATATCAAACAATGAATGTGGCCGGGTATAGTAACTTTTAAAAGAGAGCAAATAAATAGTACACTATCATCTATATTAATCAGAATGTAAATTTGACTACGACTATGATGAAAATGAATACACACATGAATGATGGCCTTGGCTCATATGTATCATTGTTGTTTTCCGTCTCCAATCTCTTAAAAAAAAAAAAACACACATGAAGTGGATTTTAACTAATAAAGTGCACCATAGTGTCATATACCATCGAACCGATTATTTAGTCCTTTGCCCTTAAGCGAGCAAAAACACCATTGCGGGTAGCCTAGGTCGACCAACAAAAAACCTTTAAAACCTGCACCGTATCTAGTCGCGTCCCATAAAATTTGATCATTTATAAACTTTGACTGAAGTTTCACCATATGGACACGGTTAGCTAAGCTGAATGTTAACTTCATACTTCGTTCGTCCCACCTCATCATAGTCGATCAATTGGAATAGTATAAGATAAGATAAGAATAAATGGGAATATTATTGTGTATTTTGTGCATTAATATCAAATTTACCCAATTCGATCAATTGAGATGTTTTTGTCCTATCGCATACGGAGTATTAATAATTCGTAACACTGGACCTTAAAAAACTAACAAGCATATGCTACATTTGGACTGCAGAGACTAAAGTTTAGGTGGTTGTTTTCATCAAAATTCATTAATCAGCATTAAATATTTAAGTAAAATTGATACTTATTAAGTTGTTTAAATTTAATCGAATTAGGCATAACTCTTCTAAAATAATAGTTAATTACATATGACAAATTTACAACGTAAGAGGGCAAACGTCCAATGTTGCACGGGTCTACGATACGACTAGTTCAATTTCATTGGATCATAAAACATACCTCTGACTTGAGAAAATTTAGTCAATTGTAACGAAACGAAAGTTTCCTTAAAATCACTTACGGTAATAAACTCTCAATATTTCCAAATCAAATAAATTTTCATTATTAAAACCTAATAAATGATTTAAAAAATACTCGTATGAAATTAACCTAATTAATTATGAGTTAACCACATAACGGTCAAGAGCCATGTATTCATTTAATAATGCTTTTAATTATTTACCATAAAAAGTCTACATTTGACTCGGCGTTTGGTAACCACATTGCACTTTATAAACGGATGTTGGTTTACGCTACTTCATATTCTCATTTAAACGAAATATCTTTGTCCCCAAAATAAAAAAATCAACACAAGAAAGCCTCCTTCTCTACCATCGCCGAAAATGTCGTCAAACAAATCTCAATTAACCTCCACAGCAATGTCTTCCATTGGGAGCAAAAAACGAGAAGAAAATGAAGTAACTTCTCACCAAGTCATCGAGATCAGCGATGACGACACAAATACGGCGTCGGAAGATGACGCATCGCGCGAGTCACAAGCAACTTCAGAAATGGATAGTTCAGACAAGGAATGTTATGATCGGTTAAAGGATCTATTGGTTGAATTGACAAGCGAAAAAAGAAGTACTGCCAACCCACCATTTGAGGCTGGCGAATCCTCGAAGAAGGCTACTACACCAAAGGGAAAAGGAAAAAAGGTAGTTGACGAAAATGAAGATGATGAAAAAGAAGTTGATGATTATGAACAAGATGACAAGGAAGATGAGGAAAATGATGATCTGGATGAAGATTTTCTTAATGATGACGACGACATTGAGGAAGGAAAAGAAGATGAAAATGACGATGAGGAAGAAGTTCGTGGGGGATGGGATGACGAAGATGATAAATATGATGATTTTGAGGATGATGTCATGTCGGATGGAATGGACCCAATGATGGACGAGGATGAGGACGACGAAGACAACAGCAGAGGATCCCCACCAGCCTCCCCTCAATCATCCCCCAAAAGGGAACAATCAGATGATTTCTTTGATGATTTATCTGATTAATTAAAATGCCAGGCGAGAAAGTTGTCGTACTTAAAGTTGGTTTATGTGTCATGTTTTCTTTACTAAAAGTTATCTACATCTTTTATGGTTTAGTAGTTGTGGTAGTAACAATAGACAGTTTTAATTTTACTTTGTTTGTGCAATGTGTGATGTGATTATGTTGTTGTATGCAATTTCATTTGGGTTAATTTTCGCAGAATCACTAATTTATGTGTATGTGAACCTTTTAAGTATATGAAGTATTCCAATGGCTACAAAAATATATTGTAAACGAAATTGAAATTTAAGTGATGGCGAGCATCTTTTATGTGGACCCGAAGGCGGATATGTAGCATAACACATCATCTATTTCACCACTTCAACAAAATTACGGAAAATTAATTTAGGATAAATTATAAATTACTGCTATAAACTACAAATGTACATCATCCTGATTTGTTGAGTACATGTACATATGTAAATTAAGATTTCAACCAATCACCAACCTCAAAATCGAAATCCCTGGCTTTTAACAAAGCCAGAAATTCATCATCATTTGTTGAGGGGGGGAAATCATCTACAAGTATTGGTTTTATGGGTGGTTCATAACCGTACCCATAGTCAAAATTCAATGCACATGGCTCAAGCTCCAAATCAGAAAATTTATATATAGACCTTTCCGGTTGAACTAAGCCCCTTTCCGTGGAACATTGGTGTTGAGGTGAGGGGTCAAAGTTTGTCACAGCACGTGGTCCTCGTAGTTCGACTGCAGCCTTGTCGTACGCGTACGCTGCTTCCTCCGGCGTCGCGAAACTCCCTAACCACTTTTTAGACCCGCTTATTGGATCCCTTATCTCCGCGGAATATCTTCCCCACTGCCGCAACCGCACACCTCTGTATTTTTTAAAAGGAACGTGGTTTGGAATTCTAGGACCGGAGTTTTGTTTTATCTTCGGTTGAGTACATGCGTTGGCGTACGCGAACCCTGCTTCCTCGGCGGTCTCGAAAGTCCCAAGCCACGTCTTCTTCCCGCTTCTAGGATCTCTTCTCTCCGCAGAATATTTTACCCCACACCTCCTTACACCTATGTATTTCTTAAAATAGTGAACGATTGTTTGACTATTCCCGATTCCTCCTTTTGACAAGGAATCATTTGAGTCCAACTTGAAGGAGGGTTTGTTAGTATCGGGAACAGATGTATCCAATACAAATTGTAACTCATTTACATGCTTAACAACCCCAAAAGATTTGCTCATTGAGTTGTCATCATTGTCGGAATCAGTGGCATTATCGTCAAGCACTGATATACGGAGAATACGCGGGCAGGATATCAGTCCAGGATTGTCATTAACATTGTTGGTAAGGCTCGGGTGCTGAATGTGCTTTGAGTGCCCCATTTGAGTATATATTATTTTCAAAATTGAGTAGTAGTACAGAGATAATTGGTGTATTATATTTTGATGGAGTAGACAGATAAAACTTTACAAAGGGTAGAATTATTGAGGGGGGGAAGCTTGAGATGGGAGTGATCCAAGTACGCACGTAAACTTTATATTGAGAATTATATTAACTGTATAGTAAGACATTAAAAAATCATTTGTTGATAGATTGCTCTAGGGCATAGCATAACATCCCTGCGGGTACCACTCCGTATATAAAATCTATTTATTTAATATCAGTGGGTGTATGATAACTTTGAATGTTTATAATTTTACTTTACCAAGATTTAAGTTATTGAAGGTCTTAGGTTAAAAAAAAAATGTCAAAAAAGAAATATATAAAATTGAATAGATATTGAAATTGGGGAAAATCTCTGTTGTTAAATTCGTAATACATGTAAAAATGAATATCTATACGTACAAAAAAAAGTTTTGATCTATTGGTATACTAATTCCCAATCATTCAGAAGATATTGGTACAAAAAAAAGGAGGGAAAGCTCAAAGTCGTCTTTCAAAGGTTCCGCATTTATAATTTTAGTTTTTACATTATCATTCGGATCATATAATTGTAAAACAATTTCATGTGCAAATTGTTTATAAAACCTTGGCAAATTAAATAGGGCTATGTTTATTACAGTATCTGACAATTAGGTGGCTAGTGAGGTAGGTGTAAAGTTGTATCTTACTATAAATTTCAACTCATTGAGTGTAGTAAAAGTATACGAAAAAGTATGCGAATTGAGTATATACGATAAAGGTGTGATGTGACTGGTAATAAATAAACTGTAGTATATTGAAGTACGTTTGTCAGTAGTAAGTAGACTAAAGTCAGTTCATTTAATGCCTCGACTTTACTAGATATGGTAGATTTTCTTAGCAAAAAAAACGAAGAGTCAAGTACAATGTACATATCATTTAAGGCATGCAACAATGTACATTGTTGGTTCTTGAAGTCCACAAGTGATAAAGACAGCACATTGGTTTTTGAAATGACTTATCAATGGTTTGCATGGCCATTAAAGGAATGTACAGTGAATCTTCAGCAAATATTCACGGCAAATCTCTTGCAAATCTGGTAAATCTTGAATATTCCCCCCCATACCACGCAACAATGCCACGTTTTGATACGGTTCCAATTTTCCAAATACATTTGTACACAAAACATACATGGATTGTATAAATATTTGTATTTATTTAGGATATTTAAATTTGTTAAAAAACATATACAAAAATTGACCGGAACATTGCCCTAATCCGATACGAGAAATTGTAATTCATTGACACTTTCGAAACAACAAAAAATTAAAACTGCAAACACATATGAAGGGGTATACTTAGTAAGGTTGGTTCAAATTTAATTTTTTTTTATAATAGGTAGCATAGATAGATAGAGGTTGGGTCTTATATAAATATATATTATACTAATATTCGATTATATAGTTATTATTAAGGAAGATAATATCTCATAATTACCAAATTTAGAACAACTCGTAAACGAGTTTGTGAGTGTTTAATTGAATAAATAATTTGGGAGGTGGGTTTTGTAATGTATAAATTAAAGATACAGGATTGATGGCCCATGCATTGTTTTCGACATCGTTTTTGTACACAAATTGTTTTCGATACTTAATTATTTGATAGTTTGAATGATAAATTGATGTAAATTACATATTTATGTTATTCAATATTTTCAATAGCTTAATAATATAATGAAGCAATGAAAAAATAAATTTTCATGTGGAAATGTATCGGTAACTTCTAGTTAGTACAGTGGTCAATGTATCAACTAGCATATCCTAGGTCGTAGGTTCGAATACATTCACCACAGCCACGCACCCTCCCCCATGTTTTTGATATACTGGTAATTATTTTTTTCGGTTGGCAAACCAAAATAGGCAAAATTAGTTCACCTTAAAATTATTACTGAGTACCATGGAGTAGGCTTCATTAATATATTTTTGTAATGGGTGGGGATGGATGGTGGGGGGTTAAATTAACTCCCTGACGCAGTAATTAAACAAAATCTAAGTACATATATATATCAGTATCTTTGAGTTAGCGCAGGGGTCATTGTCTCATCTTGCCTAACCTAGGTCATAGGTTCGAATTCTCTCACAGCCACCCCTATATTTTTACATTTTTTTTCCATTGGAAAACCAAAATACTCCGTTGGCAAAATTAGGTCACCCTCAAAAAATCATTACTATGGAGTAACTTCATTAATTAATATAATTTATGAATGGGTGGGAAGGCAGGTGGTTAAATTGGTAACATTGTACTTACCTATAATTTGGTAACATTGTACTTACCTATAATTTGGTAAATTGGAATAAAACTGTTAATGAACCTAACCGCAAACATAACTGCTTTCCTTGTCCCTACAAAAAAAAAAAAATAACTGCTTTCCTTGTTATAAACTATAAATTCAATCATTGACGCACTTAAAAGATTGGTCATCTTGAACATTATTAATTACCATAATCCAATTTTTGCTTTATTCCTCCTACCATCTATTCCAACTTTCCAAATAAACCAATTTTTGCTTTACTGTAATAATCATTAGATTCATTATTTTCGTACAAATAATGGATGTGGTTGAATGCCGAAATCACCACAAACGTTGTGATTTCATGTTAGAGGACAAGGAAGCGTTTAAATTGGAGTTCAAGAATGGACCAAAAGCTGCGTGGAAGTCAACCGTATTTCGTCATTTCGGATATTACAAAGATGAACCCAAACATATCGACTTCGAAATCGGCACCCCTTCCAGTGTGAGAAGCGTCTTAGAGAACAAGGACATCTTGGTCACGCATATCATCCCCAGGCTTAACGGTGAAGATGGATTTCGTTTCCTAACTGTTTGCAAGCGATGGGGTAAGATAATGGCGACAACATTTCTTAAGCCGCATCGATCAGTCGCTTATATGAATACATTGTACCACGACGCTTATCACTGGCATAAACAAGCGTGGTACAAATGTCGTCGGCGTGAGAAGGAGGGAAGGTGTATTAAATACGTCTGTGATTGCCAGATGTACGCTGAGATTTCAAATATGTGTGATAGGGCACCTTGGTTGATTGACGGAGATGAAATAGATCCCCACACGCGATGGTTGGTTGAAATAACTGGTGCATCTAATAAGTTCAAGCCTACTCCATGCTTAAATCCAGATGTCGTTCCTTATCCTAGCCAATATTCTCACCATTACTTGCATTGGTGAATAAATTTTATATACTATGTACTATACACAAATATATTTGTTCGCATTTGAAAGCATGCCATTGTAACACAACATGAAAGATGATTATCCACATTCCAAGATGTGACCTATAACGAAATCCTTTATATCTCTATGTCAATTATCAATTACATCTCAAAATCGTCTCCTCATATGAGCGTCTACGGCCATGATTTCTGATAATTTGCAGGTATATAAACCGTTATCAACGCATAATAAAACCACCATACAATTACTACTTCCACCTTAATTTGCAATACAGTCAATAATTTGAAAATAATATGAAATACTGAGAATACCTGAATCACAAACTTATAATTTGTTTTTTTGAGGGGAACCTTAATTAAAAACTTGCTATTATACATTCGATAATTATAATTATCGAACACAAAGCCGAATAACCGTTATTAAAGTTTTGCATGAACCAAATAAATACTTAAATGGTCCGTAAACTTCAATTGGTCTAACTCCTCAATAGTCTCTAAAGATGTCCCCGGACGAATCACTGTCGCTTCCCTCCATATCTGAATCCATATCATCATCACCCCGGCAGCCACTACACTCGCATGGCGTTCCATCAATAGCTCTCTGTATTATATACACATTATGATTAATAAAAGGAGACACCCAAATATAGTTAATCAGTACTCAAAATAGAAGTGCCAACATTATTTAAAAACCCTCAATGGCACATAAAACTTTTTATTAGTACTCAGTTTAATTTTTTCAAGACAACCATACATGATATTTATTTCAAATTTCTGAACTTTAATACGAGTATCAAATAATACAAATACCTGTACAAAACCGTGCACCTCATCGATGTTCGTGCTCACAGACTCGAAACAACTCTGGCAAGATCTCCACAGGATGAGGATCCCTCCTACGTACCCCATAGGATGAACATATTGATATCCGTCAAAAGGAAGGGTTTTCACAATGATTTTGACATTTGCCGGACTCACACGAGCTTCCGTGATGATCAACAATCGCGGGAGATGTTTCTGGACTAGGTGATTCACATTATTGACAAATCCCGGCCGAGATATCCCTCTAGCATTCCAAACTATGATCTGCATTGGTGCCTCAATTTCTCTCATACTCTCCAGTGTGTCCTGAAATTTTCTTGGTACTCGACTGTCTGGACCGTGCATAAATGGTTGGAGTTTAAGCCTCGGTTTTTTCGAGGCTACCAGGGTAATCACAGTGAGTCTGCCAATTCCCTTCATCGTCAACCGGTTCCGATCTGCTCGCACTTGCACCTCTATATTATGATAATCCGTCTGGGTTGTGCATAGGAACAGACCATTTGTGTAGCTCGCCATAATTATTTTCACGGGCTCCTGTTTGATAGTATAGCTGTACCTCACTTGAGGTAGTACTGGACAGGGGTCGAGGATGCAGAGAAGGTTTGGTGGTAGAAGAGGGTCGTTTGGCCCAACTTTTTCCTCTAACCACCATCTTGTGAAAACGGCTAACCCACGAGAGCAGCTTTCAAGATCTGAAATATCGGGTAGTAAAGCCGGAATGGCCTCCTCTTCGTCTCCTTTGTTAAATCGCATCTTCAGATCCTGATAGCCTGGAATCATAATCTCCGGATTGCGAATATAAATTTTCAGCTCCTTCGACGGTACATTATGCATTTCCGATCCACTTGTTATCATATAGGTGGTGTGATTGTAGTCTACCTCCATCATGGTTGGCAACGGTGGCTGTAAAATCCAGTTCACAAGAGGAATTTTCCTGCCCCTCGAGGGATCTATGATGATTGACGGAGGTGTTATTGGTGGTGTTTGATAAGGTTCGGCATATCTGGGGCTGGGTTCGTAAAAAGTGCGATAAAAGGATAGATCGAGTGAACCTCTTTCCTCCAAAGGCCAGGGTGGCTGATTCATGGTGGGTAAATTCAATTTCTGTATTCACCCGATTACAGATACGGACAACTTGAAGGAAAAATGGGTATGTTAATATTAGGAAAAATATAATTTCAGTTTATATATGAATGAAAGTATAGGACCCACACTGGGTAGGGCAATACTATAAAAATTATTTTATAAAAGTATGAAGTACCACTATAAACTTAAATTATGATAAATCTTATGCCCTGGGGCACCAATATAAAGAGCAAAGTTCGTTCGGGTAAGTTTTAATATTTTGTTTAATGTAATAATTGGGAATACCGAGAGGGAAATTTTCATTTATAGATAATTACTTATTGGCTAAAATCTTGGATATAAAAATAATGGACAAATGCACATAGGAGAGGAGACAAAGACAAATTTTCGTTCGCTTTAAAAGGTTTTAAATAATTGACAATATTAATACTCCTACGCTGACGGAAAAAATGAATTTTCACATTAATATTTGATAGATTTTGAGATAAAATCATATAAAATGAGAAAAATATTAATATACCCTAAAAATATTTTTTTATTAATATAGTTTTTTTCCTCTATATTGCAATACAATATACGGAATATATACGGAGTTACATAAAACATTGATTTATAAACAATACGAAGGGCCTACGGTCATTTATGACTACTTTATTGGCCGACAAGGTAATATTATTGAAGTGATTTTCTGGTTGGGCCGCCACCTGTCCATTCACTTCCGGCGACACCTATTTATTTCAATGTCAGATGGAACTTCAATACGTTGTATTTAATTATAGGATACGAACCTCAATTTACACGATACTTGCTATTGTATTTGGATTAAGTTTGTTTGAGATTTCAAACACTCATTTTCACTTTTTATTTAAGGCCCGATCGTATTTAAAGATCCCGAAATTGAAACACCCCAACTACCATTTTCTTCCGAGTGTGCCATGAGGACGATCGATGATATCGACAATGCGAGCATCGGTGTGTCCTGCAACCTTGGAAAGGTGAAGCCGATTAAACTAAAAGTACCTTCTTTGGATGAACCACACAATGTTTTGTCAGTACTGAAAGGAAAACGAAAAAAGGATATCGGAATATCAATAGACGAGGTACTTATAGATATAGTTTATATAGTTTAGATATCATTGTTTAAATTTATTTTATAATTTCTGTTTATTTAAATATCCCTATTAAAAACATGCAGGTTTGTACCCCGGCAGAATGTGTTAAGCGGATGGGCGTGGCGCTTGAACGGCGCAAAAAATTGTACGGCAATAAGGTATATTCATTTGATGTTTATGTAGTTGTTCACATGTTTAATATAGTTTGGAATACGACAATTTTCTGACGGGACAATATACAGCCAACGATCGTTAATTGCCGAGTTGAGACTTTTGCAAGGGTTGTTGGGCAGTTTTCTAATTTAAAGAAGAAATTAGTCCGGGAAATGGGACTGGGTTCATTGTTGTGCTTCACTGATATGAGGCTTCCACGGAACCTATGTTATTGGTTGATGACTCGTGTTGACACAACCAACCGAGTTTTTGTTGCAGCCGATGGAAGAGAATTCCCGTTGTCACCTAATCAAGTTTATTGGGTTTTAGGAGTCCCCAACGGAGGACTTGATGTACCCACCAAGGTTGAAAAGGGTACATCAATGGAACTAGAAGTTACCAACATAAGGCAGAAATATGGTGAAAGGTTACATGTTAGAGGACACCCGGTTGTTATATTCGAGAAGATTGTTAAGGCTTGTGAATCACACATTGAAGAGAATGATGAAGTGCAATTCAAAGATTTCAAGTCTGCGTTTATTATGTTTGCATTGGCTACGGTATTATGTCCGACTACTTCATCACATGTATCTTCTCGCCTTTTACCTTCTGCCACGTTGACTGAGAAAGTTGGGGAATACAATTGGTGCGGCTTTGTTCTCGATAGTCTTGTATCAAGTTTAAAGTCATTCCATAAAAGGTTTAACAATAAAGGAGGAGCAACTGGATGTGGTGGATGTGCCATATTTCTTGCGGTATATTAGTGCCTTTTTACATAAGTTAAAGATTTATATAATTTAATGAAAGCACCATTGACTTTGTAGTATATGCAGCTATTTTATTTGGATAGGTTGAACCGGGTCCCATTGAAATGGGGAATCATGCCAAGGATAAAGGTATGGAAAGATGAAGATATAAGAAAGGCCGTGTATGATGACCAGCATAACTGGGGTGATTACGGGAAACTTGGGGTACGTCGAATAACACACATTTACCCTTTACACGGGCATACCATTTATGAATTATATTTAATGTGTGGTTTGGTTCTTTATTTTACAGACAATTGACGTTGCGTATGGTGATGTGGCCCATCCGAAGTTGGGGAGAGATTCTAACGGACTAGAATGTACAATATTGAGATTAAGCAATGCCATTTCATGTGAGGTAAACTTCCAATAATTGTAGTTCATACATTTTGTTGGATTAAATTAATTTTGTTCGCAGTTTGGGAAGATGTTGACGTCAGTTTCCACACTTATAAATTATACTATTCGATGTTGATGGGAAGGTTGATGTTCATGGGACTTCTAATTCATCCCAACTCCAGGATAGATCTTGCAAGCAACGGAGGATAGGACATAAGCATAAAAAGAAGTTGGATGAAGATTGTACTACGGGTAATTACATTTATCCCCAACGTCAACTCTCTGATCATGTGAATGATGAAATAGGCAAAGATGCAAGGTATTTCCTTGGTCATAATTACGGATTATTCAAACGAACATTGGGTGTTGGATGTTATGATGATGGTAGCCATGTTCATGGGTACATGGGACAACCACAGAATGTCGCTATTGATGATGTATTGAATGTCAGACCAATTGACATTTTGTGTCAAGTCGCAGAGGGTGAAATAGTTTGTAGTAGTAATCCAAAACCGCTTGTATGTGTCACCGACTCCATTGCCGAAGGAAGAGCAGTTGTACAGAAAACACGGAGACATCCTCAGATTTTTAAGTTGTTGAAACTCTTGAGGGTTTCAAGCAGCGATATGCCAATCATAAGTCATGGGGATGTACTTGCATGCGCTGATGATTGTCTGTCGGTGTTGGAAAGAGGAATAAATATTCAGGTATCACGTATTTACCAAAAATGGGCAATCTAAAATACGCTATGATATTTGTTACTCAATACATTAAAGCTGTAGTCTTATTTAACCTACACTTAATTTCGGGTTATTATTTGTATGTGTTGTAGTACGTTAGGGTATGCTCGTCAATGTACACAAGGTCTTGGATGAGTACGTTTGGAGGTGAAAAGAAACGATGTATGATAGGTCCAATCCCAGAGGTAAAACATTATCTGCATAACTTGAATGAATTGTATGTTTTTTTCATTCTACGAAAGTTGTTATGATATGTGAACACATATTTTCATAGGAATGTTTTTTGAACGATGATGACATTCGGAGGACAGTTAATGATGTTGTTGCAAGGGGGGAATGGGACATGATTTGGAATGGTTCTTTGAACGATATATTTGTGGTACGTAAAACAAGATGATTTTTCCGATTTCATTTTCACGTATATTTAAGGATCTAACTTCTGGTATATTTTATTGTCTAGATATTTGTACCCATATACCGTGGGTCACAGTGGTGGTGTATTGGTATAGCTGTTCCGTATAAGGAGATGTGGGTAATAGATATTTTGAGAACCCAACGTACTCAACACTTGAGGGCTCAATTCGTAAGCATGTCGTGATTCTTTTCTCATTATTAACTGAATTATGTAATTATTTCCCAACAATAATACCTTGTGATGTGGTATGTTTTCAATATATTGTGTAGCTGAAGTTTTTAAGCCAATTGTTGAGCTGCGTTGATGGAAATTTCTGTTTTGAATCCACTTCAACATGGCGTACCAGATACGTATACTTCGATGACCAAGAGGAAGTGTAAGCCAATGAAGTAGCATAATATAATAATATAAGATGATATAATTTTGTTGTAGTTGTAAAACTTATTGATGAGTTCCATTGGTACAGATTGACCAAGAATGATAGTGGAGTCGGGATGCTCCAAGGCATAAAGCATTGCAGTCATGGCTATGTGCGTACAATTAAAATGGTATGTTTTCATGTATAATGTCCGTCACCCAGTATTTCTTGTGAGGGCAATACATTACAAAGATGTTTTCATATTGCAGATGAATCTTTTTCGCGAGCGGGAAGGTGTGTTAACGGATGATGTATTTTCGATACACAATGACATATGCAACCACGTTAAACAAGCCCTTTCAAAATTTGAATATTGACCGCCAATTTTGTACGGGCGGTATATGTATTATGTAAAATACAATATTTCGGTTATAATTTAGGCGCTCGGCGCTCTTCGTCTCGGCAGCTCATTTTATTTCCGTGCTTTGTTGTATCGCAATGACTCTAGCATCATCGCCTTTAGCTTAACATGTCTTCTTGGTATAACACTAGCATTTTTTTTAAGTATAACTAAATTATTTACAAAGGAATAACGTAAAACGAAATGTGCACCAATTTAGGTCAAATGTGGTATCTATTTGTAGAGAATGATGAAATCTAATTGTTGGTATAATTGATATATTTTTTTAATTTGTATGATATAAAAAAATCATTACGAAGACACTACTTACACAAAAAAAAATTGGCAATCAAAAACTGTGACAAATGGCAAGCTTAAAGAGGAAGAAATCATAAGTATGTCCTCTCTCTCCAATTTAGGCGTGCCCCAGCCCTTGCCTCACTCCTTCTTTGAGGTCAACTTTGCTTTTGTTTCACCTCCTGTACCTCACTCCATTTTATTTGTGGTAAGCTTTAAATGAGATATTTTAACATGAAATAATATATTCAATATTCGTCTCTGTTTGTAGAGGATATAAATATTAAAACTGTTTGTGTAATTATTTTAAAAATAATAAGTAGCTATTGAATTATAATCGTTACAAATTGAAGGCAAATGTTTGACTACTAAATCACGTTTAACTAATGTTAATAACGGTTGCAACAATATTTTAAATAAACTACAAATGCTTGACATGGAGGAAAGTGGGCCCCAAAACTTGCATGCCTCGCGTAGAAATCATTCATCGAGTGAATGAATTTCATTCACTCATGAATGAATTGATTCATGGCAACAACTCTACTTTTTCATTCATTCATCAAATTTTTTACTACATGGTAACGGAAATAAAATTACAAACCAACTTGAAAGTAAACATAAAAATATCAAAATTACGATTATTATTCGGGGAATACATGAAAAGTTCATAGCTTAAAACATAACTACCTTACGTAGTAGTGAAATGTAATTTAAACATGATTGAGATCTTAAACATTACCACCTGTTCTGAGCACCATAAACAGAGCTTCTCCATCGTCAACAAGCAACCCAACAGTTGCACCGGAGCTCACGCGACGTTGATTACGCATCACATTAAAACGCAGAGAGGGAATTTCTCCAACAACCCGAAAGGCAATGTCTTCAACCTCAGATATAAGTGCAGTCTTTGGAAGACATGTGTACCATTCAAGTCTTGGACTTGTAGTAATGCATAGCGTGAAGAAAACTCTATTTTGGATATCATTCCGCCAACTTAAATATAAATCCTACAAAAGAATATTTCTGTCATTCTCACGAGAACATTTAGGGTGGTTTGATGACTGTTTTAGAATAAGACAGCAAAACTTACATTAGTCAACAAGAAAACGATCTCATCCCGGTCATTGAATCCTGCTGATTGTGGAGACATGGTTGGCAACAAAAACCCATACGAAGGCCAGTAAAGATGATGAGTATCAGGACTTGACAACATAAATCTCCGTTGTAATTCCAATACCACACCAAAGGTAGTAGTACTGGGTATTATCATATTTGTTTTGATGTTGGAATTAGTGAAGTGAATGGTAAATTGTATATCATACACATTGATAGACATTCACTTGAACAAGGATGGTTTTTTTTTTTTTTTATGTATGGTTCAATGAAGAATAGGTGTGGCGTTGGGTCATAGATAATTGCATTGAATTTAATACTACATGATAACAATGTTTTGACTTTTATCTGACCTCTCATAAATGGTTTAGCTGGAATAGTAATGACATTAAATACAGCTGTGTGAAGTTGATGTCGTCCGTCAGTTTTTTTGTGTAATTATTTTTTAATTTATTTAATTTAATAAAGTTATTTGAAACTCATTGTTTGCTGATAAATGTAGATTTTTACAATTAGTGTTTACTGTTTTCATACACATATAGTTGCCAAAAACCAAATTCTAAATATGAATTCATGCATAACTTCATCAAATAATATGTCAAATGATGCATAAATAACACAAATTAGTTGTTGTTCACAAATAATTGAACGTCATTGGAAAAAATTATATACTGAAAAAACCCCCACCTCATTCTAGCAATTGTAAGTCGTTATGAATTCCACGACCTCTCATCTGCAAATTTATAAAAGAATATGTTGGAAAATATATGGACTATTATATAATTGAAATACGTATAAACATAAGGTAACACCAAATATATTAATAGATCTAGTATTGCAAACAATATATTCGTACCTGTATTACCACGTCAACGTGATGTACTCGCTCAACCGTCAAGACCATAGCAGTTTGATTGAAGACTAAAACGGCTACGCCAGCTCCATATGAAGTCGACTTCGAGTAAAACATGTCATCGACATACATTTCTGACATAACAACTTCTACAAGTATAGAAGGTACTCTTGTTTCAGTTATGATGACCACACATGGGTCATACATGTTCCTTATGTACCACAAGTTTGGTATGAATGAATCTCTACCGATTCCCCTACAATTCCATATTACAACCGCTAATTTAGACGTTGAACTAGTTTGCGGATTAATTCGGGGCCTTTTTGGCCATCGTTGAGTATCCAATCGCGAACTGAAATTACCAAACGAAACACCATATTTTCTACACAAATTTGTAGTTTTACCTATCACATCAATTTCTATATCCCAGTATATTTTTAGTTTGAGTAATGTCAAGTAGTTCTTCAGGTAAACAACCCTAAAATAATCTGTAAAACTAAGAAATTCTAAGTTTCTCGGGACATTAATAATATTAGTTTGTGCGGTAAAAACCTTATAATCTGTTTCTCGGTCAATAAAATTGTATAACCAACTCAGATCTTCTCTTCGTTTACCTGACCACGACCACCCACATTTGGCAAGAATCCAATTTATAACAATTATTAAGGCTTGCGGGCAGTGATGGAGATCAGATAGATCAGGCATGTGGCCTGGTACGTAACTGACGTTATCTTTCATAATAGACACCAATGCATCGTTCCTTTCCTCACAGCAATCAGAATACATAAATGAAGTCATTACCTCGTCGTGATCAAGACGCTTAAAGGATCTCAGACGACTAGACGAGGGTGACTTGGTAATCTTTCCATAATTGGAAAAGTGGGCAGAAGAATATTGTGGTGTCCTGTATTTAAAATAGTTTCTGTAGTTGGACAAACTACCGTATTTGACATTTGGCTTCAGCATATTTGTGCTGATGAAATGTGGGGACGACTTACTGGACTCTGTAGGCATGTTTGGTTATCGGCAGGTGGTGTTTGTGAAGTATTCAAATTTTAGTAATACGATAATGGTTGTTATATTTTCCTTTTATAGATTGATAAGGACCTTTGTTTCGCGCGAAAAGGCGGAAGATTTGGAGGGAAAAACAATTAATGTAACCACAGACTTGTTTTAATAAGTTACCCTACCATAAACAATTAATGAAACCACATGGTTCTATAATTTCCTACCATATACCTCATACGTACATAGGGTTAAAAATTATACGTACATAGGGTTAAAAATTATACGTTTAGGGTTTACACTTGTGATTGTGGCCGGGCATGTGATGATTTAATTGCACAGCATCCTTGAAATTTCATTCATTCATTCATCTCTTTAGCAAAAAAATATTCTCTCTCTCCCCAAAATAAACGTTGCCTTCTTCTATGCCTTTGGAGATTGTCAAGAGCATTGGATGCCCCTTGTATGCCCTTGATGCCTCAAACTTATTTATTTTCCTTTTTTGTTTCATCTCATGCCCTTGCCCTTGGGTGCTATGCCACACCATTGTTTACCATGATGAGGAGGAACAAGGAATTTCATTCATTCATTCAACTTTCATTCATTCATTCATATCCGAGTGTTTCCAAACAATTTGTCATTCACTTCATACTAACATGAATATAATTTTCATGGTTCGAATACCCCACCACATATTAAAATGTTGTGTTTAAATATAATAAAATGGGTCTCTATTCGTTGATGTATTAAAAAAATTTAAGAATATATGGTCATTGAAAATATAGAAAAATGCTATAAAATAAAAAAATTTGGGGAAGTTGGGGGGCGTATAAAAGGCTACCTTTATCCATTGCACCCAATATCTTGGCACCCCATATATAAAACTATATATTTCACTATTTGTGTTGACGTTATTTTGGTGTGGAATTTAATTTCTTTAAATGGATGAATGAAATATTTCATGGTAGCAAACGCAAATTCTCAATTACACAAGAAAAGTCTTGATTAATTAACGGTGGGATGGTTTACCAAGCAATGCATAAACTACAACCAAAGTGAACTACTTAACCTAATTACATTAATCCTACACCACATAATAATTAAGGTTGAAAGTACAACAACAAAATTATAGCATTCATGAGTCTAAATAACTGGAGCAAGAATATACGGCAGGTTACCCGGAAGTGAGGACAGATGAACAATTGCTTCCATTCGTTGACTCACTGTGATGGTCATCTCCTTCCTCCGATGAATCATCTGAATCGGAATCAGAATCAGAATCATCTGAATCGGAATCAGAATCAGAATCAGAATCAGAATGACCATCAAATTGAATTTCATAGTTCTGTTCTCCTGCATATAATCCTTGACGAGGTTCATCACCCCACGAGATTTCCATATCCGAAGACCCTAATTGATTACCGCCATCTAAATTTGGTATACCAGTATCGTCGCCTAAGCCCTGAGGTTCATCACCCCACGAAATTTCCATATCCGAAGACCCTAAATTATTTTGGACATCTAAATTCGGTATACCCGAATCAGCGCCTTCTAATCTTTCCCCTCTTGCTGGTTCATCATTTTCGACATGAGAAGTACTCCCAAGAAACACATTGTTTGAGTGTGTATCGTCTTCATCATCGGAAATTATGATGAGTAGAGGGGAAGTAATGTCTTCGTCCTCACGATTGCACTTACATGATGAGGACATGGCGGTGGACACGTTTGGAGATTCGGCCATTGTTTGAGGTAGGACAACGATGGTATTCAATGGCCTCTCCGGTAAGCGTATATATGTTGGTGAAATAGGGAAGAAAGTATTTTAGAGGCATGAAGCAAACCACCAACCTCTTAACAGTTGCAGTTTTAAATGCAAATAGTTATATTTTATTTATTTAGGGATATTAAATGCAATACGTATTTCAAGATGAATGTGACATACGTATTTTATTTATTTAGGGATATTAAATGCAATACGTATTTAGGGATGAATGTGACATAGGGATTTAGTTCGTCTCAAGAAAGTAAATATTTATTAGTTCCTATACAGATGCACTGAAGCATAACAAATTTTTAAATATGAAAAACCAGTACCTTTGTTTATTCTGCTAAATGAGAGTAGAAATAGAAACAACATCAATCTTTGGTACATTCGAACAACGAAATTGAAATTACACCGTAAGTTTCAAATTAACAAAAACAACAACTTTGTCAAAGGCACCACTAAATAAGTAACCTTCATATTTTGGTAACTAAAATGGTGTCGCCATCCTCAATATGATCTCCAACATTTCCAAGTAATATCAACTCATGTTGGTCACGCCAAAGCTGAATTTTGTATATGCTACGATTCATATGACGCGCCGCTAAGAAACGAATAACTGCCATTGGAGCACATGATTCAACAGCGGTGTTCCAAGTGTAAGGTGGTGTATGTGAGAAGCTGAGTGAGAAGAAAACTCGGCGATTTTCAGCACCAAATACACATGTATCCATTTGTACCTACATTCATATGGAAAATATTGTAATATACAAGTATTTACTTATGATATAATTAACAAGGACACATATGTATATATTAAGGTATAGACTTACATATGGATTAGTCTTTATGTGATCTTACCTTGTGTATAGCAAATACAATCTTTCCCCTTTCGGGAAAATCAAATGACTCAGGCGACATAGTAGGCGGTAACCAACCAATAGCAGGGACGTACAAGAATATGTCGGAAGGACTGCATTGCATAACCTGTGCTTGAAGATTCAATACATCGCGAAATAATGTTTTCGCTGGTACAATAATTGTTGAACTAACTGCGCATTCAGTGAATCGAATTTCGAATTCCACCTCCTCACCGGGGATGTAAGGTGGTGAATGAATTAAGGATGCAGCAGTATTATTATTCATTGATAAGGAGTTCTGAAATGGGTTGATAAGAAGTTAAATGGGTTGGAGTGGCGAGTTTCTCAAATGTAGGATTATATATAGGGAAATACACGGCTTTACAGCCCTACGGACCAACAAACGGACATACGGAGTATACTGTAATAAATAGTGGATTACTAGTATATTATTTACAATTTGTTGTTTGATTGTTCTTAAAATATTTGTTCATCAGTCAAATTTGGTTTCCTATGTAACGCCTATTTTATAAAATAAAACGTATTATTAATTACAACTTTCCAGGTTTGTTCCTCTTCCGAGTTCCTCTTTAAAATAGAATTAAGCAATTAATATTTTTATAAAATTATGTACTCCTAATCTCCTATCCCCACGCCTACGTTTAATATACAACCTCCCCAACAAAACCAATCTAATGTATCGAATACGGTGATCATGAAGATACGTGAGATGATAGAGAATTATGTAGGGGTAAAAAGGTTAATTTACAATCCAACGAAATGCTTGATAATGTTTTGTTTACCTACTCGTAAAAATTTATATTATCCGATCGAACTTATTAGATTTTGCTAAATGTTCATCAATTTGTAGTCGATACTCATCGATTTCTAAGAAATACTCCATAATTATTTGAAGTGGATGACATCATGTTGATGCCAGCCTGGGGTACTACGCCGTGTATATGTGAATGTTTTCCCTATGGCGTAGTGTCATAGCTTGATGAACAAAAAATTTCCACGCCCTAGAAAATATAAATGGTTAATGATTTAAACTAGGTTTATGTAAACATATATTTATTTTTTATATATCGACACCATACTTTGATATATTCTCATAATAAGCAATATGAAGTTAGGAAAAAATTTAAAGTTATGCACCGTGTTGTAAACATAGTTCTAGTAAGTTGAAACGATAACCAATTACATTGTCCATTATATATTTAAATTTTGCGTAGTACTAGACTACTAGTACATATAACAAAGGGAACATGAAAATCGACGAACAACGTAAAATAATTAACAAACAACACTTGTTTACATAAATTAAATTACAAACTTAATGTTCTCCTTACACTAAACATAATTGGATACATCTTCCATCATAGGGCAATGATACAATTTTATTTGTCATAAGTAACATAGACACACTCACCATGCTCAATATGTTGAATCAAATTGCCTTCACATGGAATTTCAACGCCACGGCACCATAGTTTAACCGCGGAAATATCACCCGTATGTAAAATGTTAGCTGCCAACTGGAACATATCTTTAACCGGGGAATGAATCGGCAATGCACATGCATAATCCTCAAATTTGGTGAAAGTGAACGTCAATGTGAACCCAATGGTTGCATCAGCATGGCCGCCTCTCAACATGTGCATTGTGTTCTAATATAGGATACAATTATAGGACGTCAAATATTTTTAATTATAATTGATTCTTCAACTAAAATAACAAAACATTTCACAACATGACTACGTGCGAATCCATGAATTTACAATCGATCAGCAATCCGTCACAACATGACTACGTGCGAATCCATGAATTTACAATCGATCAGCAATCCGTCATTCACGCTATGAAATTTTAGTACGGGTTACAATTTTCGGGCCAAATAACCATTACATCTCTAAAATTTTAAACTAAAAAATTATATATCTGATTTTAAATTACTTGACATTAATATTTGGTTGGTTTTAAATCCCAACACATATTATTTATTTTAATGTTTAATAAATGTCAATTATAAGTTTATAACATTGGTGGTTTTCAAACCTAACAAATTGTTTTTTGTTTTGTCATGCATAACGAATTCGAAAACAATGTATGTTAATATTAATTTCGAATCGCTTTTCATAATTTCAATTTAGAAGATATTGTTAAGCTAAAAACTATAAGTTCCGTACGTACTATATATCTCTACAACATTATATCTACTAACTTATATAAATTTTATTTTCATTTAACTTCAATCAAAATTAACCCAAAACCGGGTATTTTCATTTCACTTCAATAAATTTGGTGGTGATTTAAATTGTGTTATATACAATCTATATTACTCTTTTTTATTAAGAAAATCGGGTATGCATGAATGACCACTCTACGTAACAACTTAAATATAAGTGTATAGTAATACACATTTGCATTGACATAGTTAAATTGTTATACATCAATATAACAAAACACTTACCGACATAACACATGTTACGACCTCGCCGGTAGGGGAAAACCCTAGGGAGAACGGGGTTGCAGTAAACGGTATGTAACTTGACATGCTTGTGTACGTAAGAGAGAAACTCAAAGGGGTTGTGTTCAACATACTTGCAAGTGTGTGATATAAGAACGAGAAGGGGCGATGCTTGTTGACTATGAAGGTGTATGGTGTGTGATTCTCAAATGTAATCACTTCAAATGAAACCAAGTCCGAATTTTGATTTGGGTCCATAATGATTTTGTGATAATGCGAGGGAATTATTTTGTGATATTGCGAGGGGGAAAAGAAAATGAAACAAGTTATAAAATGTCGTCAACTTGAAACAAAAGTAAAACTAGTAAATAATGCAAGTGATCGAAAGGTAATTCTCAAATTGTGTTTGAGGATATGTTTGAGGAGAGAAATATGTGTTGGAGGAGACAAAGGATGGTGATTATATAGGAGGTAGGGGGTAAAATGTGGGTGCTTTTGCATGTTATTATGAACATTAATCATTGTCACTGTATCAAGAATAAATCGACGAATAACAACTACAACGTCGCCCAGTACAACTTTTTTTGAACATACTGCAGTTGATAATTTAATTATATCAATTTAACTCCGTTTGCGGACTGTAGTTTGGTAAAAAAAAAAAAAGTGTACAATTTGTAAAAGTATTATGTAAAAAAAGTGTTTAAATTGTAAACACGAAAATAACGTTTCTGTAACACGCCTATAACCGATATTTCATAAGTCACATAAAAATTGTATTTATCATTGTTGATATTTAAAACAAGTGAATTTGAGTTATTTATTATCTATTACACTAGGCAATGCTTCTTTTTAAAAAACAACAATTGCCGTATAATTCAATAAAAAAAAATTATTTTCGGAAATAGGTAAGTAATAGTATAGGATTTAATTCAACATTGCAACGGTTATAGGTCAAAGAAACATGATATTTGTTGATTGTATAGGAAGCATTATATAGAAATAATAATTTACAAATATTTATTTAATGTTAAATTAATAATATATTTATGGACTTTTGAATTGATATTTTTTGAGGGTATATTCATGGAGTTGTGTTCTTTTAAAATACTTGTTTTAGAATATCCACTTCATATACTTCATATACAGAAGTACAGAACTAATACAAAAGTTGGCGATGTCAGACACTCAGAGTACAAACTACTTTAAATAGGTCTACCACCATGATTGTTCGACTAAAAGTATTGGCAGTTGATTTAAAAAAAAAAATTAAAGTATTGGGAGTTTGAGTTATATTGCCATTTAATGCATGTCAAATCCAAAAGTCTACATTTATCTGTTGAAGCCGGCATTGTCAGCGACTGAAGAAACATTTATGGTGGTAGATACAATTTAATAGCTATTTATTGCATTTTGTTTACGGTTAACTTGTTTGAGTTATATTGCCATTTAATTGCATATTTTGTGTATAACTTGTTGCATGTTAACAATTCGAGTTTTGTTTACCACAAGATGAAATTCCAAAAAAATGTGTGGAGTATTTGAAATATAAATGTTAATCACTTTCATATTACCACAAAATTGTAAAATATCTGAAGATGGAAACATTACGTATTTAATTAAGATGTGAGTAGAAAACTTCGAGTTTATTAAATTATAAACGAACTTACGTAAGAATGGTATATAGTAACAAATATAAGTTTTTTTTGGATCGAACATTGAGGAACCCCTTAAAAGCTCGACTAAATCGGGTCGAACAATTATAATAAATTAAATAATGAGAATAACAAAGCCCTCCATTAATCACATATATAGTACCAAATATTACAATCATCCGAATTAAAAACCAAAACTTAAACTAAAATTCGTTATTAAGTCATGAAAATGATATGAAATGTAATTTGCATCTGAAAAAATGAAAATTATATCAAATGTATTTTGCATCATACAATCTCTTTGAATTAGTTCCTTTTTACTAGTACAAATACACGCGAAATACAACTACCCTATTAGTGTATGATTGATGTTACACTGCAAAAGTTGAGCCATAATTGAAATGCATTAAATTGTGTTGGTTGGCACCAAACACTTAATGCCGTTTTGAGTTTGTTGTGAACAAACTGACACAATATATTTTGGGCAAAAAAACGACCAAACTTCTCTCGAGATATTCGGGAATTTAATGAAAATGACACTCAAATATTGCAGAGTATCAAAGTGTAGGCACTAAATCTAGATAAATATCGACATTTACTACTTCACAAAATCTAACTGTACGCCCTAAATCTAGTATAAAATCACGCATTTACTCAATGTATACAATTATTGTGCGGCGTGAAATAAATTATGCAAAATCACCACAATATGATTGTTTAAAAATGTAAAAGTGAAATGTGATTTAATTTATTCGTAATATTTATATGTCAGTGTTGTTGTTATTACAGTTAATAAAAAGAAAAATTTCATTTTTGGTACTTTGTTTATCCACATCTTTTTAATTATATTGATTGTAAGAATATAAAGTTATTTTTCGAACACTAATATTAAGTTAGGTACTAATAATAATATAACATTTAATAAAGACATTTATGTTTATTGCAAGTGTCAGTTATAAGACATTTATATGGGGTGGTTGGCAGACTATGTTTATTGCAAGTGTGGCAGCCGTGGGAGACTATCTTGATTAAATTATTTCTAATACGTATTGAGGGGACAATAGTGCACTACCAAACTAATCCTTGGTTTTATACTTTTTTATAATATAATTATTAGATATTCTTTCAATAAATAAAGATAGGAGAATACCAAATATTATGATCTAAAAAAAATTAAAGTTATCAAACAAATTTTATTAAAATTTAATTTACATTTGATGAATAGCACCCACGATAATGACCCTAGAATTTTCGATGTTTATATTTTAAATTCTCTACAAAAAGAGACTAGTCTCGCTATATTTTGGAAGCGAAAAAATAAATAAGTATAGTAACAAATGTACGAGAATAGTAAAAAAACAATTAAACATCTCAACAACTACCAACAAACAAATAGAAGTTGAGTGTCATGTCAAATTGAATGCATTTATTTCATCGCGCATTTCATCGCACTACTAATATTCATCGCACATAGTTTAAGTTTTTGACAATTTAACACCATATGTTTTAATGGTACTTTTTTTAATCTCCAAAATAGTTGAACAGGGATAATGCAATAAAGTCGATATTAAAATGATGCGGTTCTGACCTAAAAAAAAAAAAATATGATGCGGTTCTAAAATGACTTCATGACATATTGCCATAAACCAAACGCTTAGGGCTTATGCGGATAATCCCGAGTAATGAAGAGTCACATAAATGAACTCGCCTTGTGGTATCATGTCACCAACGGAACCATGTTGAGGCAATGGTTTAGAACGGGCCCACAGTTTCACGGCAAACCATTCCTCGCCGACTTCCAAAGATGCATCAATTAGTAGTTCAATCATTTGGGTGGTGACAAGTAAACATTTTGCAACTTTTTTCTCTCTAGGAAGTGTGTAAACAAAGGTGAATCCAACAAATGACGACGGAAAATTATTTATTCTACTCAGATAAATCACCTACAAAAAATGATAAAAACATTATTAGATTCAATGCCACGGATTACATAAAATCATGACATTTATGAAATGTACTCAATTTCTTAAACGATATATTACGAACCCTGGGAAAACAGAGTAATATTTGTGAGTGACTTGTAAAACCCAATGACCTAGGTGTCATCCATTCTTGAACTTCAACATCATCTTCCGGACAAATAAGAACATAGTGACCTTTAATTGTTGAGAATTTGGATGCATGGGCTTGTAAGACAACATGTAGAGGAATGTCATAGTGAACACAAGCACGATATAAGTACCCGGAATTGACATGAACAATACCGAAAGAACATAAGTCGGACGAAGACATTTGTGGTCGCAAAGTTTAGAGTAATGAAATGTAAGAAATTCGTTTATGAGAGTGGAACTTAAATTTTTTTTGATGCGGTAAGGATGTTGGATGTTGGTGGAAAAGGGAATGCAAGGGAAATATTATATAAATGAGTGTGGGGGGAAGGGGGGGTTGGCTCCTGTGTTGGTGGCCATGATAAAGAAGGAAGGAATAGGAGCAGAAATATATCAGCGTTTGCAAACAAAGAAACTAAAAATATTATACCTTCATTACAATAAATAGAAATTTAAAAAAAAAGGTAGTATATTTATGTCAGTAACTTCGAGTTAGCACAACGGTCATCATAATATCTTGCAAACCCCCGGTTCCAGGTTCGAATCCTTGCCCTCTACTCCCCCAGTTTCTTTTTGTTTAATTGTTAAAATTTGTCCGTTTGCAAAAAAAAAAACAGCGAAAATATGAGACCTTTCAAGGTAGGCTAAAATTTTTTTAATTATAATACATTATGTAATATTTAACTAAATAAAACAATATTTATTATTATAATTTTGTTACAGGGAATGGAGTACGGTTGTTGTATCGTATTTGTTCAATGGGTGGGATTGAATGTGGGTGGGGGGTTTTAAATGAACTCCAGTATAGGTAGTGATTTCATAAAATAGGAGTACATTATTATCAGTACCTTGAAGTTAGCAAATCGGTCATTTTATCACTCTTTCATACCGTAGGTCGTAGGTTCGAATCCATGTGCCCACCCCCCAGGATTTATGTTTTTTGTTTTCATGTATTCGTTTGCAAACAAATATAGCCAAATATGACACCTTCAAGAATCTTACGATGGAGTAGGCTAAGATAAAGCGATATTTTTAAAAAACAATTTGGTTAATGGGTGCCTGGGTGGGATGGAATGTTGGTGGTGGTGTTAAAACTCCATTATCATACTCCGTAGGTAATTTAATATATTAGGAGTAGAAATAAAATAGGTTTTTATTTGATTTTTATGGGATGTCTCTTTCAATGTTTTGGAAATATTGATTGTTTTTTTTTTTTTTTTTTTTTTTTTTTGTACTTTGTTGTGTGTTTCGGCTTTGTCGGGTTGTACTTGTTACACTTCCTTTTTTTTCTATGTTAGCGCCGAATTTCCAAAAAAAAAAAAAAAGAAATATTGATTGTTTTGATGATGGACTTATCTCGTTGTTGTTTGATTGAATCATTTGAAACATTATATGAGATATAAAGGGTATGATTGAGTTGTAGTTATAAAGATGGCTTACCATTCGAATTGCATGAAAATCGTATTACAAACTAGTCGTATAATTTTGTCATACTATGAAATGTGTATGACAATTCGATGATTTTGGTTTGTTGGAATGGTGTACAGTAAATCTTAAATTATGTGGAGTAGAGAGGATGGAAGTGTGAAGCATTGTGCGAAAAAAGACCTATGATGCTATCACATATCTGATCGAATGGTGTGTGTTTTCACGATGGACACGCAACCATATATACAAGAGTGTCCTTGTTCTGCAATACACTAATCCCTAGTCGTTGCCTAAATTACATAAGGAAACAATCACAATATATTATACTATACACATATATTTCCATATATCTAATACGTGATTATGTCGATTATGTTGTTATTGATATAAGGGTTTTTTTTAGATTTATTTGTTAGATATAATACTCTACATGCGGAATATGTGATGTATGTGGTACCCTCTACTTATAATTCAATGTTATTACAAAAGGATAAGCATAATTAACCATTATACCAGGGTGTCACAATGCTTATCGGCATCAAGAATAAAAAAAGAGGCTTGGGGATAGGAGGGGGGGTAAACAATTTGATGCCCCAACACGCCACCAAGTCAGCCGCCTTATAGGCTTCTATAAAGACGTTGATAGGTACATTTGTAATTTTGCTTTAAAGACGTTTATTTGCACTATGGTGATAAGTTAAATTCCTCGCATATTATTAGTAGCACATTTTTTGTTTTAAAATTAACGGATTTTCATTAATATCGTTGTCAAATGACACATACAACAAGAAATTAAACGATACAACAAGCTTTAAAAATATGTTATTAAAACAATCCTTCGCTAATTAACAAAATTAATCACTCGCAGGTCGACATCTTTGCGTCTTTCATCAGCAGTAGAGGAGATGTAACTCAACAAATCAATTGACATAATTAACGATATCATTAGCTCCTCATTTGTACAACAATTATAAAACAAGTATAATAAATAAACTAAATATAAGATATTACATTTATAACAATCATAATTTCTAAAACAAAATATTTATCAAATTACATTACACGTTTGTTTTATATGTGTCCATAAAGCTTACACATTGGTTTTATATGTGTGCATAAAAAGCATGGATATATATATCTAGGGTTGACATGAAAACTTAATTTTAAGCAAAGCAAATCATCAACGGAGCATTAAATAACTGTTATGGGACCCAAACACGATAAAAAATTTATTTAAATACCACTCACTAAATCTGAGTCTATAAATACGGCATTATCCCTTGGAGTGTAAAAGGCAAAACAATAGAAATGGCAGAACATTCGAAAACTCAAATCGCCCCACCCTACTCGTACCACACTTTGCCTCTTCATTCAAGCAAGCCTGAGTTAGATTATTTAAACGTTATATACGAAATTCCCTTTACGATCAATCCCAACGTAAACATTAGTAGTTTAATACGTAGCTTAATATGTAGCCCAACCTATAATGGTGGGGGTGTCCTATGTGACATGGTTATGTACAATTCAAGCATTGGTCCAACTCCGGCGCACTACCCTCATCTAATGGACACTGCCGGACTACCTGAGGTTTTTAGGATCTTCCTTGTTTGGTGTATGTCTAAAATTCATATGGACGGCAGTCCTCAGATACTACCAACTGGATTGGAGGGTTTAGTTGATCCAAAACCAAGATTAAGCAAGAACATCCCAGTTTACTGTATTGGACAGCATCAAGTAACTGTTTTGCTTGGAGGATTCACCGATGGGATCGAGGTGTTCAAGATATCAGAATCTTTGGCGTACATGTCCATCGACATACGCAAGATGATGTGTACTGATTTCGGCATACCCCATATCACCACAGCCTATGAAATCGAATTTGATTTCGGATCAAATGTAGATGGCAGTCCAGAGGCGCTTCCATTTGAAAATGTTGTTTGCTGGAATGCACGAGGAATAACTCGTCCATCATTTCCAGTACACATGGAATATATCATGAGTTCCCATAATCCAGCTATAATCATCATCACTGAATCACGATGCACAACGATGCAGTGCTACAATGTTATGAACTATTTCCCACTGTATCAATGGGAGGTGTTTGATGACCATGGTCTAAGAGATGGGGTGGTTATTATGTGGAAACCTTCTGAACTGCAAATGGAACTAAGACACTGTATAGGGGAAACCCTTATCTGCGAAATTGTTGTTCAGGTAATAAATAATACATTATGTTTTGTATAGAGTGTTAATAAACACTTCAATTCAACGCTGTAATTACTCTTTCATGGTATTATTTATCATTGGGTGCTAATATTAATGTTGTGTCCTGGTTATATAGGGTGTTGGACATCCAAGCGTTCGGAGGAAATTGTTTGCTGACTTGTTGGAAGCGGAGTGTCTGGAGACTGCTTTAAATAATTAGAAAGGAAGCTAGTAGGAACGTCCAGTATGGGCACCTGTAGTTTGTGTTTAACATGTTGATTTGCAGTTTTAAATTATGTATTTCTTTTAAAACGGTTCAATTAACTTTGGGTCGATTATCTCAACTTTTATTTGTGTATTACATTATTATATCACACAGTGTCTATTAAACATGAACTATACATTTATTTGTACGATCTAAGTAAGACAAAACATTTTAGTGATAATTTGTTGGAACTCCAAATAAACTTGTGGTACGTTAAACAATGTTGGAACTCCAAATAAACTTATTAATATGTCCAAAGACAATAACATTAGTGATAATTTGAAAGTGTCACAGATTTATTATTACTTCACGTAAAACAACAGCCTAGTACAACAGCCAACACAATAAATAATATCAATTTCAAACAAATAACCATGGATTTGAAGGACTTCTCAACCACTTGAACAAGCACCGCTGATGATGGATCATTTTGAACAATAGAATTACCTTCCACAATTGGTTCATGAAATCTAACAATCCTTCCTTGTGGGTTCTTCAATATCAAGTGATTTTCACCAAACCACATGAAAAAATGGCAGAATTTGCACTTAAAGTAACCCTTTCGGGGATTGTCATATGAGTTTGATATGGATATTGGGAGATTTTTCCCACACTTGCACTGTTGGTTATTGAATTCAATGGTTTCGCAGGGTTCACTAAAATTTGAAAAAGATTGGGAAGACTCGTTAGTCGACATATTTTGGATTGGAGAACGTTTTTCATTTATGTTCATGCTTGTCAATGATTTTTGGTTATTTATACACATTTCAAAAATATATCCACAAATTTTACTTAGCATGCGAAGGCCCACATTATTTATTGGTTCAAAGTTCGATACACTTTTCAACGGTCACTTTAGCATTAAGTAATGACATTATTGATAATAGTTGGTAGTTGGACCGCACTTCTCATCAGTCATCACTCATCCAAAACTCCGGCAATGGAGCCAGTAGTATCCCTTCCCGTGCGTACTGGATTTTCTAACATATACGTGTATATAAATATAAAAATATTATAAATATTATAAATATTATATATAAGGGTATTTATATAGCGCCCTTGTCTAACAGACACCACGTAAATGAATTTCTCATCATCCACAATGTCTAATGTCATGTTTTTTATACAGGGGGGGGCAAGTTCTTGTGAAATTAGGATAGGATATTATTTTTCCTTAGGGGTCAATGAGAAATTTGAATTGATGTACAATGATTACTCATTCAGAAAGTGTATACCACCAGATAAATTCCTTTTAGCTGTCAATGGTGAAATACTTGAACCATTATCAACCCCATCTAGTCGGGGTCTTGTTGTGGGTTCTGATTTCATTGTGAAAGTGTCGTTGAAGCCCGAATATCTGGTAAGTTAAATTGTGTATAATTTTGTTCATTTTCTTTTTCCGGTAACATGAATTTATCGTGCATTTTTAAAATTTGGAGTAGTAATATTAAATCTTACTTTCTACATGTGTAGCCACAAGATGAAGACAATTTGAGAGCTTTGAATATTGCGACAACAGATTATGTTTTCTTCAACATAACGTATGGTTGGCACAAAAATACGACACACACTTTCGCCCTAAAGAAGTCTGATCCCTTTAATCTGGCGGTTGAGATATGGATTTCAAATAACAAATGGATATCGGAAATTCCTAATACTTTTTTAGCTTACCAAAAGAGGATGGCCGTTGGGGTCAATCACTTTAACAATTATGTAAACGTTGATGTTTTAGCGAAAATATCACAGCTGGAAATTAGCAATGGGGACTTCATTAACGTGAAAGTTTTGCCGCCTTGTGATGCTGTTCCAAATTTTCCAGTGTATGATTTACTTTCATAGTAGTTTCACATTTTTTAAGTAGCCTATACAAGAATAACGAAATGTTTAGAGCTTTTTTCATCATGTGTATTTGTAATCAACTTTTGTATCATCCGGTTTACACAAGAAAAATCTAAGTCACCGATTAAACAATACAATAAAAGCAATGAGGATTAGAGGGGTAGCCACCTAGGGTAATAAATTGATATAGCTATTTCTGGTAAACGTATTGCAGCTCCAATGAATTTAATGGACATTTATGGCAATTAATGCGAGTTGATGGTAGACTGGCAACCGTTGCTAGCTTGAATAAATGGGGACAAAGATTAATAGTAATTGGGTTTATTTAATGAGTATTTATTGAAGGTAATTTGGTTTTAATAATATTGGATTAATTTTATTAAGTTAACCATGAGCATCACTCAGTTAAAATACAACAAATAAAATTTTATCGGTAATTTATCGAATTATACGAAAGCATATACGGAGTATATAAGTTCAACGAAATTGACTTCTGTGATGTGAGTGAGCACCTATAAAATATTTAAATGGTTTCAACTTTGCTGAGATAAAAAAGGTACCTATTAACCTATTGATGATATGTACAAGTTTACTGAGAGTGCTTAAATGAAGTATGACTTTCGTGTATTACATTTATGGCTATTTATGGTAAGATAAAAAGCGTACTTTATCTGGTAATTGCAGACCTAGGGGTTAGGTGCTGGCGTATTGCATGCGTGCATTAATGATTGAAATACCAAGTATTTGTACTGTCCAAGGCGATGTTTGATCTTGTAATTATTTTGGGTTATGTAATTATTTTTTAGGGTTGAAAACCTAGATCCTTTGGCCTTTAGTTTTTTTTAACACGAGAATAAATTACTATTTTTCAAATATATAGTACTATAAAGTGATAAATACAGCAAAGACTATCCACAATGGGAGGGCAAAGGGGGGTAGGGCAAGGGTAAAGGGCAAAATTTAAAGGGAAAAGAAAAGAGAGTGGGGCAAGAAAATAGATTTGGCAAAGAAAAGAGCTGAGGCAAAGCAAAGAAAGGAGAGAGAATTGAAAAACTTGTGTTTTTTTCCTTTTGTAACAACTTTTTTTGGCATTGTAAAAATTTCAAAAAATAAAAAACTTAAAATCAATAGTTATAATTTTCCGTCCTCTATAAATAGAGACCACATTTGGTATATTTTGTGATAAAACTAAAAAAAATACGTAAACATATTGTTTTGATGCCCTAGGGCAAAGAAGGGCGCCATTGTGCCTAAATAGGGCAAAGAGTTAAGGCAAGACAATCAAAAAATATTTTTCGATATGTTGCCCTGAGGCAAAGGAAGGCACCATTCTGCTATTCCGGTTTATTGAATTGAAACAATTTATGTAGGAAAATATTTATTTTTTTATATTTGTTTGACTTTAACAATGTTTGACATGGTTCCCATAGGAAAAAAAAACATTTTCAATTTTCATGGAGAAAAAGAATTCATGTGTAAATATGTAGCAGTATTTAATTTATGTTAATTAAATTAGTACAATAACGAATGGCATTTAAATTGAGTTTAACTTTGTTCGGAAAGTAAAATAATATCAACCTTTGGAAAATGTTTGACTCTTCTGGAATACGATTTCGATTCCCTATTAAAAGTGTATACAATTTTGTATTCTTTAGGACGTTTTTAAGATTCATATTTTGGTGGTACGGACTCAAATATTTTTTCGCCAACCGTTTAATAAACTGAAATGATAATAGATAATCAAACTCAATATAAATTACATAACAATAAAGTTTTCAAAATCCAAAACATGAATGCATAGAGTACTGTAAAATACAAAAGATTTTAATAAACTAAATCTTTTAACTTCTTCAAGAGATGTCCATGATTTAAGTGTTCCGCTTCATGGCATGCCATCCGACTTATCTGTTGCATAGCTCCATGATCCCATAAACGTCCTAAAATCACCCATGGCTAGTTCATACGGTGATGCTCCGCCCTGTCAATTTCATTATAACATCATAACATCATGATTTGAAAGTAGTTTATTACGAATAAATTAGTATAAGAATTTAACTTCATAATGATTGATAACATACCTCATTTCCGACAATTGCTCCTCGATTCGGAGTTACGAGTGCAGATCCGGATGCAGTCTTAAGACAACAAAAAACAGTTACAAATTTGTACCACAACTGAAATTCATATCGTAACATGTTTGTATTCTATTTGAAACTGGTAGATGAAGATTTGAGTTCGATAAACAATATTTGTATACCTGATTATTAGCTTTTTCACTACGAGCAAGCGGTGATGGTGGAAGGATATTATTCCTACCATTCCTGGGTTTACGCTTCCTAATAACCCTAGCATTCCCCATTGAATTATTGTCCTGTTTGCATACAAATACATTCTTCAGCAATATGTACATACAGTTATATATATATATTCAGTTTGGTATAAAACACATACCACAGCACCAGGTGTTCTCTTCCTTCCCTTTTTGCGTCCAACAAGTTCTTCTATTGCCTTTCTCCTTTTGGTAACCTTGCTCGTACACAATGGAGGATCCACCAAATTACTTGTCGGGGTCAAGCTTATGTTGGGATTAGCGTTAACACTATCACCAGGGGTACATTCTACGCCTGATTCCATTGCAGATGCGCTACAACTACCTACACCATAGGTATTGGCTGCATCATTCAAGTTACTGTCATGCATGACTCCGTTCATCTCAGAAACTACGCGTTTCATCTCTACTAGGGACGTTATGACAAATTCACTTGCCTTCACGCTAACCATAGCTGCATTACCAACTCCTTCAAATGTCTCCTGCATCTTATCAAATCTCAAAACCTCGGCCGTCTTAGTCGGATCGTGGTACGCCACTTTAACCTGGGTGTGCTTGCGATTTATATCTTTACGCCAACGCCTTAGTATGTACTTTTCAGGAACTTCTTGTACATCAAACATGTCCATCACACAAATACAATGACGGCATAAGATCCCACTGCACTCAAACAACTTGCATTCACAGCTAACATCGTGTGTTTCCTTGTTAAATTTTATCTTAACGTCCCTCTTATCCTTAGTACAATACGTTTCGCGACAACCCTCAGTGTGCAGCCAAACCCTATCTCTAAGAAGAATCTCAACCTCCGTGTCAAAAATGTCAGTGGTCCTTCCATACGTACAATACAGTACATGCTGGCACTGTCGCTGGAACTCCCTAAACATCTTGTTCGTGTACAATTTCTGGTACACTTTTTCATATACGAACTTTGTACTAAGACCAATAACCCCCCTGGAACATGATTCATCCCACGCTTTCTCACTGCTTGCTCTTTTCTCCATTGCATGGCAGTATTGCTCCACAAACTCATACAACCTAGTGCTGTTGTTCACATAATCATCAAAAAAACTATGTATGCTTTCAACACGTTGAGTCGTCCTCATTCCTGCCCAAAACAGGTGCTTTGTGTAGGCAGGAACCCACATATGCCTTTCAATGTACAGACCCTGTAGCCAGTCATCACTTTCAAGCACATATTCTTTCATCACTGATGCCCAACGATTCTCAAATTCATCATCACTAAATGAATCGTATATAACATTTTTAACCGCACTATTCATAGAAGAGAAACGAGGATGCCTACCTAGCTTCAGAGGCAATTTCTTCAATATATGCCATAAACACCACCGATGTCTCGTATTCGGCATAACAACTTCAAGGGCTCTCCTTATAGCAGGTGCTTGATCTGTCAATATACCCCCAGGAGCTCTTCCCTCCATACATGAAAGCCATGTCTTGAATATCCATTCAAAGCTCTCAGTTGTCTCTCGAGTAATAAGAGCACATCCCAAAAGAATTGTCTGTCCATGATGATTCACCCCAACAATGTTTGCAAAAGGCATTGCATACTTGTTAGTCAAGTAAGTGGTATCGAATACAATGACATCGCAGAATTCACGGTAAGCCGCACGGCTTCGTGCGTCTACCCATAACACTTCTTGGAGTACATTTTCTTCATCATGTCGTATGGCAAAGAAGAAGGCTGAATTGTCTTTCTTCATCCTATCAAAGTACTTCATCATTGCATTTGCATCTCCATCCTTCAACCTAAACTTCCTCTCCTTTTTTACTTCCTCCCTTAGATCCTCCACTGTGACAGGCATGTTATCGTAGCCATTTCTAGATGAAGCAATCGCTGCATGGATTTGACTCACACTAAGACCTGCCTTTCGATACGATTTTAGGGTCCTCTTAATATCATCGGGTACTACACGATTGCTCTTGATAAACTTTGCCTTACTAGGTGTAGGATTATGGTTAGAGTGTTCTAGAATTACTCGTTTTATGTACCAATAACCACCAGGTTCAGTTTGTGATGCAAATAGCTGAGCAGGACAATTACATTTCTTCGACTTTACAGGGCGTCCTAGTACAGCAACCCCTTCAACCGACTGAACTTTACCAAGCTTCTTATAGGTAGGTGGTTTTCCCCAACACTCACACCTCCACAAAACACACTTAACAACACCATCTTTCTTCGAAGAAGATGGTTTACATACGCCAAAGCCTTGAGATTTAGCGTAATTCTTGTAATAAATCTCAACCTCTTGCCAGCTCTCAAAGGCCATTCCTACGGTTGGTACTTCCTTCACGACACCACCCTCCATAACAGTTAACGTCTTCTCGGGGGTTTTACATACAATATTAACATTGACAGGGTCTTCATCATCAATCAAAACCTCGTTAGTGTAGTTATCGGCCATTTCAAGAGTATCACCAACTAAGGGCTCCGCATCATCCACTACACTATCAACTACATCGACCGCTAACAAAGGATTTAACCGAACTTCATAATCATCTTCGTTGTTATAGTCATCCGTCAAGTCAACAGCATAACCAACTAAGGGATCATCACCACCCATACAATCAACTACATCGACAGCTACCACTGGATTTAACATAACTTCATCGCCATCTTCACTGTTATTTATCTGAAAATTTTAAAGCTAAACCCCCTTAAAAAATATGCACATTCCACTAAAAAAACATGGTTCAGCAGTAAAAATAACTATATTTCATGCATGCATGTACAAGATTAATAACTATATTTCATAACCAATCAAGCCTTTTCATTCATTCCATGTGTCTATTGACAAAATACCCATTCAACTTAAAGTATTACCTAGATATACGGCTATAAGATTTAACCAAATAGACCAAATTTTCCGGGTTATTTAAAAGAACGGTTCATAAAAAAATTTTCACCACCTCAAATAAAACCAATACCCCTTTTTTCCCAATTTCCCATTAACAACCATGCTCGACATATCATCATTTGCATAAAATCCACAAAATTAAGAATCTTGATCATGGCAAATTTGAAGTTTCATGATCGTAGTTTTTCATCTTTACGACAAATTTGAAACCTTAAGCCTTTTTTTTTTTACCAATATCTTATTTTCATAATCATGACGGTTTCGAAACAAATACCACGTAAACCCTATTCTGATTATTATTGCATAGTTCGATTTGTGTTATGTTTCTCTTTCTCCAAATTTCAGATTTCCGGAGACTGATTATATGTTTTTCTTTCTAATTTGGATTTTTTATTTTTATACAAATTGAAGTTAAAATTTAAATATGGAAAAATAGTTTCCTTCAATGTGCAGATATTGGTTCAATAAAATTGAATACATACATTAATCAAACAAAAAGGAACATGAAACTCAGAAAAATGAAATGTTGGACCGAATCGAGTTTATGGTTTCGCAAATAATTGGGTATTTGGATTGGTTTAATAATTCTAAAATATATTTGTTAAACTTATTTGTTTGGCAAGTTTATAATCAAGATTGTCATTCATAAAATTAAAATTACATTATTCGATCATAGGTATTATCTTGAGTGGAAATCTGACTTTCTTTATAGATATATCTTCAAATGTATGAATCAAACAAAATTTAAAATAAATAATACTATATTATAATTGGTTTACCTCCATAACAATCCGCAAGAAGGCTCTTCGAAATCTTCAAAAAACTTTGTAAAGATTTCCAAATTTGTATGAATCAAAGAATGCAGAAGACTATAAATTCAGATATATTGACAACTATAAAGTACGGTTGGGTTCAGAGCATTTAAACCACCGAAGTATACGGTTCAATAAATGTAATAATACTGTATCCAGTATTTCACCCACATTTTACTTTGTACGCAGGAGAAGTATTCTACCGAGGTAAATGCATCACGTGACTGGCACATGCTTAATAAATTGCTTATTAGTCCCTAAGATTGCTAAATGCATCGATCGTCGAGATTGATTTCCCGGCCCTCGTGCTATTCATTTACCATTGTCATACCATATACTCGAAACTTGAATTTAAAGTAAAGTTATAATTACGATTGCATTTCATTGGCTAATATCTAATGGGGAAATCCTCTCTTACAACAACTCCAATGGAAGAGTGTAAATTTCTTTTTTAGTACAGATAGTGCAAATGTGCATCCGAAGTTGGCAGATTTTGGGCTGAAGACCTGGGCTGGACCGAACAATCAATAGAAGAAGTGGGTTGTTGAGTTGGGTCAGTTCAATTTAATCGGCCCAAGTTGGCACAATCCCTGCTTGTATTGGTAGAATTATTCCTTATTGTCATTTCAGATGGAACCGGAGAGTTACCATCACAAAGAAAAAAAAAAAGTCATTATCGGAGAGTTATTATAGCCATGTTTGGTAAAACTAGCTGAAATAGTAGCTGAACGCTGAAATAGTAGCTGAATGCTGAAATAGTAGCTGAAAGCTTTTAACTGATAGTAATAGGAGTGTTGGCAAAATTAGCTGATACAGGAGCTGATATATATAAAATTACATAAAAATGTATTAAATATTTTTAATGTCATTTTATTTTAGTAAATAAATGAGGGTAAATTAGGAATAAAATTATGATAAGCTAGCTTATTTTTTAATATGTTACCCAGGGTAACATCTTAAATAAGCTAGCTTATTATTTAAGCTAGTGGTGTCACCAAACACACTTATTTGGTCAAAAAGCTTAAAAATCTAGTCAAATAAGCTACTTTGGCCAAATAAGCTAGCTTATTGGCATACCAAACATAGCCATAGAGGGCAGCCCGGACACCGGAGTTATCTTGCTGTTAAGTGTCATTAAGGGATAACATACGCCTTCATTTTTAGTCGTTCCAATCCAAGGTCTTGAAATTGTATAACTTAATGATTCTAAGTAGGAAAATTTGCGCGACCGCACCTTATAAAATCAGTTTTTTGCGAGACTGCACCTTTTATATTTAATTTTGCAAAAGTGCACATTTTAACTCTATTTCTTTGCGAATCTGCACCTTCAAGGTGAATTCCATCTTTTTTTGTCCTATTTTGACTACTATCCGGCATTGACCCGACCTTACTCTTCTCCTTCAATTTCCCTCTAATTTTCCCCCTTCCCCCCCTCCCCAAAAAACCCCTAAAGTTTTAGGTCAAATCAACGTCGGAGGGTGGTCAAAAGTGGTCGGAAATGAGAAAAGGTGCTGCTTCACAAAGAAATAAACTTAAAAGGTGCAGTTTCGCAAAATTAAACATAAAAGATGCGGTCTCGCAAAAAATTGGTTTTATAAGGTGCGGTCTCGCAAATTTTCTTTCTTAACACTAAGAGATCAAAGTTTGGATATCACTCGTTATCAGAGTGTGACATGTAAATATCACTATACCGAAACCGATGTAGGCAATATTCAATGTCTTAACGTCGGAATGGTCATAAAACGTGATAAATATAACCAATTACCGATTATATTACATTCGAATGTTGTATGATGAAGTTTAGGTGAAGTTTAGTTGGAGGGATAAAAATTACAATGTAATGTAATGAAATTTAGTACAAAAATGTACTAAAACTTAAGAAGGAGAAAGAGGACTCACAAGAGGGAGAGTATAATTTATTACATCTATACTAATGATGTAATGACCATTACATGAGTTATTTTAGTTAAACAATGGTGATTAGTGATTACCTTAACTAGATAGAAAACTCATTTACATTGTAATGGTGATAGTCCAACTCTCGTCACTCTACTTTAATTTATTTTCTCACTAAACTGGTTGATTAAATTGCAATACTGACTCCGCCGACCAAAACAAGCCTCTATAGTGAGAAAAGCACAAGTAGTTCTGGACTTCTTTGCATATTCCAAAACAACAAGTTTAGATTAGATCAAATTCAATAAAGTTAGAATGTTAGATATGCATGGCCATATGAATAACAGTGAACTTAATTAGTTAATTTGGGATTAAGTTACTTGCTTTCTGATCAAAAAGTTGGCCCTCAAAAAAAGAACATGATCAATTGATCATACGTGAGAAAAATCTTCTTTTGAATGAAGTTTGTGAGAATTAAGCATACGAAAAGTAATCACAATTATTCGATCTCTAGTTACTTTATAAATTTCTTTGATTACCTTATTGATAAAAAGTAGCTTGGGCAGCTACGTGCAAATGTAAAAGCACCTACTGATCTCTAAATTCTAAAGCATGCAATGCAATGGATCGAGAGAGGATGTGAGTCTAAGATAATGTTTGAATACATTGATTAATATTCATGCGTATGTAACCAACAACTTGCAAAGTCAAGCGAAGAAAAGCATCTTGTTAACTGCTAATGGTACGTTCATAAGAGCTGTAATTGATTAATTATGATTGTTAATTAACAAGTGAGTATAATAATTAATTACAGAATCCAATGAAGTAGTTAAGTTCCAGGATTTTGATTAGATAACGCAACTATTTCAATCATTTGGATTTTACTTTTTGACAATCGGGTTCCAAGCTTTGAACTCAATATTTTCACTCTTCTATTACGGCACCTCTTCCTAGATCAGTATCACTAATTAATTAATTAAGTAAGCAAAGAGTGATTAATAAGTTAACCTAACCTAATCCACCCTCGTTCTCATGTGGAACTAAACCTAACTCTATAAGGAAAGTATGACTAATCACGTATTAAAGCATGATGATGACTTTATAATATCTTAATTAGATTGAATTAAGATTGTTGCATACTCGATCTAATGCCTTATGGCTTGGCATTGCCTGATTTTGCCACGACTTGCGGTCTGTTAAAAAAAGGCTCTTCGATCATGAATATCTTTCACACGCATGCATGCATGAATGCATGAATGCATGATGCATGGAGTATAAGTCTTCATTTTACCGCCCTCGTATTTGACAAACTTTATACCTTAAGACTAAAGGTCCAAGGCCCGGGGAATATCAGTAATAAATTGATTACGGAATTGGATTTGTCTTGATTCCAAAATCTTAGTAGGCTGCATTATCAATCAAATTCAAGTTCTTGTACATGTGTAAGTTTCATTTTAACCTTTGGGCCTTTGTTTCTAACGTCAATTACGTCACCATTTCGATTGGACATGATTTTATCCGGTTTGGGTCAAGCACTCACGGCTTTGTTTTTAAGCCCTTCATAATTAAAAGCTCGCATACTAATTAGTGATTTAGTGTGGTAATTGAGTTGGTAACCATTTAAACTTTAAAGTCTCCACTGAGGTAGGACTTGAGTTTGCACCTTAACATTAACTTGTACAAATGAGGTTTTTCTATGTGACTTTAGCAATAAAAACATATGCACTCCTTCCCGATTTAAACACCTCGTACTTAAATGTGTATTGAGAAATGTGTACACACTAACCAATCAATCAATCAAAGTTTCAAGAAAATTACACAGCAAGTAAAAGAAGATGCTTAGCTAACCCGTCATGCAATTTACACGGAACTTTAGTTACCCGATTATTGTGTCACCCTCCTCCATAAGGAGAGAGTAGATAGAGAAATAAATTTGTGTAATGTGTGTACGACCTCATTGACACTAGTTAAAAGTGGGATGCGCACCAATCTTTTTCATTCGCCCATTAAATTACGCTCACAATGGTCTTGCTACGGTAATATGTATATTTTGGAGAATTGAAGTGGAGTATTAAGTGGTCGTTTGGTTCATGTAGGAATTTAATTCATGTAGGAAGTTACATATCACATGAATTGAGTTCCTGTATAAAATTCATGTGAAATAGTTTAAAGTTGTTTGGTTAACATCAAGGAATTTGAAATTCCCATGAATTGAATTCCAACATCTCGTTTGGTTGCACCCATCCAATTCCCTTATTTCTAATTCGTAATTACTATTATATCCCTTATAAAAACAAATTCTTTTGCCTCTTACAATCAACTTGTACGCTTTTATACGGAAAGAATTAAACATATGTCTTTGCCAATCCGCAACACAACTACTTAGCTTACAAAAACACTTCAGAACAATTCTTTAACATTATTAACTAGCAATCAAGTTCATAGAAAAAAATTCTCATAATGCTAAATGATAACTAAAAAAAGTAGTGATCTTGATACTACTAGCGAAAATGCGTACAAGTGCTTGATAATGGCGCCTTTTTATTTCGTGGGGGATAATTTTGTAATTTTGATTTAAAGATGGTGAGGGAACTCATAATTACCAAGGGGGGAGTTGGTAAGCAACTTCCACCATTATGTGGGAATTTCATTTTCCTATGAAATTTCCAATTCCCCCATTTTCTAAAATTATGGGCAACCAAACAACCTGGAGAATATGTAATTTATGAGATTTTGGAATTCCTGTGTTTTAAAAGGGCAACCAAACGACCACTTAGTAATTGTGAGTATTATCGGCACTCGACTAATGTTGTCTTATGATAAAACGATCTCACATACAATTACTCTTAATAGGATGAGACATAATCAAATTTATTGATGATGCTAACTCTGCAAAATTGGATAGCTAGAAGGTGGAGGTGATCCGATAGTAAAGGTGAAGGATTTAGATGGTAGTCATGGTACAGAAGACGTGGGTGTGCAGCTGCAGATACACAGACTGACTGACTCACAATAATACTCCACTAGTCGAGAGAAGATGAGGAGCGTTGACTAAGCTAGCTCCTTTGTTTAATTAAAAAAAAAAAAAAAAAGGTGGGGGCCATTGCAGTGAGTGAGTTTGAGCCTCCAGAAATTAGCATTCCCAATGAATGAAATACTAGTTTAAGTGGTGAGATTATTAATTAAGGATTAAGGAGTAGTTATTACTAGTTTATTCAATCTTCAATAATAGGAACGAGTACTAGTTATTATGATTAGATGAGAATGAATAACGTAAAAGGGAGAGAGGAGAGAGCAAGTGGGGGAAGGGAGATCATTGGTTCAAATTTTCATTTCTTAACAAACAAAACCACCCAAAACTCCCTTCTTCTTCTTCTTCCTCTTTCTGTACATAACCAATTAACCATATAACATAACCCAAAAACAATAAGCCAAATAAGGAGGGGCTCACAAATCACAATCTACTTTACTAGTTATAACTAAGTCTTTGCTTTTTGTTTTTCTTCTTCATCTTCCTTTGCCTTTTGTCTTGTGTGTTGCCATCATTAATTTAGATCTTTTCTACACCTTTATAAATACCATCAATCCCATTTCATTTAGTAAGTAACCAAAAATGGGAAGAGGGTGGAGAAGAGCCTTTTGTACCACCAGTATCCCTTCAGTAGACCAACATCATCATCACCAATCTCATGATGATGATTCATTGCACTTACAAAGTAATAATAATCCAACACCACCACCGCCAAAGAAAGGCTTCTTCTCCAATCCTTCTACTCCTCGCCTCCGTGTCCGCACCACCACCAATTCAATTAATAATACCACTAGTAGTACCGGTCCAAGTCCCAAACTGCATTGCAACACCAAGACCCCTCGTTCCAAGCTCGCCTCATCCACCCCGTCTTCGCCTCGCTCCCCTTTCGCCATCCTCAAAAACACCCTCCGCCTCTCCAAGAATGGAGGATGCGGTGTGTGTATGCAGAGTGTCAAGACGGGTCAAGGCATGGCCATCTACACCGCTGAATGCTCACACACTTTCCACTTCCCCTGCATCGCTTCTCATGTCCGCAAACTCCGCGCCTTGATCTGCCCTGTTTGCAACCTCACCTGGAAACACGTCCCTCTCCTCGCCTTCCACAAAAACAACCCCACTCTTGAGGAAGACAACAACATTAAGACTACTGTTGCCGCCAGCGCACCCGCCACCCCAACCGGGACTAATCGTAAGACTCTGTTCCAATCCAATTACAACGACGACGAGCCCCTCTTCTCTCCTCGCTTCAACCCCATCCCTGGGGCCCACGAAGAGTTCCAGGGATTCTGCGTCACCCCCAAAACACCTGTTGATCCTTACAACTCGACTGACAAGAAGCCGCCCAAAAACGTAGAGGTCAAGCTTCTCCCGGAGGCCGCCGTCGTCTCTGGCAGCCGATCTTACGAGACCTATGCTATCGCCTTAAGAGTCAAGGCACCACCGACCACAGACAGAATTCTGTCTCCTTCACACAGAGCACCCATCGATCTGGTGACGGTGTTGGATGTCAGCGGGAGCATGACTGGGTCTAAACTCCAAATGCTGAAGCGAGCAATGCGCCTCGTTGTCTCCTCATTGGGCTCAGCTGACCGCCTTTCCATCGTCGCCTTTGCATCTGCCCCACATCGGCTGTTGCCTCTCCGACGCATGACGCCGCACGGACAGAAGGCGGCTCGCAAGATCATTGATCAGCTGACCAGTGGCCAAGGCACTTCCGTCAGTGAGGCGTTGAGGCAGGCGGCTAAAGTGCTCGAAGACCGCCGTGAGAAGAACCCGGTCTGCAGTATCATCCTCTTATCCGACGGCCAGGATGACTACTACACCACCACCACCACCCAAGGCGGCAATGGTGAAAACAATAACAACAACTCAGATCGTCAAAGAGTAGGGCCCTCAACAACAACCCGGTTCGCTCACATTGAGATCCCGGTTCACCCATCAGGATTCGGGTTCCGTACGCCGGAGAGCCAGCAGCAGGACGCGTTTTCGAAATGCGTTGGGGGATTGCTGAGCGTGGTGGTCCAGGATTTGAGGGTGCAGCTGGGTTTCGCATCCGGTTCAGCGCCGGCCGAGATCATGGCGGTTTACTCGTGCAACGGGAGACCGGGTCTAATGAGTGCTGACTCAGCACGGCTCGGGGACCTGTACGCGGAGGAGGAGAGAGAAGTGTTGGTTGAGGTGAAGGTGCCGACGTCAGCAATAGGGGCCCACCACGTGATGTGCGTTCGTTGCAGTTACAAAGATCCAGTGACGGGAGAGGTCATGTACGGGCGGGAGAGGGCCCTTCTTATGCCCAGGCCCCACTCTGTCAGATCGGGTGGTGTTGAGCGGCTCAGGAATATGTTTATTTACACACGAGCCGTAGCCGAGTCGAGACGGCTAGTGGATCACGGGGACTACATCAGCGCGCACCACCTCATCTCGTCGGCTCGGGCATTGGTGGCGCTGTCGGAGGAGTACGCGAGGGGGCTGGATGCTGAGTTGGCGCATGTTCATTGGAGGAGGCAGCAAGTGGATGAAAATGGGGAGCCGCTTACGCCGACATCGGCTTGGAGAGCCGCGGAGAAGCTGGCGAAAGTGGCTATGATTAAAAAGTCGTTGAACCGGTCTGTCAGCGAATTGCACGGCTTCGAAAATGCGAGGTTCTGATTCTTCTACTTTAATTATTAATAATAAATTAAAAATCAAAATAAACACTGTAGTGTAGTTGGGAAAGAAAAAGGAATCTTGGAATGAAATAATAATTGATTGATTGATGATAGAAGAAAGAGAAGAAAGAGAGAGAGGGGTGGCACATGATGAGAGAGAGAAGAAGAAAGAAGCCGACGGCGCGGGGGTTTATGAAGCAGAAAGGCATAGAATGAGACAGCAGGCCCACGTTCTCAAACAGTATAATCGATTTGGTGTTGAGTAGATTTTAAGAGGAAGCAAACAACAATCCTTTTTGTAAATGTAATCATAAGCAATGGCAGATTGCTTCATTCTTCTTCTTCTTTGTGTTAAGCTAATTTAGTTTTTTGTATAAATTGTACCAAAATTAACTAAAACCATGTGCCTACTTCACTTGCTACTTGTGTCTTCAACTTTACTCAACTTAGGGATCACACACTTTCACCAAAGATAAAATTAGTCATATGTCTTAACTTTGAGCTCTCATGCGATAATAATGTAATTTGTGAATGCAAACTAATACTCTGGTTATAGTACACACTGCGCATTTGCGCAACAGTGTCTTGCCATCCCATAATGGCTAAATCATTGTGTGCTGGGTGGCAGCAATATGTTGGGGAGGCCTCATACAATGAGTTTCAACTAAAAAAACAATTGGCTGCTGCTTGACTGCTTTGCAAATTCACCAGGTTATACATACAACAACATTCAATCAAGACACATTATTACACAAATTAATGGACTATTGTTAAGGTTGTGTTTGTTGGGAAAATGCCTTGAATGACTTACACATTTGGGTATGTCATAGTAGGTGACCGAGGGGGGAGCTCGATGCAATTTCTTTTCAAATTGAACTCACACCTTTGTATTCGGTGCTATTCTCTATAGTGATTGTTTCTCCTCTGTTTGGTGGACGTAGCTAGCACATCGTTGGTGAACCACGTAAATCTTGTGTCTTTTCTTTATGTTCTATTGTTTTGTATTATTGTTGATACCATGATTGCTGTCACATCTATTCACACCCAATCACTCAAACCGTTCGTTGTTGGACTGGACGCCTCTGTTCCAACAATGTTGTCATCGTATTTCAAGTTGCTTACTTCAATTTTTATCTCACTAATACCCGAGTTTGGTATTAATACATGTGCTCGTACAATATGAACTCTTACCATCAAAGAAAACAAGGTCTAAAACGAGGAAGAAACTTAACTCGATCCATGATAATACAAATGATGATGAATTCATATACTCGTACACTGTTTCTAATATATATATAAAGAATATTTAAACACTCCTTGTAAATAAATTTATATAAGACAACGACTTCTAAAGTTCTAAACATGTATCATCCAAGTCACAATTTAGAAATTAGACGCATTACCTACACATTGTTCCTAACAATAATAACTAACAAACGGTCAAACAATTAATAGAGGGGATATAATGAAATTGATGAAGAGAAGTCCAATGTTAGTGAGCATCCTTTTGGTTTCGAAGCGGGGACCTTTGATAGTTTGATAGTATATTATGCCAATATGCCCCATTAGCTTGTGGTGGGTTTCCTTCTTAACAAAACTCCCCTGGTCAAACATGATAAGTGTGCAATCATCATGGAAATGAATTTGGAGATTTTGAACCTGGGTTTTATATGTCAAAACACACTAATCCTTCCGTATTTGGTATCCTTATGATACATGGATCATGGATGTGGACCACAAATGCTTAATATAAGATCCTGTCTCCGAAATTGAATGCCATTGCGGTCTAATTATACTGATGATACTGTTAGAGGATTTTGCAAGTGTGTCAAAGTAGTACTCTCATAGCCCCTCAATTTGCTTCTAGTTTCGAACTCAATTTTAATACTACAATCGCCCCCTCTTTATCTCTTCATCACAACAAGCGTTTACACGAAACATAGAGAGTACATGACAAGAATTGATGTTGATGTTCTTATATAGTTTGAGCTACGAGTCAAGTCTCGACAAGAAACTTGTTTCCCAGCCAAAAAGATTCTACCAATTATTAAGCCCACGAAACTGATTAACTCGAATGTTACAAGGACAGAAGGTACAAAGTAGAGTGGTAGTAATATGAGCGTGAGGCATTTTTATCACTTTGCTTTCATCCATTTGATCAGAAGGTCCATCTCCCTTATTAATCCCCTTTGCTTTTTGTAGTTAGTAAAAGTTGTTGAAAAGTTAGTTAAAGTTAGTTAGTAACAGAATTGAGAATGGAAATGGTTGTATAAATACTGAATTGGAAATGACGGGATAGTATGTTGTTGGGTCGGGTTGATAAACAAGTTGGGCCGGCCCATAAAATGGTAATATAAGCCCGGCAGACAGAGAATTTAGAATTAGAATATATCCTCTCCTCTCCATCTCGTCTTCTTTCTCTTTCTTATTTCTGGCTTGGCAGTTGGCACTTGGAAATTGAAATGCCCAAGAATTCTGAATCCACGACCGTGTAACACTGTAAGTTGGTCGTCACTGCTTTAATTATTATTAATTGAAAGTATTTCTGATTTTTATGGGTTGCAGTAATTTGAGTATATAACTATATATAATGTGTGATGTGAAAATGAGAAGTTCAATTTGATGGATAGATAGAAATACTAGTTAGAGTTTAGACTTGATTGAATAGGTTGTTTATACCAAATTATAGATGATTAAATTCTAAAGATAAAAAAAAGAAGAATTGAAATGGAGGGAATGTTATGTTTGTGTTTAGTGTTAATAGAATTGAATTGAATTGAATGTGTAGGAATGTATTTGAATGATGATGATGGTGCGTGCAAGTTTATTATTAAAAAAAACATGGAGGTGCCGTGCTTTCTGCACTGATGATCGTATCCTGATGTCACCGCCTCTTGTCTCCCTTGACATACTTGATGATGATGACCACCGACTTTGGAACCACACTCCTTCTACTTGTCGTCCTGCTTCCAGTAAGTCCTCATCATGTAAGCATTTCCTGTTGTCAAATAATCATGTAAGCTTAGCTAAGTATATCTTGTGGTTTTGAAATGATATGAGTGCAGCAGCAGCAGCAGCTAATCAGGTGTCTGCTGCTTTGATTGATGGAAAGGCCATTGCCGAAGAGATCAGATATCAGATTGCTAATCAAGTCAGTAAGATGAAGTCTTCCATTGGGAAAGTTCCTGGTTTAGCTGTCATTTTAGTCGGCCATAGAAAGGACTGTCAAACCTATGTTCGTAACAAAATCATAGCTTGCCAGGAAGCTGGAATCCGATCTCAAGTTGCCGAGTTACCAGAATACTGCCCAGAAGATGAAATTATCACTGCTTTGACTCATTTTAATCAAAACCCAGATTTCCATGGTGTTCTTGTGCAACTTCCTCTTCCCCAGGTAATTCTCTTTTAGAGTGTGTTTGGATAGAGAGAAATGGAGGGAAAAGAAAGGGAGGGAGATGGGGGGATGCAAAATCTCTTGTTTGGATACAAGATGCAAAGGGAAGGAAATTGTCATGTTATCAATATGATAGCTGCCATGGAAGTACCAGTCCTGCACTCCTGCCACCACTTATTTGATAGCTCTTTTCTGTTAATTGAACATAGTTGCAATTTGCAAAGGTGTATTTAACTATATTTGCTACTAGAGATATATAATAATTCTTTAGTTTGGCAGCTATGCATGCCCAAGTACATAGACATTATCATTTTTAAAACATGGCTGCAAGCTGCATATTTGCTACAAGTGAATTAGAAAAGAAGAAATTGGCAGCAAATTAGTTTTCCTTCCAAATCTTTTCATCATTGGAAAGATGTTATTTATTCAAGAGGGAGAGAAAGTAGCTCCTCATATTTCTCTTCCCTCCCTTTCCCTCCCACCACAATTTGCTATCCAAACAAAGAAATTTGGATCCCCTTCCCTTCCTCCCTGCTATTTCTTCTGTTATTAGGACAATTTCCTTCACTTTCTTTCCCCTCCCTTTCCCTCCATTTCTCCCCCCTCCCTTTCCCTCTATCCATTGGCCTATAGGCTTTCAATTGGACTTTGGCCTTTGAGAGAATACTAGTGATATTTAAATCAGTGGCAAAGGGCCAAAAAGCACTTTGCGCTGTTGTCTCTGTTGCATGCTCAACAGTTACGAAGGGCTCCTATGTGATTTCATTTGGTCTGGAGTGGCCTTCATTCACTCTATTTCCTAGGATATGGTACCAGGATTGATGGTAGAGTCCTTTGGAGATGTGTTATTATGGTGGTGTTGACATCCCCCGTATTTTCTCTAGGATGGCCAGTATCTTTAGCTTCTATATGTGAAATTCAGTGGTTCATGGGTGCCAACTTCTTTGCTTTCAAGGAATATGTAAATTTTGTAATGTTTATTAAGGAGTCTTCCGTGGGATTTTCACCATGTCAAACCTCTTTATCAAAGTCCAAAATTTACTGTGTCTTTTTTTTTTTTTTTTTTTTTGGTATTTAACAATTTAGGTTAAAGTGTCTATTCATAGAAATAATAACTTGGTCAATAGAGGAGGGGAATCATGAACTGTTTGATGTCAATAATTTATGGAGGGTGGCAACATCTTGCCAATGGATATTTGTTATGATTGATATGCTGATCTGAATTCCCTTAGACCTTGGAAGCTCCTGTCAGATTGACCATTGGAGAGAACTCAACTATTGGAATGTGGTTTAGGCAGTAAAGATGTGTGCTATTCTCCTTCCCTATTTATCTCAAAGTTGCCTTAGGTAGCTACCTTGGGTAAATGGCTAAGGCTAAGAGGGATTGATGCTTGACTGCCGATCTTGAAATCTAGTTCTACTAGGCCATATAGGGTGAAGTCATACTCTGGCATTTTGTCATAACTTATGGTCTCATGCCAGTAGCGTTATTACACTGCTTAAATAGGTGGTTTCCAATTTTGGCGCCTGTGGTTGCAAGGTGTGTGTTTAAAGGGCTGATGGGAGATATGCCGGCAGAGTAGTTTGAATGGAGCAGTCATGCTTTTTTTTTTTTTTTAAATTTTATTATAAATATTGACGAATTGATCAGCTTGGGTTTTAGTGAAGGCATACTAAGATTAATCATGCGATCCCATAGGGGTGCCATTGCTCCAAATTCACTCTTCAGTTAGTACTGAGTACTATTCTATTATTTTAATTGTTCATCTTATTTGATTTGGGGCAAGGCATCCGAAGATTAATCCTGTAATTTGGCAAGGGGAGCCATAGCTCCACAATCACTCTTCAATTAGTACTCTGCTTTTATTTTAATCATTCATCTTATCTGGTTTCTGTTCTATTTGTGCTTTGTTTAATGTTGTAGATGCATGGAAGTTGATACCTTGATCTTGTGTAGCATTTGGACGAGGGGAATATATTGAGCATGGTGCAGTTAGAGAAAGATGTCGATGGGTTTCATCCATTAAACATGGGGGACATAGCCATGAAAGGAAGGGAACCACTGTTTGTTCCATGCACTCCCAAGGGCTGCATTGAGTTGTTGCTAAGGTCTGGTGTGGAAATCATGGGGAAAAGAGCAGTTGTGATTGGGCGAAGTAATATCGTTGGATTACCGATGTCCTTGCTTTTGCAGGTATCACCACATTGTGCTGTTTCTAGTCTTAAATGTTGGATCATTCTTTTTCGGGGGGAAGGGAAAATGCTGGAAAACTCTATCTTCAATATTGATATAGCTTAATTCTCATTCAAATCTTTGCAGAATTTTTAATTTGAATTTACTGGACAGAGATACCATGCCACTGTTACCGTTGTACATGCATTTACGAAGAACCCAGAAATGATTGTTCGGGAGGCTGATATTGTGGTGGCCGGGGTGGGTATACCAAATCTTGTTCACGGAAGCTGGCTAAAGCGTGGTGCTGTGGTTATTGACGTTGGAACCTTTCCAATAGAGGTAAAGCTAAGGCTCTTGTTATAATTTTCTTTCCTCGGTATCATTTACTTGAATCTGGTCCGTGAGAGTTTTGAAAATGTGCAGGACCCAACCTGTGAGCATGGGTACCGTCTGAAAGGAGACGTATGCTATGAAGAAGCAGTGAAGGTGGCATCTGCAATAACACCTGTGCCTGGTGGTGTTGGGCCTATGACTATAGCAATGCTTTTGCTGAATACACTTGATGCTGCCAAGCGTGCTAATAACTTGAGGTGATATTGGCCTTGAGAGAATGAGAGCTACGTCGTGAATAGCTAAAATGTAATTACTGTAAACCTGTTTGGATTGTTGTAGCTGACATTTTAAGCTCCATGCCAGTTTGATGAGTATGTGAATCTTTCTTGTTTTTCACGTTGGTCATGAAGGAAGTTCAGAACATTCTTTCTTTTTTGGTGGAAATCAGGCGTGAATAATAAATGAAGAGAGGAACAGTCCCTAATCTGGAGTTCAGAACATTATTGGCACGTTGGTTGTATCAAGATATCCGTTTCAAGCAGTAAAGAGAATTGACGTCAAGACGATCTTCCGACTGTTTTTTTGCAACAAGTTGTCAAGAACCCCATCCCTGTTTCATAAAAGCTAGTTTAACAATAATACATACATTTCTGTGCGATTAGCCAACTGCTTCGAGCTCAGGCTACTGGCCTGGTAACAATAAAAGTAGAGTAGAAGAGAGGTTGCCAAAGAAACGCTTTGCACAAAATGCTTATTAACTGAGGAGTCCAGCAAGTCGCAATTTCGTCTTTGTACCAAAAAAAAAAAAAAAAACAAGTCCCAATTAAAAAAAAAAAAAAGACGAACAATGCAAGATGAGATAAACAAAGCTTAATTTCTTACACCAATATCCAATTTATCATCGTAAACAAAGTGAAATCTTCCATCCTTTCCTGGCTTAAACTGAATGACTTCATCGGCATAGCGTACACCTTCGCCTGTGAAGACACTAGGAGGCCTGCAGCTCCTTATAATGTCAGCAAACTGATAGGTCCTCTCTTTATGAATTCCGCAACACATTATCCTGTTTGGTTTGAAGAAGAAGACGCGAACTGCAGGTGGAACATTCAATTCCACATAATGACTCCAACCTAGGTTCATCAACAACCTACGACCCTCGTCTTCGATTTTAACTCTGCAGTACAGCCCTGACATCCTCAGTAATCGGAAGTATTTTGCTTCCATTTCCGATCCAACTTCTTCTGATCTGATCAATCCACCCACCGTCGTACATGCACTTCAATTAGCTAGGATGATATACTCATGAATAAGAAATGCATTTCATTTCATTTCAGTTAAACAAAACAGTAACAACGCATGCATTCATGCTGATACTCATTCTTTATCATTTAGGTATACATACAACATTTTCACGATGATGTTTGTTCTCCAAATTAAATGAATATATATAATGGTTAAGTCAAATACCACTCAATCAAGTATTACTGCAGGGTAAGCCGCCTCCCAATAAATCAAACACACATTTATATATATTGAGCACAAACGAGAGAGATCAAACCCGCCCTAATTCTAAATCCAACCCGAAATGCCAACTTACAAGTTAAATATATAAGTTAGGATCCCAATTATTCATTCCCAAGTACAACGAACTACATGGAGATTTGAATGGTCGGATTTGCTTCGTATGTACTACAATCAAATATTAATTTAAGAAAATAATAGAACATAAGACCGAAATTCGCTTTACATACCTAATTAAGTTTGATATTGGCCTTGCACTCGTCGTTGCGGATCGGATCGGATATGTTGGGAGTCAAAGAGGATATCTAACTTAATGAGGAAAAACAGTAATCAAATTGAGGCTTATCTTTAATTAGGGTGACTACTTACTCATCGATTAGGGTTTTGTTCTACTCTTTGTTTGTTTTTCCGCTTCTTTTAATTTTAACAAAACCAAAAAAACACGTGGATTAAATGAAAAAGACATATGAGTGGATCATGAAAGACTTTACATAAGCCCAAATGTATAATTCAACGGCACATATTTGGAACCAGGCCAGGTCACAAGTAGCCACTAGGCTACCAAGTAGCTGATCACATGCACTATTGTATGTCGATCGGATCTGTTATGAGCAAACTCGTCGATTTGAACCGTATAAAAGTTTTTAAACTTATATGCTTGTAGGGAGTAATATGATAACGTCAAAATTTGAGAACGCGAGATAATTGCATGGTTAGAGGAGAAAAAGAGGGGTTGCCATTGTTCAGGGCATGTTTAGGGATTATTGTTGATTATTGACATTACGTACCTTAAGGAAGGGTACACAATTTTTTTACGTTGAAAGAGTCAGCCCGAACTCTCAAAGTCATTTTTGAAGATTAACATGAGCTCTTAAAGTCATTCGAAATCATGCATGCTTATACTGTATAATTTAATCTCTTTATTTAGGCCTCCAATGATGAGATTTCGTCTACGGAGTATATTTCAAATAACTCAAGGCCTCAACTCGGCCGTAATAATAATAACACTATACGGAGTACTGATTATCGGCCACTATATATGGTTGTTATTGCCTAAGAAACTGAAATCATAGGTTGAAAACCAGATGTGTATATATATGGTAGTGTACCTATCTTATGATGAGCGCTAGCATAAGTTAGATAATTATTACGATAGGTCGATAGTACTGTAAGATCGAGTAGTATCAGACATCATAAAACCTGAAATGATAATGACCACGCTTAGGCTTCAAGACTTGATGGGCATAGCGTAGACCAACACCGGTGTAAGCATTAGAAGGCCTGCAGCTTCTGATCATCCCAGCGTACTGATACGTCCTTTGTTTATGAATTCCGCAACACATTATCAAGTTTGGCTTCCAGAAGAAGACTCTGACTGCTGGAGGTGCTCTCAATTCCAGTTCATGGCTATACCCATGTATCTTCAAGTACAACACTCTATTCCCCTCCTCAACTCTTGCTCTGCAGCACGGTCCTGCCATCTTTAGTAATCTAAAGTATTTTGCTGCTTCCATTTTCGACGATCCCACCTTAATTACTTGACTCGACTTTTGCTCGATCAATAATCAATCTACTGTACTCCAGCTTAATTATTTATTTGTACTGCGTGCACGCACAAATGCATTACATATTTACATTTCACGGAAAAGTGAGATTCATATATATTATGCATGTAATCCGGCCAACACAGATCAGACTAATGTTCTAATAAGGACCTGTAATATGAATGAATCTGGTATAATACATCACATACATTGCACTTAATAACGAGGTTCAACCAAATTAAACATTTTCTAGCATCAAAACAGAAAGTGCATATACATAATTACAAAACTATGATATAGATAGAAAGCGTTTTGAATATTTATTATGATTGTAACTTGTAACATTTGATTAAGAATGTTGAGTTTGATGTCAACTTAATCGATCAACTTGTACGATCTCGCCCTAAGGATAGATGAACGGTAATAACGAAGCCTGATTTATTTTGAATCCAACCCCATATGCCTACACATCGATCATCATTATTTCAAACTCTGATCTTGTTCATATAATAACAATAATAATATATTTGAGTAATAAGATTTAAGGTTCCCAGAAATACCTGGATTGATAATGCTCTCGATGCACGGTCTCAGCTCGGAGTTGATGAGAAAGTTAATTAAAGAGACAAAGAGGGAGGCCGATGACATTTAAAAGGTAAAAGAAAAATGAAACTCCGAACAAAAATAAACATGTTTAGGTTGACTAGGGTTTCTTACTTTCCATTTTATTCTCTACAACTACAAGCTAAGAGTGAACCGATCAAATTATAGGTCAAACTACCAAATTGGTAAAAAAGTAGTGGGCAAAAAAAAGTAGGAGGCAAATGACAGATTGGTAAAAAAAGTTGACACTAACTACCAAATTAGCCAAAAAACACTACTTTTGACCGAAATTCACTTAACTTACCATATACTTCCTTTAATACATTTTTTTAGCTCCCTTAGACCATCTCCAATGGGGGTCTCAAGATGGGTCTCAAAGAGGAGAGAGAGGGATTTTTCCCAATAGAGAATTATTTGATGGGTCTCGTGTTTAGAGACGGTCTCTGTTTTCAGAGACCGTCTCATTGTCAATGAGACCCTATTTTTGCCAAAAATAGATTTTAAAATAATTTAATATGTTTAAAGCTCAACTATAGAGACCCATCTCAAAATTTTACCAATGAAGTATAGGGTCTCAAAGTGAGTCTCAAAATTTAAGACAATATAATTTTGGAAATAATTTGTATTTGAGACTCAAGTTGGGTCTCACCAATAAAGATGCTCTTATATTAAAAATACTAAGAAAAAAAATTATTTCGATAGCAACAAAAATACGGAAAAACAATAATTAATAGTATATATTGAAGCAAAGTAAACAACAACTAGTACTCCTATAAAACAAACAAAAAATCATTTACGATGCTAGTACATTAGTAGTAAATTTTTTTTCTCAAATGCCACAAAGAAACAACAAAGCAAAATAGGTTATGAAATAAAGGTTTCAACAAAAAAAATGCATCGTCGGCTCATTTAGGTTACTATAACAAGTGGTATCTCGTGTGACAATTTTATAAGGTCGTATAATGACTAGTACCCATTTACGAAACCAAAAATAACCTACATTTTGAACATTTGGCGATATGATTAATTTACATAGTATTGAACCAGGACGTCTAATGACAGCTCGATATGATATTGAACACTAGACGATATGATTAATTTATATAGTGTTTTTTTATTATATTAATATTATAAAAATTAAATATAATTAATCACTAACTGTTAACCCATTGCCACGTCATCACTTAACCCTCGAAAGTTAACACCGTTAGTCAATTTAGGTCAATATAGATAAAAGGGGCACCACGTGCATTGGGTGCAATAGTTCAGGGGCACCAGACAGTAGTGGTTTGCAAAGTGGGGGCAACATGTGCATTTTGACATAACTCAGGGGCACCACGTAAATTTGCTGAAATAACAATGTAAATAGTGTTCCACACGTAATTCTAATTTTGATTTGACGTACACTTTCTACTCTATCACAACCCTAATACAACAATATTCCCTCGGTGGTTCAATTCACTTGTTGCAAAAAAACCAGGACATTTTATTCAGCATTACACTCTATCAACTTCATTTGATTTCAAGGCAAGCGGGTATTTTATTTGATCCACAAAGTGATGGCATGTCAAATTGCAAAACAAATGGAGGTAATCTTTGTGGGTAAGAGGGAGTATCTATTTTCATAACTATTGATCCCAGTGCCTATATAAATGGGAAAGGTTGAGTGGAATATTCATAAGATAAATTCCATCGACATTAGTATTCCAAATGCAATCTCTGCAGTTGCACCTTTTTAGAAGAGATTTGTAGAGCCAAACAATTTCGAAATTATCCAAATGCCCCTCATGGCCTAATCCCATGATATATTGCATTTGAACTTAATTTCCCTAAACCAACTTATGTGGAATCCCCAAAAAATTTCTTGACCTTTCGTCAAGATATGATTTTCGAGATCATTGGAGTCGGAATGACAGGTTAGATTTAATGCATGCCCATCCGTCAAATTGTTGACAACGTGGACATAATATTTGTTATACAATGATCCCAAACGGCTGTTTTTTCTCCAAGAATACCGTGTTTATTAGTTGCCTCACCATTGATGGCCATGGTGCTACACATGAAGCATAACGACAGAAATATTGTTACGGGAGACATTGTCTCAAATGATAGAAGTGGTTTAATCTTGGACACGGAAATGACGACAACAAACACGAGATTATGAAATTTAAGGTTAAGGTATAAACACGATGAACCATTACCTTACACTAACCATTTGATTGGGTTAGTTACATAACCCGTTATAACCCTTTAAACACCGACTACGCGTTATAATATATGCTGTATGTGTATATATAGTGGGTCGGGACCATCACACCGTTAGTGTTCGCAACCCTTTTTACAAACACCCTGTTGTTTTAGGTCGAGTATTCCACTTACAAACACCTTTTTGTTCTACACATTGATAATCAGTTTTTTTTTTTAAATAATTTTTTTTTAAAAAAAAAATATTTTAAAAAAAAAATTATGAAAAAAAATTATTTTTCCTTAAATTTTATTGAATTGTAATTTAATCAACTAATTATATAATTTAATTAACTAATTACCTAACAACTAACTGACACATCATCACTTAACGAAAAAATCTAACGGAAATTACTACTCGGAGTACTATAGAGTCTATATTACTATGTACACATAGTAACCTCACACACAAACTTGACATGTGTATTTTCATAGGTATTGATCCTATCCTAGTGCTTATATAAATGGGAAAGGTTTAGTGGAATATTCATAAGATAAACTAGTTTTTGCGCCCGTGAAATCACGGGTTTATTTTTATTTTCTTTCAAACAAAAATTGTAGACTACTATACTCGTTTATATATATGAGCAACTTTATTTGTAAGATGTAGCATTGCGTCACCTTCAACTTATTTGAAATTGTATGAGCCGAGTAAAAATATACCATATTACAAAAATAGAGTCATTATATATATATAGATTAAAGCCAAATTCATTGAAAATTTAATGAATAAGCTGGAAATTATTTTGCGATTAGCACGAATGCGCATGGAAAATATGACAACTCGAAACAAATATGACAAACGCATACTTTTGTATGCTAACTCAAGCAAAAAAACGGAAGTATATATAGTACGTCAAATTAAATTGTAACGTCAAATGGAAAATCAATGGCTAAAAGTCATTATTTTGACTATCATCATTTAAACAAAAAACTTTCAAAATACCATAGAATTCAATTTAAAAAATTTAAGGCGTGGAAAAATAAACATTATCAATAATTGAACAAATAAATATTGATTAATGTACGTTATTTTTTTTATATAATAAAAATGATTTTCTTAAATCCATTGTAGTGTAGTATGACAATCAGCCACCTACGTGACTTTTTTATTTTCTTTTTTTTGCTAAAAACTTAGCTAATATACTCTGAATATGACACGTAGGATTAGAAGATTTTTTATGTTAACCTATTAATATTATTATATAGATTCCATCGACATTAGCATTCCAAATGCAATTTTCGTAGTTGCACCTTTTTAGAAGAGGTTTGTAGAGCCAAAAGATTTCGAAATTATCTAAATGACCCTCATCCCATGATATGTCGTATATGAACTTAGTTTCTCTAAACCAACTTATGTGGAATCCCCAAGAAATTTCTTGACCTTTCGTCAAGATATGATTCCCGAGATCATTGGAGTCGGAATGACACGTTAGATTTAATGCATGTCCATCTGTCAAATTGTTGACAACATGGACATGATATTTGTTATACAATGATCCAAAACTACTTCTTTTCTCTCCAAGAACATTGTGTTTATTAGTTGCCTCACCATTGATGGTCATAATGCTACACATGAAGCATAAAGACAGAAAAATTGCTATGGGAGACATTGTCTCTGTATTGTATAAAAAAAAACGACCAAATTTAATTAGGGGGATAAAAATACAAGTATACTCAAGTCTTGTACAGTCAGCACATATATCGTATGCTCCTAGTGTATCAATCAATCAATAGGTTGTACACAATCTTTGTACTCCAGCCATCACCAAGGCCATGACAATTTGCTACACAATCTTTGTACTTTAACCCATTTGCTCCACAATCTTTGTACTCTAACCCATCACAAAGGCCATGTCAATTGGTACACAATCTTTGTACTCTAACCCATTTGCTACACAATCTTTGTACTCTAACCATCACAAAGGCCATGTCAATTTGATACACAATCTTTCTACTCTAATTTATGTGATGTAGAAAAATGATAAAACGAAATAATTTGTACTGTAATTGATGTGATATAGAAAAATGATAAAACGAAATAACGATAAAGATAGAGTGTGAACTGTTCAATTAACTAGATTGATAGGCTCAAAGAAACATAAACCCGAGGGCCTGTTTGATATCGTTTTCTGTTTTCAATTTGTGTTTTTTGAAACCAAAGTCCCGTTTTTGAAAACGAGAAAAATTGGTTTACAATTTTCAGCTGCCGATTTTCATTTTCTATATGACTATTATTGAACCAAACAATTTTAAGTTAATTTTGTAACTTATTTAACTAAGGCCCTGTTCAGTATCACTGCCGTTTTTATTAGTTTTTGGTTTTTTAGTGTAAAAAATTTAGTTAAATGAGTTACAAAATTAACTATAAATTGTTTGTTTCCATAATACTCATACTGAAAAAATGAAAACTACCAACTAAAAACTGAAAATCAGTTTTTCTGATTATAAAAAACGGGACTTTGGTTTTCAAAAAAAAAGAAAATTGAAAACAGAAAACGATACCAAACAGGCCCTAAATGTTTTACGCAAAAAAAATCAAAAACTGAAAACGACAGTGATACCGAACGGGCCCTGATATTTTCAAAAATGAGATTTGATTGATATTCATTTGTGTTTTTTGAAATTTATCGGAATTTCATTAATATCGTTGTCAAACGGCACTTACATCAAGAATTGTAACGATACAAAGATCTAATTGACACAATCCTTCGCTTTAACAAAATTGACCCCTCGCACGTCGACGTCTTTGCGTCTTTCATCGGTAGTAGAGATCTATGTAACTCAACAAAGAAAAGGCAGTTGACGTAGTTAACGATATTTCATGCTGAATTCATTGAGAATTACCGATCTGCGAACAACTTCCGTCTTGGACAAATAGGGAAAATCACCACTGATCAAGAGATCAAACCTCACGAAGGAGCCAATAAGACCTCACAACGGAGTCAACAAAACCTCACAGTTTTCTTGGAAACCAATCCACTAATTAGGGCTTGTTTGGTATCGTTTTCTGTTTTCAGTTTTTTGTTTTTTTTTTAAACCAAAATGCCGTTTTTGAAAACCAGAAAGAATGGTTACAGTTTTCAGTTGTCAGTTTTTCAGTGTAATTATTATGGAAACAAACTTTAAAACTGAAACGGCATGCCCTTTTGGGTGTGCATCACTAACCCATTTGCAGATTTGCTACAAAATCTTTGTTAGAAGGGACATAGCATAAGTGTCTCACGAAACAATCAAGTTGTTTATGTGTGTCTCGTCAAAACGCTCAACAACAAAACAAAGTAGAAGGAATTAAGAATGGAGGAGTGGGACACAAGGACGAAATCAACACTGACCAAGACCCCTTTGCTGAGCACCAAATATTTATGTGTTAGATATTTTGCTTGAGGTATAATTGTGGTTTCAGCCTTTCAGGGATATTTTGCTTGAGGTATAATATGCTTGAGATATTTTTTTCTCTGTTTTGGGCGAAACCTTTCCACCAAAACCTTCATCAATACTCATAAAAACCATACTTTTTCTTCGTTATTGTTTTACGTTAATGTAGAGGGCACCATGGGCACTGAGGGGTAAAGTTAAGGGGCACCATGTGCACTAGGGGGTAAGGTTCAGGGGCACCAGGTGCACTAATTTTTGTAAATTTGAATTTTTGTGTGAAATTAATTCGAGTTTCTGAGAAACTTTTTTTTAAAAAAAAATTTAATAATTTTTTTAATTAAACAATACTTAATGTTTAATTAACATTCCCGCCATCCGTTAATCACTGCCACGTCAGCATTTAACGAATGGGGGACTGACGGAGTTAACAGACAAGGTTGGGAAGGGCACGATGTGCAAATTGGGGCAAAGTTCGGGGGCACCACAAGGTACAATTTTCAAACATAGGGGCACTACGAGCATTTTGACATAGTTCGGAGGCACCATAAGAATTTGCCATAATAATAATAATAATAATAATAATAATAATAATAATTCGTGGGCTGACGGGCGCGACGTTTGCGTCGATTTGACTGGGTCTTCGCCCTTGACACAGACAGGATTAACTGATTTCGATCCAGGTAAGGTGGTGCGGGAAGCGGCCAATCGTAAGCGTGCTAAGTATGAGGCTAAGTGCGCTGCTTTGGGTGTAGACACCAAATTTTGTCTCACCTTTTTATTTTCATTTTTTTTAATCTATTTATATTTTCTAATTCTAATTCTATTTCCTAATTCAATTTAATTCTATTCATTTCTATTTTCCTATTTCTATTCGTTTATTTGCAAACAAAACGATTTCTCAACAATTTCAATTTCACCATTTTTTCTATTATTATTATAAATTTCGAAAATTATGTTAATAATGTTAATAATATTGATTTTCATTGTTTTTAATTCCAAATTCATTTATTCATCAACTCGTTTCACCCGGTTTTTATTTTCGCGCAAACCGAGGTAAATTTGCTCGAGACGAGCCAAACTCGATTTCATTTTTTTTTGTACTACTAAACCACATAGGCAATGACATCATTTTTTATGTCATGCCCATGTCACTCACATTTACTCTAACAAGATGCTAACAATATGCTAACTATTTGATTTTTGATTAAAATTTGAATTGATGACTCATTGATTCTCTCCCTTCATTACAATTGCAAAAGACAAAAAAAAATTTGATGAGGTGTGTGGCTTGAGAGGGCCGGCCAAACAAGAGCTTGTAGAGCAAGTTTTTGTTTCAATTTAATTCTTCAATTAACAAGATATTTATCATGCTCATTCATTCTCATTCACTCATTTTATTCTCTTCTCTTCATCCTTAAGCAAACACTCCCCATTTAATATCATTCAACACATTCATTATTCACAAAAACAAAGCAAAACATTGAGAGAGAGAGAAGGAGAGGGCCGGCTCTTCATACACACAAAAAAGAGAGAATTTGCTCTCATTCATTCACTCCTACATTCATTCATTTTCTCTTATTCATTTCCACATCAAAACTCCACTTTAATTCTAATTCAATCTAATAAATGAGTAGCATTAGGATCATCTTAGCCTAGGTAAGTGAAATCAATCAATCTCACCTAGATTAAAATCAACTTAGATATTGTAGTACCCTAACATTGGAGGATCATCAACCATTGAGCCTCAAAGGTAGTATTTCTTCTCCCTTTCTTCTTTTATTGTATTTCATTTTATTTTCTCATCAAATACTCTACTAACTTGTTTTTTGTCTAGCCTTGGTTGGTAATGGGTCTAGTGGGGTTTATTGAGCCACACCAAGATCCATAAGCCAACTTCTAGGGCCTTACGGGGGCCGTTCCCTTTATTGAGGGGAACATTAGATGGGAGAGTTTTAGGAGTGGAGTGCCCATTGGTGTGTTTTTTTTTATGTCTACTGTTTTATTGACCTTTTGTGGTGATTTGATATTTTTCACAAATTTTTCTACAATTATTTCCATGTACAAAAACTATCTACAACTCAATCCGACTTTTTGTTCTTTGAAAACTGTTTTTCAGTCTGACTTCCAAAATCCGTAAAAAAATCTTCCCTTTTGTTAAAATTCCTGATTTTATAAACAATGCTTCTTTGGGGTCTTAAATGCAACCCTGCAAAATTTCAGATCCAAACTCAAACCAGATTATTTATGATGATTTTTGCAATAAAATGACTCAAAACTGGTCCCTGCTCCGACCAGCTGTATTCAACGAGGTTTTTCGAGTTGAATACGACCTTTTCTGGGTATGTCTCCTTCATAAAAGTTCAAGATCAGACTCCCAAGTTTCTAGAAAGCTAAGGTTCAAAATTTTGTCATGTCTCTATCGACAGCTATGATTTTTTTGAAAACAGATCCTGTTTTGCTCAGAAATCCGAATTTCAACCTTAAATTTGTTTTGTGAGTAAATGGACTTTTGGGGTCATGAAAAAATTCATGTGTGATCCCAAGATGTTCATGAACCCACCTTCAACCCAGAAAAATTTGAAGATTTGATTTTATCTTTCAACCCATTCGATTTCCATCAATTTTCTGTTTTTGGGGTTGAAAATGACAAGTTTTTCACCCAAATTAATTGTCATAATTAATTAAATGGTTAGACTTAATAGGGAGTCTAATTAGTCCACCTCATTGAGATGTCAAAATGCTAAAATCGATTTAGACTTAATTAGGAGTCTACTCAACCCAATTTATAAAAACAATTAGACTTAATAGGAAGTTTAATTGATCAACCCATTTGTTTGATGACTTTAAAACACTTAGAAAGAAGTCTAGGTGAATCTAAGTCAAGTCTACCTAAGTCAAGTCAATCGAGGTCAAGTCAATGAAAGTCAACCGTCGTCTAAAACCAATTCAATTACAACCAAGTCTACTAAAAATCCAACTAATTATTCAAAGTCCACCCAAATACCAAGTCTACCAAAGTCTACTAAAATCCAACTAAGTCAACCAAAGTCAACTAAAGTCAACCAAAGTCAACTAAAGTCAAACACATCTACCCAAGCCTATCAATGTCAAAGTCTATCCAAGTCAACCCAAATCTACCCAAAAATCGACTAAAGTCAACTTTGCAAATAGGTGCAAGTCAACCTAAGTCAACCCGAGTCGATTAAAGTCAATAAGGACTAAAATTGATTCTTTTGTCAATAATGTAATTAATAAAACCAAAAACCCCTAAAAATGTTTTCTTATTTGTTTTCAAACATCTTTTTCTTAGTTTTTCTAATTAAAGTTGTTTTCTCTCTTTTCCTCAACGTTTTAGGAAATTCACTCATTTTTCCAAAATCTTTTGTACATGGAAATAAATAAACTTTCTTTGATGTGTCTTGCATGTAAAGTTTTCTTTTCCCGTTCTTGTATGGACTTTGGACGGGGCCCTACCCCAACACTAGGCAAGGATTGCCAATTCGCTTATGCGCGATCATGAGGTCGATCTACATTCACCTCTACCATCTATTCCACCAACACCCCAGTGGAACACCACTTGATCGAACATAATCGAATCGGCGATTTATTTTCCTTATATTGTTGTAGGGCCTACACGGGCAGCTCTAACGATACGGCCAATTCCACCGAGCCCTAAACACCTAACCCAATCCATTTTCCATTAAATCTCCCCACGATAGTCAATTCAACCTTAGTCAACCTATTGAGAGGTCTAATCTATAAACTCGCCTTAGAGAGGTCGAGTCATCCACTTTAAGACCTCGTTCAAGAGGCATGCCTGGTTCAGGAGGCATGGTGATCATGGCGATCGCCGTCTCGATGAGAGACACATAGATGCAAGCGGAATATACCTTGCTCTATTCTACGTGGATCGACTTGACTCTAATGTGAGTCATCTATAAAGTCTCTCAATAGTACGACTTTGAGTGAAACGACTTTCTACCACTTCCAAGCGAAGTAAAACCCATCTCTACCCCCACATTGGTGATATCCCCAGTGGAATCAACCCGATCATTTCCCCAGTGGAATGATATCTACCATGTGGATCCATCCATCCACCCTCGCGGATATTAGCCGCTACCCCCCAGTGGAAAAGGCCGTTGTCGTGGGGCTGCCTGTCAGAACTACGTAGGGTTTTGATCCTCGAGTGGATTCCAATCCCACGATGAAAGGTACGTAGGGCAACTTTGGTGCTCAAACCCCCCAAGTCCGTACCAAAAGACTCGGGAAATCTTTTTGTAAATTCTACTTCTAAATTCTTGCATGTGAATGACAACGTGAATATATATGTTTTTCTATTTCTACCTGTTTATATGGATCTTAACGTAACCAATATACCGAGAATCTTTAGAAGGAAATGATGTATTAGTAAGTGCCCGTCCTTAGGACGGAAGGGGAGACGAGTTCCAAATGTTCGCACCCCTTAACTAAGGCCCCGAACCCTTTTTCTCTGATTCGCAGACTAGTTTTCCAAATCAATTGGTAAATACAATAAAATGGAATTTTGCCTTAGGGCGCATGGAGTCATTTTTGGTTTTTAGAAAGGTTTTCCTTAAAATTCTTTCATTTGTTTTCGAACTTGTGCTTTTTAAACTTGTTTCGAAACCCTTCCTTGTCGGGGTAAAGACAGGGTGGCGACTCTGAGTTTTCAACGATCAACTTTCGGTTAGTTCAATAACCCTTCAAACAAGCAAACCATTTTTGCGGGCGCCGCAGTCTGGCGACTCCGCTGGGGAGATTTAATTTATTTATTTTTTTTTATACAAAAAAATAAACTAAATTCTTTCCGAGGCCTTGACCCGAAAGTACATCATTTCTTTCTTTAGAATCAATGACGTGTATTGGTTGCGTAGATCCATCGCTTTTGTATATTCTTGCTCTAGCATGTATATTTGTGAAATTACGTGTGTTTGGGAATGCCTGTTTAATCCCCGGTCCGCACACACTGCACAGTGATGTTGTTCTCTAGAAAAACCAAATTTAGGCCTGACACCTATCCTTATTGAGGACGGGTCAGGAATAGAAGAAAAGATTATAAAATACTTAAGAGCGTAAACTTGTATCCGCGACTTATCGAGGACCGGCTATGCAAGAGCGTTCAACCCTCGGAGGGCACAATGGAGTGCGCCGAGGTCACTTAAAGAAAAATAATACCTTAATCAACAACCCTGAGTCTGAGTGTAGGACACATGGACCAACGCATGCTTGAATAGCGTCGTTACTACGTCTACATACATAGTCGTTCTTTTGATTTGTCGAGTCCGAGTCTGTCTCACGAGTCTTGTCTAACATGAGTGTCAAAATTTTCCAACCGTTTTCAAAATTTAATTTTGTGTAAATACACACATTTTCTTCTTTTGTGAAAAGGTTTTTGTTTCAAAGAAAGTTTTTCAAATAACTTTTTTCCTTCATATCAAAATCAAATGTTTTCAAACCTAACTAACTACTAACTCTATATTCTTTTTGAAAATTGTAAATAAAACTCTCAAAAAGTTTTTCAAATATGAAAATGAGGTTTTTCCTTGTAAATACCTTCAAATTCAATTATTTTTTGTACATAAACTATTTAGTACAATCAACTCCAACTCCAACTTTTCTTTTTTGTAAAGAGAAAATTCTATTTTCCACTTCCAATAAATCCTCTCTCGTTTTCAAATTCGAGATGTTCAAAAAATCAACGAAAATCCCAAAAATCAAACTTCAAAAACAAGTGTTTTCAAAATTCAAACGAGACAATGGTGTCTACTCAAACCCTCAACGATCTAACAAAATCTACTACTTCAACCAATCAAACGAGATAATAGGGTCTCTGTTTCAAAAGATAAAAGAGTCTTTTCGAAATCTACCTTTCTCGTAGTTCACTTCCGAACTACGTCGCCCTGATTCCCGAAAGGGATACGTAGGCAGTCCTCACGGATGCGGGCACTACCCCTCAAACCTTGTCGATGTACACAATCTTTTAATTTTGTCAATACACTCAACCTTGTACAAAGTTTTGTAAAAATACACAAACTTTCTTCTTTTCTACTTTTGTAAATATCACAACTTTTTTCCAAATGCCAAAGTTTTTGAATTTGTAAATTTCAAAACAAAAAAGAAACTGTCAATCCAAAGATTAATAAAAGAATTCTCCCGAAACATACTTGTAAATAAATTTTGTCGTTTCATCTCCCACGATCAATAAAAATTACGTTTCTCTCACGACCGTTACTAAACTGTCTCTCTTCCTCAATTTGTAGGTCAACCCTTTGGCTTCGATCCGAGTCTAGATTAGTTCGAGCACCTACGTGTGAGTCACCAAAACCACCATCTGAAATGGCAGACGCTCAAGGGAGCAACGACAATGACAACCGAATCAACCCTCACTCTGATGCATTGAGTGAACTGAAAGTGATGATGCAAATCATATTGGATCGTCAAGACACAGTTGAGCGAACTATCCTTGACATGCAACGAGATCATGTTGTGAAATCATTCTTACCCTGCTACAAAATCTCCCTTCAGCCTAAACAATCGAGAGAGTTTGCCTCTATCAACATGAGCTATTCCCGAGCCTTTTCCAAGCTAACAAAAGCCAACTTGATCAAACCTCTAACTCCAAGACCGCCTCCAAAGAAATCTTACCCTGGCTACAACCCAAATGAACATTGCAATTTCCATCAAGGTCCGGGTCACAATATAGAAAGCTGCGTAGCATTGAAACACACGATTCAAGATCTTATCGACCAAGGAAAACTTGTGGTCAACCGAAATGACAATCCCAACATCACAAAAAACCCTCTACCAAACTACAAAGAGACAATCTCAATCAATGCAGTTTCAGTGGTACCCTTGGAAGAAGATCCCATTGAGCAAGTTTCCTACTTCAAACCCTACTTCGGCGAGACGATCTTGAATGAAGAGGAAGTTCCCTCCATGCAATCAATAACCAATTCCAACGAACAACCGTTCTACCCTCCTATTCGACCCAAGGTCATTAGAGATCTCAACCAAGATTGGGGGGCGAGTGCAAAAGGTGATGAATACACTCTCCCAGAATTGAACCTGTTCCCTAACTTTCGATATCCCAAAGGGTTCACATTCCCAACAACCGACAAGTTTACCGGAAAAGAGGATGCTCAAGTCCATCTCATCAAATTCTTCCAGAAATTGACAATCCATGGAATCTCGGAAGAAAACTTTCCACCTCTATTCGGTACGAGTCTGGATGGCCCAGCTCTGAAATGGTTCTATCACTTGAAAACATGTTGTAGAAGCTCGTGGCCGAATTTGTGTGCTGCATTCCTCGGGTGGGCCCGATTTTATCAACAAACCGATCCAGAAAAGATAAAGTTGAAAGACATAAGCCAAGGGGCATATGAATCATTCTCAGACTATTGTTCAAGGTGGGTGCACCAAAGCAAGAAGACCTTTTCCCCACCATCCGAGAAACAAACTCTACTGATGATAGCCTCAGGATTGAACCCTCAATATTTTAGCCAGATGGGGCAACTGTCTTACTCGACCGTGAAAGAGATGGAGAGCTATGGCTATGAGCTCGATGTTGCTGAGCTGCAGAGAATGTGGGAATCAAATCAACATGATCAACCACCTCGAACATACCGTGAAGTTTTGTGCCAAAACCCTCGGTCTACTGTGCTATCTCAACCTTTGGGGCAAGCTTTTGAAGAGCTAAAGAAATGTGGGGTGATATCTCCCCTCCCGCCACCAACTCAACCATATTGTTGTGATCCCGACTGTTTGGGATTCTGCCCTTACTGCCAATGTTGTGGCCATGACGTCGACGACTGCCTGAAGCTCCGCCACAAAATCCAAGACTTGATCGACTCCAAGGTCATCGACCTTTGAAGCTTCATCAACCTCCAACCTATCATCACCTAGCTTATGAGGAATAACGTAGGTCCAGAAAGAACTACGCGAGGCCTGAGTCCCCAAGTCAATGTTCCTACAACATTCGACGCATTTTGCACTCTTTGTAACATAGTTTGGGGTTACGTAGACATCCTACTAGTGGATGTGGCCACGGATAAAATGTTGTAAAATAAATAAAAATGAATTTCTCTTGTACTCACAAGAACTACATCGGGCCTGATTCTCCAAATCACATGCACCTCAACACCACAAACGAGAAAGAGCTTCTAAAGTTCATTCACACACGGAGATATGTAGGCAACCCACCTTAGGGTTCGGTCCAAACTAATCATAATAAAAATATTATCCACTTTGCAGGAACTCAACCGACCATGTCTCAAAAGGGAGACGACTCTACTCTCTTCTCTTGTACATTCTTGTATATCAATTTAAACTTCAAGTGGGAAGTGAAACGGCAAAATCCTGAATGGGAGAATTCGAACTGTCCATAACAAACAACAATCGATCAAAACAAACAAAATAAAAAATTGTTTTCTTAAAAAAAAAAACGAGCAAACAGAAACAAAGAGTTTCAAGTTTTGTCATTCAACCTTTTTGTGTAAATATTGATTTCATTCTTTATTCTTTATTCCTAGGGGCAATCTCCTGAAAGAAATCCTTTGAGTTGTGGTTTGAACGTAGCCAATCCTAATCCACCACGTCCCCACAAAATGACCAACACCACCAAGAATAAGAAACCCCAAACCCGCCATGAGCGTGAGAATCCGCCTCCAATCCCTACCTTCCAACCCCGAACTCTACACATGATAGACAAGATGGGATATGTCTCCGGAAATGGCCTGGGAAGACAAGGCGAGGGGATCAAATGTCCGATTGAGGTCACCAACAAACGAAACAAACACGGCCTTGGTTACAACCCCAATGAGGAAAGCTCAACAACCACAAAAGCCAAAAAGCCATCCCTAACCTTCAATGGTCGATTCGTGCTGCAGGGAGAGAATGAACCCTACTTCGAATTCCCAGAATCATGGTTCGACGAGAGAAAGCGAGAAAGGCTTCCAGGACTTGAGATATTCTTTGCTGAGGCATAGGATTTGACTAGAAGTTGGTTTGTGAAAGATGAACTGGTAAAAAAGGACCAAAATTGGGTGGAGACCATGTGTGGTGAAGCGATCAAACACTTGTTCAAATCAGAGTTGAGTGATGAGATAGATTACGACCCCCCACCTTGATCGAGATGACAAGAGACCACGCACGAAATGAGGAGAATGCGGAGTGCAGATCCAAGAGCGAAGCTACCGAGCTAGGCTATCCCCTAGGAAACCTCCACCCCGAACTCACTGACCAACCGAATCCTGACTTCCCTACCAACTCTGACGGCTACGAAACCGACAGTTTCTCATCCGACAATTCGTCCCTTTCTACCCAATCTGACTTTTCTGATAATGAAAACATTGTGCATAAATCAATATCCGAGTATGTTTGCATAAATGACATTGCATCTGATCATGACGCATCTTCTGACACTGAGTCCATAGATGTTCCCGAATCATGCATGACTCCCATGGAGGAGCCTATTATAGTAAATATAGGGTCACATGACGATGTTAGAGAAGTCAAAATAGGCTCATCCCTCTCCCCAGAAGAGAGTCTTGCATTCATTTCATTGTTAAAAGAGTACGTAGATGTCTTTGCATGGTCCTACGCCGATATGCCAGGTGTCGATCAACAAATTGCTGTGCACCGAATTCCACTGCTGCCAGAATGCAAGCCAAAGCAACAACGACTTCGCCGAATGAAGCCTGAGGTGAGTCTCAAAGTCAAAGAAGAGATCGAGAAACAACTCAAAGCAAACTTTATCAAGGCAATCAAACACCCAGATTGGCTCGTCAACATTGTGGTCGTGCCAAAGAAAGGAGGAAAGGTTCGAGTCTACGTCGACTACAGAGACCTCAATGCGGCGTCGCCAAAGGATTGCTTCCCGTTACCTCACATCGACGCATTACTCGATAACACCGCCGGCCATGTTATGTTCTCATTCATGGACGGGTTCTCCAGGTACAACCAAATCCTCATGGCAGGAGAGGATAGGAACAAGACTTCGTTCATCACCCCAGGGGGTACCTACTTCTATCGAGTCATCCCAATTGGGCTGAAGAATACCGGCACCACCTACCAAAGAGATGCGACGACCATCTTGCACGATCTCATCCACCACACCGTCGAACTCTACGCTGATGACATGACTTTAAAAGCGGAGACCGCTAGGGGCATCTCCGAGCATTGAGAACTTTCTTTGAAAGGATAAGAAGATCGAGCACAGCTTGAGACTAAACCCGCATAAGTGTGTATTCTGGGTAACCTCACGAAAACTGCTTGGTTTTGTCGTGAGTCAAGATGGGATCAAAGTGGATTCTAAAAAACAAAAGCAATCATCGAACTACCACCACAAAAGACTGAAGAAGAAATCAGAGGCTTTCTGGGTCGGATCCAGTACATCAGCCGATTCGTATCTCAACTCACAACCAAATGTGAACCAATCTTCAAACTGTTGAGAAAAGGAGTCTCTAAGGAATGAAATGATGAATGTCAAAAGGCGTTCGACTCGATGATGGAGTGTCTCGCCAATCCACTGGTTCTAATGCCGCCAAGGCCAGACAAGCCATTGATCCTGTACCTCACGGTAACAGAAACTGCCATGGGGGCATTATTGGCACAATACCAAGAAGGGTCTAAGAAGGAAGTAGCCATCTACTACTTGAGCAAGAAATTTCTTGAGTACGAAACGAGGTACTCGCCACTGGAAAAAACTTGCATCTCCCTGGTGTATGCTACGAAGAAGTTGAGACACCACCTCCAAGCTCACACGACATACTTAGCCTCTACGCTCAATCCGATCAATCATCTCTTCGATAAAGCAAAACTCAATGAAAAGCTTGCGAGGTGGCATGCTATCTTGTCTGAATTCGACATCCAATACATGAATCAGAAATCCGTAAAAGGAGGGGCAATCTCAGAAGCCCTGGCAAGAAGGCCAATTTTGGAGGATGAGTACGATGACTCTTTCCAAGACGAACGCATTCATGCCATTGAAGTACCAATATGGAAAATGTATTCCGATTGGGCTTCCAACAGATGACAACAAATCTACCAGAATTTTGGGTTAACAGGAGCCCGAACACTTCCAACAGATGACAACAAATCTACCAGAATTTTGGGCTAACAGGGGCCCGAACTACGCATGACCTGATTTCCAACGACGGAATACGTAGGCAACCCTTCAGTGGGTCCGGTCAAAGGTTCGCGAGAAATTTTTTGAATCTCGTGGACATACATCTACCAATAAAGTTCGTTAGAGCCGAAAAGATCATTAGGGATCCGGCTAAACGACCCGATAAGCCAAAAGGAAAAAGTGAGCAAAAAAAAAAAAAATGAGTGATGGCTTATGCAAAAGTTAGGGTCCTGAAAAAACAGAGAGACCAAAAGAAAAAAAAAGAAAAAAAAAAAGGAAAAAAAAAAGAAAAAGAAAAAAATAAAGAAACAGGTTCGGGTGAAAACGGATCTAACCCGCAGTCGAACCGCATCAACCCCGACCTCAACTTGGCTATCTGGCAATCTACCACGTTTCTCTAATCTTGTGCATCTCATTTGCATTTGGGCTAATCTATTGAGTTTTCATGCATCATTTTAGGATCATTTTAGACTCGTCAAAGGATGCATGCTTTGATCAAGTCATGCATTATCATTCATGAAAACATACTTGGATTAAAGTTCATGCACTATCATCTCATTGCAACCCACTTCATCTGTAAGTACATGAAGGTTAACCAAGCCACGCTAACTCCACCTGTTCAACCGAACAACCCTTTACTACCCCACTCAAACTGTGAAAATTCTAACCGTCTTCTCCACCTCAAAGTAATCGATTCCCAACCTCGACCCAGGCCATAGCCATACCTACTTCAATCTTCAACCTTTTCTACTTCGACCTTCTCAACCACGACATTTTGTAACTCTACCTTTTCAACCTCAACCTCTTTCGACCCCACCCTTTCAACCTCGACCTTTTCCGATTTTATATTATCGGCCTCCACCTTTTCTAACTCCACCCTTCGATCTCCACCCTTTCCGACTCCACCGTTTCAATCTACCCTGTTCAACCTCCACCTCTTCAAACTTCAGCCCTCACCTTATCAAACCTCATCCTTTACGACCCTTATTAAAAAACCAACACCCAACCACATACAACCCTGCTAGCTTGGTAGCTCGACTCCACCGCAAAAGCTTCAAAGACGAAGAACGACAATGGAAACTCCTTGTGCAAACACTGGAGGCAAGACAAAGTTGTCTCGATCGAAAGGCGTTCAACAATCTCTACCGGCGAAAAAAAAAGGAGGAAAAGAGGAGCTAGGTTGAAAACCCGAAAGGGCGACCTATGCTAAAAAGGGAAAGTCTCTCTCACTTGCAGCAACTTCGACCCAATTCAGTCTACACCATTATCAACCCGTCAACATCAACCCGACAACTGAATTTACAATCCTCTCTTCCTTGAGAAACCCACTCAACACTACCTAACGTCAACCCTGAGGATTGCTACTTGATCACCATGATTAATAGAGTCAAAGGAATTGGCCCTTGATCTTACTCTCAAACTCAATTTTCTTTTTTCAAAATGATAAACGTTTTTCCAAAAGTCAAACCACGACAATAAGGTCGTAAATCTTCCTCAACCACAACTTCAACTCAAAAGTCAAACAACGATAATAAAGTCGTGATCCGACTTCAAATTCAATCTCAATTTCATTCTCAATCTCGACCTTAAACCTCAATCTCAAACTCGATCTCAACCTCGACCTCAAACCTCAACCTCAAACTTGATTTCAACCTCGAACATCAACCTCGACCTCAACCAATGATCAAACGGCGACGAGCCGTATTTTGAAAACTAAAAATTGTTTTCGCCTCAAAACACGACAACTCAGTCGCATCCAACCAATCTATCTCAACCAAACAAGTGGCGATGAGTCGCGCTTTGAAAATTAAAAAGGATTTTCAAATTCAGACAATAGGGTCTTCTTCCCCCCGATCAACGATGAAGTTGTAAGTCGGGATCCAAAATTTTGCGTCTTCTCATAGCGTTGGTCTTCATTTTTTCAAAACTCGACCAACGAGGGGCAAACTGTAGACACCAAATTTTGTCTCACCTTTTTATTTTCATTTTTTTTAATCTATTTATATTTTCTAATTCTAATTCTATTTCCTAATTCAATTTAATTCTATTCATTTCTATTTTCCTATTTCTATTCGTTTATTTGCAAACAAAACGATTTCTCAACAATTTCAATTTCACCATTTTTTCTATTATTATTATAAATTTCGAAAATTATGTTAATAATGTTAATAATATTGATTTTCATTGTTTTTAATTCCAAATTCATTTATTCATCAACTCGTTTCACCCGGTTTTTATTTTCGCGCAAACCGAGGTAAATTTGCTCGAGACGAGCCAAACTCGATTTCATTTTTTTTTGTACTACTAAACCACATAGGCAATGACATCATTTTTTATGTCATGCCCATGTCACTCACATTTACTCTAACAAGATGCTAACAATATGCTAACTATTTGATTTTTGATTAAAATTTGAATTGATGACTCATTGATTCTCTCCCTTCATTACAATTGCAAAAGACAAAAAAAAATTTGATGAGGTGTGTGGCTTGAGAGGGCCGGCCAAACAAGAGCTTGTAGAGCAAGTTTTTGTTTCAATTTAATTCTTCAATTAACAAGATATTTATCATGCTCATTCATTCTCATTCACTCATTTTATTCTCTTCTCTTCATCCTTAAGCAAACACTCCCCATTTAATATCATTCAACACATTCATTATTCACAAAAACAAAGCAAAACATTGAGAGAGAGAGAAGGAGAGGGCCGGCTCTTCATACACACAAAAAAGAGAGAATTTGCTCTCATTCATTCACTCCTACATTCATTCATTTTCTCTTATTCATTTCCACATCAAAACTCCACTTTAATTCTAATTCAATCTAATAAATGAGTAGCATTAGGATCATCTTAGCCTAGGTAAGTGAAATCAATCAATCTCACCTAGATTAAAATCAACTTAGATATTGTAGTACCCTAACATTGGAGGATCATCAACCATTGAGCCTCAAAGGTAGTATTTCTTCTCCCTTTCTTCTTTTATTGTATTTCATTTTATTTTCTCATCAAATACTCTACTAACTTGTTTTTTGTCTAGCCTTGGTTGGTAATGGGTCTAGTGGGGTTTATTGAGCCACACCAAGATCCATAAGCCAACTTCTAGGGCCTTACGGGGGCCGTTCCCTTTATTGAGGGGAACATTAGATGGGAGAGTTTTAGGAGTGGAGTGCCCATTGGTGTGTTTTTTTTTATGTCTACTGTTTTATTGACCTTTTGTGGTGATTTGATATTTTTCACAAATTTTTCTACAATTATTTCCATGTACAAAAACTATCTACAACTCAATCCGACTTTTTGTTCTTTGAAAACTGTTTTTCAGTCTGACTTCCAAAATCCGTAAAAAAATCTTCCCTTTTGTTAAAATTCCTGATTTTATAAACAATGCTTCTTTGGGGTCTTAAATGCAACCCTGCAAAATTTCAGATCCAAACTCAAACCAGATTATTTATGATGATTTTTGCAATAAAATGACTCAAAACTGGTCCCTGCTCCGACCAGCTGTATTCAACGAGGTTTTTCGAGTTGAATACGACCTTTTCTGGGTATGTCTCCTTCATAAAAGTTCAAGATCAGACTCCCAAGTTTCTAGAAAGCTAAGGTTCAAAATTTTGTCATGTCTCTATCGACAGCTATGATTTTTTTGAAAACAGATCCTGTTTTGCTCAGAAATCCGAATTTCAACCTTAAATTTGTTTTGTGAGTAAATGGACTTTTGGGGTCATGAAAAAATTCATGTGTGATCCCAAGATGTTCATGAACCCACCTTCAACCCAGAAAAATTTGAAGATTTGATTTTATCTTTCAACCCATTCGATTTCCATCAATTTTCTGTTTTTGGGGTTGAAAATGACAAGTTTTTCACCCAAATTAATTGTCATAATTAATTAAATGGTTAGACTTAATAGGGAGTCTAATTAGTCCACCTCATTGAGATGTCAAAATGCTAAAATCGATTTAGACTTAATTAGGAGTCTACTCAACCCAATTTATAAAAACAATTAGACTTAATAGGAAGTTTAATTGATCAACCCATTTGTTTGATGACTTTAAAACACTTAGAAAGAAGTCTAGGTGAATCTAAGTCAAGTCTACCTAAGTCAAGTCAATCGAGGTCAAGTCAATGAAAGTCAACCGTCGTCTAAAACCAATTCAATTACAACCAAGTCTACTAAAAATCCAACTAATTATTCAAAGTCCACCCAAATACCAAGTCTACCAAAGTCTACTAAAATCCAACTAAGTCAACCAAAGTCAACTAAAGTCAACCAAAGTCAACTAAAGTCAAACACATCTACCCAAGCCTATCAATGTCAAAGTCTATCCAAGTCAACCCAAATCTACCCAAAAATCGACTAAAGTCAACTTTGCAAATAGGTGCAAGTCAACCTAAGTCAACCCGAGTCGATTAAAGTCAATAAGGACTAAAATTGATTCTTTTGTCAATAATGTAATTAATAAAACCAAAAACCCCTAAAAATGTTTTCTTATTTGTTTTCAAACATCTTTTTCTTAGTTTTTCTAATTAAAGTTGTTTTCTCTCTTTTCCTCAACGTTTTAGGAAATTCACTCATTTTTCCAAAATCTTTTGTACATGGAAATAAATAAACTTTCTTTGATGTGTCTTGCATGTAAAGTTTTCTTTTCCCGTTCTTGTATGGACTTTGGACGGGGCCCTACCCCAACACTAGGCAAGGATTGCCAATTCGCTTATGCGCGATCATGAGGTCGATCTACATTCACCTCTACCATCTATTCCACCAACACCCCAGTGGAACACCACTTGATCGAACATAATCGAATCGGCGATTTATTTTCCTTATATTGTTGTAGGGCCTACACGGGCAGCTCTAACGATACGGCCAATTCCACCGAGCCCTAAACACCTAACCCAATCCATTTTCCATTAAATCTCCCCACGATAGTCAATTCAACCTTAGTCAACCTATTGAGAGGTCTAATCTATAAACTCGCCTTAGAGAGGTCGAGTCATCCACTTTAAGACCTCGTTCAAGAGGCATGCCTGGTTCAGGAGGCATGGTGATCATGGCGATCGCCGTCTCGATGAGAGACACATAGATGCAAGCGGAATATACCTTGCTCTATTCTACGTGGATCGACTTGACTCTAATGTGAGTCATCTATAAATTCTCTCAATAGTACGACTTTGAGTGAAACGACTTTCTACCACTTCCAAGCGAAGTAAAACCCATCTCTACCCCCACATTGGTGATATCCCCAGTGGAATCAACCCGATCATTTCCCCAGTGGAATGATATCTACCATGTGGATCCATCCATCCACCCTCGCGGATATTAGCCGCTACCCCCCAGTGGAAAAGGCCGTTGTCGTGGGGCTGCCTGTCAGAACTACGTAGGGTTTTGATCCTCGAGTGGATTCCAATCCCACGATGAAAGGTACGTAGGGCAACTTTGGTGCTCAAACCCCCCAAGTCCGTACCAAAAGACTCGGGAAATCTTTTTGTAAATTCTACTTCTAAATTCTTGCATGTGAATGACAACGTGAATATATATGTTTTTCTATTTCTACCTGTTTATATGGATCTTAACGTAACCAATATACCGAGAATCTTTAGAAGGAAATGATGTATTAGTAAGTGCCCGTCCTTAGGACGGAAGGGGAGACGAGTTCCAAATGTTCGCACCCCTTAACTAAGGCCCCGAACCCTTTTTCTCTGATTCGCAGACTAGTTTTCCAAATCAATTGGTAAATACAATAAAATGGAATTTTGCCTTAGGGCGCATGGAGTCATTTTTGGTTTTTAGAAAGGTTTTCCTTAAAATTCTTTCATTTGTTTTCGAACTTGTGCTTTTTAAACTTGTTTCGAAACCCTTCCTTGTCGGGGTAAAGACAGGGTGGCGACTCTGAGTTTTCAACGATCAACTTTCGGTTAGTTCAATAACCCTTCAAACAAGCAAACCATTTTGCGGGCGCCGCATTGGGTTATGGCTTCCTTCCCTTCTCTTTCTCCTCTTTGGGGGAGTTGGAGCCAGCAGTTGTTGCTCTGCTCAAGCGGGTCCAGCAGTTTTCTAGGATGCAGGATATCGGTGCGCATGCTGCAGCTTTTCTTTTTACTAGGATTGGTTTTTCCATAGTGAAAGGTGTGGGGGCTCAGATAGTATTTCGGCTCCCCACCAATTTCTTGTAAATTATTCTTGAACCTTCAGTTCGTATATAATAATAATAATAATAATAATAATAATAATAATAATAATAATAATAATAATAATAATAATAATAATAATAATAATAATAATAATGATAATAATAATAATAATAACACTATATCGAGTACTATATATTATTGATTATCGGCCACTATGGTTATTATTGCCTAAGAAACTGAAATAATAGGTTGAAACCACAGCCCACACTGCCAATAGTGACTCCCGATAGTAGATCGCATCCCACGTCGATCGAAAAAGCAAGTAGTATGAGTTTTGGGATGAGGCCGAGCTCCTTTGTAACCCACTTCATGCTGTAGGTTTCTCAAGGTAATGAGAAATAAAACAAAGAGCATGAAAGAGAGGCATAGGACCACGATAGGCCCCGCCGACATCATGCCGCAATACTCGTGGTGGGTGAAAATCTCATCCATCTCACCCAAAAACTTGTTGTCGTCAGGAATAAGAAATCATAATAATACACCCTATAATTTTCTAGCCCTTGAACCACTGACTAATGGGATTTCTGAATGGGAGGAGAAATGCAATTATCCTCAAGCTCAAACTCCCGCCAAAAGGAAAAAAAACTCTCGCCTAGCCTTCATTAAATGTCGTGTACTCGTGTAACCAATTAATCCTCGTCAAATGGACAAATGAAAAATTCTCCACAGATTTGTATTTTGACGACGGTAAGTTTATGTGGTTTCGTACTCTTTTTCGTTTTCCATTATTTCCCTATTAAGACTATGTTTATTAGTGGTGCCATGAGTTCATGCACAATTATATAAAAATCATTTTCTCCTCTTTTTTTTATCTCACTCATTTCAGGACATGTTTGGTAGTTCATTAATGGCACTACTATGACATTACTAATGTTGCTTATATTCAATATTTTTAAAACTTTGAAAATAGATCAAGATTGGTCTCATTTCACAGATCTTTCAAAAATATAAATGTTGATACAAATTTTATAATATTCTAAAACATATATTGATAATTATTTACCTTTTAGACTATGATGTAAATTGATTAAATTTTCTATCAAATGAAAATTTGCCACATGGAGGAGAGGCGCCGAGACATGAATGATGCCATTTGAATCTATTTTCTAATATAACTTGGCACATATGAAATGACTAGTGGGGTGCTATGAAACCTCATGACATCCCCAATAAACAAAGTCTAAGGTTTTTAGATTTTACTCATCAACAAAATTGGACATTGTTTTACTCTCATATGACATCCTTTTAAACTCATAGTAACTTTACGTTTATACTCATACGTGTTATCGATGAGAATTGTTCAAAAATGAGTTGTACCCTATGTCGTATTTCTTCTCAAATAAACCACTAAAATCACCTCTATTTTCGCCGTAATAGGGCACATTCACACATTCACCTACATATATTTAAGTAATTGTGAGAATTCACACTTCATAATCATCTATCAACAACAAATTAAATTATGTAACTAATTGTGAAAACATAGAACATTGGAAAAAAAAAATATAAGACAAATACTTTATCAATTCAGATGTATTGACGTGAAAACAAAGTTCGGATATACACTTCAATAATTCAGATGTGTCGTTCAAGTATTACATCATGCTTGCCCTTATTATCATTCAATTTAACATATACTATTATTCAGAGACACGAGTTTCGTCTCACAAATTCTTGAAATTGGCGTCTTCAAAACTCGAGCACAGTTTGCAACACAACTCTAACATGGTCGATCCCAGTTTGCAAGACACAGTTTACAACACGACTATAGAAACTTTTAATAGATAGATACACATTTACCCTATTTCAATGAATCAGGAGAGAAAATTTTGATGGATGAACATATTTCAATAATTCATATGTATTGTTCCTATTACATCATACATTCATACATGCTCATGAATTGAACTTACCATATTACGATTCAGATAAATGAATTACGATTCACAGAAACGAGTTCTGATTTAGAGAAATGGATTCCAATTCAAAAAAACGATATTTGTCGTCAATGCTTAAAAAGACTTCATCATTTTTAGATGTATGGAACTTTAAAACAAATCAAAAGATTAAGATGTAATATCCACGTGTGAAAAATGTTCAGATACTCATCCAATAATTCAGATGCATTTTTCAACTAGCATATCTTACTCACTAATCATGCTCATGAATTCACCAACGCACCCCGTCGGCCCACCCACCCCGTCGACCTAGAAATCCAACACCCCAACCTACCCTGTCGGCCCTGAAATATGACCTCCCACCCACCCCGGCCTTGAAATTCAACACCCCCACCTACCTCGTCAACCAAGCTAAATGACCCCCCGTCGAGCAATCGTAACAACCACCCCATGCATCGAGAACTTCGATTTGTAGGAATGTAGACGAAGGAGATGAAGATGGCAAGAGAGAAGACAAATGGAGTAAAAGACATATGAAGGGTACTTTAGTCTTTGTTCAGTTTTTAATTGTTGTATTTAGACTCTTTTATTATTGTATATAGACTTTCTGTTTTTTAATTGCTCATGCCTTTGCTCTTGAAGGTTATGCCACATCATTGTAGCTAGTCTTAGAACAAGGGCAATAAGGGTATTTCCACACTTTTTAGGGCGAAGAATAAAACTTCTGGGGATCAATGGACGCAAATTATATGGTACCCCCGGCGTACCATGCGCATGGTACCCCCCCCCTCCCTCCAAATTTTGGAATATGTTTGGAGTTCGCCCCAAACGAAGTTGTTTAAAGCAGCCTAAAGCCCAAAGCCCAAAACTAAAGAAAAACTAACAAAAGAAGAACCTGCTACTCACTTCATCTTCCACGATCCCACATTCCCACCTAATATATTTTTCTCTCTCCTCCCCCTTACCCCACTCCCCCAACTCTGCCCCAGCCCACGCACCACCGTCGCTTGTGCCGTCGTTAGTAGTATTTTTCTGCATTATCGGAGAATGTTTTCGGGAGTATTGGAAGTGGGTAGGAGAGATAATTTGGGAAGGAGAGAGAAAAGATCAAGAAAGTTGATTGAAATCATGGTGGTAATTTTTGTAGTGGCCATTGTTGATGCTTTGTAAAGTGATAAGATATGTGGGATAGGTGTAAGGAGGCACTGCTAATGGCGTGTTGGGTGGGATTGGTGCCTTGGTGGCCATTGTTCTTATATTTTGTGCTTGAGAAAATGACGATGTTTTTTTGGAGTATGCTAATAATGATTAGTAATGGTCAATATTATATATACTAGTATATGTAATGATCAATATTATTTGACTAATGATCAACTCTATTTAATAATTGGGTTAAGAATTTCGGTATAGTAATAACTTATTTCATTTAAGTAATATCACGTTTCTTTATAGTAATGACCAGATTATATAATGGTAATGACCATAATCGTGTATAGTAATGACTAAGTTATATAAGGGTATTGACTATGTTAATGTATAGTAATTGTCAAATTCTATAGGGGTAATGACCGTTTTTGTCTATAGTAATGACCAATTTCTATAGGGGTAATGACCGTGTTTGTCTATATTAATGACCAAATTGTATAAGTGTAACGACTGTGTTTGTCTATAGTAATGACCAAGTTGTATAAGGGTAATGACCGTGTTTGTTTATAGTGATGACCAAGTTGTATAAGGGTAATGACCGTGTTTGTCTATAGTAATGACGAAGTTGTATAGGGGTAATGACCGTATTTGTCTATAGTAATCACCAAGTTGTATAAGGGTAATCACCAAGTTTGAATTTGTGTTGTAATTGTATTGGGTTGTAGTTAGATTGAGCATTTTTTAAGATCGGGCATTTTCATCAGAAATCTGAAACATTCATAAATGTTGTGCGGAAGCGTGTATGCGCTAAGATTAACGATGGCAAAAACAACAATAAAAGACACAAGAATTTAACGAGGTTCACTATCAACGTGATAGCTACGTCCTCCGGGGTCAGGAATCATCAATTTCACTATGTAGGGAGTGTACAGATACAAAAGATGATCTGGGTTCTCAAGATCTGCTCCTCTTGAGAACCCGGGTTGGCTCTCTCTAATTCTCTCCTCATCTCTCCCCTAAAGAATTAGGCTAAGGTAGAGGAGGTTTATATATTAACTCCTCCCACACAAAGACCTAATTAATTAGTTAATTGAATAAGGAAACAAATCAATTAAACAAAGCTACAAAATCAGCCGACTAAATCCTCACGCAAGACTTCACGCGTAATAGCCGACATCCACCGCGGGCCGCGTCGCCCTTCACCGCGGAGCGCGCCAGGTCCTCCGCGGACCGCGCCCAAACTCCGGCGGACCGCGCCTAACACCGCGGACCCTGCCGCGGACCGCGCGGTCGCCACTGCTTTGCCGACGCGAAACACGTCCGCGCTCCACCCTTGATTGCCGCGGACCGCCTTGACAGACAGCCCTCACAAGGCTGCTCTTTCGACCTTGCTTTGCTCATCTATTCGTGTATCAATCCGTTGGCGAAACCCGAGTGACGTGCTCAAGGCACATTTCCCAACAATCTCCACCTTGACTTGAACACGTGTTTAGCAAACGTTTTCAAATCACACACACCAAATGATTCCTCCAAGTACTCCAACAAGAGCACCAATCTAAGTTCTAGCTCATGTGCACCAAGCTTGAACTCAATAGACTCAAACCCGAATCTATACTATCCAATTTACCCTGGACTGGGTCATCCTGTCCAATATACCCTGGACTGGGTATCCTGTCCAATATACCCTGGACTGGGTCTTCAATCCTCTAAACCCGGATAAGGTCGCTCAAGCCCCACCTTGAGCTCAACACCCCAAAGGTGCAAGACAAACATGTCTTCTACATTTCGTTAGTTTATGCAACGTCAAAACTAATAGAATGCCAATCAGCTTAGCAAAGAAATAACGGAGATTGTCAGCGATCTCTATTTCTTACACACATTCTCAATACCCAAGAAGTAATACCTGACACCAATGTGCTTGCAACCGTGTACTTGACAAATGATCAACAATAAAATAGTCTTCAAACTATCACACCTTGCCACATCAAACCCCGTAGACCAAACTAACAAACTAGTTTCAACAACTCAACACTTCTTCACTTCTTTTGCAAAAGTCATAACTTGTCATTGTGGGTGACAAGTCCACAAACGACACATCCTCGACTTCTAACACAACAAAAAAACTCCAAGTGCCAAGTAACAAACTAGTTACACAACTAGCAACATCTACTCAAGTAACACAACCCGGAATCAACAAATTCCAAACAACAAGCACCTACAATTACTTCCACAAATGAGAATAACCAAGGCGATCTTCCATGATGAAATAAAATTCACCACAAGCAAGTGTCCTCCGTCAAGTTGAGTCATAAACCTGAATAACACTAGCTACGCGCAACTTCCGGCTAACATATACCACAGTATAAATCATAGCTAGCCAACTACCATCCTAGCACATGGTACTCAGAAACATGCAAGATTCTCAGTTTTAGATAGAGGTAACCAACAATATCGAAAGATCCATACCTTTCATATTGTAAAAGCTAAAACTGACCAATGCCAACAAAGCTAGAATCTCACCTCAGCATCAACAACTGCATAAGTCCACTCAAGGACTCCAACAACAAGGAACTACAGTTCTCACTCCACTGAATCTCGAACTCCCAAATAGCTTTATCAGAAAACCATCTTCAATACCACATGAAGAAAACACGATCTTGACATAAATTGCTCAAATTCTCTGTCAAACACATGCTACTAATACTAGCAACACCAGCCAGATGTATGTTGAATCTCCGCTGAAGATACTTCAACTCTATCAACTCCACCTAAATGACTAAACTCTATTGCAACTTGTAAGAACACACTTTCTGACACACACTATCATTGGAATTCCCCCAATTCTTCTTAAGAACATCCTTGCAAAATCACAGCTCCATGCTTCGAGGTAATGGCATCAAAATTACATGTCTCGAACATATAGCAACAAGTCATTGCGCCCGACTTGCTCCCATCTATTGCTTCACTATTGATGATTCTCCCATGACTCGATCCCATCAGCTACTAAGACGCATCAATCATCCAATAAGTAAGCAATCCACTACAAAACATTGTAGTTCGACATCTTCCAATGAACTTGCCAATAGTCATGTTAACACATATAGGTACAACAATAACTACCAACAAAATCATAAGATGCAATATGTGTATATTCCTCCAAAGGTACACACAGCAGCTCGGCAAACACTGGCTTGGCATCCACCTTGATCACCAAATGCAGCAACATGGAAAGAGTGGCTGGAGCCACCTCAAGCTCCACCTCTTTCTCGACACCATTATTCTTGTCAATACCTGCAAACACAACCATGAAATATAATAATAGAATTCCGTCAAAATTTTAAGTCATGTCCAACATGACGCTTTGAACCCGTAATTCTATCTCTGTATCTCTCTAAGTGTCAAACCATCTCGGCCTCAAATGAAGAATACCAAATCGAACACGATCATAATCTTCACCACCACCAAGAAACAAGTAGACAAGAATACCACCCATGTCGATCCATAACTCACTTGAAACTCCGCAGTCTATCCAATACTATGAGGTCCACATCTGATCAAGTAAACAAACAGTTTCCACAACTGTCACCAGTATCTCCTAGCACGACCTGCAAATGAAAGTATGCATCCAACTCTCTTGCAGCGTCCAGTTCATATGTTTTGCTACACCGTTCTGCCAATGATGTATATACTACGGTATGATGCCCAACAATACCGCCACAAAACCAATGAACATAAAAGTAACAATAACAAGCTATTATCCCATGCGTAGCCATCTGATTTTCTTGCAGTTCTTGATCTCCCATTCAAAGTCTTTCGTTGCCCCAAGACTTTGAACAACTGGCCCCATACTAGAACCTGTCCATCGACGAATGAACGCTATCAAGAACTCCGGGTGTGAGCACCCATGCTAAACTTCCCAATGTGTTTCTCAACCAAGAAACACACATACTACTCACAATACTCAAGAATACACATCTTGAGTCAACAAGAAAACTCATCCTGGATAACAGCCACATCTTCCTATCACCTCCATGACTACAGCTCAAAACACTTGACTTAGTCATCCCTAGCGATTAGAAGACAAAAAAAAATAACAAGCAGAACTAGTCAGTAACGTCACCTTGTAGAAATACAAAGTGAATCTCTTGATACTTACAAGTACCAAGCTGGAACTTTTCCACGAGACACTTCACAACTAAGCCTTGAACTCTCACATCGAACCTGACGATCAACATCGCAACCGAATCGATAACTGTTCATACTCAGAACCTGAATCTGTCTCAACGATCAAAGCACGTGCTTCTCAAGTCACCTGTCCTAACTTGTACAATCCAATACAAACACCTTACTAGCAGTAGCTATTGCCAACACGCAACAACTATACAACCGCACACTAAAGTCTTGTATGAATAACAACCAAGCAACATAGGATACCCGTGACGCAAGCAACCCCGAATAAAGATCAAATGATCATGTATGTGCCACTACTACTGCGAAAGTACATACATTCAAGATCATCCTCTATTCTACTTCGATCAGCACAAGCATACAACAATATGCCAAAGTTCCCTGCAGAAGTAATACACCACAGTGCCACTAGATTTCAAAAAATCTAGATCCCAAACTTCTTGTACAAAGAAGTTCTCCTATTAGCTACCTTAACAGCTAACAAAACTGCACCGTAACAAGTGCACTACTTCTAGCTTCCGTTACTTCACGCAACACCATAGACTAATGCGCTGACTACCACATCATCTAGGATACAATTTCAATATCGACAAAATATGACCCCAACAAGACCATACAACACCGTCAACAATGAAACACTAGCAGATAACTAAGCACCATCCTCATCTAACAACTTAACATCTATATATAGCAGATTTACATAGATTTAAGTGCACCAAGATGATATCTAAGTGACGAACCCACATGCAAATACATGGCAAATAACGATTGTTCCAAGAACAACTTACCCTGATGAGCGGATTTGTCAAGTCCAACTCTTCAAATTCGCCAAACCCGAATAGCCGTTGTATCATAGAAAACCCTAAAATACCTCCACAGCTAAACACCGCATGGTGATGGATTGAGCCCTCTCCACCACGACCACCGCAGCAGCCACCATAGGTTCGCCAGGATGTGCTTCACCCCTTTGCCTACCAAAATAGACAAAATCTCATCTTTATCTGACATAGTCTGAAATTATTCCACCCAAATAATCTCGTCGATCTTCGTTGTCTTCAACAAGCCATCGAGTTGCCCAGGATCTTTACAACCAATCGCTCTGATGCCAATTGTTGTGCGGAAGCGTGTATGCGCTAAGATTAACGATGGCAAAAACAACAATAAAAGACACAAGAATTTAACGAGGTTCACTATCAACGTGATAGCTACGTCCTCCGGGGTCAGGAATCATCAATTTCACTATGTAGGGAGTGTACAGATACAAAAGATGATCTGGGTTCTCAAGATCTGCTCCTCTTGAGAACCCGGGTTGGCTCTCTCTAATTCTCTCCTCATCTCTCCCCTAAAGAATTAGGCTAAGGTAGAGGAGGTTTATATATTAACTCCTCCCACACAAAGACCTAATTAATTAGTTAATTGAATAAGGAAACAAATCAATTAAACAAAGCTACAAAATCAGCCGACTAAATCCTCACGCAAGACTTCACGCGTAATAGCCGACATCCACCGCGGGCCGCGTCGCCCTTCACCGCGGAGCGCGCCAGGTCCTCCGCGGACCGCGCCCAAACTCCGGCGGACCGCGCCTAACACCGCGGACCCTGCCGCGGACCGCGCGGTCGCCACTGCTTTGCCGACGCGAAACACGTCCGCGCTCCACCCTTGATTGCCGCGGACCGCCTTGACAGACAGCCCTCACAAGGCTGCTCTTTCGACCTTGCTTTGCTCATCTATTCGTGTATCAATCCGTTGGCGAAACCCGAGTGACGTGCTCAAGGCACATTTCCCAACAATAAATGGACTCTGGGGGTACCCCCGGCATATTCTTATTGATCAATGGAAGTTGAGTAAATTAAAAAGTGGCAAAGATTCCCGAGTGACAAAAAAAAAAAAAAACGCAAACTCCTTTATTACCAACGCTAACGTTAGGGAGGAAGCAGAGAGATAGAAATGGAGGAGTGGGACACAAGGACGAAATCAACGCTGACAAAGATCCCACTGCTGAGCACCAAGGCTGGTCCCCGCGACGGAGCGGCATGGACACAGCGTCTGAAGGAGGAGTACAAGTCGCTTATAGCATACACTTCCATGAACAAATCCAATGACAACGACTGGTTCCGCATCTCCGCCGCCAACCCTGAAGGCACCCGCTGGACCGGCAAATGCTGGTACGTCCACAACCTCCTCAAGTACGAGTTCGATCTCCAATTCGACATCCCCGTCACTTATCCCTCCACCGCCCCCGAGCTCGAACTTCCCCAACTCGACGGCAAAACCCACAAGGTTCTTTTTTTTAATTGAATTGAATTGTGAAATTGATTTTATGGAATTGTGTGATTTGTGATTGAAATTGTGTGATTGGACAACAGATGTATAGGGGCGGCAAGATTTGCTTGACTGTTCACTTCAAGCCTCTTTGGGCCAAAAATTGGTACTTTTCCGAATCCCCATTTCAATTCAATTCAATTATTGAATTTCATGTGTGATCATGTACAACTTTATTGCTTCTGCTACAAGTTTACAAGTTTTGATCTTTAATGCGTCTGTTGATGCTACACAAGTATTACATGAGGGTTGTTAAGTGTTTGTTTTTTCACATCAAATATTGGGTAGAGCGTTTCTTTGAAAATGTGAAATTTTTGCTTGTTATTGTTGTTTGCCATCTCCTCCATATCCCTAAGGAGTCTAGATGAACTGCAAAAGTCCATCTTTTCAGTTTTGTAGATTTAGCCAACAAAAACGTTTGGTACAATCTAGGTCCCAGTGCCCCAAGGTTTATGCTCTGAGGTTTAATGAAGAGTGTAGCTTGTGATATATGCTCTGAGGTTCTATGTAGATTATTTCTTCCATGGGGTGCGACATCTCAGAAATTGACATAATGATACATTCTAAACAAGGATAGGAAAGCAAATGAGGTTTGGCAAATTTATTATGTAAAAGATATGACGTTTTATTCTTCAAAAGAAACGTCTAGTAACCCCTTGATGAACTCGTGATTTTGGGTACATGTTTGGGTTAGTTGTCTTTAAGTGGCTTGTAAGAGGGACAGTCGTTCAACTTTTAAAGTGGTGTAGTTGTTTAGCTAAATCTGGCTGGGACACTCATCTGTTCACTTTGTGGATGATTGACACTCGTTTGGACAAGCACACCAATTTGTTAAGTTTATGTTTTTAGGTTATTTTTGGTTAGGTGTAGTCACCACTACAGTGAAATGAGATCCCATTATTTGAGATAAAATAGGAAATGAAAGAGAGGTAGTGCAAGTAAAAGAGGGAAATTGATGACTCTTTTTTATTATAGCAGTTGCTCAACGTTCGACCTATGTAGAAACCATTTCATCTTCAGACGTATTCAGTTACACTTCCATTATACAGGCCTTCCCTCTTCCTTCAATTCTCTTCTTGTCTCTTTGGGATATATTCCTTTGGATTACATTTATAATTACCTTCAATCAAACATTCACCTAGCAGTAGTATGCCTCATGTTTGAAAGGCTGGTTTTTGGGGCTTATGAAAATTGCAGCCAGAGTTTTGGAAAGATATTATGTTGCCTCCTTTTAGGACTCTTTGAGATCTTTAAGCTATGACTTGTGGTTATACATGTTCTATATGATAGTGGTTGTATGTTATTTCTCGTATGTGAATTCTCCCCCTCATTGTTAGATTTCCTAACCTTGGACCAATCCATATAGATGATCCTCCTATTATTATCAGAGTACCCTGTAAGAACTGCCTACACATTTTCTTAATAGCTTTAGCCTTTAGCAATGCTCTTTGTGAAGTAAACTAGCATACCGAAAATTATCAATGCCAAATATGACAGACTGGAGGAGCTGAAGCTTACTAGCATAAGAGAGGTAATTGTGTAGACCAATGCTGCAGCTTTCTCTGACCTTGGACGAAAGGGCATGAAACATCTCGCTAGAGAGCCTTCCTTAATTTAATTGAATGGCAAGGTTTTACAAGGGCAATTTACCTTCAATAATATAACCCATACCTTAGGATTTCTTCTTTCAGAGCACTATTGACGCCTCCAACATTAATATTTGTCTTGGGTGGGTAGAACCAAGTAACTTCAGCAATTTATTTGAAGTGTCTTTGACTGCATGCACATAAGTAGTGTCTCCCTTAACAAAAACCATAAAGTCATCTTCAAAGATGAGATTTTTTTTTTTTTTTTTTTTTTTTTTTTTTTTTTTTTTGTTTTGAAAAGATTTGCAAACATGAGATGACTCAAGTTCAATGTGCTAGATTGGGTGATAAGTGACCTAGGGATCACCCTGTCCCAACCCCTTTTTTTGTGACTAGAGAAATGACCTCGCTTTTTCCCATCAATTTTAACGGAGAATTTAGTGGTGGTAATACATGTAATGACTCTGCTGCCAAAATCTTGAGGAAGACCCAAAGGAGGCACAAGACTAGAGAAAACTCCCAACTGATTGAATCAAAGCTTTCTTGATGTCTACTTTGATTTGGCATCGTCAAGAAATGTGCTTCTCCCAAACCCTGTCACCACTCTTGAATTAACTTTTAGTTGTCAAAAATAGCTACATCTTTTGTAAAAGATGCTTGTTCAGGGCCAACAGTATCATTCAGTACATTACCCAATCAATTCGCCAAGATTTTACTAATAGCATGAAATGGGTCTGAAATCCATCACTGAGTTAAGAGTGATTTTAGTAGAATTGACCTCCCTAAGAAGCTTGCCAGTGTTGGAGAAACTTCTAATTGTACCACAACAGTCTCCATCAATTATCTGCAAGGAAGCCTTGAAGAACTCAGAAGAATACCTATCTGGACCAGGGGATTTTTTCTCATCAATGGAGAATAGAGCAGCCTTGATTTCGTCGTTTGAGATAAAGTGTAGCAGGGTTAGAGCATTTTCTCTACTCAGAATGGGACCAAAAACTATGAGTGCATAATCCATCCCCTGAACCACTGTTATCTCGGATAGCAGCTTTTGGTAGTGGCTAAGAAAGCTACCAGCAGCTTTTGTTAGTAGTTAAGAAACTTACCACTTACCAGAAATATTATCAGGAGACTCACTAAGTTCCCTTGAGTATCAAACACCTTATGTATAGTCTAGACCGGGTAGTTACAGAACTTTACTTACAATTTCTCACCAATTTCTAAAGCTCAGAATTATCAGGATGAGCTTGACTTAGCATATATCAGATTATAATTAGCCATCATAAATCTATCTGCAATACTAGAATAATGAGTGTTGTTCAGCTCCTTAAGTTTAAGCATCGGCTGCTTGACTTGGTGAATCAGCCTGAACATCTTACAACCACCAACAGAGCCCTTCCACACTTCAGTTTTAATAGGCAAGAAACTAGGATCATTAATCCATCAATTCAGGAACTTGAAGGGCTAATGTCTACCAGGACAATTAACATTGAGATGATCAACAGTTGGAGTGTAATAAAAATGGCCAGAAGCAAGAAACTCAGCAAAAGAGTTATCATGCTTAACCATTCAATCAAAGCTCTTCCACACTTGTTGGAATGAAAGGCGATTCCAATGTCTTTGTCTTCAAGCTCTAGGATCATCGTCTCGTGGTTTATCGTTTTTTGGAGTCTAACTCTGTTTATGTGCCAAGTTCCAATGCAACACAAAGCTTGATTTTTGTTATGTTGACCAGACAGTAATTGCTGTTTCTCTAGCTATGAGCTAGTTGTCCAAATGTGTTGGGGTTCATTCTACCCTTTGTCATCGGACTTGATTGATTGTTAGTTGCTATTAGAATTATAGTTTGTCCTTGACAGTATTTGCTGTTTCTCTAGCTATTAGCTACTGTTCTTTTTTTTTTTTTTTTTTTTTTTCCTGAGAAAGATGTACTTGGGGATAAATGTTATTATTATTACATCATGGAAACTTGTAGTATTCTGATTGCTGATTTTTCCTGTTTTATATTGAGCCTGCTTTAGCACTTTGCCTCGTTCCTTTATATGTTCCTTGTTTGAATGTCTCTTTCCCTATGGTCAATTAACAATGGGGCTTGTTTGCCTTGCAGTCCTCGGTTTGGCATAGCCCATGCTCTCTGTCTTGGCCTTGCTCCATGGCTTGCAGCTGAGATTCCCATCCTGGTTGACTCTGGTATGATTAAGCACAAAGATGATGTTGTTGCCTCGGCCAGCGACTCTTAGCTCTTGTCTCCAGGCTTGTGTGCTCTGAGGTTAAACCATTTTTCCTCTCCAAAGAGTGACAGGAAGAGAGATACTGAGGGAATCTACCTATCTATCTATATCTTTTTTTGTGTATTAGTTAAAGCGGTGGAATTTAACTGAATGTTGCCTGTCGCTTATCTACAAAAACCTGTGCAGATTTGTGCTTCTAGTTCAGACATGCGAGATTTACAGTTTGTTTCCATGGCTAATCTAAGATTTGGGTACAGCTTATAGTAATCAACGTAATTTGAGATTGTGTTAATCTTGTTTTTGTGTCAAGTTGAAGCAGAAGAAGTGGGAATTTTCCACTCGTGAATACGACAACAACAATCATGAATCGAGAGGTACTTAATAAGAATAATACTATGGTTGAGGTTGATAAGCTTGCAGGACGTAAACAGCAGTGTCGTTTTCGAGGTAGTGACAGAGTGAGATTGTAATAGGATGTGAAGGGTGTGTAGCCATGAAGGCAGCACTTGATTCGTGAAAATCTAGCGAGTAGAGCCAAAAGGGCTGGGGAAGAGAGTGTGAGTATGTTGGGGATCCACGAGTTGCTCAATCATGATTCATGAGTTGTGGCTGCCAGTTAGTGGTAATCTGAGCGCCCAATCTCCATCACATAATATGAAACTCACACACTATTTTGTGGACTTCCCGCCTCTCGTCATCACTCACTCACTCATCATCATCTTATTTACTGGACCAATCAATCAATTATCCTTTGTTTTGTTTTCCAGCTTTCTTTTCTCCTCATATCTACAATTATACATACAAGGACGACGTTTCTGAAACAGAATCAATACAGTATTTTTTTGGATATAAGTTGGGTGCAGTGCAGGCATCCGTATTGTGTAATATGCGAATCTTAAGCCATTTGGCCCGACATTCATTGATAAATATGAGGGAGTCAAATTGCGTTGGCCATACTTGTATTATTGGCAGTTTGGGACTTTTTCAATTGGATTTTTGTTGGATCAACATGACATTAAGCCAACCGGATGTATGTAGTGCATAAATAAGCTAGTCACTCATGACACAGATTAATTCTGAAAGTGTAGTTGGGTTCAACACGCGTAAGTTGACGGTGTAGTTTATATTAATATTTTATGAAACGTAATTTGAACGCGATAGGAACATAAACTGTCTTAGAACTTTAAAAGAGATGTATTGGAGTGGTAACACGGAAAATGAGAAACAAGGCCGGCCGTCCATATGAGTATGAGACATGGGAAAAACGAGGGGAGAGAGGCAGTGTAAGAATAGTAGTGGACCACAGGGAAGAAAAGAGAAGAGAATAGGTGCAGTGCAGGTGCGCCCAAAGAATTGACCACAGGGACCGTGTTCCCAATTCCAAATGCAATACTAGTAGGAGGAGTAGAAGGGGGAGTTGGTCGTGTGGATAAAACGTGTCCATAATAAACCAATCAAAATTCAGAGATATCCATCTTACAAATCCTCTTTTTTCCCCATTTCTCATTTCCCATTGCTTTGTTGGTCAATTCAGCTTCTCACATACACAAATTAAATCAAAATCCTCTTTTTTATTTTCTTCTCGCTCTCCACACGCCCCTTCTCTCTCTATATATATATACCAACGGCGCGTGGACTCCAAGCATGACGGTAACCACCGGTCTATCCTCCTCCGCCACCGCAACCACAACCACCTTCGCTTTGGAGTCTCTCCTCCACGCCGCCTCACCTTCACCCTCCTCCTCTCCTTCCCTCATCTCCTTCTCCCGCTCCCACCGCCGCCGTCGATCACCTCTCATCCACCGCTCCTCCCTCGCCCCCAGGTCCCAACTCACCTCTTCCGATTTGGCCCCCACCTCCTCATCCGCCGCCTCCGCTCGCTCATCCAGCATTTCCGCCCTCGAACAGCTCAAAACCTCCGCCGCCGATCGTATGTTCTCCTCTTTTTACCAATGACTGCATTTTAGATCGTCTTTTTATTCAAAGCTGTCGCCTTTTTATTCAATTATTGTGAATTTGATTTTATGTAATTATTGTGAATTTCACATTTCTGTATCTTTAGTTATAAGATTTCCCCTTTGACTTTAGCGTGAATTTCACACCACCCTCTGATTCTATTTCTCCAACAAATTGAAATGAATGGAGTAATTAGTGTTGTTGTTGTTAAATGTGATTAGTCTCGAGTGATTCAACAAAGTTTCTAGAAATTTGGAAATTGGAATGATAAATAAGCAAAGTTTGAAACTTTTCAGGGTATACAAAGGAAAGGAGTAGCATTGTGGTGATAGGTTTGAGTATTCACACCTGTCCTGTTGAGACCCGTGAAAAGCTTGCCATTCCTGAGGCTGAGTGGCCGAGAGCGATTGATGAGTTGTGTAATTTGAATCACATCGAGGAGGCTGCTGTCCTCAGCACTTGTAATCGGATGGAAATCTACGTTGTCGCCCTCTCTCAGCACCGTGGTGTCAAGGAAGTTACTGAATGGATGTCCAAGGTCCTTCCCCCAACTATATATTTCTCTTTACTAATTTCATCACAACACTTGTTCTTGAAGTTATGTTTTTAGTTGTATGGAATATAAACGAGTTCAGTAGGTTAACTTGGAAACAGAATATGCCTCTGTGTCTAATGCTGTTTGTGCTACTAAATCCCGAGTGTTTCCGTTCATCTTGGTTATATGATGCCTGATTCCTCGTACTCTGTGTTCCACCTGTAGCATTATCGTCTTTAATCCCATGTCCCTGCGGCTATATCCTATGTCAGGGCAATCTTCTTTTTTTTTTGTGCTGATTGATGTTAATGATAACTCAAATAAATTAAGAGGCTATCCTGATTTCTGTGCATTGTGCTGGTTCATTAACAAACTTGGTGGTTTAAACGCATCTTTGCCTCTAGGCTCTAGTCCTGTGTGTCTAATGCTGTATGTGCTGCTAAATCAAGAGTCTTTCCCCCTCCACCACTGTAATTCACCTTCTTGGTTATATATGATCCAGAGTGTTTCAGCTTAATTTTTTTTTTTTTTTTTTTTTTGTGCTGATTGATGTTAATGATAAACACAAATTGATTAAGAGACTATCCTTATTTCTGTGCAATGTGCTAGTTCAATTAGAAATTGGTGGTTCTCTTTTGCTCAGTCTATCTTGTTTGGTATATCCTGCTATAGTTTGATAAACAACATCTAGCACCGTCCTGTTGTAAGTTGGCTGATCTTGACGCTGTAAAAATGATCTTCTTGTTTGCAGACTAGTGGAGTTCCTGTGGCTGAGATCTCCCGCCATAGGTTCCTGCTCTACAACGGTGATGCTACCCAACACATCTTTGAGGTGTCAGCAGGGTTGGACTCCTTGGTCTTGGGAGAAGGTCAAATTCTTGCTCAAGTGAAGCGGGTCGTCACAGTTGGCCAGGGAGTTGTTGGTTTTGGCAGGAACATTAGTGGACTCTTCAAGCATGCAATCACAGTCGGCAAGAAGGTCAGAACCGAGACAAATATAGCTTCGGGTGCAGTTTCAGTGAGTTCAGCTGCTGTGGAACTGGCCTTGATGAAGCTCCCTGAATCTTCACATGCAAGTGCCAGAATGTTGGTGATTGGAGCTGGCAAAATGGGTAAGCTTGTGATCAAACACTTGGTAGCAAAAGGGTGCACAAAGATGGTCGTTGTAAACCGAAGTGAGGAGAGGGTTGCTACTATCCGTGACGAATTGCAGGGTATTGAAATTATCTACAAGCCCCTTTCTGAAATGCTTGCCTGCGCGGCTGAGGCAGATGTTGTTTTCACCAGCACAGCATCAGAAACTCCACTTTTCCTGAAAGAGCATGCACAAAATCTCCCTCCTGTGGGAGCACAAGTGGGAGGTGTAAGGCGTTTTGTTGATATTTCTGTGCCAAGGAATGTGGGTTCGTGTGTCTCAGACGTTGAAGGTGCAATAGTCTACAATGTGGATGATCTCAAGGAAGTTGTGGCCGCTAACAAGGAGGATCGTTTGCGGAAAGCAATGGAAGCTCAAGTCATCATTGATAAGGAAGTTAAAGAGTTTGAGGCATGGAGGGATTCCTTGGAGACAGTTCCCACCATTAAGAAGTTGAGGGAATATGCTGAGAGAATTAGGGCCGCTGAGTTGGAAAAAGCGTTGTCAAAACTGGGCGATGATCTTCCCAAGAAAACCAGGAAAGCTATTGATGATCTTAGCCGGGGGATAGTGAACAAGATTCTTCATGGTCCAATGCAACACCTTAGATGCGATGGGAGTGACAGTCGTACACTGAACGAGACGCTAGACAACATGCATGCACTAAACAGAATGTTCAGCCTTGAAACTGTTGCCTCTGTATTGGAACAGAAAATCCGAGCGAAGGTGGAGCAAACTCAAAAGTAACGTCTCCTGGGCAGAAAAGTCTTCACAATTCTTCAATCCTTGATTCATGAATTAAGGGATACCTTCCTCAGTCCTCATGTATCGTGCAAGTTCTCAATATCAGGAACTGGCAGGGACCAGGAAAGGGTTCTTTCACTTCATTGATTGGTGTTGATCATTTCTAACAATCACGTCGGAGATTTTTAATTGTATCCTGTTGCTGTCATCCGACTACTTCAGAAAATTGAGGATTAAATCATCTGTGTTATATATGAACTAAAAAGCAGTTCAGGTATAAAACTGTACAATTTTTGTAATTAATATACTGATTTTTTTATAGCAGTATGATTTTCAACACTCTACTTTCATCTTGGTGTATCAACATTGTGAGTGTTTCCGGAAGTCCATAGTCCTCATGGGTACTGGCAATGGTAGCCGCTATGAAGAGTTTTGTCAGAAATATTGTTATTTATGACTCATTATTGCGTACTTTGGTTGAATGTTCCTGAATACTAGTATAGCAGAATAATATTCCTCCCTGTGAAAGGATGAAACTGCATGATCGTAGTCCTTATGACAGTTTATATTTACGGCTGTCAGCGCTTAACAGGTACGTACTTGGTAATTGTAACTTGTTCGTTGGTTTTTCATGGTGGTGCGCAAGTCAAGCTAAAATAATCCGTTTATTTCTGAGGAAAGCCTGAAAAGTAATCTTCTTGATGGTAAAGAACTAGTTTAGTCTAGTTTGGTGTTGCTATGCAAAATTTTCAGTTTCAATCCTGTATAATGAGAAGCATAACAATTGACATTATTTCTATGGTCAGTAGAGGATATGAACCTATCAGTTTCCTGCGTGTTAAGGATAATGTTCAGAATATTGTTAGCTAGAGTCTAATTCTAATGTTGAAAGGATAATTTTACGAGTCTAATTCTAATGTTGAAAGGATAATTTTACGAGGCTAATCCTAATGTTTGAAGGAAAATGTTAAGGATAATTTTACGAGTCTAATCCTAATGTTTAACGGATAATGTTAAGGATAATTTTACGAGTCTAATCCTAATGTTTAAAGGATAATGTTAAGGATAATTTTACGAGTCTAATTCTAATGTTTAAAGGATACTTTCCAAATAATATTGTGTCTATGGATTTTAGGATTATCGCGCCCTAAATAAGCATATATGGATACTTTGGATAGAAACGTTAGACGATTTTTTCATATCACAAATATCAGCATTCAGCAGCACGTACCATATTGTTGTTTGGTTAGAGACAAAATTAGAAGAAAAAAAGAGAGGGTTTGCCAATTCTGAGAAAGTGGTGAATATAAGTGAAAGAAAGTGATCAAGGCGGGGAGCTAAGATTGAGGTGACTTGCTCAACAAGCCCAGAGTATCGGCCAAGCATTACGTAACTGCCTTGTGATGACTTGACTTCTGCAAGGGGCTACCACTATTTTCTTCCAACAAAAACTCCTCTGAAATCTCTCCCTATTTATAACAGCAACAACAAACACAATCCATTATCCAAAAAATCTCTGAAAAGTAAAACAACAAACAATGGCGGCCAATCATGATAACAAAAAGGTGGGAATTGTAGTAGTCCCATACTTAGCACATAGCCACCTTAACATGTCCTTCCATCTTTCTCAACTCATAGTTTCCTCTTATGGTATTCCTGTCCACTACGTTTCCTCTACTCAACATATTAAGCAGCTCAAACTCCGTATCGAAAACGCTACTGACACAGATCATAATAATAATGATGATCATGGGATCATATTCCATGATTTCTCCGTGCCATCTTGCGACCAAATTGTCGACGTCTTCCGCACTGTTCCTGATCTTTACCAGCCTGTCTCCGACCTTCTTCGAGACCTCTCGTCGAAATATGACAAGCTGGTAGTAATCCATGATGCTCTCATGTCGTGCGTCGTTAAGGATGTCACAACACTCCATAATGCACAGTCATATACCTTCAATACCGTCTCTGCCTTTAGCCTCTTTGTTAGCTTCTGGAAGGTAATTAATTACCAACTGTCTTTATTATTTCCTGTTTATTTTTCATCAGATCAGATTGCTGTAATTAATTAAATGATCCAAGAAAGTAAGAAATTAAGACTGATGATAATGTTTGATGACAGGTAATTCCGGTGAAGCCCTTCGAGTTGGACCCGCCAGATGCTGTCCCAAGTGTTCTTCCGAGTGATGCACACAAGAACTTGCCCTCCGAATTCACAACCTTCATTACTGAGCAGTATAAGCTTAACTATCTCATTGATGCAGGGACTTTATACAATGACAGCAGGGCTATCAATGGCACATACTTCCGATTATTCGAAAAATTACTGCCCATGAAGAAACATTTTGCTGTTGGCCCTCTTATCAGCAAGAATATTGTGCTCAATCGTCTCAATGCTACTGATGATCAGGATGCTTGCACTCAACTGTCGAAAAAGGTATGCATGCATGCAGGTTCAATTCATAAATATCATTACTAATTAATCATACTTTTCTTCAAAAAAAACCAAGTTGGTCTGATGATCGATAAACTCTTTGTTATATTATGTAGGTGCAGCCACATGCTAGTGGTACACACAGATGCCTAGAATGGCTAGACTGCCAAGAGAAAGAATCAGTGCTATACATCTCATTCGGAACAACTATTTCGCTTCCAGAGAACCAAATCCAAGAACTGGCTACCGCATTAGTGAGAAGCGGCCAAAACTTCCTGTGGGTGCTCAGGAAGGCCGACAAAGGCGATATCTTCATCAGTGCTGGAGATAGTCAAGAAGATGAACTAAAGAAGCTTCTTCCTGAAGGGTTTATGGAAAGAGTGGGAGACAAGGGCATGGTAGTGAGCGAAGAATGGGTTCCACAGTTGGAGATTCTAGGGCACCCTTCAGTTGGAGGGTTCCTGACTCACTGCGGATGGGGATCCTTGACTGAGAGCATGAGCATGGGTGTCCCGGTGATTGCTTGCCCTAACCATTCCGACCAGCCTTTGAACGCAGTCCTGGTGACTCAAATCTTAAAGATTGGTCTGCTGATTAGGGACGACTTTTGGGAGACTCATGGGGAGCTTATAAGCTCGGATATATTGGAGAACGCAGTGAAGAGGTTGATGGATTCAGAGGAAGGTCAAGTGATGAGAAGAAAGGCTAAAGATGTCGGCCAAGCCCTTCGAGGATCAATGGCTCAAGGTGGTGCGTCTCAGTTGGATTTGGATTCTTTCATTGCTCATGTTACTAGCTAGTTCATGAGGATGTTACTAGCTGGCTAGCTTGTCAATTTATCGCAATCTTTACTACGTCGACGATGGTAATATGTAATAAGTTCGATTGTTTGGTTGGTTGCAGTTTTTGAGCCTATACGTACTTATTCATATGATTGAGTGTAATGGCAGTCCAAGATTATTTGCATTATTTATTTATTTAAGACTAGCATTATTTGTTTATTTAAGGAAAATTTAACAAAAATAATCCAACGTTTCGTGGGTCTTCCAAATATAATCCCACCTTTTTAGCAATGCTTATATCATGCACCACGGTGTACCATGCCCATGGTGCACCTCCTCACAATAGAAAAGTAGGGACCACACTTAAAAATAATTTAAATTATTTTAAATTATTTTTTGTGTGGTCCCTACTCCTCTATTGTGAGGAGGTGCACCATGGGCATGGACGCATGGTACATATAATTTGCGCCTTTTTAGTTCAACACAAATAATACGAAGTTTTGGTTTGTGTCACAAAAACAGTCCCGTGTTCCTACGAACCTAATTTTACACATTTCCGAACCTAAGTTGTTTATTTTCTTTTAATTTTTATGCTATTTTTTTTTTCTTCCTTCTCTCCTCCCAGCCTCCAGCCTCCCCTTACTTTCTCTCTCCTCCAATTAACCTTAAACCACCGCCACCGTCACTTGCTAGAGACACCAACTACGCACCTAGTGTAGTGCCCTCTCCCCGCCATCATCACCACCGTGACACTAATGGCAGCAAGACCCAATCCTCCCACCCAACGCACGCCTCAAAGCCACCATGGCCCTCGCTGCCCCGTTCATGATATGTACCATTTGGGTCACCTTCTGGTAACCCGTCGAACCCAGTTTGCAAAGGACGGGTCAAAGCCGGAGACGAGCTCCCACACCATGTACGGTGCCGTCCTAAATTGTCGCCGATGGCCGACAACCAATATTGCCACTTGATAGGTTTTGCAGAACTGCGTACATTAGTGCGCTATCGTCAAAAACTAGTACCACAGTGGTGGTCATCGATAAAGCGCGGGAAAAATGGTGGCGGCGGCGGCCATATTTGTGGTGATAGGTGGTGGTTGACGGCGGGTTTGACGGTGCGGGAGGTGGATATTGAAGGTTGGGGAAGAATAGATGTTAGGAATTTGTTTTTTGATTTGTTTCATTTACTGATTAATCTCCACCGTTCATTATTTGATCTAATGGTTGAATTGAAAGGTGGTTTTTTTTTTATTTAGAAATAATAATTTTTAGAGAGTTATAATAACTTTAAACAAAATAAAAGAAATTAAAAAATAGGCTTGGGAATGCATAATGGTGAATTGGGACTGTTTTTGTGACACAAACCAAAACTTGGGATTATTTGTGTTAAATTTAAAAGGTTGGATTATTTTTAGAAAACCTATCAAACGTGGGATTATTTTTGTTAAATTTTCCTTTATTTAATACACTAGTTTATATATAGTTCAGGAGTATTACGTGAATTGAACTTGTTCTAAAAAGTTGCATATAATAAATCACTAAAATCACAGTTCAGACGGTTTGTGAAAGAAAAATTGGTGGGAAGTTGGAGGAAGAGAAAGTGGGATATAAAAAAGAGAACAAAGTCTCATAAAAGACAGTCTCTCAATAATTTATTGAGTTATTGAGAGACCATTATGTGTTACAAAGTGAGAAACCTCTCCATTATAACCAAGGTCCTTCAATTCACAGTCGTCCAAAGCCTCACGGAATTCCTCCATTTCCCGCGGATGCCGAGGAGGAACCCAGCGTTTCTCCTCATCGTATAAAATCTAGTTGAAATCCCCGCTACCAGCCATGGCAATGGAGACGCACTCTTGATATCTCGCAACAATTCCCACGGCACATACCTGTCATCCCTATCCGCCAATCCGTAAAAAGCTGTCAGCCGCCACTTCATAGAACAGAACAAACCCTCCACCTCGATGTGATATGCAGATAGACCAATCAGCTCCACCCTCACGCCCTCCCTCCACAACACCACCAGCCCCCCACTTCTTCCCATTGAATTAGCATAAACCCCATCATACCAGCTCAGCCTCTCTATAACTCTAGCCACCTCTTCCCCACGTAACTTGGTTCCCACTAAAATCACCATATCCGGCCCTTATCTCTTCACTAGGTTTTTGAGCCCACCAATTGACGGGGAGCTACCCAAACCCCGACAATTGTAACAGAATATACTCATTGAACCCGGCGGGGCTGCTCTCCTGCAACCTCCGCCGATGAAATGATTTTACCAGACTCGTTGCCATTCTTCGACCTCCTCTCCCCACTACCCCCACCCAACTTGTCAAACTTTCGCTTCAGAACATCCTTACCACTCGACACGTCCTCCTCCTCATCTAATTGCATTAGCGCAAATTCTATCGTACCATGGTGGTACTACACTTAACAAAGCATAAACACTTCGGGTGTGTTTGGCACAGCTTATTTTACAAGTTTTTAGTGGTTTGACTTGGTAAAACCACTACTTTTTTGAAAATAGTGTGTTCGGCAATGTAGATGTTTTAGTAAATTTTGGAAGTTATTTTAGCTTATCTCAAACGTTAAAAGAACTAACGTTTTAGTAGATGTTGTTGTTTTTGTTTCATATTTACCCCATGAATATACCCTAAAATTAGGGATTTCCCAAATTTATCTCAACCACCTTTACAACTCTCCCAACAATCCGTTGGTATGTTGCACCTTTTTTTGTTGCTTTTCAAAACATTGTTTTTATTAGTCCAATCATGTAAATTATAATTATTTGCATTATGTTATTTATTTATTGTTGTTTATGTATACATTTATTTGATTGTTGATAAAATATAGTTCTCGGTATCTGAGTCAGCATAGCCAATAGCATAGCCAATAGCGTAGCCAGAAGCACGAGTAAGATCATTAGTAGATAGAGTTATTGATCCATCGCAAGTGGCGTGAAAGGCATATCATGTTACAGATGAAGATCCGATCTGAGTGCTTGAAGTAGATCCAGTTGATTTGGCTTGAGAGCCCCTCTTTACACTTGCATATTGCTAAAGGTCTACAGTGTAGACACAATTAATTTGTCTGCAATGTAAAATTAAGCCAATAGTAGAAAAATTGAGATTGGAGTAGTAAAATTAATTTGTGTGAAAAAATCATGCGATGACATTATTTGTGTCAGTAGTAAAATTTTGTTAGTGTAGTAAAATTAATGCTAATAGTAGACACTTTCAAGTGTTTACATTGTAGACCTCTAACATTGTCATGTACACTTTAGGGGGTGGGGCTGAAGGGGCTTCGGAAGCATAACACAAATCGCCGAAATCTTATCAATGTCCTTTTAAGTATTTTTGGTTATAAAAAAAAAGAAGGTAATAAACTATCAACCTAAAAGACTAACGTATAATGAAAAAGAATGTAATAAAGAAGAGTCGTGCAACGCACGGGCTTCCAACTAATAATAATGGAATCTCGAGAGCATAATAAAAGCAATTGAATTACGAGACCATACCATAAGTTTTATGCTCAAATATCTTCCTTACAATGACGAGTCATACAAATCTGACTCAAACTGACCCGTTTAACGAACCATACAAATCCGACTAAACGAGTCTATTGAAAGTGGCATGACCTCGTAGGGGTGATATTAAACTTGTCCGAATCCGAATGAATCACCAAGTAGTACTCCAAATTGAGCTTATTATTGTTCGTTTATCCTCCCCTCAAAAATCCCCAAATCAGCGTGTTTAACACACCTCCCTCTTCCACCGCCGTAAACATTAGAAAACCCTAAATTCAGCCACTAAAACGCTAATTCTTGAGGAACTCCATGGCTGATGATTGATACGAATGCAAATGCGTGCCGACGTGGCATCAATTACGGGTCAAAGGGTCAACGTGGGAGCAAGGGTAAAATTGTACTTTCATTTGGGATGTACCACACGCTGATTGGATGGACTCATTGCACCGTTACCAAGTTGTTATAAATAGAGGAGTTGCAGGAGGAATGGAGACTCATGTTGATTTTGGTTGTAACTCTGATTTCCTTCACCCCCCTCAATTGTTAGTCTCCCCCTTACCTTCTTCTTTAGTCTTCATCTCCTTCCTTGTATATCAAAACCTTTGATATAACAACTATCCTTTAATTTATCGTTTGCAAATTATTTCGTTTGTAACAATGATGATGCGAAAAAGGCAGAAGACTTACAGGCACTTATGAAATCTAATTTTGGAATGAAGCATGATCGCATTAACTGTGAGAAAGCTATGCAACTCATCTGTCAGTTGTTTGTTAAATATGAAGGCTCCAAATTGTATCGCTACATGCTTGTAGCTGATGCTGGTTGATGCGAGCATCTCGCCATTATTAATGATGAATGGAGGGCAATCATGATGGCACGACTTGGAAGAGAGGCCGCTGGTAATAAGTTTTTTTAATCAAATTCATATTTGTTTAATCCTTATTATCAAATTGTATTATTTAATTGTAACTCATTTTGTTGTTCTTTTCTTTTCTTGCAGTTGTATTCTCTATTGCAGATGATGCCTACTTAGGTCACTCCACACCTCATCTGAAGAATCGTGAAGACCTGGCCAATATCCTAGCGTAAACAAAACTAAACTATCATGATACTGTTATTGTTATTGTTACTGTTATTGTTGTTGTTATTGTTATTGTTATTGTTATTGTTTTATTGTTATCTCGAATGTATATTATTAATAATAATTTCCAAATTACAAGAAATTGGTTGGGAGTCGCGAAACAATCTGGGCCCCCACACCCTTGGCTATAGAGAAACCAATACGAGTAAAAATATGTGACGCAGCCTGCGCACCAATGTCCTGCGTCCTGGAATACCGCTGAATGCGCTGAAGCAAAGCAACGACACCTGACTCCAATTCTCCTAAAGAGGAGAAGGAGAAAGGGAGGAAGGCATAACCCAAAGAAGCGCACCGAGCATCATACTTAGTACGCTTACGATGAGCCGCCGCACGCACAACCCTGCCCGGCTCAAAACCTACCAAGCCAGACTGAGTTAAGGGCGATGAACCAGTCAAATCGACACACACGTCACGCCCACCATCCCACAAATATAAAAGCACATCCGCCGGACGAAGATGCCTGCTATCAGTGCCGACCAGCCCAATATCCACCTCCTTGCCTGCTGAAATCCCGGACCGATAGCAGACGTCTACCAAAGTGTCGCGAACAGCATTGTGACGATGCTTGATGCCCACAACCCCGGCACACGAAACTGCATGATTCCCAAATATATCCACAAAACTAAACTATCCTGTTACTGTTATTGTTATTGTTACTGTTATTGTTATTGTTATTGTTATTGTTATTGTGATTGTTATTGTGATTGTTATTCTTATTTGTACTGTAGTGAGCGATATAAAGGTAGAGGTGACCTCAATAAGACTATCAGTATATTGAGTGAACCTTGTAACCACCCAGAGGTATCCCTCGACTGGAAGAACCAACATGCACCAACACTCGAGAAATGGAAAGCTGAAAAAGGTGTCATGGATCAAATGATCGTTGATGAAGAAGCCGCAAGGGATCGAATTATTGAGGATTTGCTAGCCGCGGATGCTGTGGAGAAGGAGAAGGAAAATGTTTTAAAACAACTAGATGAATCATTGAAGCAAATGGAAGGCGGTGCAAAAGTTGGTGAAGAAAGACAACCAGCAAAACAAGCCGCGGAGAAAGAGAACGAAAATGAATTAAAACTTCAAGAAGAATCATTGAATCAAATGGAAGACGGTGCAAAAGCTGCTGAAGAAAGACAACCAGCAAAACAAGCCGCGGAGAAAGAGAACGAAAAAGAATTAAAACTTCAAGAAGAATCATTGAAGCAAATGGAAGGCGGTGCAAAAGTTGCTGAAGAAATACAACCAGCAAAACAAGCCGCGGAGAAGGAGGAGAAAAAAGAATTAAACTTCAAGAAAAATCATTGAAGCAAATGGAAGGCGGTGCAAAAGTTGCTGAAAAAAGACAACCAGCAAAACAAGCCGTGGAGAAAGAGAAGGAAAATGAATTAAAACTTCAAGAAGAATCGTTGAAGCAAATGGAAGGCGGTGCAAAAGTTGTTGAAGAAAGACAACCAGCAAAACTAGCCGTGGAGAAAGAGAAGGAAAATGAATTAAACTTCAAGAAGAATCATTGAAGCAAATGGAAGGCGGTGCAAAAGTTGTTGAAGAAATACAACCAGCAAAACAAGCCGCGGAGAAGGAGAAGAAAAAAGAATTAAACTTCAAGAAGAATCATTGAAGCAAATGGAAGGCGATGCAAAAGTTGCTGAAAAAAAGACAACCAGCAAAACAAGCCGCGGAGAAAGAGAAGGAAAAGGAATTAAAACTTCAAGAAGAATCATTGAATCAAATGGAAGGCGGTGCAAAAGTTGTTGAAAAAAGACAACCAGCAAAACTAGCCGTGGAGAAAGAGAAGGAAAATGAATTAAAACTTCAAGAAGAATCATTGAAGCAAATGGAAGGCGGTGCAAAAGTTGCTGAAGAAAGACAACTAGCAAAACAAGTCGCGGAGAAGGAGAAGGAAAAAGAATTAAACTTCAAGAAGAATCATTGAAGCAAATGGAAGTCGATGCAAAAGTTGCTGAAAAAAAGACAACCAGCAAAACAAGCCGCGGAGAAGGAGAAGGAAAATGAATTAAAACTTCAAGAAGAATCATTGAAGCCATTGGAAGGCGGTGCAAAAGTTGCTGAAGAAAGACAACCAGCAAAACAAGCCGCGGAGAAGGAAAAAGTATTGAAGGAAATGAAGGCCGCGATAAGTGCCGAAAAAAGACAAGAAGATTCTGAGGAGAGTTTAGATGACAAGAATGAATTTGTTGCCTGGTATACGTTTTCGTATGTGGATGGAAGTATTAATCACAACTGTGAAAGGGCTGTGATGTCTACCTTGGGGATGGAGAGAGAAGTTTCACTAGTAGTACCCAATGATCCTTAGTTAGAGAAGTTTCAGAATTTGGCAGATTTATGTGCTCAACATGAGAGTCTACTGACGTTGTTTCAATCCGCATATTCTGTCAAAGGCGGTGGCTTTCGTTTAGTCACTGAGAGGGTTAGGTCAGTGGATGATTATTTCATGGACAAGTTTATGAATTTAAGTTCATCTCTACAAGCACCTGTTACCACAGACATGTGGTGGAAATATATTGAAAAGGATTTTCAGAGGATTTTTAGGTTAGTTTTATAATATATATTTTTTCTTTAAAGTTGCTCTTACTTATGCTTTGTTGTCCTTTACTAGTATATGTACATAATACGTAAAAGTTGGGTAAACCGATACCTTTGAGTTTCTAATACTATATGTTTTCTGGTTTTGATTTATCGCACATTCAGGTATGTAATTCAAGGCTTGTTGTACCTCCAATACAATCACCGTCGTTCCTGTGGTAATTTAAGTTTTAGCACCTATGTGACGGATAGTGGTCAAGGCCGTTGTTTGCCATCCATGGATGATGAGAAGGCCAAAAATACTGAAGAAGAGGTGAAAGAGCTGAAAATGCTGATGAGGCATATTCTTGTTTTGCCATTCGCTGATGAGCTGAAGCATGAAGATGGAAATCTGTCGTTCAAGTTGCCCTTCGCTTTGATCCATTTTTTTGAACTCAAATATCAATCGTAAGTTATTTTTTACTTCTGTTTTTGTTGTCCACCGACCAACTTTTTCATAAATCTACATATTAATAGAAATAGATATTCTTTGATTACCTATGTACACACTTAGTCAATCTCTGAGTCTTAGTTTCACACCTAGTCGTCCTAAATTTGAACAGAGAAAGCGAGGACCCCCCACGTAGCACATTGAGCATTAACTAGTACATTATCATGAATGCCATTCATGTCTCATGTAAGAGTTAATTTTAACACTACAAATGAACTAATACAGTTTTCTGGTTCTGACTAGGGGTGTACAATGGGTGGGCTGGGCTGGGTGTGGGCTGGGCTTTAAAAAGGTAAGCTGGGTGTGGGCTTCCCCAAAATAGTTATGGACTGGGCTGAGCCGGCCCATATTGTTATGGGCTGGACAGGGCCAGCCCATGGGCCCTAAGCATAATTTTTACGGCAGTTTTTTTTCAGTTTTTTTTTTTTTTTTTGGCTGTAGTACTTGTAGAGTTGTAGCACGGGAACAGTCTTTGAATGTTGTGGCATCAAACACGATATAATTACAGACCATATCTTTCATAAATTATCGATAATTTGACAAAGAATTTTACACAGCGACATGTGACATATAGAAAAAGAGTTTTACGGAGTCTAATTAAAGCTCATGTCCACAACCAGGACGTTATTACAAAAGGGTGTTCGATACAGTTTAAGTTTAACCAATGCAAGCAGATGTAAGCCTCTAGTAAGAAAAAAGCAAAGCGTTGTCTCATCTGCATCTTCTTTCTACACCAAAGATCGACCTAATCCACCATGAACAAGTTCCATGCGCCTTTTGCAGAAGATTTCTGAGAAGCAGAACAGTCAAAGAAGAGCAAGGGTCAGTAATCATCTTGTCAAAGCGACAAAGCAATACAAAGAGACTAAGCATGCTAACTAATTCAAATACTGCTCCCTGATCATGGGCTTATAGCAAGAGACAAAGCAATACAAAGAGTAGTGAAAGCATGTATTTGACGAAGTCATGTCAATTGTCAACTAATTTATTAAAATACTCTGCTTTCTAATACTCATAAAGCTTTCTTGCATATAATCTACGAATCAGATGAATAACAAAAGCAAAAGCAGGGGCATCATGAATATATGAGACACGCAGTTAGTTGAAGTTGATTCTTAATTAAAATGTAAGTCAATCATGAAGACGTCATACAGGATTGCACATAAATATTCTCTCCATTATAAGCTTCAACTTCAAGTAAAGCTGGAAGTAGTATACCTTGACCAATGAACTGAGAAAACTGTGCGATCGTGGTAGCCTGACAGAGTACAAAGATGTCGCCTGTAACATGGATGGTCAAAAAATGCAGATTAGAAATAGTGCAAGCTGTCACATAAAAAGGGGTAGAATGCAGAGACTAGTTAAAAGATAAGTAAAACTAAAAGTAACGAAAACAGGGATGACATATTGACTGATCTACAAAGATCAGATGACAGGGGAACAGAAGAAGAAATTATATAGCAGCTAATTTGTCGTCTAACTAGATTGATTACTAAAGAAGAAATTATATACCTAGATTAAGATGTCATCCTCGTCATCTACTTCTTCCACATTAACATCTTCGTCATCTGGGTCTAGCTCAAAATCTATAGGTGTGTCAGACTCTCCTCGACGCCAATCTTGGACACATATCAGTGCTTGCACAGTCTTTGGCATTAATGAACTTCGATTGGGAGATATAGTCTTTCCACCAACACTGAAGGCCGACTCAGAAGCTACCGTGCTCACTGGAATGGTCAACATATCTCGAGCCATCCTTGAAAGATCGGGATATCTCACCGACCTCTTACTCCAAAAGTCCATAACATCTAAATCTTCATTCAAGTCATAAGGCTGCTCATCCAAGTACGAATCTAGTTGTGACCGTCTTGCACTCTTGCTTGAGTTGTTGAACTTCTAACATTAAATGTGTTGTAATCATTAAAGAAATTTCCGCTTCTGGAGGAGAAGGACAGACAACTACATGAGAATTCCCAGCTTGTGACTTATACTCGTTAAATAAAGACTTCAATATGCGCAACATGGCATTCACACGCTGTATTGCCTCTTCCTCACCAAACAATTTTGTGAAACAATACTCTACAAACTTTACTTTGAATCTCGGGTCAAGTATTGCAACACATGACAAGTACAAGTTGTAGTCCGACCAATACTTTTTAAACTTCTCAACCATTGGATGAACCATATTTACCAAGTAATCATAAGGACTATCAAGTGCCTCCATCATTTGTTTATGGATCATCCAAGCACCCTTAAAAAACATGTTGGAGGTAGGAGACTTAACGGAAGAGAACAAACATGTGACCTCATAAAAAAAAACCCCAGGAAGCTATGAATTACACATAGCTTATCCCACTCATCCTCGGTAGGTATGTATGCTCTCAAAGATTCGTTAGACCTCATATCCACAATCACATCCTTGAAATAGATAAAAGAATCAAGCATCTTATACGTAGAATTCCAACGAATTTGCATGTCAAGACACAATTTTCTCTTCACATCTAAGTGATAAACCTTATCAGCAGATTCATAGAAGTCCTTAATCCTTCGGGCAGAATTACTAATCTTTTTTATCAATGTGCGAATTTTCTCTAAAGTATCATCAATATACTTTAAACCAGATTGCACAACAAGGTTTACTATATGAGCACAACATCGCACTTGGAAGAAATAACCACCATTATGCAACCCTCTTTTGGGAAGAAGTCGCCTCTTTAGATTTGCCATCATCACATCATTATAGCTAGCATTATCAGTAGTGATAGTTAATATCTTATCCTCTAGATTCCATTGAGTTAGAAACACTCCAATCTCATTTGCTATGCTCAATCCATCAAAAGGAGGATCTAATGCTCGAAACCTAAGAATCCTTTTATGCAATTTCCAATCATCATCAACAAAGTGTGCGGTTATACAAATATAATGTTGTTTCTGACTTGATTTCCACATATCAGTTGTCAAACATATGCGCCTAGCCCTTTGCAACATATCTTTCAAATTGTCTCTCTCTATGACATAATAGGACATCAAGTCTCTTTGAACAGTAGCACGACTAAATGGTACAAATTTTGGATTACACCTTGTCATCATACGCCTAAATCCCTTCTGCTCTACACTAGCAAAGCTATGTCCACCCTCAACAATATACAACAGAATGTCTTTACGAAGCTCACTCATATTAAACTCAAACTCAGTATCCGAATCCCCAACAACATCATCGCCATAAGTAACTCTACACTTAGCTACATGATGTAGTAAATGAGACGTCCCACTACCACGAACTGCAGATAACTTAAGACGACAATACTTACATGTTGCTGTGCGATCACCATCTTCAACCTCATTGAGTGTAAGATCCTTCCATACACAAGAACGAAATTTTCGTTTGCGTGGAGGGCGATTATACTCGAGGTCGCCATCATCTTCCATACTACTGCATAAATCCCAAATCACAAACAAAATTTCAGCCCACATCTTAATAACGAAAACGTAGCACTGTACTAGTACATGTTTACAGTTGCATTGCTTCTCTGTGCAACCAAAATCATGTTACTAACTTCCACAAGTGAAGAAGATGCTTCTCTTAAAAGACACACAAACAAGAGCAACAACATCAAATTCAGCCCACATCCAAAATTCGAAATTACATCATTAATGAACGAGAAAACACAGAAATTCACCCAAATTTTCAAGAATCGCAAGTTTTGCGAAGAACCCAGATAACAAATTCCTAATATCAAATTAAGCACATATCTAAGAATTATTTGTAAGAATCACATAACAAAAATAAATTGAAATTGAAATGCATAAATTAGTAGCATGAAATGAGGGGAGAAAAATTAATCAAACCAGAACTTTATAAGATAAACAAAGAATTGGAGAAATGAATTGTTCAGAGTTCAGACGTATTTAGTGTGGTTTGGCCGTATCTGCCTCCCTTATGGTTGTAGGCTATAATCCAGGATGATCATAGACTGTAAATGTCCAAATTCATTTCACCAAGAGAAATTTATTCCATCAAAGTATTCTCTTATATGAAGTCCCCCCTCAACGTTAGGCTTGCTAGCCTTGGTTTAATCCATGTAGATGATCCTCCTATTATTATCAGAGTGGCACGTAAGAACTGCCTACACATTTTGTTAGTAGCTTTACCAATGCTCTTCGGAGAAGTAAACTACCATACCCGACATGATCAACGCCACATATGACAGACTGAAGGAACTGAAGCTTTACTAGGATTAGAGAGGTCATTTGTGGACCAATGCTGCAGCTCACTCTTAATCTTGGACAAAAGGGCCTGAGACATTTCGTTAGAGAGCCTTCCTGAATTTAATGGAATGCCAAGGTATTATAAGGGCAATTTACCTTCAATAGAAGCCATGCCTTAGGATTTCTTCTTTCAGAGCACTATTTACCCTTCAGTATTTACCCTTCAGAGTACTAGTTTCATCTTTCCTTACGAGTCTCTATAGCTTAAGATTCCAGCATCAATGTGAGATATTGGTTTCAGTTGTCATTCTTCTTGCACAACTGTATGCTTGATCACACGAAATCGTATATGGTTACAATCTGAGGGATTTTCAATTCTTTTCTGCTTTGTAATGAGCCTATATAGTGTCTTTCTGCTTTTTAGACAAGAACGAGATGTATTGTCATGGTTATAGTGTAGGCTGTTGGTTTTGACGTGCCGCCTAGGCCCCCCAAAATATCCCGGACAACCTTTTGAAAGTGACGGCAAAACATTGGGTTACTTTGAGATCTTTAATGCGTCTGTTGATGCTACACATGTATTACAGGAGGGTTGTTAAGTGTTGTTTTTCACATCAAATGTTGGGTAGAGCGTTTCTTTGAAAATGTGAAATTTTTACTTGTTATTGTTGTTTGCCATCTCCTCCATATCCCTAAGGCATCTCGTAAGGAGTCTAGAGGAACTGAAAAAGTCCATCCTTTCAGTTTTGCATACTGAAAATTATCAACGCCAAATATGACAGACTGAGGAGCTGAAGCTTACTAGCATAAGAGAGGTAAGTTGTAGACCAATGCCTCAGCTTACTCTTAATCTTGGACAAAAGGGCATGAAGCATCTCGCTAGAGAGCCTTTCTGAACTTAATGGAATGCCAAGTTATTATAAGGGCAATTTACCTTCAATAGAAGCCATACCTTAGGATTTCTTCTTTCAGAGCACTATTACGGTATTACCCTTCCAAATCAGTATTTGTCTTGGCTGGGTAGAACCAAGAAACTTCAGCAAAAAATTGAAGTGTCATCTTGTAGAATTGTATGACAATAAGTAAGACAAGGTATGCAGCTGGCCTTTGGAGATCATGTGCATACAACACTGGAGGTATTCAGCTTTGAGGAGACAAGATCAAGAACGTTTTTGTCTTAGTTCTTTTAGCTAGTAATGAACTTTGTCCTACTTTGCAACAGATAGAAAGTACAAGTTAGGTGGGTCTATTGCAACTTGATTTCTAGTGGTAATGTTCCAGAACATCTAGACCTATATATAGGCTTGTATTCTCACATTGAAACATATGAAATATCATCACAAATTTATCACAACAATGTTCTTCTACTCTACAATTTAATATGGTATCTTGAGCTAGTAATTTCAAGGAAATTATCTCAAACCTCAGATCTATAGATCTATTCAAAAAAAAAAAAAAAAAAAAAAAACCAAACACAACAGATTCAACCTTTAAATCCGAAATGGATGAAGCTTTGATTCCCAACAATGAAAACAACAACAACAACAACAATGGAAACAACAATCAGCAGGTTGATCCACTTTTCATCGCAAACTCTGACAATCCCTCTATGCAACTCACGACCACACCATTCAATGGACAGAATTTTGTCAACTGGAGTAGAGGCGTGAGAATGGCCCTCGGTGCCAAGTTCAAGTTGGGCTTCATCGACGGCACTTGCACCAAACCTGCCGTAGCAAACACCAACAGGTATCAACAGTGGATAAGATGCGATTTTATGATTAGATGTTGGTTGTTAAATTCCATGGATGCAAACATATCTACTGGTTTCATGTTTTGCAACTCAGCTAGAGAGTTATGAGAGTTATCAGGGAAATTAAAAGCTTTCAGGAGACTTTTCAGGCCAAGGTAAGGCCAAGAGACAGAGTCGAAAGCCTTTCTAATGTCAACTTTAATAGTAGCTCTCTGGGATACACCCTTCCTATTATATTTTCTGACCAGCTCCTGAGAGATCAGGATATTGTCATGAATATTTATTCCAAGCACAAAGGCTGATTGTTCATCTCCTATTATTTCAGATAAAGCAGGTTGAATTATGCTGACCAGCATTTTGCTAATGATTTTATAAATGGTATTGCAGCAGCTTATAGGTCTATAATCCACCACTGAATAGGAAGTGGGGATCTTTGGCACTAGGGCAATAAGAGTGGAATTAATCTGCTTCAGCATCTTTCCACTTTTGAAGAAGTCCAGAACTGCAGTGCTTAGATCTTGTCTAATAGTGTCCAAAGATGTTTTGTAGAATGCAGAAGTAAAACCATCAGGGCCAGGACTCTTGGTTTCATCAATAAAACCTTCAACAGTTGACTGGTCTAAAACCTGCACTTGATGCTCTGTCCCCAACAAGGTTTTGTAATACTCCAAAAAAGCATTATTAACACCTTGTGGATCACTCTGCAGATTCCCATCAATGTCCTTTATTTTGCCAATATAAGAATGTGCTCTTCTCTCATTCACTTTAGCATGGAAGAATCTAGTGCCTGCATCTCCCATTTGAACATCCCTAATCTTTGCCCTTTGGTAAAGAAAATAGATTTCAACCTTTTGCAAATTGACCAATTTTGCTTGTTTTTCCTTCATTTCAGCTAATCAGTGCATAGAGTTGCATAGGTCAGCTTGGATTTTGATTAATTCTTCACTACACTCCTCTACCCTCCTAGTGATATTAGAGTAATTGCTCTTATGAAGTGCTTTAAGGGCTGCTCTAATTCTTTTCTGCTTCTCCACAATCCTGAACATTTTAGTCCCTCTAATCTCCTGACTCCATAGATCAGCAATGATATTTTTATAATCATCAGGATCCTGGCTCTAGGCATTGAGGAACTTAAAACTCTTTGGCGGAGAGTTATTACTTGAATTAAATCCCACCAGCACAGGAGAGTGATCAGAAACTCTTGGCTGCAGGAATTGCACAAAGGTTGTGACATTGCTAGCTAGGCAGCTAGGATTCACCATTGCTCTATCCAATTTTGCCCAGACTGAGTCATCTCCTTCTTGCAGGTTATTGCAAGTGTATGAACAACCAGTCCCAGGAAGATCAACCAATCTGCAGCTACTAACACATTTCTCGAACTCCTGAATGTCATTCCTTTTCAAAGCTCCTTTACTGAGTTTTTCATCACTATTCAACACAACATTATAGTCTCCAAGCAAAATCCAAGGCTCAGCACTCTTTATTGAAGTTAAGAAACTCCATAACTCCCTCCTATCCCCACCTTTATTCATGGCATAAATAAAAGTAGCCAGACAAGAGAAGTGAGTCTTGAGACAGCTGATTCTGCAGTGAATAAATTGATTTCCCATGACTAGAACATGGACAGTGACAAATTGCTGGTCCCAAACCAGCCAAATTCTCCCATTGTAGTGCTTAGGCCCTGTGCGATTGGACTGCATTATTCTGATTTGATTTGATTTGAATTGAATTGAACTGATCTGATTTGATTTGATTTGAATAAATTTGATTTGATCTGAACTGAATTAATTGATAAATTAACTGCAATTAGACGAATGAATAACTAGAAATAAACTAGATTCATTTATTGTTATTTGGATAATTCTGATCTGATTTGATTTGATTTGAATAAAAATGATCTGATTTGATTTGATTTGAATAAATCTGATCTGATTCGAAAACACCGTTGAATAAGTTGAATCGCACAGGGCCTTAGAATAGTTATGAGAGGTATTAAATCTTCTAAACTTATTTTTCAGCACTTTGATTCCCTTATCCTGTTTAACTCTAGTTTCCAACACTCCACGAACATCCACTTTATTAGCAAGCAAGAATTTTAGGATTTCTTGCTGCTTATGAGGCTTATTACAGCGTCTAACATTCCATGAGGAGAGAATCATTAGGCTGAGAAACCCCCTCCTGGGTCCTCCCCCTCCTCAATCACACATTGTGCCACCATTTCAATTTTTGCAGCTTTTGTAATAGTCCCAGGCAGCAGGTCATTCTCAGAGCTTTGCAGAATGTTGAATCTGTTTTCTACTTGAGCCAGCTTTTTGCTGAGTGATAGCTTGGCTTTCCTACTCATGACTAGAGTGAAACCTTCCTCATCCATCACTACAGTCTTATCAGACTTCAATGGGGGTTTATCACCTTTTCCAATATTGAAACCTCCTTCTCAGCTTGTGGAGTAACTGACTCAGTCACAGCCTGAGCATCACCTGTAGTTTTCTTCACATAAACAGCTGTTTTTTGCTCTTTTGCAGCAGGTTTTTTCTGGAATTTGCATCTTTGTGTCATATGACCAAGTTTATTATAGCATTTGCAGAAGTATGGGACCCATTCATACTTAACTGGCTGGACAATTTCACCACAAGGAGTTTTGATGCTCACTGACACAGGCAACTCTTCTGAAACATCCACTTCAATAAGGACCCTAGCAAAGGCCAGTTTCGATTTCAATGTGGTTCTAAGATCAGCAAATAGAGGTTGTCCTATGAAGCTCGCCATTTTGCTAAGGGCTTTTTGAGACCAGAAATGAGGTTCTAATTCCGGAAACAAAACCCATACAGGCACCTTGTCAATTGTCTCCATTTCTTTACTGAAGTTTGGGGACTAAGCCTTCAGAATCATGGCATTGTCTCCATAATACCATGGCCCTCCCCTCAAAACCTCCTCCATGTCCTTCTTCTCATCAAACTTCAGAAAAAACCACCCTTTTTTGAAGTATTGAATCAATGGAGAACGAGCAAAATTCCAATTTTTCACAGCATAGTCATTGAGGGTTTTCTCAGTTGGCTTAGCACCAATAACATGACAAACCAATGTGTTTTCCCAGTATTCCAATTGGTCCGAAATATCATCTAATTCAATTGCAAGTGAAAAATCCAAAAAAATTGATTCTCTTTGTTATCTAGTCTTGAATTGGGGACACTTTAGCCTCACAAAAAAAATGTTTGTTGAATAAACCACAAATTCTATACATATTCTCAATCTCTTTCTCCACAAAAAATTTTAGTTGTCAAGAACAATTTTGGATGATCCTTAGCATCTACACTTGTAGGAGTCGGGATTTGGGGTCCATAAGAATAAGCGCACTCTTGAGGACTTTCTCACCTCCCTCCATGCCTCTTTGTCAATGCGTAGGGGGGTTAACCCTTATGAGCAATGCGCTTTAGTGGATTTGGTTGATTGTTTAGTGTATATAGTCACCTTTTTAGTTGAGTTTTAGGATCGTTTCTTTTGCGTTAGGGGAAGTCGAAAAACCTCCTAGGCTCCATATGGGCTAGGACGGTAGCCACTTTTGAGGGAAGTGATTTATTTTGATCGGGATCAATCTACTTTGTATATGTGTGCTTGAATGATATGATTGTATTCCAAATTTTCTCGCAAGACCCTTCTTGCCTCCCAAGGGGTGCCCATCCTCAAGGATGCCCCGGAGTGGGAGTTGAAGGGGCGCGGAGCACGCTAAAGCTCAATCGGCTATTATAGGAATAATATGTTTATAGGCTAGTTTTTGTAGATATGTGTTCATTTGTTATAATAAGGGTAGTGTATATATATAGTTGTGACTTGATTTTGAGCTTCCTTCCCCCATTTTTTTGCTTTGATTTGATTTGACTTACTCGGGGACGAGTAAGAGTTTAGTGTGGGGGAGTTTGATATACAGTTCATTTGCCCCTTTTCTCGTGTGGTTTATGGTGGTCTCATCTCCTACTATTGGCGTTTTCACGTTGTTTTTCCGCTCTTTTGATGTTTATGTTGGGCTTGACTCGTTTTGATGCCATTTTTGCAAATCATATGCATTTTTCCTACTTTTGTGTGGAATCGGGTTCTGCGATCTATTTTGGCTTTTATAGGTACCCCTACGGACCACATCGGAGCGGAACCCGAGGCATTGGAAGAGCCAAGGAGCGGAAAAGAGTCTCGGGACAGGACCCGAAGCGCAAGAGACGAGAAAAGGGGAGCAAAGGAGAAGAAGCCCGCTTACACTCGGCGCTCCACTCACCGAGTGTGTAGCCGAATGCACAGGGCGCAGAACACCACCCGCCGAGCCTATGTCCACTCGGCCGAGTGTAAGGCTCCACTCGCCGAGTGGATATACACGTTTTCTCGTTTGTCTTTTTGTACAACTATATAAGGCCACCTACCCTAATTGTGTAGCCACTTTTCATTATTGTAGATATTTTTTAAGTTGATTTCAAAAGGGGGATTTAGAACTCTCTCTCTCCTAGTTTTGTAACTTTGTTTTCTCCACCATTTCAATTTGTTGAAAATTTTCATAACAATTCTCAAGTTTGATTATTGATACAATTCAAGTCTTGTTTCATTCTTCTCCTCCTTTTGTCACTTTTATTTGGGTAAGAAATATCTCTCCCGTTTACTTATTGTCATTTATCTTGTTTTAAATATTGTTAATTCTTGTTTATTAGTTAATTAATTAGATTAGTGTTCCAAGTTTGAATCTTTATTCATTTCTCATGTTTAGTATCATTTTTAGGGTTCTATTCATTGTGATTAGTGTTAGTTTAGCCATGTGTGAGTAGTTTCTATAGCTAGGGGTGAGGTTAATGGGTTAAAGTTGTGAACTTTATGTTTAGGGGAGTTGTCTAATGGTTATTACTTGCAAAGCATGCCACTTTATCACCTTGTCTAATGTTTTAACGAATGGTAAACATAGATGACGATCTATTTTACTTATTATTGCGTTTTAATCAACATGGGAGACTTGAGATTGAAATTGACTAATTAGGCTTGGAATTATTGATTAATTGCATGAGAGTGAATTAATTAGTAATTAGGCCTTGGTTAATGGTTTGAGAGAGAATTAACTCCTTCCCTTTGGCCTTGATAACTTGTTAGTGTGCATGATTAGACTCAATTCAATCCCCTAAACTAAAGACCTAAACTTTACACTCGTGAATCTCTTTAACCCCTAGCGCCCGTCATTATTTATACAAACTTCCTTTTTCATTAAATCAGTTACTAGTTTGTTTGTTTGAATTGTTAGTTAGTAGAAGATAGTTACTAGTTTAGACTAAATCATTAATTCTTGATTCGATTAGATTAAAATTAGGACATTATTGATAGACAATTACCCTCCGTCCTCGTGGATTTGACCCTAGCTATACTAGGATGATTAGACCCGCTTAGACTAGTTCTAGGCGTGTCACAACCCTGCCTATAGATCCTATTGATTGCTTATCAAGCCTAAGTTGTCATTTAATTTCGAAATTCTAATACATTAAAACGAACACAGTATTGTCTAAGTAGTGCCACAAGAAGAAAGCATAAATAAGAAATTAACATGATTGGAGAGTAACTAAGTATATGTGGACCATTATTTCAAAAAAAAAAAAAAAGTATATATATAAACCAGGAATTGAAGAAAGCTGGAACTTGGGCGGCATTGTGAAAAAGGACCATCATGCTTCTTGTGCTCCCGTAAGCATGGTATAATTTACCAACCACAGATTTAAGTCTAAGGGAACAATAAAGTTTGTTTTCAATATGGTGCATGGATTCAGATACTTCATCGTATCGAAAAATCATATATCCAAGAGTGTCCCTAACAGCTTGGATTGCAGTGTGCAACGAGTAAAAATGGGCCCTCAAATCACTAATATTAATCATGTATGTAGATATAAAACGCATATATTGCACATAAATTGAACATTTATTGTACATAGACTACGTATTTTCGCATAAAATTAGAGACAATTTGCTTCACAAACAAAGTAAGCAAAAATTTATAACATTTTAAACGATTTCATAGCCCTCCTTAGTGTAGGCCCCAGGGATCTACCACTACACTGACTTAGAAACCCCGTTTTCACACTACAGTGGGTTTAGGTTTAAGGCTATAACAGACGGGTTACCTGATAACCACCTCCGAGGCGCTGATGCCACCATGGAGGTTTATAAGGGGGTTCTTCTCCAACTTAGCCCCCATTTTGAAAGACATCATTCATGACAATGCAATCCCAGTTACCTGTTTGGCAACTGATGAATTTTTTAGCATTGCTCATGATATAGTCGATCAAACACTCATCCCTTCCATCATTTTCGGATGCTTTAGTGCAGCTTGCATTGGAACGTACTTCTCAATCCTTAACCTTATTAAGGCAAAGGAAATCCCTTTCAAAGGTGAGACATTCATTCGTACGTATAATATCAGGTTTGTTTTTTACATAAAGTCATTATGTTCTCAATGTAATTTTGTCGTCCTACTTTTTTTCCAGAGGATGGAAAAAGTATGAATCGGCATGTAAACAATGCCCAAGGGAACAATGCCCCAGGGATGAGCTCATTCAAGAGATGTCGTGATTTACCCCTTGTGTGCAGGGAGAAAGGCAAATAAACGTAGAACAGATCATGCAAACATATGGTGAAGAGATGCATAAGAGCTTAAAAAATCATGCCCTCATCATCAACACATTCGAAGGGTTGGAGGGACCAATACTGAACATCATTCGTTCTCAGTTTGTGAAAACCTACACCATAGGAGCACTGCATCAGCAACTCAAAACCAAGCTCAAGCAGCTGTTGGACGAACCAGCATTGTCCAATAAAGTTAAACCGACAACTAGCCTATGGCAAATTGATCGGAATTATCAGTCATGGCTTGATGAAAAGCATGACAGATCCGTGTTGTATGTGAGTTTTGGAAGCTTATGTTTTCTAACAAAGGAACAAGGGAACTTTGGGCATGACTTGTCCAAAGTGAGGTCTACTTGATTTGTGTGGGCAATAAGCCTAATTTGATCATTGGAATCGACACATATGAGTCGCTAATAACCCTAGATAAGTGTAAAGGTAGAGGTTTGGTTAATGTAGGCTGGGTGTCCGAAAATAAGTAAAAATGAGCCCTCAAATCACAAAGATTAATCATGTATAGAGATATAAAACGCATATATTGCACATAAATTGAACATTTATTGTACATAGACTACGCATTTTTACATAAGATTAGAGACAATTTGCTTCTCAAACAAAGTAAGCAAAATTTACAACGTTATTTCAAACGATTTCATGGCCCTACATAGTGTAGGCCCCGGGGTTCTACCAGTACACTGACTTAGAAACCCCGCTTTCACACTATCGTGGGTTGAGGTTTAAGGCTATAAAAGACAGGTTACCTGATAACCACCTCCGAGGTGCTGATACCACCATGGTGGTTTATAGGGGGGTTCATCTCCAACTTAACCCCCATTTTGAAAGACCTCGTTCATGTCAATGCAATCCCAGTTACTGATGAACATCATTCGTTCTCGGTTTGTGAAGACCTACACCATAGGAACACTGCATTAGCAGCTCAAAACCAACATTGTCCAATAAAGTTAAATCGACAACTAGCCTATGGCAAGTTGATCGGAATTATCAGTCATGACTTGATAAAAAAAGCATGATAGATCCGTGTTGTATGTGAGTTTTGGGTAAGTACTAGCTCATAGAGCAGTTGGCGGGTTCTTGACTCAAAGTGTAAAGGTAGAGAGTTGGGTATTGTAGGCTGGGTGTTCGAAAATAAGTAAAAATGAGCCCTCAAATCACAAAGATTAATCATGGATATGTAGATATAAAACGCATATATTGCATATAAATTGAACATTTATGGTACATAGACTACGCATTTTCGCATAAGATTATAGACAATTTGTTTCTCAAACACAGATGAGTCGCTAACCCTAGATAAGTGTAAAGGTAGAAGGTTGGTTGTAGGCTGGTGCCACAGGAGGAAGTACTAGCTCATAGAGTAGTTGGCGGGTTCTTAACTCAACGTGGATGTAATTCGACTCTAGAAAGCATAACAACTAGTGTTCCAATGCTCTGTGGCCTTCCATTGGCGACCAACAAGTGATCAATAGGTTTGTCAGTCACATCTGGAGGATTGGGTTGGATATGAAGGATACATGTAATAGGAATATCGTGGCGGAGATGGTCAGTAATTTGATAATGGAGGGCAAGATTAAGGATGAACTGCAAAGATTAGTCTTCAAGCTCTCTAAGTTACCCAAAATGTCTATGAATCCAAGCGAATCATCATACTCTAATTTGAATGACCTGATACAAGACATCAAAAACATGGCTAAATTTTAATTACTACTTGTTAGTGTAGTTTTCATTAAAATGACGAGTATTATTTTATCCAATGTAATTAACTATATTAACTAATAATAAGCTGGATGCGATTGGCACCCTCAATGGCAGCACTTATGCCCTCAATAGTAACTTATTTCCTCCTACCTAAGCTTTCCTCATTGCGCACTATCACTACCAGTATACTCCGTTGTCGATGCATCACAAACGCTATAATTCTGTAAATCAAGTGCCTGATAAGCATATTGTTGCCTTAAGTGAGCAAATGTAACAGTGATAAAGCAACTTTCATCCTCAGGTGCAATGGTTTTAAGCTCATGAAACGACTTTTATTGTATGTAGATATAAAACGCATATATTGCACATAAATTGAACATTCATTGTACATAGACTACGCATTTTCGCATAAGATTAGAGACAATTTGCTTCTCAAACAAAGTAAAAAAACTTTATAACATTTTAAACGATTTCATGGCCCTCCATAGTGTAGGCCCCGGGGTTCTACCAGTACACTAACTTAGAAACCCCGTTTTCACACTACCGTGGGTTGAGGTTTAAGGCTATAAAAGACAGGTTACCTGATAACCACCTCCAAGGTGTTGATACCACCATGGTGTTTTATAGGGGGGTTCATTTCCAACTTAACCCCCATTTTGAAAGACCTCATTCATGTCAATGCAATCCCAGTTACTGATGAACATCATTCGTTCTCGGTTTGTGAAGACCTACACCATAGGAACACTGCATTAGCAGCTCAAAACCAGCATTGTCCAATAAAGTTAAATCGACAATTAGCCTATGGCAAGTTGATCGGAATTATCAGTCATGGCATGATGAAAAGCATGATAGATCCGTGTTGTGTGTGAGTTTTGGAAGCTTATCTTTTTTGACAAAGGAACAAGTAAGGGAACTTTGGGCATGACTTGTCCAAAGTGAGGTCTACTTTGTGTGAGCAATAAGGCCTAATTTGATCATTGGAAGCGACACAGATGAGTCGCTAACCCTAGATAAGTGTAAAGGTAGAAGGTTGGTTGTAGGCTGGGTGCCACAGGAGTAAGTACTAGCTCATAGAGCAGTTGGCGGGTTCTTGACTCAAAGTGGATGTAATTCGATTTTAGAAAGCATAACAGCTAGTATTCCAATGCTCGGTGGCCTTCCGTTGGCGACCAACAAGTGATCAGTAGGTTTGTCAGTCATATCTGGAGAATTGGGTTGGATATGAAGGATACATGTAATAGGAATATCGTAGCGGAGGTGGTCAGTAATTTGATTATGGAAGGCAGGATTAAGGATGAACTGCAAAGATTAGTCTCCAAGCTCTCTGAGTTACCCAAAATGTCTATGAATCCAGGCAGATCATCATACGCTAATTTGGATGGCCTGATACAAGACTTCAAAAACATGGCTCAATTTTAATTACTACTTGTTGGTGCAATTTTCATTAAAATGACGAGTATTATTTTATCCAATGTAATTAACTATTTTAACTAACAATAAGCTGAATGCGATTGGCACCCTCAATGGCAGCACTTATGCCCTCAATAGTAACAAAACACTTATGCCTTCCTCTTACCTAAGCTTTCCTCATTGCCCACTATCACTACCAGTATACTCCCGTTGTCGATGCATCGCAATCGCTATAATTCTGTGAATTGCCTTAAGTGAGCAAATGTAACAGTGATAAAGCAACTTTCATCCTCACATGCAATGGTTTTAAGCTGATGAAACGTCTTTTTTTTTTATAAGTTAAGCTATGTGGGATTCGAACCCACGCCTTTGTGCAAATATTGTACACTGCTCTAACATTGAGTTAGTAGCTTTATGAGCATATAACTGAACTATTCGACACCAGCACGCAGACATTTACACATGCCAAGATGAGACTGTAAAGTAATCCTCAGTTTAATAGTCTGTTTCGCTGAAAAGGAATCCTAATGGTACTCTAGTCATCAGGCATACACTATACCCAATTAGTGCGCGAGCCAAGAGTTTCTCAAGAATTACGAATATGATTCAAACCACCATAAAAATGGAATGGGTCCTCGCATATATATGGGTCTAAAGATTTCTTTGACATGCAAACCAAGACTGACTTACTTCCACATCTTTGTAACTTGTTTGACTCTTAATTGTCTCGTTCAAGTGTTTGTCATAGATCAATGATGACATTGACAAATTGATAGAATCGGCAAGTGCATCAGGACCCAATCCAACTCTTCTCTGACCTTGTTAACTAACTAATAACTACAATTCGAATGAACTCACTTCTTCTTTTCTATCTTTTCATTTGCTTTCTCAGAGGTCGTAGAAAGCCAATTAAGCACATATACAGATATACAGATATACATCAACTAGGGAAAAGAAAACTGGTGAGACCAGCCTATCAAAAACGCACAATACCTTTTTTTGTTATACAGGCAAAAGGGTTTGGTATTTAATAACCTTGCAATTCGAGGAAGGGGTGTCCTTTAGCAGTGTCCGATGTTGTCATGAATTTTCCAGCTCCGTTCATCTACAACACATGAAGAACAAGAGAGGAACAACCAAGAAATGAATCTACGATTCACAATATTTCATCTTGAATAACTCAAACTGGCAACCTTAATTAACCTGAACAACATGTCCAAAAGGATTAACACATTTGAATTAATATAATGCACAACTAGAGAAACATTGGTATTTCCATAAGAAAACTGTGAGCCAATCAGACAACGCAAGCCTAGACAATCAGAGAAGCATGAATAATACTAATGCTCCGTATGTAAGATTTTAATAATACTAATGCTCCGTATGTAAGATTATACAAAAATAAGCCCAAGTCAAAAGAAGCTGAGGACTGAGGTTATTAAAGTGTATATCAACAGTAAAACAGACAACAAAATCTGTGGAAATGAAATTGATACATTAGACTATCAGTATCTGTAAGTACAAGCAAAAGGAGCTGGACTATATACAAAGAAACGACGTGATTAAGAGTCGTCAATAGTTCAGCACATAATTTGGATAAACAAGATTTACGCTTTGTAATAAACAACTTTTTCCCTACAGACCAAAGGCCTCCTAGCTCTGAAGTCAATCTAAACATCTCATGCCAAGAGAGGGTCTAACAGTGCCTTTGGAGGAGTCTCAAGATCCATGCTGAATGTTACTCCTACTCCAATGAAAGCGCATATTGCAGGAACCAGGCCAAGGGCATATCTTGTAAGAGTGAAACTTGGTACTGAAAATGAAAGAAACCCTTCGGTATTTGTTGAAGTATCTGCAGACCAGGTTATTAAGAATTACAGCTCAATCTTGTCTTGATAACGAAATTGGCAAAACCAATCCAAAATCACAGAATATTTTAACCAAAGTTCGTGTAAAAAACATCTAAGACCAATTTCGAAGTCAAAAAAAAAAAAAACACCAAAGACAAAGCATATGTAAATAAAAACCAACTTACTCAGATATGATTCCAAGAAGTACAACACCAATCCACATGCCATTTTGTCCAAGAAGCTCAGTGATCCATAAACAAAAGCACATCCATTAAGATCTTCTCCAACAAGCGCACTTTGCATGCCTGCCCCAGTAACCTGAAACACAATCTTACTAGTATAACCATTTTTGAATTCACTACAGTCTATGACTTTAACCATTCTTTTTGTCAAGATGTGGTGATAGTTCAATGGTAATAACCAGTCAGTATTCTTGCGCCCTTAATGTTTCCACATCTTGACGATTGAACTATCACCGCATCTTGACGATTGAACTATCACCACATTTTAATTTCCCTTTCCTCAAGACAATATTTCCATATGCATTCAGTGTAAGTTACACTGTACACTAAGAATGATGATGTTAATCTGTAATCGAATAAATCTTACAGGCTCTTTCGGAGAAACGGTTACTCACCATCATTAGGGCATTTGCAATCCCAATGAAAACAGATATGAGATACATATAGCCGCTCAAGCTTTGAGGCAATAGGAGGATCGCTGTGCCACAAATCACCCAAAGAATGCCTCCAATAGAGAAAACTGTTTTCAGGCGACGACCAGTCCATGAAATTTCCTAAATCAAAGAGTATAATATAAGTAGCTACTTACAACAGTTCTTAAGATAGCAGATCACTACAGTCTACAGAGGATACCTGTAAAATGACAGAGACGATAAAGCTGCATATGTATATGATAGCAGGCACCTGAATACCATACAAATAGAAATTTTTCATCAGTTCATAGCACAGAAACAAATAAGAGAAGAATTTCAATTTCAAGGTAGCAGTATGGTACCAGAGCTTTTGAAGACAGAGGCATCTGCAGATCATTGATGACAAAGAAAGCGAAAAATGCCTAGAAGCACAATTAAAGATGACAACAAACAGTGAACAAAACGGAAACAGCTTAATACAAAACAAAACAAAACAAAAAACCATCTTTTACACAAGGGAGGAGGGTGGGGGGTTCTCTAGAAGTAGCAAATTAAAGACCTATAAGATAGAAATCATAAAGAAATGGAAAATTGCATGCACGTTCAAGAAATAATATTGATAGAGATCTAACAGACCTGTGAGATATTAGTTACGAGCCTTGTCAAAAGATATACAAGAGCAACTTGGTAGTAGAGGACTTTTCGAAACCAATAGGTCCATTGAACTCTAGCACAAACTTTTCCCGGAAAGCCATTTTGTAATCTACAGTTCAGAAAAGGAGCACTGATCAAAAGGAATGTACATCAAGACTACATACAAATATGCTAAATGACCAAACATCCTGGACATAGGTCGGAAATTTATTATGGTTTGGACAGTCTAAAGCACCGACATAAGTTTTGAGATAAAGATCAAATAGTGTAGACTAATGACTATTTATTGAGAAGTGTATCGATCACAAGAGTATAGACAGGCCGATCTGAGAGCCATAATACATGAAATAAACACACACCTTGGCTCTTTCGTCCCGAAATGGAAAATGCACACAAAGCAGCATCCTATGGCAATTGATGAATAAGCAATCCAACGATACTGCTCAAGTGAAAAGTAGGTAAGGTTGGGATTTCAAGAGCATACATTAGTTAAAAAATTATATCAACCGTCGCTAAGAAGTACCTGATTTTCTATATCAGCATGGCTTCTTGATTTACCAAGACTAAAGACAGCCAAAGCCACTGCATAAAGGCTTAGATTTGCAACCTATGTTTTCAATATTTCGACATCAGAATGATTTCGTCAAAATAGAGAAACAACAAGAAGATGGGGAGGGGGTTCGCACCACATTTAATAAGAAGTGACACGTCACAAGTACATAATTAATTGAGAGAATTATGGAGGGCCTCACCATCGTAAATGCATTCCGACAACTAGCTAGTACTACTCTGCTTGTTGGATTGAGTGTCATGCAGTTAACCATAGACCTATAATCAAAAGAAGACAACACTCTTAAATTTAGCCAAAAAAAAGCACTTATCCAATAGGTTTAACAAAGAGGATAACAAACTCTTAAAATCAGTTGGAGTAGTTGGACAGAATAAGATCTGCTTTTATTTGCAATTCAACCCAATATTCACAAGAACAATGCTATCTACATTGCTTGGTGTTTTGAATGTGATACATAATGACTTAGGAAAGAACTCACATGTGTGAAATCTGTGTGGCGGCCCAACCAATATTGAAAATTGCTGCAAAAATGCTGTACCCAACAGTCTGAAGGATGGTGGAATCTGTACCAAATATTTGGCACAATATACAGCCACCAAAAACTGAAGAAAATGAAACAGCAACTAGCAGGGATCCAGCACCATGCCATATTTTGAAATGTCCAAAACGATCTATCTAGCACAATAGAACACACCAAGGACACAAAATCAACAGTAGCACAGAAGAGGAAGAACCAATAGAAATAATTCTTTTGACGACGACTACCATAACAGCACAAAGAACAGGCACAAAAAAACAAGCTTAGGCCATGCAGCACAAACCTTGACCTGATTCCTCAATTGAATTGTGGCTTGTGGTAATGAGTCTAAATAGTTTATTGAGGTGTGATAAAGAACGTAAATGAAGCATCCATAGCAAGGGAAAAAAAAAAGTAATGTTTAAAAATCACAACGAGAAACCAGTAATATCCTGCTCTTCAAGATGCACACAACTGTACTGAGTTACGCCATGAGATTATACAGAACAAGCATAAGTAATGAAAATCAATGATGAAAAAAGAAGGTACCACCATCCCAATGAAAATGATGTCAAATACATCAAAAGAATCTAACAGAGCAGCTAACTCGATTATTCATAGCCTGCTCCAGCATATATGCATCAAACAAAAACCAAACAGAACCATCATCAATCACAAGAGTGTAGGACTCAGGCTAGAAAAGAAGTATTTCTTTCATCTGTTCCCTTCAACGAAACTTGATAGTCATTAGTTGCGGACAAAAGAATCTTAAGCTCCAAAATTTGAAGCAACGTAATAATGATTGATGAGATTGGAAACTGGCATCCCTCAGAACAAAGCCCCAGTAACCATAGTCCAAGGTGAAGTACTACTTGAAGTGCTCGCACAGTTTCACAAATGAGAAGAACTAATCTTCACCTGTGAATCACAACAGGCAGGAGGCTTTCTACAGAGCCTCGACGCTCACCAAGATTCTATAAGTTGCTGCTAATTAAAGGCGAAAAAGGATCGTTATTCAAGAAGACTTTATTCCAAGGAACTAAATTTAGCAGTCTCCGACCTCATGCTTGCACTCCAACTAGTGACTTGTGAGGTAGGCCTTGGAAGCAATAATATCACCAGATCAACTAGAGATTTAAACCAGGGAACACTAGATTAGTCCCTTCATTTTCAATTGAGTTTAGAAATTAGAAATGGATGAATACACCACCACCTTATGATACGACCCCCAAACACCCCCCCCCCCCCCTCTATACTCGTCACCACCAACTCCAATATAAGGCTGCGGTTACAACCTCAAGGCATCCCACACCAAGTCACCTTTATCCCTTTGATTACGGCATCAACCACTTCAACCCCTAAATTTATGCATTAACAAGAGAGACAGGTACTTTAGTAAAGTAACACATTGAGTCCCCCCCCCTATTCAGGCAGCCGAGCCATGATCGTTATTGCAGACTCCATGTCGCAACCCATACTTAAGCAGTCAACTACACCATTTGTATGTATTGTAACCATAGTACATCTTTGACGACTTCAACTTCATTCCTCTGTATCTATGGAGTTTGCTCTTCACAAATATAGGCCATAATTTAGGACTGCAGGGTCATTGCTTCTCCTCATAGCCAGGACGCCCAAGCAATCTTACATACATTGGTCAAGCAAGAACAGGGGGTTGAGCCATTGAGGGGTGAGAAACTCATGGCAACTCTTTAATAATTACTGTAACATCATAAGATATGAGAAGACAACCATAGGCCTCAACGAGATTTTCCTATAGGTAACAGTTTCATGTTTATAGGTTCAGAACGGCAGCAATAGGCATTCTTTTCTCTTAGCTAAAATAAGCACACAGCCTACTGTTGCATTATCATGGCTAGGGGATGTGCACCCATCTCAAGTAACTATCTTATTCAACTAGCAGCTTAGCTTACAAAACTCATTGGCAGATGGTCTTCTAAACCGAAAGGAGATAAAAACAAGTACTAAATGAGTAAGAAGAAGAGAGAATGAAGAAAACAAGGGGAAGAAAGGTAATGGACTAAAGGACGCTAATACCGACTAGAGACACATCCTCCTCCCAGTCGAAATTTGTTTAGGGAATTACGGATCAAATTTCATTAACTAACAGCATGGATGACCTTCGCAATAATTTATTCCTTCTCACAATTATTCATTCTCATAATATCATATGTACATCCACATGATAATACATTTGCCTTCACATGCTAGACAGCGCACTCACATGATTATATTTTGCATGTCTTCAGAGTTCTAATAATCACATCTAGCAACAACTCTCCGTACAAACTGATTATCTTAGACATCCACATAAAGAAACAAATCGAACAGAAGACACATCCTAACAGGAGAAGTATGAGTATTAAACAAAGCAGAAAGTTGTTATGATACCAGCTCTCCAGAGAAGACCGTCATAAAACCATCTGCTACTTGTCCAGAAAGCATCACAACTGCAGCATCCCTGACAATATGAAATGCTAGGCAAGTCAAAATCAGCATACAATAATCATACATGATTGTCAGGAGTCCCTACATGAAAGTAATTCCCAGTGAAGAGACAAATATTCATTCATAGAAGATAATTCGACTTTTTTTTTCCAAGGTAAGAAGATAATGCGGAACTTAAAGCAGTAGCAAAATGATTTCTCTACGAATGAAGAGTGTAACAGGACTGCAGCCTCAGAGGTACGGTCCAGGGCTTCGATTACACAAAAGCATCATCCCTGAATCGTGTTATCATAGAATCTCATACAGAAATGTCTGTTCTAAGGTAAAAAGTAATAAGCAATGTAACTTTATGCAACCTAGTCAAGTGACCTAGCAATACTGCAAAAGAAACTTTAAACATAATTTGATCGACAGACAATAGCTTTAATACAGGGCGGTCAAATCTTGATAGTTTATTTACACTGCAGAAGTCAGAGTGCAGAAACTAAACGGGAAGGGGAAATCAGTCGAGAATTGATAGCAGAGATGTAAATGAAATACGAAAGATTGTAACAAAGAATTGATAAGAAGCATACCCCGGGGAGAGCCCAATATCTGTGAGGAAGACCAGCAAGTAAGTAAACCAACAGGCGGACGTAATGTCATTAAGCATATGCCCAACGCCATAGACAAAAACGGGCCATCGGCCTAGCGGTCTACTGAATGATGCTTCATCATCCATGTCATTAGTCATATGACTGCTCATATCTTTGTGGAGGCTCATTTGCTTGAAGACTTGAACGCCTGACAGTTTACAAAAAAAAAAAAAAAAAAAAAAAAAAAAAAAAAAAGTCAGCCTAATCATCACACATCACAAAGCATAAACAAAAACAAAACCAAACCAAAAAAACGCGACCTCAAATCGAGTATGTATATCAAGATCAAACGCACCTTCAGCAATGACGAATCCAAATAATCTCTAAGCAGATTATTACTCTTCCCTGAGTTGCCGTCACATGTGGTCGAATATATATAGTGGTGTGACAGTAGTATCTGCACCAGAACATTTCAAGCGTTAGTGGGAAGCTTCAAACATGGGAGGCGGACCAAAGACCAACTCCATTTTTACAACTATATTAATTAATTACGTACTATATGACATCTGAAAACGTCAGTCAGAAATCAGAAATGTTCCTGTTCATCCATCATGTGTGACCACAAAATCTGATGCATAAACTACTGTTGCATTTTTTTGGCTCCAAATCAAAATTAAGAACTACGAGGAAAGATGTTCCATACCAACTCCTGACCTCCACAGGAAAATAAAGAAAGCAATTTCAAGGAAAGGGTGCTAACAGATCCAAAACAAGTTTACATGATATGTTCATACAATTAACATCACAGTCCATAATCAACACCTCTGCTCTCTGGCTCTCTATATATATACATAAGTAAGCCACTAATTAACTGCCCCTAATATTACTGTCATTAGATTGATAATTTGATTCGATGACCTTAATTAGATTAAAATTATGCACAATTTTTAACAGTTTAATGAAAAATCAACTCCCCCAGAAAAAACCCCATGGAAAATTAGGAAACAAGAGTACAAGATTAGGGATAAAGATTCATACTTGATTGGGTATTCTTCTTATCTGGGCAATTGCAATTCAAATCAATAATACTCTACTTGTTTTCTGAAGAAAAATCAAAACTATAAAAATCTGTGAATTTTAAAAAGGATCGGATAAAAATGTTGAGTTGAGTTGAGTTGAGTGGGGGATAAATAAATTTGGTGGTGGTAAGTAAAAGAGCAAACAAGGTGGAAGGTCAGAAGATACAAGCAAGGTGAAGAGAGAGAAAATGACGGCTGATAGTGACGTCATCTTGTCAGAACACACAACTCATCACTCCATCTCATCTCTTTGTTTTGGGGAGTTTGCAGATTTAGTTTAAAATTTGGACTTTCAAGGCAAAACTGTGGATGGAATCTCAGGAGTGAAAATATACAGATTTAGTAATTTTTGGGGGTAACAATGTAACATTGACTTACAACTTACGAAGATTCTCTCACTTTTTTCCCCCTTTGCTAACTTCTTTGTTTGTCAACCGCACGATTAGATTCTATCTTTCGCTGTACGCCTGTACCTCGAGTCCTCTACTCTGGGAGAGTATGGGTCCATTTCTGATTTTATGATTCTATCTTTGTTTCTCTACTTGGGTAGAGTTTAAGATTTTTGGATTTGATTTGATTGATTGTAATGAATGATACCACATTTAGACAATCGCACAAACATATACGTGGAAGTATGTTACGATTTTTACTCATTCTAATTTTTATGAGATGTTAGTTAAGTAAAATAAGGGGTTGTGAAGTCAACATTAACCAAATACAGAGGGTAAGATTTATCAATCACAATAATATGACGTCCATACGAAACTCTACTTTCATATAAACAATCTCATTACTTCAATTTTAAGTTAACCTATATTCCACTCCTAGTTTTTTTTTTTCTTACGAACATCCACATTAGTACAAAGAGGTGAGTTCATTGACGATTAAGCTTGAAGGTGCGTCGTGGTTTGGGATTGTCATGTTCATAATTAGTAGAGAGTACTTCTTTTTTCTTTTTGTTAAATAAAGTGTTTTTAAAGTGATATACCAAAGTTAGATCTATCACAAATATCCCAAAAATTCTCCAACTCTACTCACTAGAGTTATTTTCCAACTCCATATGATCCGCATCCTATTTTTTTACACTTCCTGAATTAATTTTTTTTAATCATCTGTGTGATCCGCAACTCACAATGCTCCTCTCACGTGGTAGAGTGAAAATCAGTGGAAGGAATGTAGAAATTCTCACCCATTTTTCTTCTTTCTTTCTTCTACTTTCACCAAACGATTTGAAGTTCGTGAGTCATAGGAAACAAGACCATGTTTATTCAAACAATCTAACATTTGAAATGGACAAAATCAAAACTAAATCAAAATTGTATAGTAGTTCTGAATTCTACCATTTAGTGTCACAACCTCCCCCCCTAGATCTATATCAGACCCTTTGTCCGCTCCATGACTAATTCTCTATCCCACTCTGTAAAAAAATTGACGTTTAGTTAAAAATAAATTAGTTCTTAACAAGCAAGATGGATGAGTAGTTATCGAGGTCCCAATGGAGTGAGACACGAAATGGACATGAAGTGGGACAAGGGATTTGTACGGCCATTAGACTTGTGTTCGGAATTTGCTAGAATGATCAAATTTTAAATAGATGTTGCAATTTGTTGCTAGCAGCACTCGATGATAGAGTTTCATAACTGTACAAATGCTCAAGTGAACATTCTCATTGGAAAAGAAAGGGTGAGAATCTCATCTTGGTGAATTGTATTGTAAGAAGTTTATATTGTAAATTTGAACGTACGTACTTTGACAAAGAGACACTAAACGGTGTTGTAAAGACTAAGTGCAATGTTTACAAGAGGTAGTAAATGACACTTCTCATCTGAGTAAGCATGGCAAGAAGGTTTATCATATGAGGCACTTGGTGAACGTTATATGTTAACATATAGAGTTATTAAGAATTAGAGTTTAGAAATTAAATAAAGTTATTGTGTGTTTGGCCAATTCAAGTTTTACCATGACAATTCTAATGTTTGATTCGGGAAAAAAACAAAAACAAAAACATATATACCATGATAATGATACACAATTGTCCTTTATTACATGTTGATCATTTGTTCTAACAAGACATATCAAAAGTGTCAACACTTGATTCAAAATGAAGTGCAGTTTGCTTCAAGTTAAAAGAAATGTTATATGAATGTGCGCGGCAAGATTATATTTCGATACAAGTAGTTCAGTTGGGGGACTCTCTCAATTATGTTATTTTGTATCCACCCAATTTTAACAAGTGCATATCTCTAACAACGTTTCTATTTTACATAATCTCCATGCATGTGCTAGTTCACTTTCGGTATTCCTTTGTATGGGTTTGCTCTTGTAAACAGATTGAAATGATTTCATACATATATTTTTTAATTTTTTTTTTGAAACGCATACATAAGTTATTAGATTGTATGAAATGCACATAATGCCCATCAATTTTGTTGTTTCACATGACATTCATGTTTTGTTGTTTGTATTGTCACTTAAGGGGCGCGCGGTCTCATGAGATTGAGTCGTTTTCTGATTTTGTTTTATGCTCATAAAATTTACGGAGTAGTTTGTTTCTATAATATTTTTTCTTTTGAAAGATTGTTATTATAATAGTTTTTTTTTTTTGAGGTCAATTATTATAATAGTTACTCTTACATTTTTGTAATAAGGTTTTAAAAAATGAGAACTTCGTTTTTCAAAAAAACTAGGGAGTGAAAACAAAAAACGTACAAGCTCAAATTAATCTTAAAAAAACACAAAAGAAAAAGGTAAAAGAAAGAAAGAAGTGTAAATAAGAAAGCCTAGGACGATACTGGGGGGTAGCAATAATAAATCGAAATAGGGAAAACCTTGTTGGGTTTGATAATCCCCAATTCAATTATCTTCTTTCCCCCAAAACCCTAAAAACACCAAAACCTCCCCCTTTTCTTGATAAAATCAGACGCAAACATTCTCCAGAATCATTGAAAAGCAATTAATTAAAATGGAGGTTGATTTCAGAGAGCAAGTTCTCTCTCTTCTCGCGACGGCGAACAACCATGGCGATTTGGCTGTGAAATTGTCGTCTCTTCGTCAGGTTAAAGATTTACTCTCATCTTCTTCAACACACCTCCCTTCCATTGCTTCACACGTTTTCCCCTTTTTGGTCGAACTCCATTCCTCTCCTCAACCCCTCGTCCGCAAGCTCCTTCTTGAGTAAGTTTCCCCCCCTTTTCTTTTTTTAAAGTTCTCATCTTTTGTTGCATTGCTTTTATTTCTGCAATTCTTTTTTTATTTTGAACCAAGGAATTCAGAAGTGGGTGTGATTTGGAATTAGCAATTCGAATTTGAAATTGGGGGATTAGGGCTATGCATGTTCAATTACTAATCCCTTTTCCTCAATAAGTAGTGGCCGTGATTTGGGATTAGAAATTCAAATTTGAAATAGGGGAATGTTGCAATTTTCCGCAATTTTCGATTAGTTTCAACTAAAGTGTTGGTATCTGGGGAGGCAGCTGTTTAGTACCGTGGCCGTTTCCATCTTTAGTGCATTGGTATCAAGTAGAGGTAGTGCTAGTTGCTGATGAATGGGCTTTGCTAGAGGTCCCTCCTTTGTATCAGCACTGCCTACTCTTGTTTCGTTATGAGACGCTGCCAAACTTAAATAATAAAAGGTAACATCGGATGTTAGGGATTGGGAGGAGGAAACTTGATGGAAGCTTGATGTTCATGGATGAGAGTGTCTGCTGAATCCTTTCAGTATTGTTAACTTTGGTAGTTTGGTTAAAGATCTTATTGAATCTTAGAAGATGCATAGGGAGATACTTCATTTCTTTAATTTACTTGAGTTTAAATCGATCGAAGAAGCATAAGGCCTGATTTATATTTGTTAAATGATACACATGTTGGTAGTCGTAACCATTAATCCATTATTATGTTGTGCCCATTTATTTGATCTCAGGGTGATAGAAGATATCGGGTTGAGAGTTCTGGAGCATTCGTCGCTTCTAGTACCTGTCCTATTGACTCTTTTAAAGGACAGAGATCTTAGTGTTTCTCATCAAGCAATTGTCAGTGGCACAAAGTTCTTTTCTGCTGTATTGGACGAGTTGGCACAACAGGTCTCTCTATTACCTTACGTCTTTTGAAAGCTTTACCAGAGCCTCCTTTATCCTTTGTTTTTAATCTCATTTTCACTGCTCGTTTTTTACTCGTAAGCTGACTTGTAGGGACTAGTAATCTCACTCTGCGTATTTTTATTTTTACTTAAGTAAGCAATTGCTGTTAAATATGTATCCTTTGCAAGTTCTGCCCTTTTTAAAGTAGGTGGTCTGGGAAGTTACTCAAGTTGACACTGGGAATGGTTTTGTTGCTTGTTGCAGTTTCATCGACACGGCAAAGTTGAGAGGTGGATTGAGGAAATGTGGATGCAGATGATGGAGTACAAAGATGCAGTAGTTGTTCTTGCGTTTGAGGTAATCTCTGAAACTATGGTCTTCAGGAAATGATTTTTTTCATTGTCCTATATGAGAAGTGGAGAATGTCTCTAACCAATGATAACTCTTCTTATCTGAAAGAACAAATAAATAAGAAGCACTAAATATGGTCCTTCCGTGCCTTTCAATGCTTGTTGGATGTGCTTTTCCTTTTCAAGCCTTTTCACTGAGATTCTGCTCCGGTAAAGAGCCTAGTCATTTTTGATGAACCTCGAAGGCACGAAAAAAGAAGAGCTGTCAGTGGGGATTGCCCACAAGCTCGGGTACAGCATGATGGAACTAGAATTGACAACAATCTAGAGGTAGCATCTTAGGGTTGTCCTAGCATGCCAAAGTATTGTTTGCAGTGAACAGTGTGTTTTCAGAGCTCAGAACTGTTTCTGCTCTGATGATTTGTGTTATCATAATATGGCATTGTTGAATCTGGTTGTCAAGTTATCGCCTTAATGGACTACTGCCAGCCACAAATTTAGTGTTGAATGGGGTGGGATGAAAAAGGGGTCAAATTTCTGTCGTGGGCTATCATTTTTAGGACTAGCTAAAGTATGTTTTTTTTCTCTTCCTGATCTGAGTTGCAGCCTTCAAATCTTGTAATTTTCTGAATTGCTCATGAGTAGACTAAGCCTTACCTACATGTCTTAGATTTGTTGTTCAAAAATGTTAATGTTTCGTGTTATCTCTTTGTCATCTGTACATGTTCTAAAAGTTCTGGCTTCCCTTCCTTTTGTAGTCGGCTTCTGTGGGGACAAGGTTACTGGCACTGAAGTTTTTGGAATCATTTGTGTTGCAATTTACTCCAGATGTAGCTGATTCTGATAGACAGTCCTCAGGAGGTACTTCATTATGTAATAACCTTTTTATATATTTTGTTCCTGCTTTCTTGGCCCCGTGTCTTTGAACCTGTTGGTTGGTTTGGGCTTTTGCTCTTTGCTTTTTAAACATTATCTTATCCTCCATTTTGATTAGATTTTTCTTGGATTTCTGTTGTTCAATTCTGAGTGTTTGTCAAACTTTATTTCAAGCCCAATTTTAGTATACTAATTTATCTCCATTGTCTGCATTTTTCATTGTCTCTTTTGCAAAGGTTATCTGTTACATCCTTTGGTGACACGTAACTCGCCGTAGTTTATACTCTGAGCTTCTGTAAATTTTTAGCACTACTATTTTGTTTATTTATACATGTGAATAGGCACAACATCTTATGGCTGGCCACTGGGTCTCACCATAGTTGATATTCTGAGCATCGTACGTTTTTTTGTGGCAGGTGTAGGATTCAATATCTCATGGTTGGCTAAAGGTCATCCAGTCTTAGATGTGGATAAACACATATCTGAAGCAAATAGGCTGTTTGCTAGTTTGTTGGACGTGTTGCACTCATTGAGTAGTGTTCCTGGTCCATTGACAATTGCTGTCGTTAATTGGTGAGACTCTTATTAAATGATGCGTTGCTGTAATGCTGTTTATATTGTTTGAGACTTCGAGCTTTTGTGTGTTATTTTTTTCCCTTTTATGTCTCTTGACGAAGAATTATAGGATGGGAGTAGAAGTAGGACAAACCGTTGAACCAAAGTTTGAGTTCCTTTTAGTTGGTTTCAGTTGGTCCATACTGAAAGTTAAAGGTGAACCTGCAAACAAAACTCTCAATTTGTGTGTACAATTGAAATTTCACGGCCAGTTGTGAAGTAGACCGAAGGGGGTTTAGAGTCTTCTATCCCGTAGTTGAGAGGCAGTGTAACTAAGAGTTGACAAAGGGTAATTGGACTTCTATATAGTGTGTAATTGCTAGATCATGAAGGATGGTGTAAGATGTGTGTTATCAATGAAGACGTTGAGAGGCAGTGTAACAATGAGTTGACAAAGGGTAATTAGACTTCTTTATAGCGTGTGATTCCTAGATCATGAAGGATGGTGTAAGATGTGTCTGTTATCAATGATGAAATAACCGAGATCTAGCTGTGAGCAAAGAAGGATTGTTTTTGTGTTACCTAGCTGCAAGGAAGTTATAAATTGTGTTTATTGACATCTGTTGTTCATTTCATTAAATGCAATCAATTGGATTATATGACTTCAGGTGCCTGTTGAGTTGTGTTGCAGTACTCTGGTGTCTTTTTCATCTGTCCCTAAAGATGTGCTTGCTGTTGTTGTGACTTGTGAGTAGGGCTTATGTTATACGTCTGAGTTGATATACATAGAAAATCTATTTTCTTAGATTTTGTGGTTTCAACCCTCTGGTCTTTGTGCCTTGTGATCTCCATGCAAATGTTTCCTTTGTATAGTTGTGAAACTGTGAAGTTTATGTCAGTGTTTTCTTCTTCTGTCTGTATTTGTCGTGCGTTCTCCTTTTTCTTATATATTATTTTTTAAGATATGTGATGAGCTGTTTCTACCATTGGTATTCTAGTTCTTAATTTAAGTTGAAAATCTTTCGGTGTTGGAAAACTAAGTGGGTGGGTTCAAAGGCTTGGTGCTCAGTGCTGAAAGAAGCTGTATGCAATGGTAGAACGCTATTGTGTTGTTGTGTATCCCTGTGTGGTTGATGTTTCTTCCATGTTGTATCCTGTCGCCCTGTCGGTCTTCTGTTTCATTTTTTTCTTTGCTCTGTAATTTATAATTTTTTATTTTGTGACCTGATTTAAATCATTTTGGGAATAAGGCTTGGTTGTTGTTGTTGTTGTTATTTTATGACCTGATTTAAACTAGCTAGTGTGAAGGTGGATTTTTTTCATATACTTATTTACAAATTTTGAGAGTTGTTGCCGGTAAATTATTATATAAGTGAGGGAAGGTGCTGGCCTGTGGGCACTAGTCTGAAGGTTCGCTTCTCATCTTGCTAACCCGGATTGATGTTTCATGATAATATGACTTCGCTCTTTCCTCTTACTGATGTCATTGATTGTCTTCAGATTGATGAAGGCATATCATACATGTGTATGGAAATTGTGTCTTTTACAAAATGATTGATTCAAAGCTCAGAGCGGGTGTATGTCTGGATCATCTTCTGTTATGTTGTATTAGTACGACAAACTGGCCAGCTTCTTTTGTGGCTCCTACTGGCATCGGATAAACCCCTTGAGGCTGCTCTATTGGTCAAAAAATCAAGATGCCGGGCTAGACTTTATTAGGCTGCAGATTCGTTCGTATTTTGGTCCTAGCTGATGTGAATTCTGTTGGACAGCAATAGGCGGCTGAGATGGTTTATGAAAGAATACTTCATATGTGTGAGGAATTGGGTGGTTCAAGGCAGCAGTTCAATTTTCTAAATAATAAAATATTTTCGGTTTAATTGTTACAGCAGTGCTGTATTGACTTATAGCTGAGGAACTGCTTAGTTTTTTTCCATTTTATGGATGTATACACTAATATTCACTCTAGTCATGCACAGTAATAAATTTAAGTAATAAATATTTTGTCCTTGTCTGAAACATGCTGCCATGCTTTTTCTTTTTAAGATGATATTTTTATGTTTCCACACCAAACTGGTACGACGCACAATGTGCATTGTTCTCAACATGGTTGTAATTGCCTTCTGGCTGAGTGTGTTAACAACAGACTTTCAGAAAGCTTTATAACCTTCTGCAAAAGTTGAAAGTCAGAAGCTGTTGGCATTGAAATCTGATACGACCGGTAATGTTTTACAAACGAGAGCTTGTTGTCAGTATTGCACATGTATGATCCTGCAGTGATAAGCGTTGGCGTCCTTATGTTGCTTCTAAGCACTAGCATATCCTGCGATGTGGGTGCACAATATATTACCTCGTAAGGAGTAGCATGTCCTGCTGTCTGAATTGGCCAGTTTATAGTTGTCTTCAGTGTGTACACTAGGTATTAAGCTGGGTAATAAAATATAAAGTGTTTGGTGGGTTTAGAATTTGCCCATCTGTTGCAGATTTCTACCTTAATAGTAAAGATTGAGCAAGTTTTTTTTTGACTGTTGCCTTGCTGACATTAGTGTGGTTCTTGATGTATAATCTCATTACCTTAGGAAGGCATCTACCAATCTATTGTTCTGAATGATACCACCAATGAAATTGAATAATAAACTAGACTCGGTGGAATAGTTTGGGTTGACTGGAAGTCAATTTTTCGTCTGTGATGATGCTCATATTTTGGGACAAATGAAATAGATTCACAAGAAAATCACTGTCAAGCTTGAACTAGTTACATGTGTGCAAAAGTGAGTAGATCAATGGTTCTCTGTTTCTATTATGTGCTAAAGTTGGACCAATTATTAGGTGCCTAGCTTCTGTACATGTAGCAAGCGGGATGATGTGCTAATGTGAGGGTCTTTGTCTGTGTTTCATATGTAATGCCTCTAACATCAGAACTATCTCTAATTAGTTTGATGATTCCATGTATGATGGCTTTTACTGTGGCCTGAACTGTAGGTGTATGCAGCATTGTTTGGGGGTGTACCAAATCTCGAAGTTGTTCTCAACTAAATCGTTGTCAACTAAAACATAAAGCTATTTTTGCAAAGTGGTGTATATGCATATTCTTGTTGTCCCTTTCGATTTACTTGTTCCCTCTTGAAGTTTTTATGCAATGTGGTGTATCCTCTTTGGAATCTTTGTTGTTTCCTATTCGATTGACATGGCTTGTTGTTTTGCATCTATAACAAGAATACAATTCAGTCGAATGTATGTGGATCTTGTTTTGCTAGCTGGCTCGGTCTCCTACCTGTTTTTTTTTTTTTTTTTTTAAATTTTATTTTCTGAAATGGCTCCTACCTGTTTGTTAGTGGTGTCCTCTTGTGGAAAGTGGATCTTTCGAGTTTTTGGTTGAGGAATCTTCTGTTGTATCACAAAACTATTTTAACCTGATGTTGAGGTACCTGGGAAATAATAAGGCGAGATGGCTCACAAAACTGTCTGTGGTTCTTGTTATGTGAAGTCTCAGTCAATTGATGTTGTTCTCGAAGCGATTATCAATATGGTTCATTTGTAAGCAACCTCTTTACGTTTTCAACGTAGGGGTATGACTTGCGTACATCTGATCCCCCTTATGGCGGGGGCCTTTAAAGCACTGGGGTAATGTTGTGAAGATACCTGGGAAAGTGGTTTGTGAAGAAATATGGTGCTTTAGCAAACATTTAGTGCTTCAGGATGGTTTATTTGCTAAAAGTAGAGAACAATGCTTTGTCTTATTAATTAGGTTCTGCAAGGAAGTGTGCTATTTCTTTAGATTCCTACTTGCACATTCTGCTACTTGTCAAAGGATTGTCTACAATTCGTTAAAACTCAGAAATTACGTTGACTTTGATCTTTTTTTTTTTTTTTTTTTTTTTTTTTTTTTTTTTTGTATACTTTTATATATAGATGGGGAAGGAGATATGTGAAGGCTTTAACTTGTCCCAGTTCCTGACCTATTAGGTGCAAAGTCTAACTACCGGACATTTCTTTTAGTTCTGTTAGCTTTTCCACTTGAGCTCTTGAGGGTAACTAAATATTGTTCTGCTTAATTTGCTTGTTTTGAATTTGGAACTATGAGTCTCACTGGAAATCATATCTGTTGAACTTTTTCTAGAAACATTGTTAAAACTTAGAAATACTCTTCACCAAGGCGGGATAAAGGAAAAGTCCAGAGATATGTGTTTGCTAATTACCTTTTTTTTTAGTGAATTACTTAGGTGGTGGTGTGACCATTTGAGGGTTTGGTAGGGTTACCTTCTCATTTACAGCTACCCCTTGTTTTTGACATACATTTGAAACAGTTCAATATCTAAATGACGTTTTATGCCTTCCAACAAGCAGCATCTTGTCTTAGATTGTTTGAGTATCATGTCCTGGGGAAGTGAATGAGAGGATAGTGTAGCAACAAAACAGTAGTCTAGTATAAGTTTTGTTGGTTGGATTTGAGGTTTGGTTTAGCACTTCTCATAATAAGTTCTGGCTGGCAGAGACAGAGACACAGTGTTCTGGGTTGACGAGAGCTTGGGTTGTTGTCAGCTGATACGTATTCATATCTGTTCATGAACAGAGCATTTATCTCTATTCAGGAAGAAAGCAGAGAAGCACTTCAATTTGATGAGTAGACCCTTTCCATAGACTGAGTCTGGTTGATTACCATCAGTAGGTTCAGATTTGTTATTAGTTTATTTTTTTTTTTTTTTTTTGGGGGGGGGGGGGTAATCAAGATCACTTCTTGAGTAAAGCAATCTCCTGTAGCGGTGGGACGGTATCTAATCCCCCCTCAGTTGCTGGATGCTTGTCTGACCTTTATGCCTTTATGTTGTGTTTTGACTACACAATTGAACCATGTTTTCCAATACTCAAGAGGGTAAGGGTGGGCACTTTTCACCCATCCTCTCTACCTAGCCATATTTCGAACCTTTAAGGGACTTGGCTAGTGTTGTTGTTGTGGTGGTTGTTGTTATTGTTAGCGTCTGCATGGTTTTCATAACTTATAAAAAATTGGATTTTTTGATCCTTTGGTGGTTTGAGATCCAGCTAGTGTCGTTAGGTGTTTCTGGTGCTGTGTTTCAGAACTGTATGTCTAGCGGTTCTTAGGATTTCTTGTTTGTCCTCCATGTGATTTGGATCTCGTGATAAAAACAGTACCTTGTACCACTGTCTAGTTGTCCCTCAGCTTTGGCATGCATGTCTGCTCATCTGTTGGTTTTCATGTGTTCTTGTGTAATGCTCCTGCAATTTCCAAAACCTGATGTTTTATCTGAAACATAATTTTCTGAAGGATATCCTGCAGTTGCAAGTCCTGAAATTTGGATCTTGGGAATAAAAAGTTTGCCACGTTATTTTGACTAGATTAGATTAGTGGTTGAGAAAAGCTTTTCATATGTAAATATTAGAATTGTAGACACTGTCTCCTTTAACTAGTGTTGTGCCGTAAACTTCAAGTGAAGCTTTGTTGAGTCAGACCTTATGGTTATTGTTTGTGGCTTTCGTGTCGTTTTTTATCCTTGTTTCATTGATAAGATCATTCTTGATTAGTACTTCAGGAGATGATTGTTTGTGTTGATGGCCTTTTTTTTTTTATGGGTGAATACAAATAACTTCAGGTCTTAATGTTTTCCTCTGCTAATATCTGTTTGACGTATGTTAGATGCCTTAGTGTGTCTTTGAATACCATGTTCATTTCTTAGAAATTTGGAAGAAAGTATAACTGGTGGATGCTCAGCTTAATATATTTCTGTATGTCTTTTGAGTTGGTAGTACTTATTTACCTGACACACCAGGTTTTCTCAAGCTGTTGTGTTGCACCACCGTATTTTGTCTATGATTTTCATGGTTTGAGGTTGATAGGTTTTCATGTTTACCCTTGTGTCTGTTGTGAATCCTCTTTACCCCATTGATGGCACTTACATATGATTCTAGTGTGAGTTTTATGAGTAACTAACCATTGTTTACCTCAACTGCAGTGTGGCTGCTGTTGCAAGAAAGAGACCCGATGTCTACGGTAGTGTGCTATCTGCACTGCTGGATTTTCAGTCTAACTCTGAAATAACAAGAAAAGGTCATGCGGCCAGTTTACAGTATTCTGTAAGGACTGCCTTATTGGGATTCCTGAGATGTACACATCCTGTGTTTCTTGAGGTAATTCATACTATTTTTTATTAGAATGAGCTACAAACATTTCTAGGGACTGCTGTTCGTGAAATCCAGTGACCAGGCTTGGGAGATTACCGTAGATAGGGTTTTCTGTGACAAGGTTTTCAGATACTTCAATTACCTAAGTATCCATCATGTGACACTTGGACATGGGTATGCACACTTGACAACTGACATTATCTTAGGCCACAATGTTATAGCTATTTGTGACACCTGGAAAAATACCTGTTGAATACATGTAGCTGAGTCCAAGCAGCATAGCACTTGACTGCAATGACTGTAAGGGTAGAAAGAAGAGATAAGTAAGGAAAGCCTTGGAAAGATATATATTTCTACTATGTAGTCACCCTCTAATCTCTATATTAAGTTTCAGGGGAATGCTGTTTTTTAAGTTTCACTTTGGGTCAAGGCAATTGGCAGATCTACGGGGACCCCAACATTTCCCATTTAATTGAATCCGGAACACTTGAAATGCATTGATCTCTCAAGCTTGGTACCCCGAAATGCTTAATTTTAGCTTTACTTTGGGCCAAGTCAGTTGGGGGTTTTGCGGGGACCCCAATTACTTCTCTCTAAATGAATTTGGAGCACTTGAAATTTGTTGATCTGTCAAGCTCCGTATTCATTTAATGAAACCATTTCTTCTATCACACACACACACACACACACACACACACACACAAACTTAACCTTTTACCTTTAGCTTCTTTCTTTTGATAAAATTTGGCGTGTTTTATACCTTGAGTTCTCTCCTTTTATATTCTTTTCTTATATGCTTGGACTTTGTTGTAATGTTTAGTCATTTACCGAAAATCTTTACTGTCATTTTCAGTCTAGAGATAAATTGGTTCGGGTTCTGCGCTCAATGAATGCTGGGGATGCTGTTGATCAAGTTCTTCGACAGGTTGACAAGATACTGAGAAATAATGAGCGTTTGCGTGAAGCTCGTGTCACTAAGGTGTTGCTACTATTCATGAATTAAGATTTCATCTTCCTTATGATGTGAATTTTTTAAAATACCAGTATTTCTGTGTCTGGTGGGTGAAAAGCCAAGTATTTAGATGTAGGGCTGTCGATTGGTCAGTCACTGCTTGCTCCTCCTTTCAATTGAGCCGCCTATTTTTTAGTATGGCATGCCTTTTCTCTGTATTCACGTCTGTGATCAATTATGTAATGTAGCTTTCTGGTCATAGAGAACATCATTCGTGGTGGAATTTGATTCTTCGATCTTACTTATCTAGTAGTTGGGCAGAGGAGAGGGGAGGGCAGGGAATAAGGAGACAGATGAAGATTTCCTTTGTTTAGATATATGCAAATTGGGGGGGGGGGGGGGAGGGGGTCAGGCTTCTGCAGAAGCAAAACTCACATGCTGATAGGTGAGACTTGGGAATTGGGGGGGAGAAAATAAGTTGGATGATGATATTTTCAGGCGGCAGGCATGAGCAGAGCGAAAAGAGAGAGAATATGGGAGTTGAAAAGTCAATGGTAAGAGGCTGTCGATGTAGAATAGGCTAGACTGACTCCGGACAGTTGGCCTGCGGCTAAGAGTAGCGGCGGCTGGTGCAAGTGAGAATATGTGTGGGCTTGGAAAGAAATAATAGGTTAAGGAAACAAGTTGAGGTGGTGCCACTATAGCTAGGCGCGGTTATCAGGGGTTGATGGATGGAAGTGCGGTCTGGCGGTGCTGTAGTGGGTGCTGTTGCCGTGAGGAGAGAGGAAGGAGAGAGAAAGGGGAGGGGTTTGGGCCGAGTGACTCAGTGAGGATAGATAACGGCATGGAGACATGGAGTTGACATTTATAAACTTTGGGAGATGATTAAGTAAATTAAGATGATTAATTGGTCCATTGTCCTTCCAAATCTCTGCACTTTGGGAGAAACAGAATTGAGGAGATGGAAGGAAAATGAAACGTCCATTCGTCCCACCTCCCTCCATTCCACCCCCCCCCCCCAAATTTGTATTGAAACAAGAGAAATTGGATCCTTTCCTTCGCGTGCCCTCCCTTTCCCTCCATTTTTCTCTATCCAAACAACCTCTTAGTTTTGACTCTTGCATTGCCAATGCACTTAGTGGACCGTAAGGTACATCATTGCTTAATCACTTCTGAATCTTCTTTTATTATGCTTAATTGGTTTACAGGAGGACTTGTCATCTATCCAGACACCGATTCCAGGAGATCCAATAAAGAGAAAGCTCGTGTCTATGGATAGCCAAGAGCCCAGTGATGGTCTAGAGATGGCTTCTAAACGAATCCGTTACAGTTCTAACGGAAAAGAGTCGGATTTGAAAACAAATGAGCTTGGAGAAAATACCCCTGTTAATGGGATATCTTCTGAACTTCCACTGTCAAATGATACTGACCCAGTTGAGCAAATGATTTTTGTCACTGCTGCATTGCTAGCTCAAGGGGAAAAAGCTGCTGATTCAGTTGAGCTTCTAATTTCTCGAGTTCAACCAGATCTGCTAGCTGATATTGTTATTAGAAATATGAAGCATTTGCCCAAGACACCACCAGCAGCAACCCAGGATAGTTTTCCCTTGAATGGCCATAGCACTTCTGAAGCCAATATCATGCAGGGTATATCACCAAATATGTCGGTCTCTTCCGCGGTTACCACATCCCACGGACGAACTCCTACAAGTACAGTAGGCTCATCTCTTCCGGATTTATCTACCGCCACAAATCTCCCTACAGATTCTAGACGAGATCCAAGAAGGGTATGCTTGTTATTAGCTTGCTATTTGTTCTGGAAATAGTGTTTTTTTTTTTTTTTTTTTTTTTTTTTTTTTTTTTATGATGCAGGAAGTTATCCTTTATGCTTGCTTTGCAATGACTGGGCAATGTGATTGTCTGGATTCTTGATGCTCAGTTTCTTGTTTTTTTTTTTTTTTTTTTCTTTTTTCAGGATCCCCGACGCTTAGATCCTCGTAAAGTTGCTGCTCCTGTTGAAGCTCCATTCCTTTTCTCCGTGGAGGAGACTACCAATGTTCAACCTAGATTGGAAGGTCCTCTTTCTGTAAATACTTCACCTCCTGTAGCTACTGCGCTGAGCCCTGAGCATATCGCTGCACAAGAACCTGATAAAACCGCTGATGAGGGAAGCAGTAGGGTTTCACTGGTTTCGGAATTGGAAAAGCAAACGGCCAAAGATGAGTCTGTGGATGGAGCTAGCGAAACACCACGAAACACAGATTTTAATGTGCTTGTTGATCATCCTCTCTCTCCAGTGCTTACACTTGATGAGAATTGTACTGCACAGATGACCTCTGATATTGTGCTAACAGATGCAACAAATTCTTCATTTATCCCAGAATTTGATCACTATTCCCCACCTATTTTAAATGCATCCCTATCGGAGGAGACTTGGATAGATTTGCCCCAGGTTCCATCTTATGTTGATTTATCTCAAGAACAGAAACAGGTAGTGAGTAAACTTGCAGTGGAAAGGCTTGTCAGCCTACTCAAAGAATCGAAAACCAAAGAGTTCTGCGACACTAGGATGGCTGTACTTGCCAAACTGGTCCCTTGGGTAGGAAAAGTTTCACCTTCTAAGTATTTTGGCTCTTGATTATGGTTTGCTTTTCTATAATCTCATACTCTGTTAGTAGTGTGTTTTCATTTGATTTATTACCACCGCTGGCCTAGTTATTTGATTGGACAACTTAGCCTTGACTATGACTGTTGGCTCGAGTCTCTTAGGATATCAGTTACAAGTTTAGCATTAGCTCACAATCAACTTTTCTGTCTCCCTATTTCTCGATCTTGGACTGAGATTGAGCTTGTCTCTAATCCTGAAGACTATATAGACTATATATATCATTTATAAAAGCATCCTTAAGTTAAGAATTTATTCAAGGTTGGGTATTGGTGGAAAATACTTATGACAATGGTCTCTGCAGTATATTACAAGTTAACAGGCAATAGAGAGTCCAACTTAAGCTGGGTAAATTGAAGGAAGAAAGTCATTACTTTGATAATTTTAGGACTCTTATGTTTGTTTTTTTTTTTTTTTACCTGAAAAAAATGTTTTGGCGTTAGGTGCAGTTGACAGGTATAGACTTTGATTGTCATACTTTTCTTCTCTTTGCGGCATACCAATAGTTCTGAACTTTGGTCTGGTTGAGTTAGGGGATACTCATCTTTCTTAGGCAAGGAGTATTGGCACTCCATTGGAGTTTTCTAGCACTCACTCTTTGAGATAAATTATTATGAATGGGAGTGATGGAAAACTCCAATGAAGTGCCAATGGTTTCTCCGTTTTCCCTTTACGTGTGGGCTTGTTAAGAGTTACCTTTTCCCAGGGGGAAACTAAGGGTGCCGAGATGGATAGTGTAACAGTTCTGTTTTAATCTATCCCCTCTATGTATAATCCTCCTGGGCTTAAGAAGTTCTCATATCTCAGGTTTTTGATTTGGTTTAAAACGACAGTTAGTTTTTGCTTCTTTGAACGGAGAGTTTCCCTTTATACTTATGAAGTTTGAGGTAGCTTGTTTTTTCTCAAATGTGATGTTTTAATCAGTCATGCATATGTTACGTCTTCAAATGGTACCAGTGTCCATTGAGTTTCTGAGACTTTTTCCCTCACTGTTTTATTGGAAGACTGCTGATTACTTGCTGTCTTGGAGATCCTGATTGCTCAATTTCTCGTTACCTTTATATTGTGTCCTACCACTCTCTAAACTTTGATGTCAGAGGGGCTTAGCCCTCTGAGGTGAATCGTGAACATGTTTAATAAGACTACTGTTCTGTATGATAATCATCCGTTTGACCTAGCTATTTGGTCTTCCTGAGGTTGAGGAGGAAGGATGGATGCAGGGAACGTCTGTGATGCGGTTGTGTTTTGGTACACTAGGTTTAGAGAAAACCCCTCATGTTCTCAAGAGTCCAAGAGTATTTTCATTTACATAGTGCTTTGTTGGCTTTCACCTAGGCGTTTACTTGGACTATCTTTGTAATCGTCCAATTTTACTAGGTTGCAAATGTAGATTCTTCAAGTTTCAAGCTTTACCTTTAGGGATGTTGTTAGAGGAAGTTTGTGTTCCCATTTATTTGGGATCTGGATTCCCCTTTTCTAATGGTTTCCGTTCTTATAAAGTTGCTAAAAGCGCTAAAGAATAACTTGTGATTCACATTTTTACGTTTTTTTTTTATGTGCACGTGTGTATTTATTCGTTTTGGTCTTGTAACAATATTAGTATGCTTTCTTTGGTTTTGGGATGCCGCTATGATAAGGTTGAAGTTATACTTCTTGTTTCTAACAGATGGAGGCTGACGATATTGTGATAAACACGTTGCAAGAAGACATTATATCTGATTATAAACATCAGCAGGTACGATATCCTGAATAAGTTCCTCACCTTTGTTATTTATCATCATCGTGTCTTAATGACAGGCAAAAAAGAGCTTTTATGAGTGTTATATGGTGAACTTCCTTTTTATCCCTGGCCTGTACCAATCTGGTGCTTTATTCCTGTTATTTGACAATCCATGGATCTTACTTCAAATAGAAATATTTGATTGGAAATCAATAGCTTAACACCAAGCTAATCGGTCGTTTTATCTGACACAAAGAATTGTGATATTGTAATGCGGTTTACTTCAGCTATTTCTGCCTCTGATCTTTTCTTTTGTGTGTACTCCAAACATGGTGCCACAGTGGTGTCAATCACATTGAGAACTTTAGGGGCCGTTCCGTATCACTGGCGTTTTCAGTTTTTGTTTTTTTTTTTTTTTTTTGTGGAAAAAATTTAGTTAAATATGTTGCAAAAATAAATTTTAATTGTATATTTCTATAATAGGCATACTGAAAATGAAAACTGACAACTATGAAAACCACTTTTTCTGGTTTTCAAAAACGGGACTTTCGTTTTCAAAAAAACTGAAAACCGAAAACAAAAAACGATACCAAACAGACCCTTAAATGCCACGTCTTCAGTTACCACATATGATTACTTTTTGAGAGAAGCTGAGGCTATTATGTGCTGTGGTTGCTAAAATTGATTTTTGAGAAACTTATTGACATACATGTTTGTCTGCCAGGGCCATGAGCTTGTAATGCATGTCTTATATTATCTCCACGGCCTGATGACTACAGAATTGAGCGACAGTTTTCCAGGTGCGACTGTCTTGTATGAGAAGTTCCTTCTGGAAATGGTAAGGATTGGTCATACATTTTATCCTTCCCACTTTCTTTTTGTTTGCTAATTAGAAAGGTCGAGGTTGCAGTTGTTCAGCTAAGAAATTGTAGAAGATGTGGGTGAGATTCCAATTTTGGGTAGGGCCGTGCGGGGGATAGGATATATGTGTCTTATTGTGTTTTCCTGTTTCAGCTGTTCTCTTTCTCCTTCTGCCTTTTGTTATCTCAATCTTTTCTCAGTTTTAGCCTTTCCTTAAACATTTTCTGCTTTCTATCTACATTTGTTTTTTGGTGAAATTGTTCATTCAAATGCTTATTAGCAATTATGCTGGCCCGCTGTAATTTTAAGACTTTTTCTTGTTGCTGTGTAATATTGTAGGCTAAATCTTTGCTTGATAAACTGCCGCCTTCAGACAAGTCCTTTAGCAAACTTCTTGGTGAAGCCCCATCATTGACTGAATCCTTAATGAGACTCCTGGAAAAACTCTGCTGTCCTGATGGGTCTGATAAGGGCGGTAAAGATATTCGTGATGATCGCATAACTCAAGGTCTCGGGGCTGTGTGGAGCTTAATTCTTGGGCGTCCGCAAGATCGACAGGCTTGTTTAACTTTAGTATTGAAGGTAATGTGATCGTGTAACTGCATGAGCCTCCCTTGTCTGTGGTAAAGTTGTGCTTTTGTTTTTTTTGACATTTGGGGTATATGTTTTCCTTCTTTTTGGTCTAAGTAGCTGATATCTGTAATGGGACCCGGCATTTTTGTATGAGGACAAGATTTGTCCTGCAATTAATGATTTTTTATTAAAAGAAAAAAAAAATCTGGGGTGAATGAGGTAATTGTTCCTTCTGACTCTGTTTGTTACTATTTGGAATCTATTGACTGTGGTGGAGCTAAGTTGGTGAAATTAGGAAAGAAAATCACTAGTTCTTCACACCCGCGATTAGAAGCGCTTGTCTTGTTGGAAGTGGGTCTGTATATTTGGCTGCCTTGATTGCGATGCTGGGTTCTGTTCTGAAATTTATTTTGCTGATATTTTGACAGTGTTCTCTGTTTATGTTTCCCTTGATCAAAGAAAATTTTAGGAGCAGGGTTTTGGTGTCCTTCACTTTTCTTTGCTTCTCTTCTTGACATTTTGTTTCCTTTTCTGGAAGCATTGTTTAACAAAACCCTCAGATGCTATGGATTGATTGTGGCTGTGTTTCTCTGAAAATTAGGCTTTTGGGGAAGGGGGGTGGGTGTTTAAAATGCTATAAAGCCTGTAGTATATATTGATATGAGGTGCATGATGAGCTTGAGGAGATCTTTACACGGTGACTGGTGATTTAGTGACTTTTTTTTAAAGATATGAATATGAAGTAATTCATCTTTCCAATGTATTTTTACTATACTTGGAGAGGAGAATGAATAGCTGAAAGGATATCAAGTGTGCAGTTCCTTGTGGTAAGCTGGGGAGAGTTGGTATATGTTTCGAGTCAAATCGAAGACTTGCCCTACCGCTATCTTAGCCGATAGATAAATCAATAACCTTGTTCCTTCAGTTTAGGTGGATTTTTAGCTTGTGACATGAGTACTTTCTCAAGTGGCGTACTTGATTCTAAACTTGAGCTTTTCCTGGTGCAGTGTGCTGTTCACCCAGAAGATGATACTCGTGCAAAGGCCATTCGTCTGGTATGTCTCTAACTCAGAAAGCTTCTTACGGTTATGACTATAGTACGTGTCTGCGATCCTTGTTTTTGATTTCTGTCTATTTAAAGAGAGAGCATATTTGGCTAGCTATACAAATCTTGCACAAATGAAAGTATGCATCGGATGCTAAACACGCAATTGTTGTTTTGATTTTTTTTTTTGTTCCAACTTCATATTATCTTGTTTGTTGAGCAACCCAAGTTTCACTGCATATGATTTGGTGTTGTAAGTCTTATCACTTTGTATTTTGCAGGTTGCGAACAAGCTTTATCCACTGGATTATGTTTCTGAAACAATTGAGCAGTATGCTACAGAAATGCTGCTCTCCGCTGTGAATGCTGATGCTTCCCAATCTGATTCCACTGCTCTGAAAATACAAGTAAGAACATGTTCTCGCCGAGGTCATAATCTTATGAGCTGTTTTCTTTCTTTCTCTCCTCCCCCACATTTGGATTGACAAACAAACAACTTGGTTATGGATGCTAGTGTACCGAGTACCGTGAACGTCTTGTTAATGTATGATAATCGCATGTTATACATGCTGAAGAGTAAGTGACACGTTTATTAGATAGAGCCTTAGAAGGAGAGTTTTCAATGTTCAACTAATTTAATGCCCTTGGGGAACACCCCCCCACCCTCCCTCCCTCCCTAAGAAACCTTTCAAGATAGCAAAAGAAATCAGATACCATCATTTCCTCATTCTAACTTGTTAAAAATAACTTCCCCACTCCTTAGACTGACTTTTTTATGATCTGGAATCTCCTCTCTCGTCACCAGAATCCCTGTTCCAACACATATCCAGGACTGCAACTACCTAATATCTCACAAACAATTACCTTATCAAAATCACCACCATGGCACCACCAAGCCCAAGCGCCTTCGCCTTTATGCAGGACCCCTTCCAGCTCCCATCTGTTCACCAGAAAACCCCCTCCTAAGCCATGTCTACTACGTCAACCACCTGGCATCCCACAACTACAGCTTTACTATCCCCACCACCATGTCCAACCACCTTTTCACCTTTATACTTCGGCTACCCACCCTTTCTTCATTCTCCTTTTCCAAGTGGAGAGGACACTTTTGGCTCTCCGCGGATGAACCGAACTCACTCCGAACAAAGACATCTTTTCCAAGCGGCGGGTCCCTTTGATATACGGAGGCTATGTTGCTTTCACTCAGAATATGACCAAATCCACCAACTTAGCTGAATCATAGATCCAATTAAGTTCTATATTTTTACTAATAAAGTACTTTTGAATATGAGGAGAATGGGCACTCACTAAAAATCATGAAGCTCTGGTATAGATGGTCTTATATGCCTCTCGCCTCACTCTGAGGCGGTCACCTCTGCTCGCCTTATGGAATCTGCGTCAATTCATACTTAGTGACTCATTCTATTAGTAACTCATGTTTTCTTTGAGTAGTAGTACTTTTAGAAAAAAAAAACCCTCGCTTCCATGAGGCGTTCGCCTCACGCGTCATCGCCTCCGAGCGCCTCACACCTATTTAAACTAAGGTTAACATGACTTTAAACGAATAAGTCTGAACGTCTATGCGTTATTATATTCCAGGTTGAGGCCGTTGAATACACTTCCACTAGTGTTTCTCAGCATTCTGTGTCTGGAGCTTCTGCTGAAAACCTTGTGAAGAATGTACTTCCGGTGTCGCAGTCTGATGTTAGCATTTCAGTGGGTGAAGCTCAACGCATGATATCTTTGTATTTTGCCCTTTGTACAAAGGTTGGTGTATTTTGTTACATTTTAGACCTCATTATAGCAATATGGTTAATCTTTGTGGCTTCTACTCTGTAACACTCGGTTCACGAATAGCAGAAACCTGGTCTACTTCAGCTTGTGTTCGATATCTATGCAAGATCCGGTCGAAGTGTGAAGCAGGTATATATATGCTCTTGTTTGCTTTTGCATTATCTATGCAAGTTTCGAGCATAATATAGGACTTGCTTATATTGGAGGTAACTGTGCAGGGTGTATAGAAGATATCATTTGAAATAGATCTTTGTAGACCAAAAGATAGTAGTTTTACAACAAAATCATTTGAAAGATAGAAGTTCGTTTGCAAAACCAGTGGACCTCCCCGTGCGCCCCATTTCCACGGCGGTCTTTCAATTAAGCTGAATAATTTACCCCAATTTCAAGCCCTAACTTTCCATCCCTTCTAAATTTGTAGCGGGCAGAGCTTGTTCTCTCTCCTGATTCTGCTTTTGTTAGAGTGGAGATTGATGTGTGAGACATGAATCTCAGTGTTACCCCCCCCCCCCTTTGGAACCACTGTTTGTAGCTGACAATTATTTTTTTTTTTTTTTATTTTTTTTTTTTTGACGTAAAGCTGACAAGTAAAATTTTGGTTGGTCACATGGCGCGATTTATGTGTTGCAGGTTCTGGGTTTAAATGCTATCTCAGTATCTTGTCTTAGCTGTCATAACTTTTGGGATCCTATGTTTCTCGGTGTAGGAGCTGTGGCAGATCCTAGAGTTTTACTCATATTAATTTGTTATTTGTTATTCTTCGTGCTCTGTCTATTATCATATATACGCATATCAAAACATCTTTGCGATGCTTATGTGCTTACCTGGTAATGTTACTGTAACCTTGAGGCTCCGTGGTAATGTTTCCGTATGATTTATTGTTTTATGTGTTTGTCCATGGTGGAGGGCTCGGTAAGTTAATAGGCAGTTCATCCATTTGGAGTACTTATTTTATTCTGGGATTAATTCTTTCTTCCTAACAATTGTTGTCTTGTCTTTACAACAATGCAGGCTTTTCATCGTCACATTCCAATTTTGCTGAGGGCACTTGGATCGTCATATTCCCAACTTTTGCATATAATATCGAACCCACCTTCGGGGAGTGAAAACTTGTTAATGCTGGTTAGCTCCTGCTCTAGCTCTTTCATTGCTTTTATGCCATTCCATTGATGGAATTTGTGGAGATCGGTCAAAAATAGTTTTACCTATCATCCTGGAAATGATTTATTTCAATATATTCTCATTGTTGGTATAATTTTGTCTGAACAGGTGCTTCAAATTTTAGCTGAACAAACAACTCCCTCACCTGATCTCATAAACGCCGTTAAACATTTATACGAAACTAAGTTGAAGGTTCTTAAAATGCCTAAAAGTGCTTATATATTTCATGATGAGCTGCTGGGTTCTGTGCTTATGTTGTTCATAATATTTTTGTTGCAGGACGCTACTATCCTGATTCCAATGCTATCTTCACTTTCCAAAAGCGAGGTGCTTTATTATCTATTCCCCTGGATCAAATATCTTTATGAGATTGGTTTTGGTGTTTTGTGTTTTGCTGCTGTGATGAAACCTGAATCTTGAATCTTCTAAATGTGTCAGGTTTTGCCCATATTTCCTCGCCTGGTTGACCTTCCGCTTGATAAATTTCAGCAAGCGCTGGCTCGAATATTGCAGGTATAAAACCGTGATACTGTTAATATGTACTTAATCTTTTAGCGTGATATAGACCATTTCCATCATACTAATTTTGGGCAATCAACGTCGATGAATTTTAATTCGAGGACGCTTCTGTTCGTTCCTTTTGGTGTGGCAATAGAAGCATTTTGTTGGCCTTGGGCCTTTTATGGGGGATGCCCAATTGGCTTTGCATGTTCTGGAACAACTGGGACCTTGAGAATAGGGTTAGGAGTTTTTGAGGTCGTCCAGTTGTTATCAACTAAGAGCACTTAAGTTCAAAGAATTTGTGGTTGGATTTGAACTGTAAGAATCCTTGTGGATGATGGAGTTTGACATTATATTTGTATGCGTTTTGTTTTCCTTGTTTGATGTTCAAGCTGCTTTTTAATCCCATTTTTCTGGTTTTGGAACCTTTACTTGTCATTTTCCCACTTGATTTTTCGTCAAACTGTTTCAAACTTTTTAAAGCTCAATTCATTTCAATACTGTGTTCTCACACCTTTCAACTTTTTTATTGCTATTTGACTGTTTCATATGAAGATTCATGTTTATTGACCCCAATCATTTGGTACTAAGACATTGTCGTAATAAGCAACGTAAATTTATAAGATAAAGGGATAAAAGAGTTAGGGAAAGGAGGTGGAGAAAAAAGGATAAGAACAAAGAGGAATTGGGATATACTTGAGGTTAACAGGATATTCATCTTTATGGTGAAAATTGTAAATTTAATAGTCAGAGAGCAGAGAGCAAGAGAGCATATTGAGTATGTAAAGTTATAAACAGAAAGCAAATAGAGAAAAAAAGAAAAAAATATATTGACAAAGAGGATGTCAAAATCATCGCCATTATACAGTAATAAATACAATATATCACCCATGGAATTTGTTGTTTGTTCTTAAGACTATTGGTGCCTTTAGAAAAGCTTTTAATTAAGGTAGCTCAGAACAAGTAGATGTGAAACTTCTGTTGCTTGCTGCTTCTTGATCATGGTCGGTGTAGCTTGGACTCTCTTTTTCCTAATTTTGATATGGCACGGTGCATCGGATTGCAGGGTTCAGCTCACACAGGTCCAGCATTAACACCTGCTGAAGTCTTGGTTGCTATTCATGACATTAAGCCTGAGAAAGAAGGGATTGCTCTTAAGAAGGTATTCCCCTGCCTCACGGTATTTCACGGTAGACATACCGATAACTGTTCTATCTGTGTCAGAGTTGATGTTTTTCATTCTCTAGTGACTCTCCAATGGACTTGTTCATCACTGTTAATATGTGTGCTTCATGAATCTGTTAAGCCAAGAGCATGTTATTACCATAGGAACAGGGACAAGGACAGCTATTTGTTGCATTTAAGTTGATTAAGATACAAAAGACATCATACGTGAAGCAGGGGAATAATTTTGAGATGGAGTGAAAAATGAACTGCTGTACCTGATTCTTGATAGGGCCCAGTTGTTGTAGTTAAGACACTATTTGAAATAGCTATTTGCATGGAGTTCTATACACAATGTCATAGAGGAAATACAGTGTTTCTTACAGAATATCAAATTATCAAGTTCTACAAAGATATAGTTCAGCTTTATCAGGGATGCCTGATGTTCAAATTCTCTACATTAATGGAAAAAAAGGTCTTATCCCCAATTGTATATCCTCTTGTAAGAACTGTAGGCGTCTCTGATAAAGAGGATAATTCCCTGCGTGATTGCATGCCAATTTTCACTTATTCGATTCATTTCATCATATTTACACTGTTGTATTTGTGTTTCAAAGTTTTCTTGTTATATTCATTTTCAGGTAACAGATGCTTGCTCAGCTTGCTTTGAGCAACGTACGGTCTTCACACAGCATGTTTTAGCAAAGGCTCTGAGCCAGATGGTTTGTCCCTACATTCAATAAAAAACACTGTTGTATTTTTAAAAGGCAGTCCACCTTTTGTAAGTGATTATTTGATGCATTCTACTTTTCCAGGTCGACCGAAGTGCACTTCCCCTTCTTTTTATGAGAACAGTTATCCAGGCAATTGACGCTTTCCCTACTTTGGTGAGTGTTACTACTTAATCTAGGACTATCAAATATATAACTTTTGAGGACTTGATAATTAGGATCCTCATATTTTTCATAGGTATCGCCATCTAGAACATAATGTTTTACCAGTTTTAAAAGTAGAAATCAGAAAGCCATCTAGATGTTAGTTTTTGTGCATAGGTTTGCCTTTCTTAGTTGCATGGGCTTATTAACCTATGAATATGATCATGCTATATCTGTTTTGTGTGGTGGTGGAGGGTGGGAGGTATGTTTCTAATAAATTTGGAAGTATTTGAATCCAGTGGAGTATAGAAAGTAATTCTACAGATTATATTCGATGGCGTGAAGTTGTCCATCGTACTCAAAAAAGAAAAGAAGAAAAGCATCTCCCCCATGGTTTCCCCATAATTCGCTACTTCCCCAATTCTTTTTCACTCACCTCCACAACTAATGCCTGTCACGGCCCCTCCCCTTATCTCCAACCCACTTCCTAATTACCTACCATAACCATCAATTTACGGTTGCCAGTTACCTTCACTAGATTGCCGGCTCGTCGACCTTCTTCAGCCGTTGATAAATTAATAATATTCCCCCTATTTCCGCCTTCTTGCCCGTCATACCAAAATCGCTGCCCGAGCAGTATCAATGACTGTTGATCTCGACTATCATAGCCCCAAGAACCGTGGTTTGACTGATGTTTTATATGTGGAAAGAAGAAAGCAAGAGTGGGAATGTAGCACCATAGCAGTGGTGAACGAGTGGCGGAAGTCGTATTGATTGAACGGACTTCGTGATGGGATGGGGTGGCTAATGGTGATGGTATAATTATTAACAGTATGAGATTTATATCTGTTTCCTAAATAATATCTGTATAATGTTCTATGCTTGACACTTGAGGGATACACTTGTACACATGAAATCACTAATGGTTAGCCTATTATTCTTTGTTTGTGTAGGTTGATTTTGTCATGGAACTTCTCTCCAAGCTGATAAGTAAACAGGTGCAGCTCTTTTTGCTCTATTGTTCCATGACTGAGTTTCCTTTTAGACAAACTCTTAATTCTAATGCCAAAACTGTGTAGATCTGGAAAATGCCAAAGCTCTGGGTAGGATTCCTGAAATGCGTTTCCCAAACACAACCACATTCATTCCAAGTTCTATTGAAGGTAAAAAGCTGATATATTTGACAATTGCAAATAGCAGTTCACTCATGTATTGTTGGATTATTTATTTTGAACATTTGCTGTGCTGATACATAATTTCTGTTTCCTATGTTTTACCTTGCAGTTACCGACACCTCAACTCGAAGGTGCCCTAAACAAATATGCTAACCTAAGAGGACCACTTGCAGCCTATGCGAGCCAGCCAAACATCAAATCTTCCCTACCTAGGTATAAGTTTCTAAAACTGCATGGATTCCGTGTCCTCTCACGTTCTCATCATTGGCTTAGCACTTTTTAGGGTATTTATTTCGTCCATATTTCTGTTTGGTTTAGTTACTCTGGTTGGTATGAGTGGTAAGATTTCTCTGTTTATGCCCTTTATTCTAGTTTTTGGTAATCTTGGGTGTGAGGAACCCCTGACTGCCGCGTGTAGGAGGCGTTAAACAGTATTGAGAAGTTTTTATCAGTTTTTAAAGTTGCTGCTCTCTTGGTGTGTCTGAAGCTTTTTTTTTTTCACAAGCCGCTTCAAAAGATTTTCTACCAAGGGCTTACATGCTACAATTTGCTGTCTAATTTTTTTGAATTTGCTTCTTCAGAACAACCCTCACGGTTCTTGGTCTTGTGCATGAGTCACATTTCAATCCACCGCATAATTCAGCTCCATTGCATACCTCCGACACAAGTTCAATCCGTGGAACCACATCGACGTGATAAAGTTGCAGATGTCAGTTTTGATGTACACCTCATACTTGTACACAGTCGCGAGTGGGTACAGGTGAAGTTTGGTGAAAATTGAGATTCCAAGTGCGCTTCAATCCTGGCAGGGGGAGATCAGGGCTATGGAAAGCATCCCAAGGATTTCGGAAACGGATTTCAAGCAATATGGACAAATGAACAGTCAAGCGACCGCTGCTGCCTCTGCTTCATCTGAAATTGTAAAGCCTATGTCGAGTGGGGCGTATATGTATAAATCTGTATATTTGTAATTTGGGCACAACCGCTGCTAGTTCCTGCGTCGCCCCGAGAGAATTCCCTTCCTCTACCCTTCCAAAGAGGAAGAGAAAGGAGAGGTCAGAAAAAAGAAAACGTCATGGTCATTCTTGTCAGTTTTTGGTATCCATTTCTGCCTAAGCTAGGCGTGTATAATAATAAATCGATCTCATTTGTATAGCTGGGTAGGTGATGTAATCTCATACTGCTCTCTCAGAGATCTGCTTCCTCGTTCAAATGATAAAGAAGCAGAGTTTGAGAAGCGATGTACAGTGACCTCCAAGAAGTAGCAAATGCTAGTTCTGAGGTCCTCGGATCCACTGTGTTCTTGGACATTGTAGTCGTCTACGTTTAAATCGGTACCGGAAATTTATAGCGTACAAGAGTTTCTGTGCTAGACTTCTTGTTGACCTTGCGCTTCTGAATTGATGCGCTGTCTTTCTTTTCTGTGCTAGAGTGATCATATGGTGTTTCTGTCTTTCCAAAGATATTTTGTGCAACAAATTTCCAGGAAAAATTTCAAATGCATTCTAGACAAAATTGATTAACAAAAGTATGATAATGACTCATTGAATGGTTGTATTCCATGTCTTTTTTTTTTTTGGCTATGTCGTTAAATGTTTCAAATGTTTGATTGATTATTTTATTTTTATTTTTTTATTTTTTTTTTTGTGTGAAATGAGCGAGGGATGAAAAAAGAGTACATAACAAACTGCCTTTATTTATATATGTTTTTACAAGGAAGGTACAGACAAATGTGATAAAAAATATGAGATGACACACTACAAATACATAACATTTCAACTTTAAAGTTTGAAAGAGAACATAATCAAGCATTATTCTTGATTAAGCGGGAGAAATATAATTTATAACGAATGGTGGTATTGAAATTTAGTATCATTGAATGATTAAGGGCACTTGCGCTTGCCGCCGTGGGTGGTCTGGTTGTAGTAGCATGGGCAGACCTCTTGGTTACCGGAAGTTCCCGGTGGGACGCAGCCGCAGCGAGCACAGCAAGTCCCGCATGCCCTCTTGCACAAGTTTGGCCTGCTTGATAACCGGCACCTGGCCATGCATGCTGCTCCACAATCTGTAGTATATACATACACCAATTATTAGTGTGATTGAATATGTACGTTAGCCAAGACTATACCACAAATGTAAAATGGATATCATTCAATATGCAATGCCGACATGCATATATATATGATCACGTACTCATTCCAAGGAGTGATCTTTTTGGACCGTCGCTTCCAATCTGCAAATTAAATCAAACCAATCGGCGTAACTTTATTAGAATATATATCGTTCATTGAAAAATTGCGACAACACTAACAACCAGACACAAAACGAACATACGGACTTACGGAGTAGTGGCTATAGAAAAGACTCGTTATCCATATACCAACTACGTGATATATCGAAATAATCGTATAATACTAGACTAACAGACTTAAAAACGTCACTACAAGCTAAGGGATGGATCACAACTCACAAGAGCGAGGATCCATTTTCGTTCCGAGGCTTAATTTTTCTTTTGATGTGTGTACATACACAAATAAAATGTGGCACACTATAATAAACAGTACCAATTGGAATTAAGTGCTTATTTTTCCTTTTTAATGTAAAGATAGCCGTGCGTGCATGCATGACTAGTACTCCGTAGTACGTACGTTAAAAAAGAAGCGTGATGCTTGATTAATTTCTAGTCTACTCCGTATTTAGATTTAAATGAAAAAAGGATGAAACTAAAACACTTGTATATGCTAATGAGTCGCATACCAATTCTTGAGCTTCAACCATATGAAGAACAAGAAGCGAGAGGATAAGAGCAGCGATCATACGCTTCGAAATAGCCATTGCTAGTCCTAATAGAAAGGAACTTGTTAATGTTGAACGATATGATTAAATTCTGGAAGTATTGAGAGAGTATTTTGAGATGAGGGGACAAATGTAAGAAAGGGTGTATTTATAGGCAAGTCTTGTGCTAGCTAATGCAAAACAAAGGAGAGAATTAATTAAGGCTCCATAAAATACAAGGATATACAGCTGCCTTGATGGCACACCATTTTGATTTTTGAGTGATTATGAGTGGGCGGAAAGTTAAAGAAAGCTAGTCATTTAAGATAATAAGATGTGCATGCCCAACTTATTGTTTCCATGAAACTTCTAGTCGATCGGGGGCGTATTCAAGATAGTATAAAGTAATGACGCCAATTTGGCAGAATTTTATATCGTCCATTAGAACGGAGTATACCTCAAATTAGCAATATTTTACTTATTTAGAGCGTAAACGTTGCAGTTTAAGGCAAAAAACAAGATTACGGAAATTCTTATATCTATAAGTGGATACTACAGTATTGTACACCTTATCTGTAGTAATAATTATTTTGGTAGAATTGTAACACAAATAATGTAGATGAAAGAAGCAGAGTCCTACCAACTTCAATTTGTGGTGTTCTAGAGAATCGATTAAAAGTAGTAATACTTTACTTTGTGTGATACAAAGTAGCAGCGTGTAAGCCATCACTATAATGCTCTTTCGCGTTTGCTTTAATTTCCTTTGCTAGCTTTAATTTGCCACCAAATTTATACAGTCCAGATGACAATACGAACATTATTTTAAGTTTGTTAATTAATTCCCTTTAACAAAAATAACATAAATCATTACAGAGTATAATAAAAAATGTGATCAATAAATATATGAGGATTACTAGTAATTATCATAACGGGTGCGCTCCAAATTGCGTAATTAGACATTTAGACGTATACAAGAGTTTTCTACGTCGTCGATTGATCTTCATATTATTCTTTTTCCTCTTTTTCCTTTGTAAATAAACCCCCTATCTAGCTCTATTATTAGTTTGACAAAATAGTGGTTCGAATATTCCGAACATAAGTTTATCTTTCACTTAAGAAAGTAATGTGGATTAAACTGCCACGTAGCTACTGCTAGCTAGTATGAATCATAGCATTTATACTATCTACACTATATATGACTATATTCCCTCGGATCAAAAGACAATTTCTCATTTTGCTTATTCGTTGTTTTTGATGGAACATGGTGAGAGTTTGCTTCTAGACTAAATAAATGAATTATTCAATTGATGTAAAATGTAATTAGTATATATTCTATTCTGCAATGCATTCGACCAACTCCACTCGATTATTGTAAGGCAACGAGTCTTTTATTTAGCCTATTATTAGCTCTCAACATGACTACTCAAAAGTAGCAAAAGAAATGAGAAGTTGTCTTTATTGAACCGGAGAGAGTATTTATATAGCCTCTATAAACTACGGAGTATAAAGTAGTTAGTTAATCAAGATTATACTAATTCATACTCACTTTAATGGATGGATCCAGTACATTACATAACAATTCTAAGCTACAAGCTTTATAGAGCCTATCATCAAGAATATTAGTAGATAATAATGATGCGTTTAATTAGCTAGACATTTCATTCGTGTTTTCAATTGATGAACTTTTATTTTGACAACTAGCTAATCCGACACCAAACTCGGGTAGGTAGTGTATCCATTAGGTTATGATAAAAGTCGGCTTTGAGTTTAATGTATTTAATTAATTTTTTTCTTCCCGAGTTTGGCTATGCTATATGGTACTTTTTAGACTAGACGAATAGTTAATTAATTATCAATAATTAATTCTTCTTACTAGTGTATTTCGACATAATTCTTCTTACGAGTGTAATTCGACAGAATTGTATAATTCTTCTTACTAGTGTAATTCTACGGCATTATATAATTCTTCTTACTAGTGGTTTATGAGGTTGATAGATGTAGTCAAATAAAAAGACGAATAATAATACGAGATGGAGAACAACTTTTTTTTTTTTGAAACAAATGGAGAACAACTTTTAATTATATAATTATGCGAATATTATATACGGAGTACTCTATATCACAATTTTTTCGTGGCGAAGGTATGTATATCATAAATTTATTTCCTATTTCTTATCATTGATGCATAATAACACGAAGGTTAGTCATGAGTCACGAGTGAGTGAGCCGTCAAGAAATGCGAAATATGCCAAAAACCAGCTAATATTATACTGGAAATCTGTCTTGTATTCCTTTATTCTCCAACTTAAGACCAATCTTCATGCACAAGTCCCCCACCCCTAACTTGAGTTAGACCAATCACGTAATTCCTTTGTTATACGTCTAAATCAACGTCAATCCAATTTTTCATAAACTATTTCCATCATCTCTCTCATACATCACCATCTCCTACTCAAAAGGCATACTGGAGTGTATAATTACGAGATACCAAATGAATTAAGTATTTGGTTTGCACCATTCGATTAAGTGCAAGTTCGATTAGAATGCTAAATTCATATAGGACAATGAAGTTGTCTTTTGTGAGAGTTTTAACTTGTTATTCTTACATTCCTATAACTTAAACTCGAAAACTCTAAACTTCAACTACGAAAAGAGAGATAAAAGAAACCAGAGAGAAGTGAAGTGAGCCACATGGCCACAGGCACACGTGTGTGTGGTCAATAATGTCAGCTGATTTAGAGTAGCCACATCACATAAACTTTCTCTGTGTGCGTGGGCTTAGACTTCAAAGTTATGCAACCGTGCGGTGTTTTTACACTTTCTTTACGTCTTTTATGTTTCAGAACGAAGAAATGAGGAACTAAAATTGACCAGACGAGCCCTTAAGGAAAAACTTCCACATACCAGTGACACCACAAACTTATACAGCACGGCATCAGTAAGTCTCATAACTACTGTCGAGCCAAAGTAATGTCGAAATCAGTGGAGGTCGAGCCAAAGTAGTGTCGAAATCAGTGAAGTCGAGGATTGACTCGGTAAAGTTTTGAGCCAAACTCAGTGAAGCCACAGGATTGGTCAGCTAATTATCACACACATACATTGATACATCACCTAATTACCAAACGCCGCGGCATATGAAACCATTAACTAGATAGAAAGGTGTAGTAGATCAACAGCTGTGGCACACTTATATTAAGTCTTTAGTATTATCTGCTGCTGTAGGACGGATAATCACCAGATCAGAATAACACCCAGCTGTCTCTCATCACTCTTGATTCTGGACGTTTCACACAGCTCACCAGATGCTCATTCATCCCTTTCTTGTGTTGGGACCAAATACCAACACTACTCCGAAACAATCAATCGTATATCAACATCGTCTCACTGCCTCAAAGACTCTCGCCTAAGGCGAAACACGGGAAGATAGGATACATCATACATGCATTTGACTTCTTTTTCCTTAATTAGGAGGACCTTTGATTAATTGATTAGACTTTGTATCCTCTCAAACTGGAATTCACGTGAAACCAAGGGTTTAAGAAGTTTATCGAACTTGACCAATATACTAGTGTTTTGACCAATATATTTTCCGGAATTCATAAGCGCTGCTTTAGTAATCAGTAAAAGAAAAGAGGACTAACCATAACTCGAACTAAGCTGAGAAAACATTACAAAGGTTGGTCTAGCTGACATGATTTCTCTAGAAGACATACATCAACAGATTCACTACTCCTCAGGTACTGAAAAAGAAGTCTAACATAGTCTGTACAGGAATTTAGCCGCACCTAAACAAAGCACACCTGTTTTTATGCGCCTCTGAGAACATGCGTTTAACACAGATGTGTTGATCTACCGTGTAACCAAACCCTCTAACTTATACCACACCAGAGGGAAGGCGTACCACAAGCTGTCCACCAACAATGCTGCAAACAAAGAAACAAGGATTCATGAAACTCATTGCATCACAAAGCAAATAGTATCTGTCGCATAGCACATATTTCAAAGGATGATACAGAAAAACTTTCTTGAAAGCTAAACCCAATGCCTCAATGCCTAACACTCTCCTAGTTCAAACTTTTGGATTCCATTAATCTTAATTTTTTCTTTCTTGAAGAAGTTTGGGTAATAGGTCTTAGTTCTTTTCCTATCAGGTCAACAATTTGGGCCATCATCACATCCCGGGTCATGTTCTGGCCGCTTGCATTCGAATACACTACAGAATACACTACCAGTCTGCATGTCTTGTGAAGTTGTGATGCTGGAGTGGGCGAGATATCAATGCAGAAATAGGTTGGTAGTGTATGGGAAAAAACAAAGAAGAACTGTTTAGGATTTAAGGACACACCTCTTCACGTAGTAATAGCAGAAATCTGCTAGTATGAAAGTCTGAACTATTTCCGAAAGCAACACCACTGAAGCCCACAAGCCAAAGCCTAAAGTTGTCAGCATGCTACCATGGCTATCTAACACCTGCATAAATTGCAAAACAGAACACCCTTTCAAGTTATTATATATATGGTGTAGGGCATTTAGTCATTCTAAAGATTTTTACACAACTATTATCTTGACTCTAAGATTATGATTAATAGTCATATGATAGAAGGTCTTCTCTTTCAACCTTTTATATAACCCTTCAAAAAAAAATCGCAAGCAAAATGTAATAGGTATCATGCAGAACAAGAGTTAGACAATCTAATAAATTCAAAGCTCAAGGTATAACAAAATCAAGACCAGATGAAGTCCAAACCCATATACAGCAAAGCATAAAAAGGCAGTTGAACCGCCATATCTAGCAATAAAAAGTTAAAGGTAGGGGGAACACGCTAGTGAAACGAGTTAAAACAACAATCGTGAAACGCAAATAATAAATAGATAAATAAATAAAAAAGAATGTGGGAAATCAAAATGAGCGAAACACGTAAGATAAAACAAGGGAACAAAAACGAAGACCATGAATGCAGTAAAAACCAAAAGAAAACTGTTAACCAGTTAACTCTGTGTGAAGGTGATGGCTCGAATGCTAACCTGCAGAGTGCAGACCACTTAAGATCAAATATTCTCAACAAAATGGGAATGTGGGCCGGAGATATAAATTTATACGGGTAATTTAGTCATTTCTTTATCTACATGTATTCATTTACGGAGTATACCTCTATCTAGTTACTGAACGTAGAGACACCTGACTCAATGATACTTAAATTCTACTAAAAAACAATACTTATTTTTAATTTTCTGGGAGGTCATCATAATTGTCCTAGATCTTACACGCCCTAATCATTGCCACCAGTCACTGTATTTTTTCCAAGCGACAGTATTTTAGAAATGTGTCAGATCAACCACTCTGAATCTCTGATAATGATTGAGCAACTGAATGTAGCTTCTCCGTTAAATACCAGCAATGCACAAATATTAACTGAACATCATACCTAGTGTTGTCACATCAAGGCACGAAACCGTGACAAGCCATGAAGGACTCACAATATGAAACCAGATAGCTTTTCAGATAGAGTGAAGCAAAAATAAATGTTCGTACCTGAAGAACCCAATGTGCACAACTAAAGAACCTTGCCACCCCGAGAGCAAACACATAATGAGCGGTGAATGGTTCGACAATCTAGTAGGAAAGAATAAACAATGTCGGTGATAAAACCACATAACACACTAACTACGCTTAAATCCATAAAAGAAAGTCAGCACACTGAACAATAAAATTGATTGTGAATCGTGTAAACTCTGCAACAGCATACATGATGAATTGGAATATAGGAAAAGGTGGTGAACGATATATATCCTAAAACATATGGATCATGTGAAATGGAAAATCAAAAAATGAAGTGCTATCTACACTCGACGCCCATAGTACCATATATACCTTGGTGTTCTGCATGACTCGTAGCTGAGGTAGCACTGAAACAGCCTCCAGATAGACACAAAATGCCCAGCTAATCCTATTGACAATGTTATGGGCAGTTGACGGATGAACAATCAGCGACAGGGCAGCACAAGGAATTACCTACACCCAATATTGACGATACTAGCATGTTAGAGATAAACTTTTATAGAAGCAATATAGTTCCAGAGGTACATATACAATTTTCAGCAACTTTAAATTAGAAATATATGACAAGCAGATAGCAGAAATTTCAGCTAAAGAACGTTAGTCCCAGCATTAAGAATCTCATGTTTGAACACAATGATGTCTCCAATGAAAATGTAGTGTCATCTTTAACACTAGAAGATATTCTGCACACAACTGTTTTTCTAGAGGATGAGTTTCCTTTGGGCATTGAGGAATTATCCACATACAGTCCGTTAGCATCTATAGTATCTATACTCTATAAACTGCTCACGGGGAGAATTTGTTAAAATAGTGTCGTCTTTAACACTAGAAGATATTTGTTCTGTGGATTCCTTCTCCCTGAGGATAATGTGAAGTATACTGAAAGGATGTAATCTTTTCTATACAGTTACACACTTGTACCGATACTGATAACTTTATTTGGAAGAATCCCTGGACAACATAAAATCTTCTAGAATTTCGTTCTGGAAAACAGATTTACTGTGTTTGAAGTGTACACAGTCACATTAGCAGAAAGTTTTTCTAATAGACTAGTCCATGCCCCCACTTCAAGAGAGTTATATCGCACATTTCAGCTGTTACACAAAAGCTGATAGAATTAAGTGACCTTTCAACAAAGATGACAAAAAGAACAATACTCATCCCATTCTTAAGTGCCTTTCTTCATCAACGAAATTTTGACATAATTATCATGCCTAATGGTAAGGAAAAGACCGTTAGACCTCAATCACAACACAGAGAGAGATTGTTTCCCAACGACTCATAATGACAAGTGCACCGACAATCACACCAACCGCCAAATCTCAGGTAAAGAAACCAAACAAATAACAATAAAAAGCGCCAAACTCAATGGTTGAAGGATCAGCAAGTTACCACATAGTAAATAGCAAAGTTGTCTTTCTCCCTCATATATGTGGACTTCAATTTGAAACGAATCATATAAATAACCCAAAGGGTTGTCGCCAATGTAGCCGTATCTAACAGAGTGTGAATGTCATATTCCATCACAAAGCTACAGTACAGTCTGACAGCCAGGAAGAGTGCTGTGAGTTCCTGAGTTTTAAGCGAAAGTCCTGCAATAAGGGATCCAAAAGTAGGAGGTGTTCATTAACTTGAAAGCAAACAAATGATAAACCAATCTCTAACTAAACATCATAGATAGCACAAAATGCAGTAATGTGAGGCTAAAGCTCAATAGTAGATACGATCATAAAAATTTTCCAACAATTCCGAGTACAGTTTCTTATCCATGAAATATGTTGCTACAAAAAGATCATGTGGGCATTAATCTTTCATTCTTCTTTTAGTTTAGGCTATCCATCCTCTCTTGTGACAATAGAACCTCAGTCAATATACAACAATGAACTCTCAACATAGTTTCACAGCAGAAAACAGGTAAGCACATAACACTTTTAAGATAGTAAAGAGAGATTTAGCGATCTAACGATCCAACTTGATCTCCATGTTTTCTTTCATAGTAATCTCTACCAATTTTCTTTCATGAATAACTGTTTCCTTTTCCTATTTAGCAATCTTTCTACAAATACTCAATACTCAGCAATGTGCTACACCAGGAGAGAAAAAGCAAGCACTCCATCCCCATGACTGAAATTGGCATTTAAACAATTACAAGATCACTCATTTTACATCAGCCTTTCAATCTCTTAACTCCGGGGGGTAAAAACGACATATTAAAGAGAGATTCGGCGATCTAATGATCCAACTTGATCTCCATATTTACTTTCATAGTATTCCCTATAAACATTCTTTTTCCTTTTTAGCAATAATCTTTCTACTGATACTTCAATACACATCAATTTCATTCTACATTACAAACTCAATACCATCATTAGAAATTACGAACAAATACCCGAGACACATTACAATCACAATTTACCAAACAACAAGACTCGGCTCAAATCATACTACATTGTTAATTTCATCCCAAAATAAGTTTAACAAAGCACCCAAAAACACATCACAATAACCAACGACAATAATTCGGCTCAAATCATAATAGTAGTGAATTCTTAATTTCGCCCCAAATTAAAGTGTGATAAACACGAAACACCCAAATACACATTACAATAACAAACGTAAGCACTCAGGTCAAATCATAGTAGACCTGAATTATTAATTTTCGAGATATAACGAGCAAATTCCCAAACTTTGAGCTCAATTGAAGCATGCAACTAAAACCCACCAAATATTCATGAATTATGAGCTCAATTGAACAAAAAAAAAAAAAAAAAAACTTATGAAACATGCAAAACGCTCAACAACCATAAAAATCATCATAATTAAATAAATAAAAAGAAGAGTGAGAGAGAAGATACCATACCAGCACAAGTCTTTTCCTTGGTGAGCTTGTAAATAAGGAGAGCAATGCCGATGGCGTGTACGGCTTCTGCGGCGACGAAGAGGTTGTCGTGATCATGAACCACCATTCGGAGGAACACCAGTGTGACCATCCCCGCCACCACCGCCATTAACGCCTTCATCTTCGGTGGCTGACGCCGCACCCACAGCGCCACCGCCTGCACTCTTCCCCTTCCTCCCTTCATCTTCACTCTTCTTCTTTTTTGTTTCTCCTCTGTTCTCTCTTCTGTTCTCTTATGTTGTTGCGTGTGTGTCACACTTTTTATAAGAGTGTGTTTGTGTGTTTGTTTCGGGGTTCGATGTGGTTGATGAACAACGCCAAACACTAACGAAACTCCTACTCTTAAATTATTATTATTATTTTTTTATTAATTTAATTAATTATGTCGTTGAACAGAACACTTGAAACAGTATGTTTCGGTTTCTAACTAGGTGCGTGTACGTGGCAAGATGTTATTGGTTTGGTGACGTACCCTCTTCGTGGTGAATTGGGTGATGTGGATTAGGAAGTGGACAAATTATGGGACACCCAAACAAGTAACAACTCTACTCTTGTCTCTTGTCCAATTCTGAATCGTATCAACAACGCCCTAGTAGTATTTATATGGAACGTACTTGATTTCGGATTCAAATTAGAATACGAGTTTTGTTACCATAATATAATTGTAGGAGTTGACAAGTCGGAAAAACCACCTTATTACCAAAAACTCGAAATTCGCTATACCTCGTTGAACGAAACAATGAATTTCTTTTCAGAGATTCGAACTTTGTTATTCTAATTAAGATGTCTTGTATCAACAATTTTTGGTTTCTCACCTCACTAAATGAATAGAATAGAGTTATCATTACACTTCTTAAGCTTGGTAAGAATCCAAAGAATTCAAAATAGTCTGAACCAAAAAAATAAAAAATAAAATAAAAAAGAAAAGAATTCCACTCTTTGTTTTGTTTGAAAGAATGGCAATAATAGTAAGTTAAGAAAAACTGATCTGATCCTGACTGAATCAAGCTGGTCAGAATGTCCAGGAAGCAGATCTCTTGACTGTAGGACACATCTGTTTGTCCTCCTCAATTGAGACCATGCCCAAATGGGATGGGTCTTCTAACATCATCTTTGCCACCAAGTACCCTGCAATCGACCATGTTTGGTTCTTTCGCGCTTGCTTCCCTATGAAACGCCCAGCCTTGCCATCATAATACTCGGGGAATCCGTCCTTCAACAGCCTGCTTTCAGTCAGTTCAATTGCTTTTCTTGCAATCTGTGGTCGTCCGCTCTTGATGCATGCAGCTGTCAGGAGCCACAGGAGAACTGCACAAAATGTAGTGTGATAGTTAAGACTAAAGTAGCCAAAACCAAACAAAATGGTGCTAGTTAAACCAACAGTGAAATTGAGTTAGCCCTGGTCAGACAAGCCACAAAAAGCTGCAGCAAGATTTAAAACTTTAAGAACAGGAAACTCCCTAGTATTCAGACTGTGGCATCACTGGATCTGAACTTACAAAACATGCATATGCATAAGCTAAGGACTGTGTTTGAGTTGGTTAAACCTCGACCACAAGTACTGATAGATTGTTCCAAGACTAGATGCAGCAAAAGTGATACAGGCACCATTACCACATTTTCGAACAAGATTTTTCTGTGATGACACTTGACATCATTATGGCCAAACACATACCATACTAAGGAACCCTAGTTAATAAAACACAAGCGCAACAGAAGATATGAAAAATCTCTTCAATCAGAATGCAGGGCATATACATGACCTATGCATCAACTGCTTGATTTTTAGCTTAAGCAACCATCTAATTACAGAAACAACGATCAAAGTATTTACTCACCTGGCCAAGATCCACCATTGTGGTAACTCCACCGCGTGTTTTTGGGATCATACCCAGTAACTATCTTCCATTCATGGCCTTCAAGGGCAGGATAGCTTATCTTAAGGGGCATTTCTCCCACCAATTCATCCCATCGAGCTTCAATGAGATCCATTATAGCAGAAGCCTGCTCTGGGGTAGCCATAGAAGATAAGATGGCCACACAGTTCCCAAGACAGAACCAGCGGAAGTCCATCCTTGCTGGGCTCACATTTCCAATAAAGTAACCCCCCTTGGTTGGCATGAAATCAAACACCCAGTCTTCGAGAGAATCTGGCATCACGTTGAACTTGTTCACTGCTGTGTGAGAATACTCTTCTGTTTTGTAGCGATAGATCGAGTTGAGTTGCTTCAAGTCTAGCCAATAGTAGCTTCTCATATGATAGCTCAAGGCATGTAGCCGATCAGCTATCTTTTGTATGAAATCTTTACCCTCCCCTTCTGGCTTAACCAATTGTAAGGCACACCTCAACGCCATGAAGAAGAGTGATTGAATTTCAATAGGATACCCATAAATACCCTGAACCAAGGAAAAAGAAATCAATTAGTTCAAATAGTTTTAATTACACAAAACAGATTGCACACATAAATCACTATAGCGCCTCAGTGAATCTAGGCCTAGGCCCTTGATTATCAATTACAGTCATACAACAGAGTTTTGACTCCAGTACAGTGCAAAAAGAATCACGCATTGCATTTTTCTTTGCAAGTCGCCTTAAAAGAAGCAGTAACCACAAGGCACACAGGCTAGGAAGAAAATATAAAATATGGACTGAAAAAACGAGAGGATGTAAGATCAAAGTTTACAGCTACAAAGATCTTTCATGCTCGCTCTAGCATCTCAAGGGAACGATAGTAATTGCTTCACAATTTCAGCACGCAAGTACTGTATCCTCAAAGAAGGGGAGAACCCTTCAGGTAAAAGCTTATGTCACTCCATAGTCTGATGAGTCAAGCAAACAGACTGAAACAAAATTCTACTAAACAACAGATAAAACATCGCAGAGATAGCAAAATGATGCAGGATCTGCAGCTAAAGCCGAAGAGTAGAAACAATAATTCAACTGAGCATCACATAGCAGCTACAACTAAAATTCATAATCACATTTCTCCCTTTTAAATATGTCTGAGTGCAGCATTTTTTTATCAAATATATCTCTAGAAAGTCATCCTGCAAAGATCAGTTTTTTTTCCTAGTTTAGGCAATCTACCCTCTCCTGACAATAAATACTCAGTCAATATCCAGCAATGAACTCCCTGAAAATATATTTGGAGCACAGGTAAGGTAAGCACATAGAAAGAATTAGCGATTTCATAATCTTTCAACTGCGATATTCTATACACGGCCATGAGCTACCAAAAAACAGAAAAAGCAAGCACCTCGTGACTGAAATTGGTAACTAAATTATTAAAAGACAACCCTTTCACAACAGCCTTTCAAACTTTAATTCAAGTGGAAACAAGACGCATGAAGTAGTGATTAGCCCTTGACGTTTTAAACTTTTAATGAAAAACACCTTAAACAAATTATAATCACACTTTAAGAACAGGTAGCACCAACTAAGTTATAAATTTTGCCAGAACAGAAGTTTGAAAACCACCACCAGGTATCATAGCAGTACTAAATTGTTGATTTTGATAAAGAGAGGTAAAAGTTTCAACATACGGAGACAAAGAACGCCGAATGACATAAGAGATTAAATCATAAAACAATACGCCTTTATCTAAGGTAAAATGATATCCCTCCAACTTAAGCTTTAATTCCTCCCCTCCCCCTTCTCCTTCTGCCAGAAACAAAATCCCACTATCCGAGGATTTATATTATTAAAAGTAAAAGATACGGAGAAAGATTTTAGAGCAAATCCCTTTCCTACAAGAGAGATTTCCAACCTTTCCAAAAAAAAAAAAAAAAAAAAAAAAAAAAAAAAAAAAAAGAAAAAGTGAAGAGAAGAGAGAGTGAGATTTCCGAAGTGTGCTTTGGGAAATGCTCTAAAAATAGCCTGCAAACCAACCAAAAGAACACATCTTTCACCAGCTTCCAACGGCAATGTTGTGAACATCCTATCAAGCTTATAAGGCTAATCAAAATTTAAATTTAATCTTTTGCACAAGGTTTCCTATCAAGCACAGAGAATGCGGCTATGGAGCTACTCTACTGTTGTTCGGCAATTTTCAATTAGGTTGTTTTTCAAGTAAGTATGAGCACTGAACACAAGTAGCAACATTGTGAAAGTAATAACTTGTAATAAAGAAGACTTTAAAAAACATCTAATCGAGAAAGTGCAAAGCTGAAAAGAACGAACCATTCTACGATCAATCATACAGCAGCCATCAGCACACAAAAGAGTAGGGAAGGTATCAAATCCTTCTGATAGACATATGCTCAGGATAAGACGGATACCCCTTTGACATTCGGGCCTATCAGCAAGGGATGAATCTCCAGTGGATTTAGTATAAGCACGTAGCAATATAATCCACCAGAAACCTGAGTCAACAGGAGCTACTCTTCCGATTGCAGCCTCACCAAAATCAGCAACCAAAGTCTCCGTGTTCCTAACCGAATCATGATGCACTTTGAAACTTGCCGGCATGACACCTTCTCCTAGCTTAAAGAGATCAACCTTTTTCTCCCATGATTGAAGACGTAGGGTTTTAATTAGAAAATTCTTGACTATTTCTGGTTCCCCGTTCATCAGAAAAGCCAAAGCACTTGGAACAAAATCTCTGACGAAGACCTATTAATAAATGTATCACAATATAAAGGGGTGTGAGCAAATCCGACAAAAAACAACAAGATTAACAGGCAATAACAGAAAACAAACTAGTAGGCATTTTAAAGCCGGAAAAACCGCAAAACTAACCATAAGTGCATTTTAAAGCCGGAAAAACCGCAGTACTCGCAACATAGATTTAAGGGCATTGAGTCTAAAACAGCAAGAAAACCTAACAAATCGACCGTATTGACTATGCTCTCCAACTACACCAGTATCCAAACTCAGATAAACGTAAATAAGGCTAGAGAATCATTACACAGCCAAAAAAAACCTGTCATGATGATAAATGATCACAATATAAAGGGGGGGAGAGCAAATCCGACAAAAACAACAAGATTAACAGGCAATAACAGAAAACATATTAGTAGACAGGATCTTAAAGCCGGAAAAACCGCAAGATTAACAGGCAATAACAGAACACAAACTAGTAGACAGCATCTTAAAGCCGGAAAACCCGCAAGAATAACCATAAGATGTATAAATCATGCAGTACTCGCAACATAAATGTAAGGGCAATGAGTCTAAAACTGCAAAGAAACCCTAACAAATCGACCAAATTAACTATGCTCCCCAACTACACCAGTATCTAAACTCAGATAAACAGGCTAGAGAATCATTACACAGCCAAATAAACAATTCATGATGAGTAACAGATACAAAAGTGGTCCAAAACTCAACCCTAGGCATAGGCAGATAGTTGACCTGCAGGTTGAACTTGTCTATGATGTCTGATCCTTATACCAACCTCATTAGAACAAATCACAAAATCAGCACAGACAATTTAGTTATATTATATAACCCCTCATCTACCATTTCTACTCACTTTAGCTCAACAAACATACTCAACCAACATATATAGGGTACAAAGTCTTCAACAGTTTACTTCATCACAAAAACACAAAGACACAATGATGAAAGTTCATATTTAAATGGCTTAGAAGCAAAGGGAAATCAAAGAGCTTCACCTGATCATAATTGAGTTTCTCTTCAGAATTGTCAATGGCGGCTATAGTACCAACAGGCTCCTTCCTGAAATAGACAATCGAACGCCTCAAAGCATCCCAAGCTTCAGCAACAATAGGGTGTGGCTCAAACCCATTTTCAGACCTGGGAGAATCGAAACCAGACCTCCCACCAGACGAATAGATGCTATCAACGGGATCGAAAACCCGAGAATTGTTCTGAGAGTTCCTGTAAAAGGGTCTGGGAGACATGGTAATTGACAAATCACTGAATGATTTCTCATCAAAGGATCGCTTCCTCTCAGTGTTAATGGGTCTTGCTTTCTCAGTAAACTTTGAGAAATCATCATCATTAATCTCAAATATTGTTGATTTGTTACTAGTGCTAACTTCCCCATTCTCGTCATTCTTCTTAACAGGAGACATGTTTCCTACTACTGTTGTATTGCTCAAGCAACCAGAACACCAATGCAGATTAAATTAAACTCTGCAGAATCAGTAAACAACACAAACAAACAAGTCTCAATCAGAAACAAAACAAACAAAAAAAGTCAACTTTTTGCTGCAAATGTAAAAATTAAACTATTCAGACAAACCAAAAACAAACAATTTCCTGTCAATTTCACAGATCCTTCTTAGAAAGCAAAAGAACAAATCAAAGACTTAAAAAAACCCAACTAGAGAATCAACTCTTTATTGAAAATTCATATAAACATTGACTAAACATTCTGATATAAGCCACATTATACAAAAACAACAAGACCTTTGAGTTTCGAGCGAATTTGGGATCGGCTAACATGAACCAAAGTCGAAACCTTTGCTTACGTTACACTCCACAACAACAAAAAAAACCCACCAAATGAAAGCAAACATAAAACCCAGAAAAAGAAAGAAAGAAAAAAACTCACCAAACAGAAAAATCACAAGGAAAACGCACAAGGAAGAATTGGTTGGTTGGATAGCGTGACAAAGACAAATTAAATGTGAAGATGTGAGTCGATATTTATAGGTGCCGTGACAAGTGACAGATGATGATGGTGTGCAAATGGGGTTTTAAGATGACGCGGATTGGTCGACAATATTGACTGCAAAATTAAAGGATTTTTTGTTACAAAAATTAAGGAATGTTAGGTGGATAATGTGTGCCTTCCTTTTCTTTGGTAAGGATATCCCATTTTTCTTTTCTTTTTGGATAACGCTAGCTAACATTATTTCATGTAAATTGTCACTGTCCAAAATATATATTGGCATGTTTCTTACGTTCGGAATAAACTATATGATATATATTTATCATATGGTTGATTATTTCATTCCTATAACTTGTTCCATGCCAGGGAATAAAATATTTTGGTTGACAAAATTTGCTATATTACCATTTCATGCTTTGTTGTAATGCGATTTGGATATCGTTTAGGAGTTAGGACATGTATATCATGTTAGCTATCCTCACATACAAGAAAGATATAAAGCTGACTTTATGAAATGTGATCCATTTTTAAATATGGTAACTTAACTTAATTAGCGTACAATATTAATCATAATAATGTAATGGAGGTTAATCGGATCAAGTTTACAATTAGTCAAGAAAATGTTAGATAATTGTATTCGTGATATGTGTGCTTGATGTCTATTACTTAATGAAAACAGTCATTCTTCTCTTATTCAAAAGAGGAAATCAAGGATTGTATATCCCTATCACTTATCGTAGTCATTTATAACATTTGTGACGATTTAATTTGAAATAAACCTACTATTTTGTTGGGAAATAACATTCATTTGAGTGAGAATGTAGATTTCGGGCATGATTGATACAACTTAATAACCATTGTATTCAATCTAATCCGTTCAAATCGAATTAGATCACAACAGAATAACTCGAAAAAAAAAAATGAAAGCCAAGGGTAGTTGTTACTTCCGAGGATGCTCGGAGGCCTCCCCTCAATGTGTTTTTAAGGTGAACACGGACGATATTTTAAGATTGAACCAATAAAAAGGTACATAACAAAACAATTTTACAGTGCGGGTTTGGTTTAAAGTAGACAACTTCATATTAGTCCCCAGTATGGTGGTGGTCCGGCATCCAAGCCACTGATCAAATGAAGATTGTAGGGAGTGGACTCCTTAAATGGGCGAGCCACTACTATATGCCCCTATGATTCCGTAGTTATGTATTATGGATAGATCATCTCTCAAATGGAGACCATGTATTTGACCATTAGTTTAGGGGAGTATTGGTTGGGATGTACTAACAGTTCGACTTTCGATACTCTCAATGAGTTACATTAATATAAATTCTGGGACACATGAGCTTTACAGGAAGTAATGAAGATCAGATAGGTCAGCAGATCAGCTGTACAAATGCACCAAATTTTTATTTGGATGCCAAATCTGGTGGTCACCATGGGGCACTAGCGTCTTCCCTGAACTGCCGATCATGGTTTTTTACCTTCATCTTCAAGTTTTCGATGACAGCATGGTAATGCTCGAAAAACTGGTCGAATCAGAAAGCAAAACTTGATCTCATCTTCGACTTGGATTAGTTTAGAATGTTTTTCCAAGTACTTAACCCGATCAACGTTTGAGTCTAAGGTTTTCACCTCAGCTGTCAGCAAAATAGAAATCTTCCTCAACTTAGCAAGAACGATTTCCAGCTTCTTTACCTCAAACTCAGCACGCGGACATTCACAACATGCTTCCATAAATCTGCTTCCGTTGACAGCACCATTTGAGTTAAGTGCAAGGTTTCTCAGGTGGTGTACGCGAGCACTCAACACGCTGACATTCATACCAAGAGCTTTATGATATTTCAAGGTCTTGTTCCACTGTGAAAGATGATCTAGGAATGTTGATAGCGTGCAAGTCCTTAAGGCACCAGCTACGTCAACAGTCTTGCATATGATACTACTGATAGCTCCAACAAAGAATCTAGTATTAAGGCCTTTCAACAGGTTGGCATGAAGATACGCATTCTGTGCACGATAGAGTTTGTAGTAAGCACGTAGAGTGACCTCCGATAGCTCATGGTTGTGTAGCAACTCACTCATGATAGTGCTCAACTCTCTGAACCCTGTGATGTTACTAAAATGAGGCTCACTCTTTTTGTTTGAGTTCTCACCTGGCTGGCGCGCTTTCCTTCTCTTGTAAACAATTAGCTACTTCTTATCTACATCAGTAATTTCTCACTCAACAAATCATGGAATTTGGCATCTAAGTTGATAACAGCAAAATTCACAAGGTAACCATATGATTTCCACAGAGAAAGTTGACAGTTGACTCACCTGGAACCGTTTTGTTGCTTTCGAACATAAATTCAAAATACCAGTCGACAATTTGACAATTGAGGAGTTCTTCCTTATGATGTATACCTGCATATTAATGGTACTTGATTTCAGGACTCTGCAAAACCATCATCCTGTGCTGAATGTTATGGAAAAAAAATCATATTCCCTCCGTCCCCCTTTAAACACCCCGCTCGCTTTTTTACGTGGATTAAGATGGTGTGATTTGTTTATTATTGTTTGAGGTAATGAGTGGTTTATTTATTATTGTTGAAGATAATGAGTGATTTGTTTATTATTTTTGGAGATAATGGGTGATTTGTTTATTATTTTTGGAGATAATGAGAGGTTTGTTTATTGTTTTTGGAGATAGTGGAGGGTTGATTTGTGGTGAAAACTTACCTCATATAGTAAGTTTTGAAATAGGGTGTTTAAAGGGGGACACCCAAAAAAGGAAAGTGGGGCGTTTAAAGGGGGACGGAGGGAGTATTGTTCAATCAGTGCTCATTAACATGGTCATGGCTAGCTGCAGGATAACAAAACCAATCATCTTCTAGGTATAGTGATAGATGTGGAGATCTTCTTAGAGGCAGTTTAAGGAAGGAAAATACTAGGAGTCTACATGTAGACAAGTAAACAAAGTGTATATGCCTAGTTTGTAGTAAAAATAATTAGAGATGCAGTAAATTTTGTAGTATAATTTAGGAAATGATGGATTATTATAAGAAGAGACAATCCAGGGTCCTTGATTTTGGAAATAAATAAATTTGAATTTCTTTCGATTTATAGATACGTAACAATATTGATTTTACTACAAATGTCATAAATTTACTGCAAATATTTTAAATTTACTACACAACCATATTTTTTACTACCTACCACTTTTAATTTACCACACATGATTATGGTATAGACAATTTTTCTATTGTCTACATATAGACTCCTAGGATAATTGAGGAAGGAAATAACCATCATTCCTTGGATCTTAAACTCGGCAATGACAAAGACAAGTTCAGGATTTCCTGTGCCCCGAAGCTTAACTACAGGTCCACACTATATGTTCAGAATTCGGTTGACAAGTTTGTACTAGACTAGTACTACCCAGCAACTCTAGAGTTCTCTGATTTGGCTAATCCAAAACAAATCCATCCATATATATCAAGCTAGTTAATCAAGCAACATTGAGTTCTACAAATAATTGTAAGAAAGTTGAAGAAAGAGTAGATCCTCAAGAATGTTGTTAGCTTTGACAAGTAAGTTTGTCAATGATCACTATCTCGGAACCAAACAAAACATTTTCGAATAAGTAAATATGCCAACAACATAGAGAACCAAGGAATGTATTTAACCAAAATTAATATCCAATCAAGTTACAGATCAGATTTTTCGTTCTTCTATCATATCATTAGTGTTCAGCCTGATCTACAGATCTATCATTGGGATCTATCCAATGTCCCACCATCAATCTAGAGTACAACCATATAAGCTACAGTTTAAAGATACATATGGAATGATCAATAACCAACAGAAAATCCGAAGCATAACATTACACATCTAAGCATTACCTTAAATCTGGTTGGCTTGATCAGATGAAAAACAACAAGATCCTCTTCCAACATTTTTTTGTCAAGGGCAAATCCTCTCCATCCAACACTAAGTCCACTGCGTACTACTAAGTATTTGGCATCATATTCTTCACCTATATTCGTTTCCAGCGTCATCATTGTGTCCTTCTTGGGTAGATGCCTCCTAGAAAAGGGTGTTGGAATCGACTGTGAGTCAATAAAGTATAGAACCACAAGTTAGCATGTACTCCCTCCGTCCTGGTGAATTCTTTACCCTTTCCATTTCGGGCTGTCTAAGTGATTTCTTTACCTATCTATTTTTGTGTCATATTTTGTGTGCAAAATGAACAACCCACCCTCCCCTAAATTACTAAAAGACAACAACTCCATTTACATTTTGGTAATTAGCCCACTTGACATGTGCTTTTGCATTGTTTATTTATTTCTCTCTCCTCTCCTCGGCCTTTGTGCCAACACAAAGGTAAGGAAATCATTGGGACAAAGGAAGTATTATATCTATCATGTACAATCAATTAGTTTAATTCAAAGGCAGAATACCAACACACTTATCAGAAAAAACCACCCCTAACATGTGTTTTGCACAACAACTTAGTGAAAACTTGGTGCTCATCAAGATTCAATTCTCTGAAGGCATTCATAGAACAAATTGAAGTTGACGCCTCCTTGATCTCACCACACTTTCGTTGCTTTGCATTCTGGGCACGGACTGAGACTGATGTCTCCGGGTGTTCATCAACGTTCAATTCTCTGAAGGCATTCCAAGAACAAGGCGAAGGTGATACGTCCTTAATATCAGCACACTTCTGTTGCTTGGCATTCCTCCTACGAACTGAGACCGATGTCTCCTTCATCTCAACGCAGTTATTTTGCTTGGCTTCCCAAGCACAAACCAAGACTGCTGCCTCCTTGATGTCACAGTGGTTGTTGTGCTTGGCATTCCAGGCACGAACTGAAAATGGCTTCTCGATCTTACAGTAGTCGTCAACCAAGCTGTCAATTACGACAAATTAAAGTTTCTCTCCTATAAACCTTTCATGAAAAAAGCAAAAAAAAAAAAAAAATATTTAAGCTATGGTTAACATGTTGTGACAACTCTACAAATACATCAATATTATTATTATTATTATTATTATTATTATTATTATTATTATTATTATTATTATTATTATTATTATTATTATTATTATTATTATTATTATTATTATTATTATTATTATACTGAAGGTTCAAGAATAATTTACAAGAAATTGGTGGGGAGCCGAGATACTATCTGAGCCCCCACACCTTTCGCTATGGAAAAACCAATCCTAATAAAAATAAAAGTTGCAGCCTGCGCACTGATATCCTGCATCCTAGAGAACTGCTGGACCCGTTTGAGCAGAGCAACAGCTGCTGGCTCCAACTCCCCCAAAGAGGAGAAAGAGAAGGGAAGGAAGCCATAACCCAAAGCAGCGCACTTAGCCTCATACTTAGCACGCTTACGATCGGCCGCTTCCCGCACTACCTTACCTGGTTCGAAATCAGTCAATCCCGTCTGTGTCAGGGGCGAAAACCCACTCAAATCGACGCAGACGTCACGCCCGTCAGCCCACGAATATAGCAGCATGTCCGCCGGACGAAGAGGTCGACCATCAGCGCCAACCAGGCCAATGTCAACCTCCTTCCCTGCCGAGATCCCAGAACGGTAACAGATGTCAACCAGCGTGTCACGAACAGCATTGTGCCGATGCTTGACGCCCACAACACCCGTACACGAGACTGCGTGATCCCCAAATGTATCACCAACAAACACCCGCGAGCAAGCAGAGCACGGGCGTTCCACGGTGAATAAAGGTATCCCCAGATGATAGCAAAGAACGCAGCGATAGGTCCGACCATTCATAGTCTGACCCAACCCCGAAATCGGGACCACCCTAAGCCAATCAGAACTGTGCATACCCTGCTGAGACCTCCATAAAGCTAACTGACGCGGTGTCAAGGAAAAAACAGAAGCGGCATCCCGAGCGACCCGTGTGAAATACAAATCTGCCAATCTGTGCATAAGTCTGGGGGCAGCGATCTCACCAGGATTACCTAAAATGTCAACCTCCATAGTCCTATTAAAAACACCAACGGCATCAGCAAACGCAGACCCCGGAGAGGCGATACCAGCATTGCGAAGAAGCTTAGTCTGCAAAGTAGCAGACTGAAGCCGCGACGCCAAAAAAGCGTAATGGACAGCATCCCCGGCCGAATAGACACCAAGCCCCCCAAAAGAGAAAGGCAAAGTAGCAAGCCTCCACTGCCAGTCACCAAAGCCCGAACCCGCAGCAACCACAATACGCTCCAAAGACGAACGTAAGGCCACATCATCATCACTATTATTTTTATTTTGATGATGATGACTATTGGTTCCTTCTTAACTTTTTGTTATGTCAAAATCGTAGTTAGTGATAGCTTCAATAATTTTCATTTAGAAAGAAGCAAAAAAGAGACCCGTGGTTTCACGGGTACACATGATAGTTATGGAATCATTCTTCTCACAAAACATGTATGTGACCAATTTTCTATATACAAAATGTTTAGGTCTGCACAGTTAATTTTGCTTTGACTTGCTTTGGCCTTGTGGTTTCTCTTACTTGATATTCTATGCATGTGGATATGCTCCGAAGTTGGTCCAAGTGCCACAAATTTCAGCTACTATAAAATTTGTAGGACTCCACTTTCCTATAATTGTTCCTGAAATTTCGCCATTCAGATAAACTATATGAGACCCAAAAAAAATTCAACACCTACAAAATAACTCTATTATAGGACATCTCGTATAGGAAAAAAGCGCTAGTACATATATTCAATACTAATTCAAAAATAAAATGTAATCATATCGTCCAATAATCCAGCAAAAGAGAAAAAATCCAAACCCAGGCCACGAAAACAAAGAAAACAGTGAAATACCAAATAAAAAGTGACGGTTGAAGAGATAAATTTGTCATACTTTAGCTTCATGTATTCCAATTTGCTTCCATAATATCTAAACCTGCAATATGATCAATCCAAATTAGTTACCAAGAATCTGTATGAAATTGAACATTTATAATTATACTAAATCATCAACCAAATAACATATATTCAATACGACACAAAAGGCAATCCAAATACAACATGGACAAAGGGATTGTTATTGAGAAGCAAAGGGCGATGCAAATTAGAAACAATCTTCATGATTTGAATATGCTAAGATGATGTGGTTAGCAGAACCTTTTAGGTTGATGGTGACTATTTATTTTGAGGAAGGGATCGAAGGGTAAAGGAAGATGAGGGGTAAAGGAAGAGGAAATGATGGAAATCAAATCATTTATTTAGGCAATTGATTAGTTGCAGTTTTTTTTTTTTTTTTTTTTTTTTTTTTTAAGTGGTAAGCCGGGCCGCCCCACTGGGCCTCCTACTGCCAGGATTTGGCCAATGGGGTTTCAAGGCCCAACCCATGGGAGAGAGGGGGGAGGTAAGGGGGATCCTCCCTCACATGAGTTGCTAGTGGTAAGGTTTGAACTTGGGACCTTAGGGTCACCAAGGACATGCCTTTACCACTAGAGATTAGTTGCAGTTGTGAATTTATGAGCGAAGAGATAGTAGCAAGTAAACTTTTGAACAATCTAGAGATGCCACGTGGATTTAGAAAATTATTTTTGCTTGCCTTTTAATAGTTCCATATAGATAGATTAGTCATTGAGTGTGTTTACTTGAGCATTTGGGGAAAAATGTTTTTCAACAACCCTCTGTAATTTAACTACGGCTATGTTTGGTATGCCAAATAAGCTAGCTTATTTGGCCAAAGTAGCTTATTTGACTAGATTTTTAAGCTCTTTGACCAAATAAGTGTGTTTGGTGACACCACTAGTTTAAATAATAAGTTAGCTTATTTATGATGTTACCCTGGGTAACATATTAAAAAATAAGCTAGCTTATCATAATTTTATTCCTAATTTACCCTTATTTATTTACTAAAATAAAATGACATTAAAAATATTTAATACATTTTTATGAAATTATATATATATCAGCTCCTGTATCGGCTAATTTTGCCAAACACTCTTATTACTATCACCTAAAAACTTTCAGCTAATATTGCAGCTATTAATTCAGCTTTCAGCTACTATTTCAGCATTTAGCTACTATTTCAGCGTTCAGCTACTATTTCAGCTAGTTTTACCAAACATAGCCTACATCTTTCTAATTAAACTGATATGATCTACATTGAGTGCGTGGATGATCTTAATTTGTTAAAAAGATAGCTTATTGTAGGAGAAGTAAATACAAAAAATACCATAACAAAACCGAGCCACCTGATCGACTTTGTGGCTTTATGCTTGACTACTTACTTGGTTAGTCACAAGTTTAGGAAAGTTACCCAGCCAAAAAAAAAAAGAGAAGTTTAGGAAATACATGGGTAATATATGTGCAATATATGTCATTTTATAATTACATATTTGACTAGTAATAGTCTTTTAATGGCCTATTTTTACTAGTCGCCCAGGGGTTAAAAACAAAAATGAGAAACACATCCCCAACCCCAAGAGTCGATACTGCAATTGATGACAATTGACGGATGAGGCTTGCGTGGATAGGGTGGAGAACCCCACCAGCAAGCCCCAAGCCCCCACGGTGGCGGCTATTTCATGCCCCCGTGACTGGACCCCCGACAAAATACGTTCTTTGTCGGTCTGGGCGTTCTTCACGAGCTCCCTCAGACCTTTAATTTGGTCCTCGAGCTCGGAAAAAGGCGCGTGAGACTCACGCGCCGATGAGAATTCCTCACGGACGCGCTGAGGAGACTTACTCGCGCGTCGGCGTGATTTCCGCGCGCGGCGGCAAGAGACCCGTTTCTGGGTCATCTTGGGCCGACCTCCTCGGAAAAAAAGGCCATCGGAAGATTTCACCGGTGGGGAGAAAGAAAATGAAAATGGGAGGTTTGTGGGTTTTTGGGGGAAAATGAAAAGGCCATGTTGAGAGATTTTATTGTGCAATGCAGTCAACCAACTCCATTTGATTCTATGACAAATGGATCTTCCATTTAGTCTTCCAAGATTTATCATTTTATTAAAACATGTTAATTTGGTTAATTAGATTTGAATGAGCCTTGATCGAATACATTAGTTTTTAACATCATACATTCATGCAAGACATTACATTACATGGATACATGATACAATAGAAGTATTTTTTTTTTTTTTTGCATCCATGTAATGTAATTTAATGTCTTGCATGAATGCATGAGAGGAAAATCACAAGGAAAAGATATGAAGGCAAAGGAATAAATTTAATAATTTATTAATGCATATTGCTAAAGGTCTACAGTGTAGACACAATTAATTTGTCTACAATGTAAAATTAAGTTAATAGTAGTAAAATTGAGATTGAAATAGTAAAATTAATTTGTGATGAAAAATCATGCAGTAAAATTATTTGTGTGAGTAGTAAAATTTTGCTAGTGTAGTAAAATTAATACTAATCGTAGACACTTTCAAGTGTCTACACTGTAGACCTCTATCATTGTCCTTTATTAATATCAAATAAAAGTAGATTTTTGTAGAGCAAATTTATGGCTTTTCATACCTGATTTTAGTACAACTTACGATATTCTTATGGTTGTTTATGTGTGTCGGCGGGGGTGCGTAGTGACATTCATAAATAATATTCTTCCTTTCTCTTTAATTTCTAATTGAATCGAATGTATTATATATGTTTTAAATCTTTTAGTCTACTCAGCCATGAAAAAAAGAAGAAGAAAGAGAACAAAATGTGTGTAACGTAAAGGTGTTTCCTCAAAGTCATGCCTTTTGTTGGAGGACATGCATCCTTGGGTTATAATTATTTGTACAATTGTACACTCCCTATTAACGTCAAACGTTTCTCATCTTGCATGCTTTTCCATAGTCAAACGAACCATTGCCGACTTACGTGTACCTTTTCGGTGAACACTAGCTCCTTGGCTACGGAGTGTTTATGTCTCATATATTCTTTGCGTAAGCGATTTAATTAAGTGATTAAGAAAGGGAAGAGAGCCATAGCTACTCAATTTGACGTTCTCTTTAATTCCAATAGTTGTATGTATTGTCTCTCTCATTTCTCTTGTACTCTCGCTTTCGACCTTTAACTGTGGGGATCGGAAAGTAGCTCATAAATTGAAGACTTCATTCTACCGTAGTAAAATGTTCCGATTAAGCTTCCATCTTATGAATCTGGAATGTTTCCTCATATACTCCGTACAAGGTAAAGATCAGAGAGCTAAGAGAAATTATTGTACACATATAGGACCTTCCTTGTGATTAAGAACATCTATATATGCTGTATAAGTGCGTTGTCAACTTGACATATATAGTACGAAGAGTGGTAGTTAGAAAATCGACAATCGGGGTGCGTATATCGGATAAAAGAGTTGAAAGATGGTGGTGTCCAATTAGTCAAATGGGCCATACGTACCAAAGTATGTTGGCCTATTTAATCAGCCCAAATTCAACCCATACGAGCTTTTGATTAGGAAAAATTTAACAAAATAGAAAAATACCATTCAACGTTTGACTGTGACAAGGAAAGCTGGATTCCTATATATACTCCATATTATTGACTCCCACTCACTCACCGCCGTCAACAACATGGCCGTGCCGGAACAAACTCCGGCAATCCTCAACCGTTTCAGCGACGAAAAATACCAGCAACGCAACTGGAATCATCTCCAAACCACCATCATAACCGCCGTCAATCGCATTATTCCATCATCATCCGATAATTCCACTCATGAATATCTAACCCTAATTTCTGACAACATCACTCGCACCTCTGCAGATTTACTATCCCTCAGTGAAAACCTAATCCGAGGAAGAGGCTTCTTTTGCAACGCTTGCTTTGAGTTTCAGCGTCATCATCACGCCGCCTACGCAGCCTTGATTGCCCTCGTCAACTCCAAGCACCCTCAAATCGGCCACCTCCTTTTACGCCGCCTCGCCTCTGATATCAAGGAAGCTCACCAACGTCACAATTACGCAAGCTTGACGTTGCTCACCAAGCTTCTAGCGCACCTGATTAACCAGCGAGTCAGCGCCGAGTCACTCGGTCTCGAGTTGCTCAACTTGTTTCTATACAGCGTCGATGCTCCGAGCGATGCGATTGTAATGATTGCCGCGGATTTCGTCCAGCAATGCGGCGCTGCTCTTCGTATGGCCGACTCCGACTCGTTCGACGGAGTATTGGACCCACTCCGAGAGCTTCTGAGCGCGAGAAGGAACTCCAGCCTGTACCGCGATATCAGCGATGATGACACCAATGTGAAGGTGATTATACAAGCAATGTCTTCGATGCGAATTTCTGAGTTTCGCAATGCTGTTCGTGTCGTCCCTGAACTAGATGTCGTGTCCGAGAAGGAACGTGTTACTCACTCCGACATATCACTCTACGACGACAAGACAATTGATATGACGGAGATGGAATTAGGGGTGTTCGTTTACGACCCGGACTTCTTCGATGCGTACGTGGCTGGTTTTCGTAGCGAAATTGAGTTTGAAATCATGACGTGGCGTAAGAGTGGTTGTGTTGACGCTGCGGCAATGGGGCTCCAGAAAATAATCTCGGTTTACCACAATAGTATTGACAACGTGGAGGGGGAAATATGCTGGATGATAATGGAACTCTGCGGGCAGCAAGACCACTACAAGACTTATTTCGGACAACTCGGGAGGCGGATGCACAAGGAATTCGAGACGGGGTACGATGTGTGGAGAGACGTTTTCGTAGAGGTGTACGATAAGTTAGAGAGTTACACGAGGTACAAAGTGGTAAACTTTGGAAGATTATTCGGAGATATGATGGGAAAAGTAAAAGAAATTCCGAGGGTGAATAATGGCAAGGGTTTAAGAGTGTGTTATGGACTACCATGGAAGTATGTGTTGGGTAATCTTCGGCTCGAGGAGAAGAAGACGGGGAAGGAATTAGCAGACGTTGAGATGTTTATAAAGGCTTTGTTTGATGAGGTGGATGTTAAAATTGGGAGCACTACGCGCAAGGCTGTTTTATCTGATCTTGAGTTAGACCAAGTGTTGCGCTTAGATGATCTCACTAATAAGCCCCGTTTTTGCTTCCAGCCTCTTATTGATGATTCAGTCCCTAATAATAATATTGACAAGCCTGTTAATAATTCATCAGTCCCTAATAATAATGACAGTAGTCGACAAGGGTTATTTCGTCGGAAACTACAAAGTCGACAAGATAGCATTTGATCCACAATTGCTTGCTACTTAATTACATACTCCCACATTGTTCTAGTTCTAGTATCGATCGATGATACTATAGTAGTTAGTAGCATATAGAGTAGTTTTATTATGATTATGTATTGCACGAATTATCAATGTGACACATACAGCAGCAGGTACAAGTAGTTGATGAGAATGAGATGCTGCTATTCAATTCAAATTGGGCATTTGTCTTACTAGTTACTAGTATATGAAATACATCGTGATGACGAATTGTGTGATTATGGTTGATTGAATGACTAATTGCGTAAATTGAATGACTTGCTTGATTGAAACAGCTAGGTTATCTGATTGGGGAGTTTCTGTAATTAGGATTTTGGTCCGTCAACTTTGTGCAAATCAATCTAGCAACCCTATAAGTAAATTATTCTAAATCTTCTTCATGGTTTTTAGGGGCTGGCTGCAATGTTCCTGATTGTTTTTATGTTTATTGTGAAAGCTTTGGTGAGTTACTCTGTTCTCAGGCCTATTATGACTTTTGTATGTACTTAAATCATCATGATTTTGGTACTATACTCAGGAGTCAGGAGTCGCCCCCCTAGTAGACATAATTTACTCAAAATTGCTCGACTGTTTAGACTAATTAGGACGAGGCAGTCACTAAGCAAGACTTGCGGAGGGACAGTGTTGTTGTTTCTCTTGGGATATTGTTGCTAACAGCAAATTCTTGGTATGAATTATCAAATTATGTACTGTGTCAATGCTCTGATTACTATTGATCAAATCATTATACCAGTTGAGTTAATAGCTGTTATAGCTGTTTTGTTGACAACTTTCATGCTTTGGAGGGACTTGAGAATTGAGATCGAGTATTAACTATAATGGTTGTGAAAAGTGAACCTGTGTTGCACACACCACAGTACTTACTCAACTGGTAGATGATCTTGAGAGCTTTGTTTTTGGATCGAATACTTCAAATCTGTTCGTGTATACAGGGTTGCTAGGTATGCCGAACAAGAGTTGGCAGCTGCACTCACTCGTACGCTGCCACACTACTACACTAGTAGCTAGTTCGAGTTGTAGCAAAGGCTGATTATAGCATAAAATTCCACTTGTTATGCATCACCAAAATGCAGGTTTCCTTCTAATCAGAGTGTTAGACTAGTTTTATTTGGTTCATGTCTTGTTTGTTGGATATACTGCATCCTCATATGCACACAACTTCTCAATTGAAGTCATCATAACTTTCTCCTAAATATGATTTTTGCAGCCCATGATATACCAAATTAAAGCTACAGGTCTTAGCTTTAATCTGAAAAAATAATATCTCAAAAATGCATCATGGTTTGTGAGATATTGACCTTTGAGTGACATCAGGTCATGTTGAAAATTATAAATTACATTGTTGGGAATATTTGATTTCTTTAATTTTTTTTTATTACTTCTTGAATTGTTGTTTTTACATGTGGTAGCACCTTGTGCTATTTATAGAATGTTATGTCGGTTGATTCATGCACAACCGCCATTCTTAGACCCTTGTAGGACTTTCTAGATTAATCATTCCTCACTAATTGCTACACTATTCTAGAACACTTTGGACTAATCTAGATTTTTCTAGATTATTTCTAACACTCCCCTTAATCTGGAAAAATCTTGAACTTCATGTCTTCGCTGGTGCCTGTATCACCAAACATTTCTTACCTCAAATTTTTTGGTTTTTATTTGGTGCCCTTGTCACGTCTTTTCTTTTCTTCAATTCGTTTGTAGGTGATGCCCTTGTCATCCCTTACTTTTTCTGGTATTGGTGCCCTTGTCACCGATCGCTTTTCTTCAATCTTTTTTACGTGACGTCCTTGCCATCACTTTGTTCTTCTTGCTTGTACTGGTGCCCTTGTCACCGATATCTTCTTGTTCTTCTTTTTTATAGGTGCCCTTTGTCACCATTTCCTTGTAGAGGTGCTCTTTGTCACCGATCTTCCTCTTTCGATGTAGGTGCCCTTTGTCACCGATTTCCTTCATCTGCCTTAGGTGCCCGTTGTCACCATTTCTTTATTCTTCGTCTTCAATTTTAGGTGCCCTTTGTCACCTTCTTTCTTCTTCGATTACAGGTGCCCTTGTCACCCACTTTAGCTTCTTGTTGCTATCGTTGATGCCCGTGTCATCAACTATCTTCCTTGTACGAGTGCCCTTTGTCACTCACGTAATTTTTCTTATTTTACGATTTTGTATAATTTTGAGTCACCGCCCGAATAGATCGACCCGGCGCTCTGATACCATGTTGAAAATTATAAATTACATTGTTGGGAATATTTGATTTCTTTAATTTTTTTTTATTACTTCTTGAATTGTTGTTTTTACATGTGGTAGCACCTTGTGCTATTTATAGAATGTTATGTCGGTTGATTCATGCACAACCGCCATTCTTAGACCCTTGTAGGACTTTCTAGATTAATCATTCCTCACTAATTGCTACACTATTCTAGAACACTTTGGACTAATCTAGATTTTTCTAGATTATTTCTAACAGGTCAGTCCCCTGTTCTGCAGGTCATGCATTCTGCCACCCCGACTTCCTGTCATCCAAAACAACAAGAGATTCTATACAAGGAAATCAATTTTCTCTGCCTCAGTACCTAACAAATAAATCCAACTATGCAGTAAAGAAACAGTTATTGGTGATACGATACCCCTGTCACCAAATACCAATAACTGTTTGATCACCAAATGAGACGACTTGTAAATCCTTCTTCAGAGTTCACACAAACCGAGCCACCTGACTTTGTGCTTTGAATACTTCTTGGTTCAATGCTGAGTAAAGGAAGTAATGTTTGCGCGCAAACGGGTGAGCATGCAGTTTGACAAACAAAACAAGTTTAGGAAAATTGTAAAAACTTTCCTTTTACATGTTTGACAGTATCAAGGAAAGTGGACCAACTGACTAGTATATATATAAATAAATTGTCCACTAATTATTCACAAAAATTTTCAACAATTCAGTTTTACTACTTTTTACTCCAATTAACCGTGTAAACAAATTAAAATCCCACTCTGTTAGCTATCATGGCCGTGAATGAACCAGCCGCCGCAACCCTCAACCGTTTCAGCGACGAAAATTACCAGCGTCGCAACTGGAATTATCTCGACGCCACCATCAGAAACACCGTCAACAAACTTCTTCCACCCGAATTACAAACCCTCAATCGTATTATTCCATCATCCGATAATTCCACTGACTTCCTAACCCTAATTTCTGACCGCATCAATCGCACCTCTTCATATCTACTGACCCTCAATCAAAACCTAATCCGAGGAAGAAGCTTCTTTTGCAACGCTTGTTTTGACTGTTTGGAGCACCAGCGTCATGATCACGCCGCCTACGCCGCCTTGATCGCCGTCATCAACTCCAAGCACCCTCAAATCGGCCACCTCTTCTTACGCCGCCTTGTCTCTGATATCAAGGAAGCTCACGCCCGTCACAATTACACAAGCTTGAGTCTTCTTGTGAAGGTCCTAGCGCACCTGATTAACCACCGAGTCAGCGCCGAGTCACTCGGTCTCGAGTTGGTCAACTTCTTTCTCTACGGCGGCAAATCTCCCAGCGATGCGATTGTAATGATTGCCGCGGAGTTCGTCCAGTTGTGCGGCGCCGCGCTTCGTATGGCTGATTCCGACTCGTTCGACGGCGTATTGGACCGACTTCGAGAGCTTCTGAGCGCGAGAAGGAACTCTAGACTTTATCGTGATATCAGCGATGATGACAGCCATGTGAAGGTGATTGTACAAGCTATGGCTTCATTGCGATCAGTAGAGTTTCGCAATGCTGTTCGTGTCGTCCCCGAACTGGATGTCGTGTCGGAGAAGGAACGTGTCACTCACTCCGACATATCGCTCTACGACGACAAGGTCATTGATACGGAGAGGGAACTGGACGAGTTTAGTTACGACCCGTTCTTCTTCGATGCGTACGTGTTTGATATTCGTAGCGAAATTGAGTTTCACATCATGTCGTCGTATAGGGATGGTATTGTTGATGCAGCTGCAATGGGGCTGAAGAAAACAATCGAGGTTTACGACGTTAATAGTATCGACAACGTGGAGGGGGAAATATGCTGGATGATTGTAGAACTGTGCGGGTACCAGGACAATTACAAGGCTTATTTCGGAGAACTCGGGAGGCGGATGCACAAGGAATTCGAGACAGGGTACGAGGTGTGGAGAGATGTTTTCGTAGAGGTGTACGATAAAATAGAGAGGTACGACAAGAAGAAGGCGGAAAACATAGCAAAGTTATTCGGAGATATGATGGGGAAAGTAAAAGAAATGCCGATGACGAATAATGGCAAGGGTTTAAGAGTGTGCTATGGACTACCATGGAAGTATGTGTTGGATAATATCATCAGGTCTGGGGATATGAATCAGTGGAAGCCGAACGAATTGACACCATTTCAGGTGTTTATAAAGGCTTTGTTTGATCAGGTGGATGTTAAAATTGGGAGCTCTACACGCATCGCTGTTTTACGTGATATGGAGTTGGACGAAAGCGCGATCTTGGCCAAAGGTGATAAATATGCATGGAACATCCGTAATTGTTTGCGGTTCTTGGAGTCTGTAGGTCGTGAATCAGTAGCTAATACTCACCGTCGACAAGAGTTATTTGATCGACATGATCAAGCGTTATTCGGTCCACAAATGCTTGCTACTTGCGCCGAAATTGCTTCTAATTCTAGTATCGATGATGATACTACTAGTCGTGGTTGGTAGCATATATTTGATGATTACCAATGTGAGACAACCGTACAAGTTCAGATTATTATGTTCTAATATTTTAGCTGAGTAGGAGTTGAGGATGCTGCTATATATAGTATATGATTTCAAGTTAATTGTGTTGTATGATTTCAAGTTTTATTAATTTGATCATATTCCTCTAGCTTTTGTGCATGTCACTGTGAAAACTTTGTACTGAGCACTATTGTTATTTTCCTGGAGATGTCTAAACCTTGAAGAATATGGTTGTGGCTTTGAGCTATTCCATCCGGTAATTAATAGTTGAGTTTGTGATATCGAGTTTATGTTGTTGTGTTGAAAAAAGGGTGCTGGCCTAGCTTATAGTAATGTGTTTGGTATTTGGTAGCTTCTATAATACTAAGAGTTGTACTTTGGAAAGTATGGCTATATGCTACTTGGATTTGGTTACAAGTATCGTCTGACAATGCAAGGCCTTGTGAGATGATTTTTTATATATTTGGCTGAAGTAGTGAATGATCCAAAGAGAGCTCCAGGTGGGTCTGATTATATAGGAATATATAGGAATGTGCGGTGCACAGGTAGCTGCCTGTCGTGTTCATGGTAATACAGTCCTTGCCAAAAAGGCTGCAGACACACTGTATACTTGGAGCTGAGTAATAGTGCTAGATATATGTGATGCTGTCAAACATGTATGCAGCAGGCAATAATAATTTGGATGATTATGGGTGAGAAAGGATTGAGGAAGGAAGCGGGTTTTAGCTGGATTGAAGTGAAGATCGAATACGAGACATGAATTTGTAGCCAATGTCAAGTCCCATTGCTGCAAGGAAGACATCTACGAGATAGTTCATGGGCTACTGATCTGAATCAAATGACTGATGCAGGTTACTCTTGCATGCTGTACATAAATAGATCTTGATGACGAATTGTGTGATTATGGTTGAACAATCAATTGAGCATTGAATGATTCTGTAGTCACCGTTTACTGATTAATTAATTTTCTGTTGAGGGATATTCAGCAGATGAATAGTCTCCAAAGGGCTTTCCAACAGTTGAAATATGAGTGCTGCATGCTTTTTATGATGTTGCGCCTAATTAAAGTAAGCATAGACAGAACTCAGTCGCAGTAACCATGCTTTTATAGCTTGGAGTCCGAGAAAACATATCCTCGTGAACATCCAATTAATAGCCAAGAGCCGTAGACAGTGTAACCTGAAGATCATCCGTATCAGACTCCATGTTGATTAAACAGGATACGAGCACATAACCTACATTACACCCAGACCCGAAAATGGCTCAACACCCTACACAGAATTCCCCAACTAGCACCATAAGACAAATGGGGAAACAGATAATAGATGAAAACACCCTACAGTGCCCTCCTTACTTCGTCAAAGCCAAGTCGCAAGAGCAGTTGAGGTGGTTGCATCTGCTGTTACTTTAGTCGCGACCTAATAGATAACCTGAATAACACTGTTTTTCTCTCTTCACAGCCATTGCTGGCCTAGCTGTGACATACGGACTCATATTAATCCACCTGTTTTCTGGATTGGTGTTTGAGTTTATGTCGCTGTCAGACGAGCATGATCTCAGTGGATTCTTCAGTTTACGTCTATTCCTAGCTGGTGAGGCTCCTCTTATAATTGAGTCTAGCATGCCTGACCATTCGTTGTTGTTGTTGTACTGATACAATTAATGCTATCTCATGCTTGATTCTAAGTAGATTGATTATTTTATATAAGTGCAAAGATCCTGTTGAGGAGAGAAATGATTACACATGTGTATGTGGCAACTGATGCCTGAGATGTACTCTGATCTATGAAAATCTGTTACTCTCTCCTTAATTTGTTCACTAGTGATTGTCTGATGGATGAATACGCTGGTGTGTCATAACCCTCCATCTACTGAAGCGGGGCTATATAAGCCATCAGTGGTACTAGGGACTGTCGTGTACCTGTAAACTTATAAATGATATCTGACACTTACAAATTCATAGCTAAACTATATGCTTTACGTATCTTAAATAATGTTCAACATTTAACATTTATGTGTACAATGTAATTATCTAACAACGTTTTTTTTTTTTTTTTTTTTTTTTTTTTTTTTTTTTTTTTTTTTTTTTTTGAGACAAGTATGATTGATACAAATAGGGAGCCCGTGCGCGGCACGGGCACGCAAACTAGTTGAAAATTTAATCTTGTGTATTACTCCGCATATTAATTAAAAAAAAAAAAAAGATTTTCCTTTTACATGTTTTGACCGTCAAAAGGAAAACCGACCTTAGCATGCAGCAGCTTATATAACATCTCTCAATTCAAACAGAGTTTTGACTCCATTGACCGCCGCAATCAATCATGGCTTTGGTAAACCGTTTTAGCCTCGAAAAATACCAGCGTCGCAACTGGCACAACCTCGAGAAAACCATCAATACCGCCGTTAACAACTTTCTTCCGCCTACCACCGCCACCACCACCGAATTACAAACCCTCTACCACCCAATTTCACCCACCACTTATCAATCTTCCGTTAATTTCCTAACCCTAATTTCACATTCCGTCACTCGCACCTCTTCAGTTTTACTCTCCCTCCATCAAAACCTAATCCGAGGTAGAGGCTTCTTCTGCAACGCCTGCATTCACACTCAGCGTCATCATCACGCTGCCTACGCCGCCTTAATCGCCATCATCAACTCCAATCATCCTCAAATCGGCCACCTCCTCTTACGCCGTCTCGTTTCGGTGATCAAGAAAGCTCACAACCGTCACAATTACGCCACCTTGGCCGACCTCACGAAACTGTTAGCTCACCTGGTTAACCAGCGAGTCGGCGCGGAGTCACTCGGTCTCGAGTTAGTCGACTTGTTGCTCTACAGCGGCGACACTCCGACCGATGAGGTGGTGACGATGGCGGTGGAGTTCGTACAACAATGCGGCGCCTCGCTGCGGAAAGGCGACTGCGACAAGCTGGACTTCGTGTTGGACCGACTCCGAGAACTTCTCCGAGAGAGGAAGAACTCTATTGTTACCAGGGATAATAATAAAGTCCGAGAGATTACAAAAACAATCGATTCGTTGAGAATGTCTGAGTTCCGGCATGCGCTCCGCGTCATACCGGAACTCGATATCTTGTCCGAGAAGGAACGTGTTACTCACGTCGACGTATCGCTATTTGGTGAGGAGGAGATTGAGACGGAGAGAGAATTGGATGTGTTCCGTTACGACCCTGAGTTCTTCGACCCTAACGTGGTAAGCATTCGTAGAGAAATTGAGAATGAAGTGATGAAGCCTTTGCCGTATGACAATGAGGAAACCGCGGCAATCAACCTGCGTTTGAAACTAATCGAGCTAAAGAAGAGACCAATAATGCATTACGATATCGATGACTTGAACACGGAAATATGTTGGATGATTGTAGAATGTTGCGGGGAGCAACACGCTTACCGGCATTATTTCGGGGACCTCGGGAGGAGGATGCGTAACGAGTTTCACACGGGGTACGAGCCGTGGAGAGAGTGCTTCATCGAGGTGTACGAAGAGATAGAGAGATTCGAGAAGGAGAAGGTGAAGATTGTGGGGGAGTTATTCGGGGAAATGATGGTACTTAATAAAATAGAAAGAAATCCAAAGGATGAATTGGTCGGGGTAGACAGAGGAAGCGAGATGCCGTGGGAGTATGTGCTTGGTAATCTGAGGTTGGGGGATAAGACAGGGAGCGAGGCAGCTCGGGTTTTTATCGAGGCTTTGTTTGATCAGTTGGATCTTCAAATTGGGTATGATGCACGCAATGCTATGCTCGCTCTATTGGAAATTGAGGGTGGTTTCAAGGTCGGGAGTATGTTCCCGGTTGATGATATTGACAAGCTTCGTTATTGGATCAAGTACTTCAAATCAATTCGAGCATACGGGGTTGCTAAGTATGGTGAACAAGAGTTGGAAGGTGCACTCACTCGTACGCCACAGTAGCTACTAGTTGGAGGACTTGATTATATAGCTTAATTAATATTCGACCTACTGTTATATATGCATCACCAAATTGCAGGTGTATTTCCTTCTAACTGTTAAACTCGCTTATTTTGTTCATGCATTGTTTGTTGGTATTTTATTAGGAACTTAGCAATTGAGTTGGATACACTGTTTAATAAAGCCGAAAATTATTATGATGGTAGGGAGAATTGAATGCATATATAGATAGATGGAAGTTATAATTATATCTTTAGCCTTTCATTCAAGGCTCTCTGCGCCATTTACTGCTCAAAATTGGTCGACTGTTAAAAGACTAATAAGACGAGGCAGTCACTCAACAAGACTTCTATTGACAGTGTCATTGTTTCTCTTGGGATCGAGATTCAACTTTCAAGGTTGTGAAAAGTGAACCTGTTGAACAAACCATACCCATAGTAGTCACCCCGCCAAGTGCTTTTTCTATTCATCCTTAGCCTCTTTAAATTAAACTCAATTTTGTTATAATTCAATTACTATATAATTTCCAATCGAAGCAGAACTACATGCTCGATATTAATCTTGAACAAGGGGTGTAAGCCGTGATAGCATCCTCATGTGCACAACTTCTCCCTTGCAGTCATCTTAAATTACAGCTCAAAATTATTCATGCAGAACATGATATACCAAATTAAAGCAACAGATCTTAGCTTTAATCTGAAAAAAGAAAATCTCAAAAATCCATCATGGTTCGTGAGATATTAACCTCTGAGTGACATCAGGTCAGTCACCTGTTCTGCAGGCCACACATTCTGCCACCCCGACTTTGAGCCTATATAAAATTTACACCATAACTTCAATGGATTTCTAATTTGTGTCATTAAAAAGCTTGAGAAATTTAATTTCCACCCATATAACAACCGTAGCCATAATCCTTTTATGTCAAAAGATATGCAGCTCCAAACTTACATGAAATTGCTGAAACTGTTCGACTGTTTTTCAGAAATATGCACCACTATTGGTTTCCTTACAATAAGCATTCTTGTGCATATTGGGGTAAGATTTTGGCATTAAAGGACTGTATCATTTTTTGCTAAATTTCTCTTACAACAACTTTGAGGGTGAGGTACCAAGCAAAGGTGTTTCCACTAATTTCTTTGGATTATCTCTGGTTGGCAATACCAAGCTCTATGGAGGGATTCCACAGATACGTTTACTAACTTTGAGGGTGAGTACTGTCATCTTTATACATCGATGTATCATTTATACATCGATGTATCATTTATACTGACTACATCCAAAGACTGCGGCACTCATATCAGCCTGATAACATTTTGCTTGACAGGAACATGACAGCTCATGTTTCAGAATTTTTTTATTTTTTTATTTTTTTTTTTTTTTGAGGTAGTCGTAGAATTCGGGCTAGCAAAAGAAGTCGCTGAACAGCTGCTTAACAGTAGCTCTGTAGGAGTGAAAGCCACTGTTGTCCATTCTGCTCTAGGTAACCTACATCACCTTAGCTTGCTGCTACTTTTTAACCGAGAGTGGAGTTTTACAAAGGCTAATTGTGTACTGAAATGGGAAATAGAAGGCATGATTTAAACAGAAAAAAGTGAAAGATATGAGAGTATAAATTTCACTCAGTATAAAACTCAAGAAACTTAGACGACATTATTTCTCTTAATCAAATGTGACTGTGCATCCTCATGTGCACACAACTTCTCACTTGCAGTCATCATAACTTTCTCCTTAAAATGATTTACGCAGCCCATGATTTAACAAATTAAAGCTACAGATCTTAGCTTTAATCTGAAAAAAGAATATCTCAAAAATCCATCATGGTTTGTGAGATATTGACCTCTAAGTGACATCAGGTCAGTCCCCTGTTCTGCAGGTCACACATTCTGCCTCCCTGACTTTGAGCCTATATAAAATCTACACCATAACTTCAATGGAGTCCTAACTGGTGTCAAGAGAAATATTGAAAAATGAACTTTCCACCCATATAACAACCGTTGCCATATTCCTTTTATATCAAAAGATATGCAACTCCAAAGTTACACAAAAGTTGCTGAAACTGTCAGACTGCTCTTCAGAAATATGCATCACTATTAGCCTCCTTACAATGGGAATTCTTGTGCATATTGGGGTGAAATTTTATGGCATCAAAGGACTGTTTCATGTTGTATCAATACCCCCAATACATTTTTTTTAATACAAAATGAAAAGTCAACCTTGTTTAGTTTGTGTAATTAACCATTATTTAGGCATGAATTTTGTGATCTTGAAACTGTGTTTGAATCTATGTTCTTCCAATCTTAACTCATTCTGTATGCAATTATACTAGAGCTAATCCTATATTTTTCAGAATTTTGTTGAATCTAAATGCATGGCTGCGTATAGTGTGAGAACGTGTTGATTCTATCGACTACCTCATCATATATCAGCTAGTTTCGGTAAATCCTATAAATACTACCTTGTATGTATGTCTATTGTGAGTTGTGGCCATGAAACTGATTATTCATCTTAAATTCGATAGGCCCTCCAAAGCCAGACTTCTGAAGTCCAAAGACGAGATTACCTGGAATGCCAAAGATGTAGCTTTATTCCGCATTGATAATTTTTCTTAGCTGGTTTTTCTCCCCCCGACCTGTTAATTGTGTATGTTATTTCTAGTTTCAGTAGATTGTTTTCAACTAGTGTTATATCTTTCTTAGCTAACTTAAGAACGAATAGGCCTGAATATTATTAGCAGCAAGAAATTGTTTACTAGCTAAGCCTATACACTATATAGTTTGTCACTAGTAGAATGTAGAATCATCATTCGAATATTTGAGACTGCGTATAGGCGTAACAAATCATGTCTGAACTATTGTAGCGGACTAGCTAGTAGCGGTCACATTCAGCTAACGATTGGCTGATAGTTCTATTCTTAATGCATATGCTACTGAAGTAGTTGATTTATTGAATTCGATGAGCATTTGAGCAATATGAAATTCTGGTGTAGATGATTTGTTTGAACAAAGTGTATGTGTTGGCGGCACCCTAGGTTAGCCAGCTTAGTCTAGAAGATTCATACATACAGACAATTTAGCTAAAATACAAGTTGTATGGAAGGTCATTATCAGTTCTTATTGGTGATATCTCTGTCATGTGATCTTGTTGCTCTCTTTTGGCTTTCTCTTGAGCAGAGTGTATTACTTTTGTAAGCCCAACTTTACCTCATCATGTGAATGGTAATTCATTAATTAAACCCCCTTTTACAAAAGTAAGTTACCATGGTAAAACATTGTCCTCTCTCTTTCAATAGTAACTGTTGATCGTATATACATCTCTAATCAAATAGACGACGAACGATATTGATGTTTTTGTTAGGCTGTAACGAACGTAGAATAATACGGGTAGATAATATGCCGTTAGGCTATAATCTCGATCGTATAAAAAGATACGAGTCATGTAAATTGTAGCATTCGTGACAATACTTGGCTAATTTCCAAGTACTTAGCTTGAACATTCTTTATAGACATTATTGTTGTCCATATACAACTAGAAAATTGCGTATTATTCACTTTTCCTGATTTTGTTCATGTTGAGGAAAGTGTGGAGCAAGTATATATATTATAGGCGGTCCATAATAATCACCAAAAAAAAATCACAAAGCTTCCCTCGAAATAATTCACCAACCATGGCTTTGGTAAACCGTTTTAGCGACGAAAAATACCAGCGTCGTCACTGGGATCATCTCCAAACCACCATCAAAACCACCGTCACCGCTCTAATTCGACCCCCCGTCGCCGTCAATCACGACGATCTCAACCCCAAACCCAAACCCACCGAATTACAAACCCTAACCCTAATTTCACATTCCGTCACTCGCACCTCTTCAGATTTACTCTCCCTCAATGAAAACCTAATCCGAGGTCGAGGCGTCTTCTGCAAGTCTTGTTTCGAGTCTCAGCGTCATCATCACGCCGCCTACGCCGCCTTGGTTGCCGTCATCAATTCCAAGCATCCTCAAATCGGCCACCTCCTTTTACGCCGCCTGATTTCTGACATCAAGGAAGCTCACAATCGTAACAATTACGCCACCTTGTCGGATCTTACCAAGTTCCTAGCGCACCTGGTTAACCAGCGAGTCAGCGCCGAGTCACTCGGTTTCGAGTTGGTCAACTTCTTCCTCTACAGCGGCGACTCTCCGAGCGACGAGGTTGTGACGGCGGCGGTTGAGTTCGTCAAACAATGCGGCGCGTCGCTTCGTAAAGGCGACTCGGACACGTTGGACGGCGTGTTGGACCGACTCCGTGAGCTTCTCCGAGAAAGGAGGAACTCCAGCCGGTACCGCGTTATGGGCGATGGAGACAGTAGAGTCATTGAGATTACAAAAACAATTGATTCGCTGCGAATGTCGGAGTTTCGGAATGTTCTCCGAGTCGTCCCCCAACTCGATATCTTGTCGGAGGAGGAACGTGTTACTCACGGCGATATATCGTTCCCTGATGGTGACGAGGAGATTGAAACGGAGAGAGAATTGGACGTGTTCCGTTACGACCCTGAATTCTTCGACGCCAACATCGTTGATGTTCGTAACCAGATTGAGTCTGCCATCATGACGTTTTTCGGAGTTGAGAACGATGACGCGGCTGTTTCGAATCTACAAGACAGAGTGCCGACTTTCAACATTAAGGACACCACGAGCGAGATATGCTGGATGATTGTGGAGCTGTGCGGGCAGCAGGAGCATTACTGTCCTTACTTCGGGGAAATCGGGAGGAGGATACTTGGCGGGTGGTTGGCTGAACAACCGTGGATATATTGCTTCGTCGAGTTTTACGATAAGATAGAGGAATACGAGACGAGGAAGGTGGAGAATGTGGGAAGGTTGTTCGGGCATTTGATGGTATCCGATTCACATAGAGCTCGAAGGAGGGAGGACGAGGGAATGGGAATGAGGGAAAGGAGAGGTTGTGGAATGATGATGGGATTGATGAGGACGGGAGGGATATGTTACGGAATACCGTGGGGTAATGTGTTGGGTAGTCTGAAGCTCGGGGAAAAGACAGGGAGCGAGGCAGCTCGGGTATTCATCAAGGCTTTGTTTAGACAGGTTGATGATGAAATTGGGATCACTAAACGCAACGATATTCTGGCTGATTTAAATGGTAGGGGCTTTAAGATCGCCAATATCTTCCCCAAGGATGATGTTGAGAAGCTTCGTTTTTGGATTCAATCCTTCAAATCCATGGGTCTATTCGTGATCGCTGCTTACGCCGAAAAAGAGTTTCCTCCAGCTCCCCGTACTCTTTGGTGGCCTATTGCCCTATTCTACTCTTAAGTAGTAGTAGTAGTAGTAGTAGTATCGTTTAATAATTTGTGTTAGTTGGATATAAAATCACATTATTACTGTTAGTCGCATTATTAATTGAGTCAAGTGAGATTTGAGTGCTTTGTTGACGATATTGGTTGCTTGAGCCAACATGGGCAGCATTTGCTTTTTGATTAAATTGCGTGCTCCGATCCATCTTGTTTTATTATAAATTAAAGCAGAACCATGGGGTTGTTATGTCATCTAACTAAGGTACTGTCAATTCCGAGTGAAGTTAATTGCTACTGTCAATCTGCTCGATGATCAAATAAATAATGGTACATTGGTACGTCTAGCTAGAAACGTGATATGTTACGAGTGTGGCTAATATCAGTCATATGTGAGACTTGTTTAAACTTGATGATTGGATATATATAGAATTGTAATTTTGCTTTGCGCGAGTATGAATCGACTTAGGACATCAACAACTGAGTGGACTTTGTGCTAGACTACTACTAGTTGGTTCAGTATGTACTGATTTGCAGGAAGAGAAGCATTGCAGGAGTAAGGAAATAATAATGTTGGGCAAACGGGTGAGCTGTACTGTTGGACAAAACAAGTTTAGGAAAAGAGTTAAAAGTTCCCTTTTCCATGTTTGACCGTGAACCTAGCTAGCAGCACTTAAGTTTAGGAGTAAGCATCCTTTTTTTTTTTTTTTTTTTTTTGCTATTTTGATTCTATTCTTAATGCATATGCTACTGAAGTTGTTGATTTCTTGAATTCGATTTAGCATTTGAGCCAGCTTAATCTAGAAGATTCATACAAACAGACAATAATTTAGCTAAAATACAAGTATGTATGGAAGGTCACTATCAGTTCTTATTGGTGAGGAATTCTCTGTCATGTGATCTTGTTGCATGCTCTCTTTTGGCATTCTCTTGAGCAGAGTGCTTAACTTTTGTAAGACCAACTTTACCGCAACATGTTACATGTGAATGGTAATTTATTAATTGAACCTCCTTTTACAGAAGTAAGTTACCATGGTAGTGTACATACTCATCGATAAAACATAGTCCTCTCTCTTTCAATAACAAATGTTGATCATATGTATACTATAAGGAAATAATATATTTCCTAGTATATATTATCACGTTCATATTGTATTTAATATCTTATATTATTTGTTAGTTATTCTAGTCAATTGTAATCCTATATTTTAGGCAAATGTATCTCTTGTAATCTCAGTAATTTAGGCTACCTAAGATTATGTACTCTACCAAACCCTAACTCTAGTATTGTATTTATACCCATCAATGATAATGAGAATGATAAGCTTTTCCCTCAATCTCATACTCTTACATGGTATCAGAGCATAGATCCTATGCTCGGCCTAACCCTCCATAAACCCGGCCTAAACTCCGAAAAGCTTCAACTCTAATAAAACCCCGGCCACCCTCCACAACTCCCGGCCACACTCCGTTCCGGCCAACACTCAAAAACTTCGAACTCCTCTAAGATCATGGCCTACGGCCAAATCTACACATACTCCAATGTCAAACCTACGGCCAAATCCTCTTTCGGCCAACACTGATCATTAACTCATGGTGTTGATAAACATAAAACTCCTCTCGTCCTTTTATACGTCAAACTCATGACCTCACTCCTCAATTTCTTTTATTCTCTTCTTTAATTACCACCTATTCCTGGAAAAGACCACCCTCTCGGCAAAACCCTTCATACATTACCCTCCAAAACTCCAACATCAATCTCCACCATTGAGATCAATCACCCAAATATTATCAACACCCTCACAAAATTCAATTTGTACGAATCGGATCATGTTTAACCACCCGATCGTTAACTTTATCATTAACAACACTCCAAATCCGGGAACACTAATCCCAAACTCTTTTATTTTACACTTTTTTTTTCTTCGTGTCAAACGGCACACCCTCCGAAATCCAACGTTATGTACTCTCAACCCTTTGGAACTCCAAAACTCATTCCGCCGCAACCTAAATCACAACACTCCTACTACTTTTTCCTTAAACCAAAATTGAAAACCCTCTTACAAACTCCAAAACCCTCTAAACTCAAAATTCACAAACAAAAAAAAAAAAAAAAAATTCTTCATCCTCCTAACTAACGGAGGCACCGTCTCTCTACGACACCACCTCATCAAGTGCTCACAACTCACGATTCAAGTCATCAGGCGGCCACCAAGCATCGTTCTTCATGAATATATCCAAGATCGGCCTTACTCTACGACCGTCCGTCTTGCGGGGGCGTATAAGGAAATAATATATTTCCTAGTATATATTATCACGTTCATATTGTATTTAATATCTTATATTATTTGTTAGTTATTCTAGTCAATTGTAATCCTATATTTTAGGCAAATGTATCTCTTGTAATCTCAGTAATTTAGGCTACCTAAGATTATGTACTCTACCAAACCCTAACTCTAGTATTGTATTTATACCCATCAATGATAATGAGAATGATAAGCTTTTCCCTCAATCTCATACTCTTACATATACATCTCTAATCAGATAGATGGAAAACAATATTGATATTTTTGTCGGTAGTGTATAAATAAGGCTTAATCTGTAATAACGTAGAATAATACGGGAAGATACGAGTCATGTAAATTGTAAAGCCTAACGGATTACGTACGGTTGATATTTTGTAGCATTCGTGTCGATACTTTCGAGGTGCTTGAACATACATTCTTTATAGACATTATTCTACTTGTAGCCTGAATGATTAAAATTGGTAAATTATAGCATTCTCCATATAAAACTAAGCAAAAAGTGTGGAGCTAGTATATATATATAGAGTTAGGCGGTCCATAATAATCACAAAAAATCACAAGCTATATAATTCACTTTTCCTGATTTTTGAGACCTAACATACAAACCCTCGCTATTACTCGCCCCCGCTATCAACCAACTACGTACCATGGCTTTGGTCAACCGTTTTAGCGACGAAAACTACCAGCGTCGCAATTGGGATCAACTCCAAACCACCATCAAAACCACCGTTAGCAACCTAATTCCACCTCCCGCCGTCGACCCCACCCCCACCGAATTACAAACCCTAACCCTAATTTCACAGTCAATCAATCGCACCTCTAACTCTCTACTCTCCCTCAATGAAAACCTTATCCGAGGTAGAGGCGTCTTCTGCAAGTCTTGTTTCGAGTCTCAGCGTCACCATCACGCCGCCTACGCCGCCTTAGTCGCCGTCATCAACTCCAAGCATCCTCAAATCGGCCATCTCCTTCTACGCCGTTTGATTTCTGACATCAAGGAAGCTCACAATCGTAACAATTACGCCACCTTGTCGGATCTTACCAAGTTCCTAGCGCACCTGGTTAACCAGCGAGTCAGCGCCGAGTCACTCGGTTTCGAGTTGGTCAACTTCTTCCTCTACAGCGGCGACTCTCCGAGCGACGAGGTTGTAACGGCGGCGGTGGAATTCGTCAAGCAATGCGGCGCGTCGCTCCGAAAAGGCGACTCAGACACGTTGGACGGCGTGTTGGACCGACTCCGAGAACTTCTCCGAGAAAGACGAAACTCTAGCCGGTACCGCGTTATGGGAGACGGTGACAGTAGAGTCCGTGAAATTACAAAAACAATTGATTCGTTGCGAATGTCGGAGTTTCGGAATGTTCTCCGAGTCGTCCCCCAACTCGATGTCTTGTCGGAGGAGGAACGTGTTACTCACGGCGACATATCGTTCCCTGATGGTGACGAGAATATTGAGACGGAGAGAGAATTGGACGTGTTCCGTTACGACCCTGAGTTTTTCGACCCCAAAATCGTTGGTGTTCGTAACCAGATTGAGTCAACCATCATGTTGACTTTCGGAGCTGAGAATGATGAAGCCGCTGCATACAATCTACGGGAAAAGATTAAGGCTCTCGGTGTTGAAGACGCCAAGAGCGAGATATGCTGGATGATAGTGGAGCTGTGCGGGCAGCATGATTATTACTGCCGTTACTTTGGGGAGCTTGGGAGGAGGATACATCAGGAGTTGTCGCCTCGCGAAACGTGGAGAGATTGCTTCATCGAGGTGTACGATAAGATTGAGGAATACAAGGAGGTGAAGGTGGTGGAGAATTTGGGAAGGTTATTCGGGCATTTGATGGTGTCTGATGCACATAAAGGCCGAGGTGGATTGGAAGACGACGAGGGAATGGGAATGGGAATGGGAATGGGAATGATGAGGGAAAGGAGAGGTTATTATGGGAATGAGGAGGAGGGAATGATGATGGGAATAATGGCGAGGGAAAGGAGATGTTTCGGAATGCATTGGGGGAACGAGGGAATGACGAGGAGGGAAAGGAGAAGAGTGGGAACATGTTTTGGGTAATCTGAGGCTCGAGATCAAGACAGGGAGCGAGGCAGCTCCGGTATTCATCAAGGCTTTGTTCAATCAATTGGATGACGAAATTGGGATGACTGAACGCAACGATATTCTGGCTGCTATGAATGCTAGGGGTTTTAAGATCGCCCATATCTTCCCCTTTGATGATGTTGAGAAGCTTCGTTTTTGGATTCAATCCTTCAAATCCATTGGTCTATTCGTGATTGCTGCGTATGCTGAAAAAGAGTTTGCTCCACTACTCCTTGGTGCATAATCTTCCAACTAGTAGTTGTAGTTGTAGTAGTAGTAGTAATAGTAGTAGTCTAGTATCATTTTATAATTTGTGTTAGTTGGATTTGAAATGACATTACTATTGTTAATTACTAGGATAATTAAGTTAAGTTAGATTTGTTCACTACAAGAAATAAGCTAAATTGAGACGGAATTTTGTGAAGAAAATCCGTCTCAAACTGTAGTTAGAGACGGATTAGAGACGGAATATGATCCGTCTCTAAACACCTCGTCTCAAATTATTAGAGACGGATTAAAATCCGTCTCAAATTTTTGAGACGGATTTTAGGATCCGTCTCTAATAATTTGAGACGGAAATTTGAATTCCGTCTCAAATTAGAGATGGAATAAAAAATATTCCATCTCAAATTAGAGACGAAATTTCTGAACTTCCATCTCAAGCTAGAAGCTGGAATTTCACAAATTAATTAGCCACCAGTCCATTACATATTAGTTAAATCACTACACAAATTATAAGCTACATGGGATTCGAACCCATATCTTTGTGCAAGTGCACATGCTCTACCACCTTGAGCTAATAGCCTTTAAACAATCACAATCTTAACAATATACTTACAACTCATCTAACAAACATATTATAAAACCACATGGTGGCAGCCACTATGCTGCGTTCATGTTAGGAGAATTGCATAACCCAAGTATCAGATTTCATACACCCATTCATGAGCAATTGCCTAAGTCCACGGAAGTAATGGTTGAAGAGAAGGAGTTGCAAAAGATCGAGTGCGTATATGCTGCTTTTTCATTCAACTATAGTCAGTGAATATAAAGATGAATGACGCCAATGAATACGTCTACCCTAACATGTGATGTAAGAATCATCCAAATGAAGACTGTAAAATAGCCTCTATCTAATTTTGGTTCACATGAGCAGAGAAGCTTCATAAATCACAATAAGATTAAACAGAGACAAGTTATATGAAGACATCAAAATTTCAGAACTACCTTTAACCTTACAAACATTCAAGGTGCAAGAAACTATGTACATTCTGATATAGATGTAACTTCCATAAATAAAAACATTCAAGGTTCGATTTTAGGAAACATAGACTATCATACTACTTTTAACCTTAAAAGCCCCGCTTTAGTAATAGCAAGGGTGGTGTACAATACAATTTCAGCTCCGAAGGACCAGACTAATAAGATCTAGAATTCGATAAACTTTTCTTAGCTACACAAGTCGAATTGCTGACATTTAACAAGTTGATTGAGGCCTCGGATCAATGCTATGCTAATTTTGATTCAAGGAGAAACCAACAATCATATATATGAACACTAGCCATCAAATAACCTGTCATTCAAACCAATGTGCCACAATCTGCCACACCGCAACTCAGTCTCAGATTATGCAGCATTACAAAGAAATTGTAGCATACAAACAGTACATAGTTTACTAACATAGCATAGCAGGGCCACTATGATCAGAATTGAACAACACTCAAGCCAACATCTCCATCAAACAAATAATCCTATGTAGTATCCACACCACCAACAAATTAAACTCAATTATGATCAATAAAACAAACCCCAAATCTAGCACAAACTCCATGCACGAAAATATCAATTCCCAAGTTCTAAATTGTGTCAACGTAATTGAGTTGATTAATACTGAAGAGCACTGAATTGATTGTATGTCATACTATGTATAAGGCTACTTACTATTCGCGTAAAGATGGAAGATGCCAACTAAAGAAAAGAAACCCAAAAACAAGTGTTCCTCAACACATGGAACACACCTTGCAAAACTTTAACGCGTGATTAAAATTAGACAAGTACCAGAGCTTAGAAAGAAGCATGCTTGATAAATCGATTAAACAAAAAATATTAACACAAAACTGTTGGTATAAGAGAGAAGTTGTACCTTCTTCGCATCTTCAGAAATTATTTCGATCATGGAATGATTGAAAGGAACCCACCCACTGAAAAGTGAAAACTGCACCACCTCCCAACGTTTTTGGATATAAAAGTACACTTGCCAAGGTCAAAGCTCCTGCACAGCTGACCCCATTTTAACAAAACTCCCAAGTAATTTTTGTCAAATTTGAGAGTGAAATACATTTTGCCTCCTTGACTAAATCCACTTAAAAATATATTATCAGGACTTATCTTCCACAGTTATACAGTACACCTACAAGGAAAAACTTTTGTAAAGAAACTTATAGAGCAAGTCTGCAACAGGAAAGGTAAAATACGGAAACTACAGTTGAGTCGTCACAACTCAGACCCGACAGGCGACAGCTACAGCTACAGTTTGATAAAACTATTGGATCGTGTTGTGGAATGACCAAAACCTAACTAAGCACACATAGCCACGGCTATTGGTCGAAGAAACTAATGTGCTCGTAACTTAGTGAATAGGCTAAATGTGCAGCAAGCCAGTAAGTATAAGAGGTTAGTTAGTACCAAATGTGCAGACACTCACCTCTCGGTCATTCAACTCGTCAAACTCTGTCGAAAAGGAAAAAAGCATCATTAGTCATACGAATGTAAGTGATGATATGACAAGAGATCATGGCTAGAATGCAGAATGAGCGTCACAAACGAGCAGTTGCAGGTCACGAACATTATCATAAAATCACATGTATATAAAAAAAGAGATCAGGATAACATCAATATGTTTCCTGATGAAAGAATTATCGGGTACACCACCCAACCCATATCAATGTGATACACTGATAAATTTTCAGCTTCTGCATCATATCAAACAAATCTTTTGATTTTGAAGTCCAAAAGATATCACCAAACAGCAAAGAGAGGTGTCTGAGTAGAAAACTCTTCTTTCAAACAACTACTAGTTGTTTATCGCTAAAACGGATAGACACGATCACACGATGAACCAAACACCCCGTCACTATCCCGATTACTAGTGAAGAGCACTAAATTGATCCTGCTTTGACTATTTGGGAACATAACATGAACAACCAAATCTAATAATTCGGCACTAACATAAGACTAGCTCTAGATTTTCATTATATCTAATTATAGTAAACCAAATTTGAATCTGTAACGTCTTTTATATGAACATAATCACAAAATTGACTAAACAATCTAAGCCAAGTTTTAAAACTCATACATATGCAGAAGTAACAAAACAATATGAAAACCAAAAGAAATAGATGATAATAACAAACGAAGGGCAAACAGAAAACTACCTTACTCATTCGTCGCCGACATCATCGGAGGTTACAACGATGGACCGAAAGGAGGCGGCGCGGCAGCGCCAACGGTGACGGAGGAGATTGATTCGAAATCGGATTCGGATCGGGATCGAAATCATCATCTCACGCTCTTCTTCTCTTTCGAAATCGCAATCAGAAGTAAAAACGATGTGTTGTTCGTCGCTGTCGTGAGAAGCTAGTGAGTGGTCTTCCATGGTGGATCTGAGATCGAGAATGGAGGAGAGAGAAAATTAGGGTTTAGAAATGAGAGGAGGATGCAGAATTTGAACAAGGGGCATTTGTCGTGAATTCATGACAAATTTGAGGTAGATGGGCTCGACCGGAGATGCGGATGGGGTGAGGAGACGGGAATGGGTATGGCAGAGAAAGACTCAGAGGAAAGAGAGAGAGAGGGTGTCTATGAAAGGGGGGAAATGAAATGAGAGAGGGTGATAAGATTTGTTATTCAGTCAACCATAGGGTTATTTAGAGACGGATATTACTGAATCATCTCTAATTAGAGATGAATTTTAAATCCGTCTCAAATTTGAGACGGCATAATAAGATTCGTCTCTAATTAGAGACGTTATTATGTAATCCGTCTCTGATTAAAATTTGAGACGAATTGTAACTTTTTCGTCTCTAATTTAGAGACGGAACTATAAAATCCGTCTTTAAATGGGGAATTTCTTGTAGTGGTTGATGATATCTGTTTGAGGCAGAGCAAATTATGTCCTGATGAGTATTATTCAGTTTACTGTTAGTTTTTGATTATTTGATAACAAGTGCGGATGCTGCTATGCTTTTGTGTAGGAATATTTTAGTTTCATTAATTGATTAATTAATTATTATAATTATTGTAATTATCATAATTAATTAATTGATATGCAGTTAACTAAGGGCCTGTTTGGTATCGTTTTTGTTTTCAGTTTTCAGTTTTTTTTTTAAATCAAAGTCCCGTTTTTGAAAACCAGAAAAAGTGGTTTTCAGTTTTCTGTTGTCAGTTTTCATTTTCAGTATGACTATTATAGATCCATACAATTAAAATTTGTTTCTTGCAACTTATTTAACTAAAATTTTTACACAAAAAACCAAAAACTGAAAACGGCAGTGATACCGAACGGCCCCTTAAATATCATGATGTGGTCCACTTTGTTTGTGGGGAGTTATTCTGATCAAGTAACTTCCAATAACTTCTCCCTTAATGTAAACCGCTTAAACACATCTATATAACTAAGGGTTTCTTGATGGAAGAGAAAAAAAAATTAGGAATACAGAAAATTGGGTCACTGCATTTGCATGAAGTTGATGATGATGAAGAAAGTAGAGAGGAGAGAGTTTATATTGTTGTTGTTGTTGATGATGATGATGATACAAGCCATACAAAAGCATAATGAAATTGAGTAACATACAAAAAAAAAATGCGCATGGATTTTGTGTATCTTACTCAATTTCATTATCCTTGTGTTTGACACTGTTATCTATGTACATCAAAAATATGAGATAGGCGCAAGGAAGCTGGGTCGGGTCTTAACCACTGTTAGACTTTTGGTTTTGCATGTTGGAATTGGAATTGATCTTTGCTCCACTTCTTAAAATCTGCTGATGAATAATTCAAGCTAAGGTATGCATTGTAACACCCCGTACTTTTTGAGAATTTATCTAATTCGGGTGTTACTAATTATATTGAATTTAGGATCTTGCAGTTTAGTTTTGAGAATTTATATAGTGACTTTCGGATTTTAAGAGGGTGAATACTTGTTTTGTTATCCATTAGTGATCTCGGTTGTGGAATTGGATGATACCTTTAAGTTTATTGAGAAGCTATAACTTAAGGAATGTTCGGTTACATTCTCAATCCATTGCCGTTTCGATAGCTTTCTTAATCGTGAAGAAACGTTTTCTTAGTCGTTAAGTAATCTCTTGACGTAAACCCGGAACAAAATTGTGATTGTTCCATTGTATCATTTGAGGAGCTTTCCTTGGTAAATATGAAGTCAAATGGCACAAGTTACAAGTCCATTCTCAACTTACACAATCTCATCTACACAATTTTAGAAGTTTGTGTGTAGTGTCGGGACTAAAAACCGATCTTATTTCGTAAGCACGAGGTGCCGAGACTAAAAAATAACTCCTAGATGATCATACCTCATGTTGATATCTAATTGGACCCCAAACCATCCGCTTACTCAGCCAAAATTTGTGCATAAGAAGTGCACACGCAGCTGCCTGCTTGCCGCTGAAATTATCTGCAGAAGCCTCAACTTCTATCTCTCTTTTATCGTTCGTTTCGTATCGGAATTAAATGAAACAAAAGCCTAAATTCAAGTACTCTTTTATATCTACAATTTCATAGAAGACATCAAGCCCAAATTTGTTCATTATGATCGCCTTATTGGCTCTTCAAGTTAAGGTGTCTTTCTGAATGCGATTCTGGACCAGCTTTGGTATATTGGTCCTAACTCCTTCATTTGGTAAGCTCAATCCTTAATTATTGTTTATATTTACTCTCAAGATCTTTGGTAACAAACTCCAATTGGTTAATTTCATTTTCATTATGATTTAGTTGCCTAAATCATGTCCTAAAGTAAACCCTTGTTTCGTTGTTCTTCCTGTGAGTATCATGAACATAGGGCCTCCGTAATTTGATCATAACAGCCTCATTTCTTCATTTATTTAATTGAAACAAAACTCTAAATTAAACTTCAGTTCAAAATCTTGATGTTAGGCTGTTGAAATGCTTGAAAACCAGTCGTTATGATCATGTTATAGTTCCTAAAAGTTGGATGCGCATTTAGTACTCTGTTTTGGAGCAGTTGTGGTATTTGGGCTATAAATCCTTTGATACTTAATGAAAGTTAACGTTTGATGTGTTGAAATACTCCTAAGAGGCAGTGTTACAAGTTACAGTTGGTTTTGTGTCTAAAAGGTTAGGAATTCATTACCAATCATCGTCTAAACATCAGTCCTGTGTTCTGAAACATGAAGAAAGGGTAGGCTATTGTTATATTGGATTTGGACAAGTTATACTTGGTTTCTTTGGGAGATTTTTGGTGAGTTGAATACTGATGTATAGTGATGTGATGTGCCATGATTATACGATTCGTTGGAGGCCGATTCATGGAGGTTTTGGATGCTTGGTTCGCGGTATGGAGCTGTTGGGGATAGCTAAGAGCTTTGTGAATTCAAAGAGGTTTTGTTTGCCGATTGTGAGAAAGATTATTAAGGAGAAGTTAAGCGTGCCTGGTAAGAACGTTAACCCCTCTTGAGCTCGAGCATGTTTTCATATATCTTTTGGTGATCCGACTTTCAGTTCATGTCATCTATATCGCAATTGACATATAGCTTTTGTGATCCAGCAATTCATTTCATATTATATATGTTGCAATATATACTCATATCGTCTCCAAGTTTGATAAGTCGGATAATTGAAATTCTACCAAATGAGAAGGGGCTCGACCCCTCAGTTATATATTTGATTTTGTACTCGTCTTTGTTTGATATTTGGCCTTGGCCTGCTGAGTTGTCATATGAGATGGATTCTATGAATGAAATAATGTATCTAAGACGGATAAAATTGGCCTTGTTGAATAATGTTACATCACAATCTACTAGAGCAGGCGTGACCAATGTTGTCCGTCGGGGAATTACTAACACACCTCTGATCAAGGTGGAATTATAGGCTGGGTTAGCTACCAGTCGCCTATTAGACTTCCTCCTAGAAGGGTTACATCCTACTGGCTCTCTAGTGAGAGGTGTGCACACTCGGATCTATAGGGAGGTTCAGGTGAGTTCTAGTAGCGTGTTGGGGTAGGACCCAATCACGAAACCGGACTTATAATTGCTGATATATATATTGAACTGATTGATTCTTGGCCTTGAGCTTTTGTTGTAATTCAGTATTTGGATTTCTTTGACTAAGCGTTGCTTGATCAGCTACGCGCCATGAAGGCGCGTATCTTCTTTTCCTTATTGTTCTGCATGCTTTTGAGTTCTTACTCAGCCTTTCACTACTACAATAAAGGCCTAATGCAAAACTCCTAATGCAACGAGATTTGCTGACGTTCTATGTTTGGGTTTGTCCCTACCCTATTTTGGGGCCTGTATCATTCTCTATGATGCAGTTGGCAGGTTTACTTGAAGTGAATTGTTGCATGGACGTTTGTGCATATCATGGGGCTAGCTTGGAATGTATGACATTACGGTTGAGTCACTTTAATCAGTTCTACTTGTCATTTCAGTTGGGATTAGGTTTTGTAAACTTGGCTTCACTCTTCCGCTGTCAACTCGTTATCATTTATGTAAATAAGTTGGTTTAAATTTTATCAGGTTTTGAGCCTTGCAGTTGACTCATTAGTCAATTGCGGCATAACAATCCTAGATTTTTGTATAATTAGATCTGGTCAAATTTTAGGGTTGTTACATGCATGCCCAAAATGTAAGATATTTCTATTAACTTAATGATGTTCATAAACTTAATTGAACATACCAATTATGCAGCGGAAACTAAAGTAGGAACAATACCTCCAGCCATTGCAATTGTTGTTATCTTCTGAATCTCTTATCGCAAACCGTAATCAAATCATGAATCATAACCGGTGCCAACCCCTTCTCTCAATCGTAATGATGGTGTTTGTATTTTACGAGAGTGGAATCAGTGACCCAATTTTCTGTATTCCTAAAAGTGATATAAAATATTTTTGATCGCTGGCATTCATATCCGGACAACATATATCGGTATGTATGATCTCTAATATGTCAGAACTCCTCTTAGCACATTTCTTAGATTTGTTGGTGTGCTTTCCCTTAATGCAACCAACACAAGTCTCAAAATCAGCAAAGTCTAGAGTATCTAGTACCCCATCCTTCACTAACCTTTTGACCCTCTCAATGGAGATATGTCCCAATCTCCGGTGCCACAACATAGAGGAATTTTCATTAACATTACATCTTTTCATACCAGTTGTGAGATACCGTACCGGCCTGGGGGTGGACCGATTGGGTCTCGCTATTTTTTATTGGAATTGGAGTCGCCAGCAGGATTTTAATAGGATTCTACGAACCTAGGATGGGTCCTTTGCAAGGTACGATTCGGGAAGGTGTTAGGCACCCAAATCGCCCGTCTGAAGACGGCCTCTACTAATTGATCCAAGATAAATATAAAGTTCATAATCAACGACGGATCATATAGCAAATAGCATGCGACGTATGACATAAATTAATTACACAAACATACATGCGAAAATCATACGTAATGAGTGATGACTAGATGCATATGTGAGATAATCAACATAAATAAATAAAAAGAACGGCAAACGACATTTGTGCGCATGCTTAGAAAAAGTAGCCTATCTTATAAGAATCAATTTGCTTAACTACCAACAAGACCACCGAGTGCACATGAGTGAAATAGCATGGCATTACTAACACGAAATCACAATATAAAAGACGAAAGCCAAACCAAAAAAATGAGATTACCGGGTTTTCGAAACATTTAAGAGAAATAAAGAGGCCCTCAGGTGGACATACGTGTGTTGTCGTACGGATCTCAGTTTCGTATACCAACGCGTCCAACCCTTATCTTCGAGCCCAACGATCTTAGTTCGACCTTTCGCCGCGGTGACCTTGCTATTGTGAATTATTCGCCGATCGGATGATATGTATGTATGGTATTTAAGCTTTCCTTGCTATCAAGATTGTGAGAACGAGGATTTCAGTAAAGGTAAGTTTTTGTTGTTTTTAGCTAATTTCTTCGTGCCCCTCTCGGTGGATATCTCACCTCTTTATATAGGAAATGTGTGGAGAGTTTTGTGGGAGGTTATTAGCAGCCGATCAAACTCATTATTCTTGGAGGAAAAGGCAAACAAAAGATTAATCCTATCTTATCTTATCATTTGCTAATGGAAGAGTCCATGGAAAATGCAAGGTTTCTAGTTGCCAATGAGTTGCCAACTGAATTTCATCCTATCTTTTTCCTCACGTATTATCACTACCGATTTTTGGCTTTGATTAATGTATGGCCAAAATGAGTGGGAACTAATAATTAATGGGACAAAACGCCAAACCACCAAGGAAGTGGGCCATTAAAGCCAAACAGTCCAAACATTAAACCTCTACGTACTTGGGCCAAGACCAATGGAGTCGAATACGTTGGTAACGAAACCTATCACCGCTGCCCACTATCCATCTCATCATCGGGCGTTATAAAATGGGAAGCCCTCGAGTCGGGTGTCTACAGGAGCCCCCGCTTTGGTCGGGTCTTTGTAAAAGACGAAGGTCAAAGGTTTTATGCAATCACACGTATACATGCAAAAGCAAAAATCGCAGATATGACAAAGCACATATATAGAACTCAGCCACATATAAGAACGCATCATCTTGAGCGGTCACAGTAGTCGCTCAAGATAGGTGTATAAAAAATCTCCAAAGAAACCATCGCAGATTGGCCAAGAATACATATCTTGGGTCACATATAGACGCAGCATCTCGAACGGGCGCAGTAGTCGCTCAAGACGAATATACTTCTTGAAAGGATTGTAAGTAGAAATCTTCGCAGACGTGATCAAGAACAGTTTTCCCGGTCACGTGTAAAACGTAGCATCTCGAACGGGCGTAGTTGTCGCTCGAAATAAATATAAGTTTGAAAGGACCGCAATCGCCAGCGATTATCGAAAAACATCTATTTTTGTTGAATAAGGGAATGCGGTATCTCGAACGGTCGCAGTAGTCGCTCGAAACGGATATAAGCCTTCAGAATATTGAAGTTGCAGAATGTCATCGTAGGCGTAACCAAGAACATCTTTCTTAGTCACATGTCGAAACTCAGCATCTCGAACGGGCACAGTTGTCGCTCAAGATGAATATAAATCTTCAAACGATCGCAATCGCCAGCAATCATCATTTTTGGGAAATAAAGGAACGCAGCATCTCGAACGATCGCAGTAGTCGCTCGAAATGAATGTAAGTTTTCAAAAGGTTGCAATCATAATGAAATCATCGTACTCTAGACCAAGAAAATCTTTCTTAGTCATAAAGAAATGCAGCATCTTGAACGGTCGCAGTAGTCGCTCGAAATGGATATTAATCTTCAAAAGATCGCAAATATGATGGAGAACACATAATTTAGTCACATAGACACGCAGCATCTCGAACGCGCGCGGTAGTCACTCGAAATGAATATGAGTTTTCCAATGTCTTGGATGGGCGCAGTAGTCACCCAAAACATGTTGTCACGTGTTGATATATTGTCGCAGTTTCTGAATGGACACATCTGTCATCCAGAAAGAATGATTAAGCTGGATTATTACCTTGAATGGGCAAAGTAGTAATTCAAGACAGGCTTCACCACATTTTGGGTAAACATCGCAGGTATATTGCATCATGTTGATTTGGAGGATTGAAATCTTGAAATATAGCACATTGGATATCACAATTTATCAAATGTTGATTATAATCTTAACACGGGCTATGGATGACGTGAACCGATTGATTGATTAACTTGACACACTCAAACAAGGAGGATTTGCGAAGGACAAAATATGAGATCCTTACAAAACATGCCTTGTTGTTGAGTTGATTGTTGAATTTTCCAGGATGGTAAAACCTCGATTTAACTGGTGCTGATTTCGGAGGTCGCTTCAATTTCTGTCGACGTGTTGACGCGTTTCTTGTGAATATGTCTATCCATATCTTGCTGATCCGGAGGCGTCGGTAGATTATTAGGGCAATATCTTCATCCATATACCCTTGACTCAGTCAGGCCATGTGAGCCCCCGAGTTTGGAGCAATTGGTTCTTGTAGTTTTCTCGAACACTTAGCGCGTCGTTGCATTGTTTTATGATTCACGGCACAATTTTATGATATCATGGCGAGTCACGCACATTACACACACATAGACATATCATGCATACCAAGATTACACAGAAAACGCAAACAAATCCTATGCGGCACTTAGATAGCTAAATCCCTATGACCTCGAAGGTTGGAAAAATTTTGAATTAGATTTGACTCGATAGAAGTCCTTCCCCCCAACAAAAAGAATTGAAATGTCGCAAGGATAGATGGCAATAGACGCTAGCCCTAAGAGACTAAGAAAAGACTCAAGGATTAATGAATTTTTCGCTGATTATGATCTCTTGTCGTTGTCTTGAGTGCGAATATGAGCACTATCATAGGTGTGCCACAAATGTGTCACATGCAGTTTTAGACCTGTCGCTTGGGTCATATCGCCAATGGAATGAAGAATCGCCAAATATAAATCGAACATACTTCAAACAAAGAAGTGGACGTGTGGAACTCGATTTACCAAATTTGCTTCCCTATCGTCTTGATGTTGTATCTCTGGACATGTATGATCCATGGACATGATATATACTTGTGTGTAGACGTCAATTCTTGGATTAGCATCTTTGACTTTTTGTACGTGTGATCAGTGTGCGTACAATTGAAGTTTGAAATGCCAAACTGGGAATGACGTCTATGAGTGGAACATACCAGCCGCATCTGAGTCATGTGAATCTTATGCAATTTTATGTCGGCCTAATTGATTTTGAGTGAAGCCACGATCTCTCTTGAGGGCCAACCTTGAACTTATCAATGAAGGGTTGCGTCATGATCTTGAAAATATGAAGAAGTGATAGTGCAAATACTTTGATGAATGGTGGCGTCAATTATCGCCATTTGCAGATGGTGTTCGGCTTGGACATTTTTTATGAGCATCAATGGTCTAGACCTCATGAGACTGTACTCTAAGTCTGTGCTGTCGAGCATGACATAGATGAAACATGAATCCACAAGGATTTGAGCATAATTATAAAAGATTTACCAAACTCTAACACCAGGCACGTGCCTCGTTTGGTGACGAGAACCCATGTAGGAGAGTAGTGGTAGGATATATAAGCCGTATGAATTTGAAATGAGCTGAAAGGATTTTGGTGACGAGTGTTTAATTTGTGAGCTTATAAGGATATAAAATGTAGAATGAAAAGCTCAAGGTATTGGCTTTGAGGAGATAACTTTGATCACCAAACATGTAAGTGAGAACTATAGTCCTAACAAATTGCATAGCAACTCTTGTAATGTGACACAAGTGACCAAACAGTCTTACCGCTTTCAATCCAAGACCAATGACGGACCGGTGGACCCTCACTTTAGGGGAATGACCATGCTATGGATATGAGCATGCGGATGTGAAAATTTGGACCACTCAACTCTCTTGTATCCTGTAATGTTGGACACGGGTCACACAAATGTTCTAAATACACTCGACCTCACCATTTTATGTAGCTTTTGTCCGTGGTCTCTAAGTGTCATATATAGGTCGTGGCCACCATCTTACCATACCCGTGTCACAAGGTACACAAAACAATCATGCTATTGAATTCTCAAGGGCAAATATGTCTCACAAACTATAAAAATGTCATCAAAATTTGAAACTCGTTTGATTAATGGCAATGTAGGGACGAGTTTGATTAAATTGTTCTTATGTGTCTGAAAATGGATTGATATTATTTTGAGAAAAATATTACCATTTGAGGGCATTTTGATGGACAAAGAATATAAGTAAATGCCATTAAATGTCTCCAATCCTAGCGTTGAAATAGGTATACAAACAAGGAGATCAAATACAAACGACTCATCGTCACAAAATTCAAGTAGACATGATATTACAAATTTAATCATAGAATAATTTAATCTAAACTTGAACAACTGCAACGTCTTCTTTGGGTAATAAGTGTAACTAAGAGCAAGTCTTGTAAATGCCTTCGAATTGAGAGTAGGTCTTTTGGAGCTTCGAGCAAGTTAAATGTCTCGACCAGTAAGGACGTTAGATGCGTCGATATCTTGGTAAGAATTTTTGCTTGCATGAGAAGTCTTAATTATTTCGAAGAGTGCCCTTTAGCATGTCATTTTCAATGTCAATTCCGATCTCGTAGACTCTCTTGAACTCCTGTAAGCCTTGGTAACGCATATTGTCCCTGTAGAGTGGCTTGAGATTGTTGATAAAGATCCTAACCAATTCTCGCTCTTGGGGCCGATTGTAACAACCCTAAATTGACCTGATCTAATTATACAAAAATCTAGGATTGTTATGCTGCAATCGACTACTGAGTCAACTGCAAGGCTCTAAACCTGATAAAATTTAAACCAACTTATTTACATAAATGATAACGAGTTGGCAGCGGAAGAGTGAAGTCAAGTTTACAAAACCTAATCCCAACTGAAATGACAAGTACAACTGGTTAATGTGACTCAACCGTAGTATCATATATTCCAAGCTAGCCCCATGATATGCACAAACGTCCATGCAACAATTCACTTCAAGTAGGCCTGCCAACTGCATCACAGAGAATGATACAGGCCCCAAAATAGGGTAGGGACAAACCCAAACATAGAACGTCAGCAAAGGCTGAGTAAGAACTCAAAAGCATGCAGAACAACAAGGAAAAGAAGATACGCGCCTTCATGGCGCGTAGCTAATCAAGCAACGCTTAGCCTAAAGGAGCCAAGTACAGAATCACAACAAAAGCTCAAGGCTGAGATTCAATCAGTTCAATATATATATCAACAATTATATTTCCGGTTTCGTGATTGGGTCCTACCCCAACACGCTACTAGAGCTCCCCTCAAACCTCCCTATAGACCCGAGTGTGCACACCCCTCACTAGAGAGCCAGTAGGATGTAACCCTTCTAGGAGGAAGTCTAATAGGCGACTGGTAGCTAACCCAGCCTATAAGTCCACCTTGATCAGAGGTGTTTTAGTATCTCCCCGACGGACAACATTGGTCACGCCTGCTCTAGCAGATTGTGATGTAACATTATTCAACATATCCATTTTATCCATTTTAGATACATTATTTCATTCATAGAATCCATCTCATGTAACAACGTAAGCCTGAGCCGAATAACAAACAAAGACGAGTACAAAATCAAATATATAACTGAGGGTCGAGCCCCTTCTCATTTGGTAGAATTTCAATTATCCGACTTTATCAAACTTGGAGACGATATGAGTATATATTGCAATATATATAATATGAAATGAATTGTCGGATCACAAAAGCTCAATTGCAATATAGATGACATGAACTGAAAGTCGGATCACCAAAAGATATATGAAAACATGCTCGAGCTCAAGAGGGGTTAACGTTCTTACCTAACACGCTTAACTTCTCCTTAATAATCTTTCTCACAATCGGCAAACTGAAGCTCTTTAAATTCACAAAACTCTTAGCTATCCCGAACAGCTCCAAACTGCGAATCAAGCATCCAAAACCTCCATATGTCATCCTCCAACGAACCATGTAAGTATGGGATATCAAATAACTACACAATATCACTTTACTCCCCAGAAATCTCCCAAAGAGACTAAGTATAACTTGTCCAAATCCAATATAACAATAGACTACTCTTTCTTCATGTTTCAGAACACAGGACTGATGTTTAGACGATGATTGGTAATGAATTCCTAACCTTTTAGACACAAAACCAACTGGACATTATAACCCTCCCTCTTAGGAGTATTTCAACACATCAAACGTCAACTTTCATTAACTATCAAAGGTTTTATAGCCCAAATACCACAACTGCTCCAAAACAGAGTACTAAATGCGCATCCAACTTCTAGAAGCTATAACATGATCATAACGACAGTTTTTCAAGCATTTCAAAAGCCTAACATCAAGATATTGAACTGAAGTTCAATTTAGGGTTTTGTTTCAATCAAATACATGAATAAATGAGGCTGTTATGATCAAATTACAAAGGCCCTATGTTCATGATACTCACAGGAAGAACAACGAAACAAGGGTTTACTCTAGGACATGATTTAGACAACTAAATCATAATGAAAATGAAATTAACCAATTGGAGTTTGTTACCAAAGATCTTGAGAGTAAATATAAACAAGAATTAAGGATTGAGCTTACCAAATGAAGGAGTTATGACCAATATACCAGAAGTGGTCCAGAACTGCGCGTAAAACGACACCTCACGGTTCTGGGTAAATTTGGTGATGATAATCAAGAAATATGAACTCGAAGCCTTCTACAAAGTTGTAGCCATAAAAGAGTAGATGAATTTAGGATTTTGTTTCAATTCATTTGGATTTGAAATGAAGGAGAAAACGTGTGATGAAGTTTCAGCTGTTGGGTGGCATATACAAGCGGCAAGCAAGCAGCTGCGTGTGCAGTCCTTATGCACGAATTTTGGCTGAGTAAGCGGATGATTTGGGGTCCAACTAGATATCAACATGAGGTATGATCATCTAGGAGTTATTTTGTAGTCTCGACACCTCGTGCTTACGAAATAAGATCGGTTTCTAGTCCCGACACTACACACAAACTTTTAAAATTGTGTAGATGAGATTGTGTAAGTTGAGAATGGACTTGTAACTTGTGGTATTAAACCTCATATTTACCAAGTAAAGCTCCTCAAATGATACAATGGAACAATCACAACTTTGTTCCGGGTTTACGTTAAGAGATTACTTAACGACTAAGAAAACATTTCTTCACGATTAAGAAAGTTATCGAAACGGCAATGGATTGAGAATGTAACCGAACATTCCTTAAGTAATAGCTTCTCAATAAACTTAATGGTATCATCCAATTCCACAACCCAGATCACTAATGGATAACAAAACAAGTATTCACCCTTTTAAAATCCGAAAATCACTATATAAATTCCCAAAAATAAACCGTAAAATCCTAATTTCAATATAATTAGTAACACCCGAATTAGATAAATTACCAAAAATTATGGGGTGTTACACCGATTCACCATTTGTGCAGCCTTCCCACGCCATCTCGTAAGGAAAGTAGTGAAACTTTCTTTTTCGCCTTGCTTTGTGACTTCGAGCTCACGAGTGGTGACCTCAATGTTAGCATTACATGAGTACTGGTTAATGAAGGCTTGTGTAATATCCTCCCAAGTTGCTATTTGTTTTGGTTTAAGGGAGTAAAACCATTGGGTTGGACTTTTTCCAAGAGAGTTAGGAAAAACGATGCGGTACATTGATTTGTCGATCCCTTTTATCATCATGGTGTTTTGAAAGTTTAGGAGGTGATTAATAGGATTTTCATTTCCCTCGAATTTTGGTATGCCGATTGAGCTCATGAACTTGTCAGGTAATTTCCCGTTGAGTTCATGGCTTGAATCGACGAGCTCAAAATAATAATTGCCCATCTTAGACTTTAGAAACTTTCGTTCAAGCTCTTCCATTCTCGTTGCTTTTTGTTCAAGTTCTTCGATTTTCTTGGCTATGAGATCACTACCATTGTTGTCAACAAGTACATTTTCCCCATACTTCTTGTCCATCTTGTTTTCAAGGTTGGTAAACTTGGCTTCAAATTTGTCCATTCTTGATATAAGGTCAGATAACATGTTTTTAAGTTCTGCGTTCGTGATAGTGCCGTCTCCTGACATCTCAACTTTTGTGGTAGGCCTGAGTTGTTGAATAGAAATTAGGATCATAATTCAAAGGCCAATGTGTACAGTGGGACTGACGAAATGGCACTAGGATAAGATGCCGATAGGTTGGCAAAGATGAACGATAAAGAAGCTGATGGTTTTGAAATTAATCAAGGATACTTGCGGGGCGACATATGAGACTCCTATTTGATACACAATTTATACTATGATGAGGACTATCGATGGATAAGAATGAGCTAGCTTCCTAGTGGCACTGAACTAACTAAGTGACAGAATAAAGGAAGAAGTTCATGCGCATGAAAAGATTGACTAGGAACACTAACACCTAGTTGCCAACGAGTTGTCAACGACGACAATTAGATACGGGATACAGGCGCAGAGGCTGATAATTGATAAAATGTACGTGCAAATTCAAGCTTCTAATGGGTCTTGATGGAAGATAGAAAATATGATATCTTCTACTGGCAGCAAATTAAACCATTGATTATTGATGACATAAAGGATTTTGATGGAATTCAATAATCTAGAGCCTATTTTTAAGATGCCAAAAGGCAGTCAACTCTCCCTAAAACTTGACTCTAAGAGTTTTTGAGAATTGATGACAAACAGAGGACTTTGACAACAACTGGAGGACTTATCTAGTACGCATGAGAATGATTAGGTAACATATGACAGCTCCTCTAAGAAACTTGACACACAAAACTCAATCTGAGGGGAGGACGTGGCACAGAGGGTCTAAATTTAGCTTACAAAAATGCCGCAACTAATCATATAACCACGGAGCATGCGATAAAAGTAAATACGAAAATCACATGAGCACGTTATGATGCTATACAAAATCGAGTGGGTATAGGGTGGTCAAGTGGAACCCAAACATAGGACGCTTCTATTGATTTGCGGTCGGAAGCCGTGGCAATAGAAGATCCTCCTGTACCCACCAAAAGATGAGTACGGTTTGGGGCGGATGTCGACCATACAGCACGTCATGAAAGTCGAATGGACCCAATGTGTGTATAGTCTATGCATCCTAGGGTAAAAAATCGGGTTTAGTCCTTATGCGCCTCCGTACTAACGTGGCATGCAATCGAAAATGCTATATGAAAAATAAAAATAATGCAATGCCAATTATGAACTAAACATTTATAATGGATCAATTTTCGAGTTAGCAAAGTCCCCAGCGGAGTTGCCACTGTGAGATTCCGTACCGGCCTGGGGGTGGACCGATTTGTCTCGCTATTTTTTATTGGAATTGGAGTCGCCAACAGGATTTTAATAGGATCCTACGAACCTAGGATGGGTCCTTTGCAAGGTACGATTCGGGAAGGTGTTAGGCACCCAAATCGCCCGTCTGAAGACGGCCTCTACTAATTGATCCAAGATAAATATAAAGTTCATAATCGGCGACGGATCATATAGCAAATAGCATGCGACGTATGACATAAATTAATTACACAAACATACGTGCGAAAATCATACGTAATGAGTGATGACTAGATGCATATGTGAGATAATCAACATAATTAAATAAAAAGAACGGCAAACGACATTTGTGCGCATGCTTAGAAAAAGTAGCCTATCTTATAAGAATCAATTTGCTTAACTACCAACAAGACCACCGAGTGCACATGAGTGAAATAGCATGGCATTACTAACAAGAAATCACATTATAAAAGACGAAAGCCAAACCAAAAAAATGAGATTACCGGGTTTTCGAAACATTTAAGAGAAATAAAGAGGCCCTCAGGTGGACATACGTGTGTTGTCGTACGGATCTCAGTTTCGTATACCAACGCGTCCAACCCTTATCTTTGAGCCCAACGATCTTAGTTCGACCTTTCGCCGCGGTGACCTTGCTATTGTGAATTATTCGCCGATCGGATGATATGTATGTATAGTATTTAAGCTTTCCTTGCTCTCGAGATTGTGAGAACGAGGATTTCAGTAAAGGTAAGTTTTTGTTGTTTTTAGCTAATTTCTTCGTGCCCTTCTCGGTGGATATCTCACCTCTTTATATAGGAAATGAGTGGAGGGTTTTGTGGGAGGTTATTAGCAGCCGATCAAACTCATTATTCTTGGAGGAAAAGGCAAACAAAAGATTAATCCTATCTTATCTTATCATTTGCTAATGGAAGAGTCCATGGAAAATGCAAGGTTTCCAGTTGCCAATGAGTTGCCAACTGAATTTCATCCTATCTTTTTCCTCACGTATTATCACTAATGATTTTGGGCTTTGATTAATGTATGGCCAAAATGAGTGGTAACTAATAATTAATGGGACAAAACGCCAAACCACCAAGGAAGTGGGCCATTAAAGCCAAACAGTCCAAACATTAAACCTCTACGTACTTGGGCCAAGACCAATGGAGTCGAATACGTTGGTAACGAAACCTATCACCGCTGTCCACTATCCATCTCATCATCGGGCGTTATAAAATGGGAAGCCCCCGAGTCCGGTGTCTACACCAGTATTAATATGCAGGGAATTATAAGTGGTGTTGTTTTGCAATTCAAGACGATATAAACCATCAGACAAAGTACCATAACCAATAATTTCAGAATTTCTAGATAAACTGAAACCAGAATCTGAAAAATTAAAGGAAAATCCTAAAGGTACAAGTCTTGAAACTGAAATCAAACTTCTAGAGAAGTTCGGAACATAAAACGTCCTTTCTAAATGCAAAATAAAACCACTACTTAAGGTCAAAATGCAAGTCCTAACGGCATCCACATGTGAGCTCATCTGACTGCCGGAATAGATGTACTGCTCACTGCCCACGGGTTTCCTGAGGCTTGTCATACCCTGCAAGGTATTTGAAACATGGATTGTAGTACCGGAATCCATCCACCATGTATTGTTATTAACTCTAACAATATTAGATTCATAACAAACCAATGTATGAAAATTACCTTTCTTTTTGAGCCAATCCTTATACTTAATGCAGTCTTTCTTTATATGTCCCTTCTTTTTACAGAAGAAACACACAGACTCCTTCTTAATGGTTTGATTAACTCCAAACTTTTTCAAAAGAGTTAAACTGAACTCTGCGCGCAACTCATCTCATTTTGCATTTTCATCAAAGTACAGAATTCAGAACCATTGTCCTTTAACCGCCATATGATAATTTTGGTGAAATTAATTTTGCCAGCACCAAGATTTACTCTGTAAGAAAATACAAAGTTAAACGTAGCGTGAATTTGCAGCACAGTAAAGCCACGGTAAATAAGATAAATGACTCCGTCCCTAATTATTTACTGTGTACTTTCACATACACAGCACATACACCGCCTTCAAAATTATATTTTTCTCCATATAAACCAAAATTTACCAGCTGTACTGTTCTCCACCATTACTTCATTTTATTTACCTATCTTTCTTTTCTTTCTCCTCAAAACTGAACCAAATTTACCCACAGAAAAGAAAAAGTAATTAACATGGCTTCATCATCACCCATTATTCTTCTTGGTCCAATCCCGTCTTTCGGTACGCCGTCGTTTTATCAAGATATTTCATCCTCTTTTTTATTTCATTTAATTTGATGAATTATCAAATATTATAATAATATTATAATATATAATAATATTATAATAATATTTCATCCTCTTTTTTATTTCATCTTCCTCTCTCTTCTTCTTCATCATCAACAACAACAATATAAACTCTCTCCTCTCTCTTTTTCTTCATCATCATCAACAACAACAATATAAACTCTCTCCTCTCTCTTCTTCATCATCATCAACAACAACAATATAAACTCTCTCCTCTCTTTTTCTTCATCATCATCAACAACAACAATATAAACTCTCTCCTCTCTCGTCATCATCATCATCAACAACAACAATATAAACTCTCTCCTCTCTACTTTCTTCTTCATCATCAACAACACCACCATTTTCATTCCCATTCGAATTAATTCCCCCAAAAACCCAAACAAAATGAAACCTCTCCAAGTGATGAAAACATTGTATACTACTAAGTACTACTCTTCTGTCGATGTATGTACATTTCTATAGTGGAGAGTGAAGACCAGTCCTAGGATTAAGTTATGATAATTATGATATTAGATGAATTACTCCCCCGATGCAAAGAGATTTTTCCCTTTCTCTTTACAGTTGTCAGTTGTCAAGTTAGGGACTACTTGTAGACTAAATGGAAGATCCATTTGTCGTAGAATCAAATGGAGTTGGTTGACTGCATTACACAATAAAATATATACTAATCTTTACAATAAGTGAATGATTCATTTGATATAAATCTATCTCTCAACATGGCAGTCTCTTTGAATCGGAGGAAGTACCATTTGCCTAGCTCGATAATTCCCCCCACTCTTCTTCTCACTCTCTCTTCTTCATCTTCAACACCAACACCATAAACTAATCCCACCACAAAAACCCACCACCATTCTCATTCTAATGAATTCCCCCAAAAACCCACAAACCTCCCCTTTTCATTTTCTTTCTCCCTACCGGTCTGATGGCCTTTTTTCTGGGGAGGTCGGCCCAAGATGACCCAGAAACGGATCTCTTGCCGCCGCGCGTGGAAATCACGCCGACGCGCGAGTAAGTCTCCTCAGCGCGTGAGAATTCCTCGCCGGCGCGTGAGGAATTCTCATCGGCGATTGAGACTCACGCGCCTTTTTCCGAGCTCGATGACCAAATTAAAGGTCTGAGGGAGCTCGTGAAGAACGCCTAGGCCGACAAAGAACGTATTTTGTCGGGGGTCCAGTCACGGGGGCATGAAATAGCCGCCACCGTGGGGGCTTGGGGCTTGCTGGTGGGGTTCTCCACCCTATCCACGCAAGCCTCATCCGTCAATTGTCATCAATTGCAGTATCGACTCTTGGGGTTGGGCATGAGTTTCTCGTTTTTGTTTTTAACCCTTTTTGTGATCATCCATTGTTTGGTATTATCTATTTCGTTTTGTTTTGGTTAGCTTGGGTAGAGACAAGAGCTTGCCCTGATTCCGCCCCCCCCCCCACCCCTTTAGTTAAATCCGCATAGGTGCGAGTGATGTGTTCAGGGTCGTTCTTGATAGTTTAAAGGCTCCTGGGCGACTAGTAAAAATAGGCCATTAAAAGACTATTACTAGTCAAATATGTAATTATAAAATGACATATATATTGCACATGTATTACCCATGTATTTCCTAAACTTCTCTTTTTTTTTTTTGGCTGAGTAACTTTCCTAAACTTGTGACTAACCAAGTAAGTAGTCAAGCATAAAGCCACAAAGTCGATCAGGTGGCTCGGTTTTGTTATGGTACTTCAAATTAAAGGACCACGCTACCATAAAAATATCATTTTAAGTTTTGAACGGGTACTGGAATCATGTTTATATATACCGATGTGATTTAGGCATTTTAAGTCATGCGAGCTGATGTTACAAGCCTACAACGCTATTACCAGTATCTTTAATTTAAAATCATATTGTTAATTAGGACATAATACAACGATTAATTATTTTGATAGACCATCCTCAACGATTAATCATATCGGGGGCACCACAGTGTACAAGTTTCAAACATAGGGGCACCACGAGCATTCTGACATAGTTCGGGGGCACCACGGGAATTTGCCGTTTTTTTTTATGCTGATACTAAATATTAGACACTCGTTGCTAAAAGTTTAATATATCGTGAACAAAATGCCAATAATATTTAAGCGAAATCCAGGGGCGGAGCCAGGGGAGTTCAATGGGTTCAAATGAACCCCTTTATTCCTTTGAAAATATAATAAAATTGTGCAAAAAACAATCAGCTAACATTGGTTGGTGTAGTGGTCAGAGGTCTTTTGTTGTTTGTAGTAGGTCGTGAGAACGAATCCTACTTAATTGAATTTTGATACGAAGTATTTCTTTTGTTGAAAAATTTACTAAATTCGCAAAAATCATTAGATATCATGATTCGAGTCCATGACTTTTAGTTGCATCCGACAATTTGCTTCATATTGCCAATAAGGCGACGACACTATTGAGATCATATTTGACATATATGTTATTTAAACCCTTCTAAAAATTAGTGAGTGTTAAGTGCGTATTTTGACTATATTTATGTAAGTATTTACCCCCAAGTTTATAAGATTCATGATATTTTCTAGTCTATTTTGGTGATATTTCTTCCTAGTTTTGGTTTACTACGATTATTTCGTAAATATTGCAGTAAGACGGTTTTAATGTTAAAAGTCGCCAAAAGACATGATGGGCTGAGGAACTACGAGAACGTCGGAGTCAAATGACCAAGCATTGGGTTAAACCCGCGAAGAAATACTAAAAGTCCATAAGATGATGCGGGGTTCGTTACGATATTAAAGGAAGCTGCTACTGATTTATCATCCTAATCGCTGCTATTGATTTGTCAAAGGGACAATGAGACCCCTTAGGATTTTTTTTTTTTTTTTTTTTTTTTTTTTTTTTTTTGAAGGTAAGCGGGGTACAAAGAGGAGGGGGGGGGGGAGGAAGATTAGTATATACGTGAGGAAGCTCACGTTACGGAGGCGACTTTGGGCTTATTAGGTTTTAGTTTTAGCTTTAGCTTTACGTAAGTTTTTCTTTTACAGTTTTTCGCGGCGATTACTCAAGACGCTTGTTCAATCTTCCAGCACTCTTTACGCAAGACTAAGTTTATTTCTTTCTCTACTCTTCAATTATTTTCTTAATCAGTTTTGTTATTGTTTATTTCATGATTTGTGAGTAGTCGTTTATCTAGGGCTAGGTTGAACCTTAATTGGATTGATTGATGGTTTAATTGCAAAAATTCTTTTGATTGTATTACTTAGGTTTGATAGAGTTGTGCTTATTATTAATTTGATCGATTATTATTATGTGATTAATTCTTGGCTAGAATTACAACGAGAGTTGAGTTTTGATCCTTGTGAATTATCATGTGAATTTGATTAATTTCATTAATTGTTACTCAACGGAGATTACTGCGAGAGTCGGATTTCTGTTTAGAGAACTCTATCATGATTAGATTATCCCCATGAGAATAGGTGGAGTTTATAATTGAGATTATTATATGTTGTTCTTAATGCTCCTAATTGTGTAGTAGACACCATGAGAATAGGTACACATAATGCGACACAATATGTACGTGGGGTGCTATAAAGCCATAACAAAAACAATCAGCTTGCATGCATGACTTAAAATGCCTAAATTACATCGGTATATATAAACGTGTTTTCGGTACCCGTTCAAAACTTAAAATGATATTTTTATGGTAGCGTGGTCCTTAAAAGTACCATAACAAAACCGAGCCACCTTATCGACTTTGTGGCATTGTGCTTGACTACTACTGTACTACTTTTTTTTTTTTTTTTTTTTTTGAAATAAACTATCTGGTATTAAAAGAATCACGTGCCCGCGGCAATGAAGTCCGCGGCCACCAAATCAAGTACATCCATAGGACCGCTCTCGACCCACACTCTTGTCGAGTAATCGATCGGACTCAAATGGGCAGCTAGATGAGCCGCCTTATTCCCTAAACGACGAACATGCCTAAACTCACAAGAAAGAAATTTACTAGCTAAAGCTAAAACATCTGAAGCAATTAAACCAAAATAACTAGAAGGAACAACGTGTGACCGTAGTATCGTAATTAGCTGCAACGAGTCTGATTCCAGAACGACTTTCTCCACCCCTTGCTGCCACGCTAACTGAAGTCCAAAAACAGCCGCCTTCGCTTCCACCACGTTCGGCTCCCAACGCTCACGAACCTGCTTGCACCCGACTCGCAACACTTCGCCTTCACAGCCCCGTATGACAACCCCCATGCCCGAGCCTGCCTCACCCAAAGTGGCTCCATCAACATTTACCTTCACCATTCCCTCCGATGGGAGTCGCCAGACCTCCTCGCCACAATCATTCGGTAAGCCCCCCTTCTTGCTACTCCGCGTCTCCTGTGCTTCCCGATAAGCACTGTAGAAACTCAGAGCATGTCTTGCCACCGCCTCTGGAACTACCTCCGAATCCTTATGCACCACCTCGTTTCGTGCATTCCATACTGCCCATGCACCCACCACTGCCCTTTCCAGCCCCTCCTCCTCCTCCTCCTCCCGCATCGCCCAGGTCGCAACCAAATCAGCACCCGATACGCACCCCTCCCATTCATCTGTGTTCATACCCAACTCCTCCCACATCCTCATAATAGCTGGGCAAAAAATCAGTGCGTGCACGTCGGTCTCCACCGTCAGACCACATCTCGGGCATACTACATCAGCTTCTCGGATACGCTTCTGGATATTAGCCCTTGTCGGTATAGCCCCTCTGCACAGCCTCCAGGCAAACATCCTAACCTTCGGCGGGGCATTCATGCCCCACACCTTCGACCAGATATCCACCCCCCCTGTTCCCGAACTGCAACCCTCACCCCCACTCGCCAAATTTAGCCTATTGCGAACAAAATGATATCCCGTCTTCAAGGTATAATCTCCGTTTGCGCTATAATGCCAGACCAGCCTATCCGAACCCTCAACGTTCGCCAAAGGGATTGACAAGACATCGTCAGCTTCAAAACCGAGTAACTTACTCCTCACCACATTCGCCTTCCATGCCCTCAGATCATTATCGATCCATTCATTTACCTGCACATCCTCCTCCCCACCCCTCGGCGAAATGATTCGAAAGGACGGACCCCGCCTAGTCCATCTATCACTCCACACCCTTACACTCCTACCATCTCCGATCATCCACCGACAGCCTTCTAAGAGAACTCCTTTAGCTTCCACGATACTTCGCCACGCGTAGCTTGGGTGGTATCCACATTCAGCCTCCATAAAAGAATTTCGTGGAAAGTAACGTGCTTTCAGTAATCTGCCCGCGAGAGAATTTTGGTTAACGAGAATTCTCCAAGCTTGCTTCATCAACATGGCCATATTGAAAGCTTCGATGTGCCTAAATCCAATCCCTCCTTCACTCTTCGACTTGCACAGCTTTTCCCAACTCACCCAGTGTATTTTCCTTTCACCATCCTTCGCACCCCACCAAAACCGAGCTATTAGCGAATTGATCTCATTGCAGAGACTAGACGGAATTTTGAACAATCCCATGTGATAGGTAGGGATCGCTTGGGCAACAGCCTTTATTTGGACCTCTCTACCTGCAAAGGAAATCAACTTCCGTTTCCATCCCTTCAATTTTTTCCACACTCGCTCCTTCACAACGTTGAACGCCATCCGCCTATTTCGACCCACCACTCCAGGTAAGCCCAAATACCGATGATGTTCCTCCACAATCGTCGCTTCCAGCAACCCCGCCAGCCTTCGTCTATCGGATTCTCCCACATTCGCACTAAAGGATACCTCGGATTTTTGGAGGTTGACTCGTTGACCCGACGCCCTCTGGTACACCTCTAACACCTCCCTCACACACCTTACATCGCTCTCCCTGGCTCTACAGAAAACAATACTATCATCTGCAAAAAACAAGTGAGAGATTTCTGGCGCTTGCCGACATATGCGAACTCCGTATAAAGCTTTCCTACCAATAGCTTTTGCAATCAGCCCGGACAACGCCTCTGCACACATGATAAAGAGATACGGCGAAATTGGGTCCCCCTGCCTCAGCCCCCGTTGCGGATTGAAGGCTTGCGAGGGCGCCCCATTAATCAAGACCGCCGATTCTACCGTAGCTAGGCATCTCATAATCATAGCTCTCCATTTAGCACAGAAACCCATTTTCTCCATAACCGCCCTAAGAAACTCCCATTCTACCCGATCATAAGCCTTACTCATGTCCATCTTGAACCCCAAGTAGCCTGAACTCCCACTATGGTGTGTTCTCATAAAATGGAACACCTCAAAGGCTATTAGTGCATTGTCCGTAATCAGTCTCCCGGGGGTAAAAGCACTCTGTGAATCGGATATGAGTCCTGGCAAGAACATTTTCAGCCTATTGGCGAGGACTTTCGACACCATCTTGTATATCACATTACATAAGCTGATTGGCCTGAACTCGGTCATCTGGGTCGGTCGATTCACCTTTGGTATCAGAACTATATTTGTTTTGTTGACATCCGCCATCGAACACTGGCCCTCCACAAGATCAGCTACATATCTAACCACATCCCCTCCAATGATGTGCCAATGCTTCTGGAAAAAATTGGCATTTAAGCCATCAGGTCCTGGAGCTTTACTCGGACCCATCTGGCGAAGTGCGTCCCAGACCTCCTCCCCCGTGACCGGAGCTGTCAACTGCTCATTAATCGCCTCCGTCACTTTACACTCAACCCCCTCCAAAGCAGCCTCGATGTCGCAGCAATTCGAAGCCGTAAACAGGCCCCGGAAGTACTCAGTAGCAACCGAGCTAACCTCTTCAAACCCCTCTGCCCACTCACCATCATCTCGTCTCAATCTCTCAATGGTGTTACGCCGTCTACGTAGTGAAGCCTTCATATGGAAAAATTTAGTATTCTGATCACCCTCAACGAAGTTGGCTACCCTCGAGCGCTGTCGCCAATAGATCTCTTCCTTCATCAGAAGCTCATCCATTCTCTCCGAAATCTCACGTCTCTCCTCCACAACACCCTCACTAGGCGTGCATCCATTAAGGATAGTGAGCCTCTTACGTGCCTCCTCAATCTGACTCCCTATACTCCCGAACTCCTCTTTGCTCCATTTCCGCAACTCCGTGCTCACCCGTCTAATCTTTTCCAATACCTCACCCGAATAGGACATGTCCCCCCCCCCCCCCCCCCCCGGTTGCCATGCTTCCTCCACCACCCTAGCACATCCATCCGACGTCAACCACAGGTCTTCAAATCTGAAATTATTCTTCCTTCGTCTATGCTCACTTACAAATTGTTTTAACACAATAGGACGATGATCAGACCTCTCTTTCTCCAAGTGATAGACCGTTACCATAGGATGGTGTTCAATCCACTCAATAGACCCAGCCGCTCTATCCAATCTCTCCTCAACATCCTCCGGCTCCGCTCTCCCATTTCACCATGTAAACGGGTCTCCATTAAATCCAAGATCCTTCAGCTCGCAATCATCTAAAGCTTCACGAAAATCATCCATCTCCCTTTGCAGTCTCGGAGGACCACCCCTCTTTTCCTCGTTGAAGAGGATTTGATTAAAATCCCCTACCACCAGCCAAGGAATATTTGAGACTCCCTTGATGTCTCTCAAGAGCTCCCACGACAAGTGCTCTTCTTCCCTTCGCGACCATCCATAGAAAGTCGTAAGTCTCCAGCTAACAGAACTAAATAAACCTTCCACCTCCACATCCAGATGATGTGTCGATGATCCCAGCAACTGGACCCGAATGTCTTCCTGCCACAACACAGCAATGCCCCCACTTCGGCCCATCGAATCCACGAATAAACCATCATAGTCACCTAATCTGGCCTTCACGTCCGCCATCTCCTCCCCGGCTAGCTTTGTTTCCACTAGAATTATAAGAGCCGGTTTCTCCCTCCTGAGCAGCCTTCTTAGGCTACCAATTGCCGGGGGGCTGCCCAACCCCCGACAATTGTAGCATAAAAGACTCATTGCGTCCGGCGGGATTGCTCCAACGCAATCTCCGCCGATATCTCTTCGTTAGTAGAAAGTAACTGGTTCTCCTGTCCCTGTGCTCTCACCTTCTTCAAGATCGTCGAATCCTCCATCTCATCATCGATTTCCATCATAACCTCCTTACGTTTTCGCCCCTCCATCTCCTCCTTTGAAATTTGTACCCCAGGCCCCTCTCTTGGTTTTCTGTGAAACTTACGTCCACTCTTTTTACTACTGTACTACTTAGTTACTTGGTTCACTACATACACAAGTTTAGGAAAGTTACCCAGCCAAAAAAAAAAAAAAAAAAAAAGGTTTAGGAAAAGTGTAAAAAGTTTACTTTTCCATGTTTGACCATGAAAAGGAAAGCGGACCAACTGGATAGTATATAAATAAATTACTAATTATTCACAAGATTTTCAATTTACTGCTTTTGACTCCAATTGACCGTGTAAAAAGGTCGTCTTCTCCCACGCACTCTCTGTTAGCTATTCGCTGCCGTAACATAACATGGCCTTGAATGAACCTACCGCCGCAATCCTCAACCGTTTTAACGACCAAAAATACCAGCAACGCAACTGGAATCATCTCCAAACCACCATCAAAACCGTCGTCAACAACCTTATTCCTCCCGAACTACAAACTCTCAATCGCATTATTCCATCATCCGATTATTCCACTCATGAATATCTAACCCTAATTTCAGAACACATTACTCGCACCTCTGCAAATTTACTATCCCTCAGTGAAAACCTAATCCGAGGAAGAGGCCTCTTTTGCAACGCTTGCTTTGAGTTTCAGCGTCATCATCACGCCGCCTACGCCGCCTTGATCGCCGTCGTCAACTCCAAGCACCCTCAAATCGGCCACCTCCTCTTACGCCGCCTCGTTTCGGAGATCAAGGTTGCTCACGAACGTCATAATTACGCAAGCTTGACGCTTCTCACGAAGCTCCTAGCGCACCTGATTAATCAGCGAGTCAGTACTGAGTTGCTCGGTTTCGAGTTGGTCAACTTGTTTCTATACAGCAGCGACGGTCCGAGCGATGCCGTTGTAACCATCGTCGTGGAATTCGTCCAACAATGCGGCGCTGCGCTTCGTAAGGCCGACTCTGAACAGCTGGACGGCGTGTTGGACCGACTCCGGGAGCTTCTGAGCGAGAGAAGGAACTCTAGGCTCTACCGCGATATCAGCGATGACTATGGTAAGGTGAAGGTGATTATACAAGCAATGGCTTCATTGCGATCGGCTGAGTTTCGCAATGCTGTTCGTGTCGTCCCCCAACTGGATGTCGTGTCGGAGAAGGAACGGGTTACACACTCCGACATATCGCTGTGTGATGACAAGAGAATTGATATGACGGAGATAGAATTGGGGGAGTTCAGTTACGACCCGGACTTTTTCGATGCGTACGTGGCTGGTTTCCGTAGCGAAATTGAGTATCAAATCATGGCGAGGCTTCATGTTGGAGTTGGTCGTGCAATGGGGCTGGAGGATATAAAGGCGATATACGACATGATTGAGGACGTGGATGGGGAAGTATGCTGGATGATCGTAGAACTGTGCGGACAGCACGACAGCTACAAGACTTACTTCGGAGAGCTCGGGAAGTGGATGCAGGAGGAGTTTAAGACGGGGTACAAAGTGTGGAGAGATTGCTTCATTGAGGTGTACGACAAGATTGAGGGATTCGAGAAGAAGAAGGTGATAAACGTAGGGAGGTTATTCGGGAATTTGATGGTGACAAGATTAAGAGTAAATGAGTATGGGAGGGAGTATGTAATGGAAGGAGACGGAATGCCTTGGGAGTATGTGCTTGGTAATCTGAGGTTAGAAGACAAGACTGAGAGCGAGGCAGCTCGAGTATTTATAAAGGTTATGTTTAGTCAGTTGGATATTGGAATGATGGTGAGTGACTGTCCAAGCTCTGGGGTATCTAAACGCAATTCTGTTCTCAGTATCGTGAATAGTAAGAAGGGTTTTAAGATAGGGAATATCTTCCCCAGTGGTGATGTCAGGAAGTCTCGTATTTGGATCGACTACTTCAGAAGCATTGGCCTTATTAAGATCGCTGAGTATGGCCAACAAGAGTTGACTGCGTCTCAGACTATTAATAATAATGCTAGGTTTGCTTAGCTAGCTAGTTATATTAATTACTTAGAAGAGTTATCATGAACCGTGAGGGTTTTAAGATTGCGCAAATCTTTAATTTCCCACAGCTGATCTCAGGAAGTCTCGTATTTGGATCGTGTACTTCAAAAACATTGGCCTAACCAAGATCGCTGAGTATGGCTTAACAGAGTTGACTGCACTAGCTTGTGCGTCTCAGGGTATTAATGCTAGGTTAGCTAGTTTTAGTAGCTAGTACTATAATATTATCGTTGGATGATTGAAGTTCAATTACAGCTAGTTACTTGTTAGTAGCATTATCATATTGCAGGGATAATTAATCTAAACTTTGAATTTATATTGTCAGTAGCATATATTTCTTAGAAGAATGATCATCTTGTTTCAGATCATATCATATATAGTTTGCCTCCCACAATTCATTGCGCGTGCTGTATGTTCACGATCTTCACAATAATGCCAGCGTCCAAAACTGTTAACTGTACTATTTGCATACAGGAAATAACTCAAATAAGCAAAGTGATACATGTTCATGAACCATGAATCAATTTGAGCTTCTTTTATAGTGTATATTTCGTGCAGCTATCAGTAAACCTTAATAATTTTGTTTGCAGTTCCTAACAATCAAATTTCAGGTAGCATTCCTACAGGGTTTGCTAATTTACAGAACCGCAGATTGTTGATCTACGAAATTAACCAATATTATTAACCGGACCAATTCTGGTTGACATTTGTGACATCCCTGTATTACAAATGGACAGGTTTTTCAAACAATTAACTCTCTGGAAGTATTAGATGCACAGTCACAGTTCAACCTAAGGGGAAAAATTCGACTGTCTCGTTCACTTTCCATTCTGATCTCTGTATCTTGTGAACTCGTGGGGTTAGTATGTGTACTATTCTACAGCCACAACGACTGAGACACTCCTGTCATCCACTGTGAACCAAATCCTGATAACATTTTGCTCGACATGAACTTGACAGCTCATGTTTTATTTAGACTTCTTTTTTTTTTTTTTTTTTTTTTTTTTTTTGAGGTAGTCGTATTTCAGATTTCGGGTTAGCAAAACTTTTGCCTGAAGTCGCTGAACAGCTGCATGACAGTAGCTCCGTAGGATTGAGATGGGACCACTATTTACAATGCTACTCCAGGTAAACTACATACATTACCTTAGCTTGCTGCCACTTTTTAACTGAGAGTGGGGCTGTACAAAGGCTGATTGCGCTGATGTATGAAATGTCGTTCAGAATATGGCCTTGCCTAGGAAGTTTGGTATCAGCAACAGGTGATGTTTACAGCTGCAGAGTAATTTTTGCTTAACATGATGACTGCAATTACCCCCACTGAGGCCATGTTTGGAGGAAAAATCAACCTGCACAAGGATGCAGAGTCTGCACTGCTCAACAGTCTAATGGATATCTTAGATTCAAGGCTTCAACTTGAAGACAAGTCAAGATTGGAGTACAATGTCTTCGGTCAGCTGCGATATGAAGCCGAACGTTTTCACCCATGCAGGGTGCAACCTGGACAGTACCAAATGCCGAGAGCTACATATATAGTTATCAGATTTACAAAATCTGGCATGGAGGAAAATGATGAAGCTGTAACTGTATGTCCATCCGATCTTGTGACAATGGGACAATAATGCGAAATGGACTAACCATAAGTATCTAATGTCAACATAATCTGAAGTCAGCTTTGGCTATACAGCCATGTCAAATTCTACTATTAATAGAAAGTCCTGATGTCATGATGGAAAGCATCAGCCAACTGTATGTATGTATTCATCTTAGATCATCAAGGTAATAAACAGTAAGTCATGTACTGTATGTGTGTCACTCTAAGCTTTTACAAGATCATCTTATCTACTTATTGTGGCCATATTAGTAGTGTAATGACTCGTTTATGTACGATCAGACCATCTCACACAATTCTTTAAATAATGTTTTTTCGTTTTGTAATTCAAATGTTACCTACATATTGGCCATCGTTGGGGTCATTCCATAACACAAAAGTACAAAACATGCTAGGTGTAGCACGGTGTTGCGTTAGAAATACGTAAGACATGATTGTTTTGCCCCCAAACCTTACTTTTTTTTTTTGGCAAAAAAACGATTTTTTTTTATCTCAGTGTGAGTTTTTTTTTTTTTTTTTGAAGGGGAACACATCTAGAAATTCATTACGTAACAGCGGCTACGAAATCCGTAGCCGCTAAATCAAGTACAAAAGATGGGCCACTATCTAACCACACCCTAGTCGAATACTCAATAGGCCCCAAGTGGGCAATTTCATGAGCAACCTTATTACCACTACGCCTAACATGACTAAACGAACATTGGGAAAACTTACAAGAAAAATTGAAAACTTCTAAAACTGAAGAACCAAAATAACTCGACACAAACTTACGGGACCTTAGAGAACTAATAAGCTGTAAAGAATCAGACTCCAAAATCACCTTCTCCACACCCATCTGCCACGCTAACTGGAGGCCAAAAAGAGCTGCCCTCGCCTCCACAATCGCAGGCTCCCACTTTGCACTCACTTGCCAACACCCCACTCTCATAACATCGCCACTCGCATCCCGAATCACCACTCCCATTCCCGACCCATTATCGCCTAGAATCGCCCCATCCACATTAATCTTAATCACTCCCTCCTCCGGCGGACGCCAGCCCACTTCCCCACAACCAGTAGACCTTCCCACCCCCCTTCCCTTTGACGCAGCATTCGCCTCACGATATGCAGCCAGGTAATTCCTCGCCCGCTCGCAAATTTGCTTCCCTCCCACCTCCCCACCCCCATGAACCTGCTCATTTCTCGTGGCCCATATCGACCAGGCCACCATGATACGCACAGCACACTCCACTCCGACTCATTCGCCCACCATCTCTCAACCAGCTCCCTCCCTCTTCTACACTTCTCCCATTCCTCGATATCCTCACCCATCTCCTCCAACACCCCACTCACACTCGGACAGAAAACCAGAGCATGCACATCATCCTCCGCCACCATCTTGCACCTAGGACATAAAATGTCAGCCTCCAAAATGCGTCGTTGGACGTTCACTCGAGTTGGTAAAGCCCCTCGACATAACCTCCACGCAAACACCTTAACTTTCGGTGGAATCACCATCTTCCACAAACGATTCCATCCCGTCACACTTTCGCCCGAGCTACTGCCCTCCTCCCCTTGAGCAATGCGAAGGCAGTGTCTCGCATAGTGATATCCAGTCTTAACCGAATAGTCTCCATCCTTACTGTAATGCCAGATTAAACGATCCTCCCTAGACTCCGAGGCGATTGGAATACTAAGTATATCATCAGCCTCGAACCCCAGAAGGCTCCCACGAACCATCCCCCCTTTCCACACTCGAAGATCCTGATCGATCCACTCGGCCAACCTCATATCCTCCCCACAACTCCTCGGAGAAATCACCTTAAAGCTCGGACCCCGTTGTGTCCACCTATCCCTCCACACCTTTATCAACTGCCCATCCCCAACCAACCATCTACAACCTCCCTCCAGCAACTCCCTCACTCCCACTATACTACGCCACGCAAAACTAGGATGGTACCCAACTGTAGCCTAAAAAAACGAGCAATCAGGAAAGTATCTCGCCTTAAGTAGCCTACACGCCAACGATCCCGGATTATGGATAATTCTCCAAGCTTGTTTCATCAACATCGCCACATTAAAAGCCTTTATATGACGGAAGCCCATCCCTCCGTCCTTTTTCGCCTCACACATCTTCTCCCACGCAACCAAATGGATTTTCCTCTCCCCATCCCGAGCCCCCCACCAAAAACGAGAAATCATGGAATTAATTTCCTTACAGAGACTACTCGGAAGTATAAACAGTGCCATATGGTAGGTAGGAATCGCCTGGGCAACCGCCTTGATTAGGATCTCTCTACCTGCAAAGGACAATAAACTCCTCTTCCACCCCTGAAGTTTCTTCCAAATCCTCGACTTAATCATGGAGAACGCCGCACGTCTATTACGCCCCACGGTACCTGGCAACCCCAGATATCGTTGATGGTGCTCAACCACCCTCGCCTCCAAAATTTCTGCCAACCTCCTCCTCTCACTCTCCTCGACATTAGCACTAAACGACACATCGGATTTTTGTAGGTTAACCCGTTGTCCCGATGCCGCTTCGTACACTCTAATCACCTCCCGAATCGTCACCACATCAACCTCCCTCGCCCGGCTGAAAATAATGCTGTCATCAGCAAAGAAAAGGTGCGAGATAGTAGGCGCCCTTCTACAAATACGGACTCCATATAACGCCTTCCTCCCCACCGCCTGTGCTATTAAACCAGACAACGCTTCCGCACAGAGGATAAACAAATACGGAGAAATAGGATCACCCTGCCGTAATCCCCGCTCCGGACTAAAATAGTCAGTCGGCTCACCATTAATCAACACCGCCGACCTAACAGAAGAAATGCACCGCATGATTACACTCCTCCATTTAGCACAAAAACCTAACTTCTCCATAACTGCACGCAAAAAACCTCACTCCACTCTGTCGTAAGCCTTACTAATATCCAGCTTGTACCCCAGATACCCCGAGCCACCATTATGGTGAGTTTTCATGTAATGAAAAATCTCAAAAGCGATAAGGGCATTATCCGTAATCAACCTGCCCGGTGTAAACGCACTCTGAGACTGAGAAATGATGCCCGGCAAAAACACCTTCATCCGATTAGCAAGCACTTTAGAAACCAGCTTATAGATAACATTACATAAACTTATCGGCCTAAACTCGCTCATCCTTTGCGGCTTATTGACCTTCGGAATTAGAATAATGTTTGTAGTATTAATCTCGCCAAAACTACAATCTCCTTCAATAAGAGCAGCAACATATTTAACAACATCAGCACCAATAATATGCCAATGCTTCTGAAAGAAGTTGGCATTTAACCCGTCCGGTCCCAGAGCCTTACTCGGTCCCATTTGACAAAGAGCCTCCCACACCTCCTCCCCGCGAACCTCAGCCGTCAAGATCTCATTCATTTCGGCTGTGACCCGAGGCTCAACTCCCGCAAGCGCCTCCTCCACCCCCGAACACTCGGAGGCTGCAAACAACTCCCTAAAATACCCAACAGCAGCCTTCCCCACTTCGACGTCCCCCTCCACCCACTCATTTTCCCCCACTTCTATCTTAGCTATAACATTCTTCCTTCTCCTAAGGTTGGCTTTCATATGAAAGAACTTAGTGTTTTTGTCCCCACCCACAAAATTTGAAACTCGCGCTCTCTGCCGCCAGTACACTTCCTCTCTCAACAGAAGTTCATCCATCTTCTCGACCAGCCCTCTACGCTCACTAACCACCCTCTCCGTAGGCGCACATACAGCTATTTAGAAAAATGATTCTCTTACGTGCTTCCTCAATCTGTTTCCCTATCGCCTTGAACTCATCGCGACTCCAACGCCACAGCTCGTCGCTAACCTCTTTCATTTTCACTAAAACATCAGCAACGTTCTCCAAAGTTTCTCCGCTCTTCCACGCGTATTCCACGACACGCTCACACTCCGGTGATGTGGTCCACATATCCTCGAATCTGAACCTGTGCTTATTCCTTCTCGCCTCCCCCGAAAACAGCTTGAGTAAGATGGGACAATGATCCGATCGCTCCCGTTGAAGATGATAGACCGTGACTTGGGGATGACGTTCTATCCACTCAATCGACGCCGTAGCTCTGTCAAGTCTTTCAAAAACATCGCTAGGTTCAGCCTGCTTATTCCACCATGTAAAAGGATCACCAACAAAGCCCAAATCCTTCAGCTCACAATCCTCTAACGCCATACGAAAATCATCAATCTCCCTCGGATCCCGTGGTGGCCCTCCCTTCTTCTCCTCGTCATAGAGAATTTGGTTATAATCGCCCACCACCAGCCACGGTAAATTAGAAAGAGGAGGCACCTCCCTCAGCAGCTCCCATGTTTTAGCTTTCTCCTCTCTTTTTGACCACCCATAAATGGCCGTCATTCTCCACAACTCCTCCGAAAACAGCCCCTTAATTTCCACGTCCAGATGATGAGACGTGGCCGAAACCATCGTAATCTCTACCCCATCCTTCCACTGAATCGCCAGCCCCTCACTCCTCCCCACAGAGTCCGCATACACCCCATCATAGTCGCCCAACCTCGCCTTCACCTCACTCATTTCTAGCCCACTCAATTTCGTTTCTACTAGAACAACAACTTCTGGCCCCTCCCTCCTCAGTAGCTTTTTCGACTCGGCAATTGCCGGGGAGCTACCCAAACCCCGACAGTTGTAACATAAAAGACTCATTGTGCGCGGCGGGGCTGCCCCTGAGCAACCTCCGCCGATGTGCCATTAAAGAAAGTATCAGTTGATTGTCTAGCCTCCCTACCAACCACCCCACTAATCGACCTATTAAACTTCCTCTTCTGTGCCTCCCCCGTACTCTCAACTTCCTCTTCATCATCAAGCTGCATCCTCCCCTTCCCCCCACCATCCCCCTTCGAACTCGAACTCTCCGATACTCCCTCCATATCTAACTTCATCTTGGCCTTCACACCCCCACCCTCCCCCCTAAGCATTTTAAATTGACGTTCTTCAGCCTTCCCCGCCTCAGTCTCCGTCCTCCTAAACTTCACGGGCGAGCCCCGCATCCACAAACCATATTGAAAATTCTCCTCCGACACACTATCATCAACTAGTAAACAATCCGCCACTACATGGCTTAATCTACCACAGTAAAAGCAACTTTCAGGCAATTTGACGTACTTTAGAACAAACCAATTAGTCTTACCACCAATTTTGAGATTGATTCCCCTACGTAATGGCTTCGACAAATCAATCTCAACCTTGAATTTTATCGACCTTGACAACCTTGTATGATCCGAGTCGTCAAACTCAATAAACTTCCCCATCGTCTTCGCTATCAACTGTGCCATCGCCTCGGTCCTCATCAACAATGGTAAGTCGTAACATTTCACCCAAAACGCTGTCTTATCAAAAGAGAAGTCCTCTCGTCTCTCATCACCCTTCATATCTCTTAGAATCAAAAGATGGTCATTATATGACCATGGCCCCTCATTCAGAATTCTCATCTTCTCGGACAGGGAGAAAAATTGGAATTCGTAAACGTTATCAATCCATTCCTTAATCACCACGCCACCATTCGGTTTCCAAATTTTCTTCATAGTATTCATGAAGGACTCCGAGATGAAGCTGCTTTTGGTGAATAATTGACCCACCAGGCATAGGGAGGCCTGCTTGATCATCGACTCCTCCACCACATCTGCGCAATCGATCACCACCTCCTCCTCTTCCTCGGTCAGTCTCAAATTCTCATACCCAGGAATTAGACTCTCCGCCATCGCCTTAAAGGTCTAGCAATCGCCTGCCAAACTCGCTAAAAATACCCTAGATAGGGTCTACGTTTGATTACCCACGAAAAAGGGGATTTCCTGGGTCGGAAAATACTCACCGAGGGTGGCTAGGGTTTTATTCCCTAGGTCGCCTCAGAAGTCGTTAGTTTTCGGAATTTTTAGTCGTGCAAAGACAAATTCTTGAATGAACTTGAAAGTATCTCAGTGTGAGTTATGATAAGTAGTTGTGTTACACCAAACACATTTTTTATGACACAGCATGCTCAAGGAATGTTTCTATATTTTTATGGCATGAATTTTCAAAGCATGAGAATATCGACAATTCACATTTTTTAATTTTTTTTTTCCAATTGCCCACTTGTTTGGGCCAAGTCCAAGGTGAACGATGACCAAATCAATAATGTTGATCATCTCGTTGACGAATGCATTTATCTATGCAACTATATACATAATTGCTTTTTACACCCAAAAACCATACACCATTTTTCAGCTTTTCCCTAACTACCCTCTAACAAAACCCCCACCAACCCTTTACTGTTCACCATAATCACTCTCCCAACTCTCCTCCAGCCGTCTCCTCTCCCTCCCCCTCTCTCTCTATCTTCTTCCTTCCTCAAAAAAATTTCAACAATCCGGCGACCATTAATTGAAGTGAATCCGGCGAACAGATCAAGGTATTTTCAACAATCCGGCGAACAGATCGGGATAGGTCGACCAAAAATTGGAGTGATTTTAATCAATTTTTGTTCTAGGTATTGAATTTTTCATCAAACCCAGAAACTATAATTTCAATTTTATTGAATATTGATTTTGATTCATAATGTGATTTTTGTATAAGATTGAATAACTTTTGGGTTTTGGCCGGAAGTAGTATTGATTCTGTGTAGTTTGATTGTATTAAAATTGGGTTTTTGTACAAAGTTCGATTTCTTACTATAAATCTGGGTTGATAGAGGAGTTACTTTTCAATGAATGATTTGTTCTCAATAGTCTGAAATTAATTTTTACTTTGAGATTTTCAACTATTTAGTGTTTCATTTTTCTTCATATTTTTAATCTAGTGTAGTCTCAATGAACTAAATTTGGTATGGTAGAAACTTGATTGGATTTGGCTTGAAAAAGTGAGATTGTCTTTTTTTTCCCCGAAAGATTTGCGCACTTCATCCATGTTACTCAAACTTTATCAAGGGTAGGTGTAAAGTACCCATAAAATCCATCAGCCACCGATGTAATTTGTGCATAATACAACAAAGGCCGATGTGATAAGGTACCGAATATGACTTCGAACGGTGTAATATTACACAATGTACAACGGACATGGGTGTTCCACTAGTCCTTTGAAGATTGTTAAAATTGCCTTTATCTTTGTACATTGAGAACCAATGTAGTTCTGAACCTATCACACCCACCACCAGTGTAATTCTTCAATTATCACAGTCATTACTAATGTAATTTCTAGCTATCACACCTACTACTAGTGCAATCCGTAAAGTATTACGACCACGACTGGTGTATTCTTATTCGATCTTATTCTAACTACTTCTACATCGACCAGTGGTTTCATGATTAATCTTCAAAGGTTCAACTCCTACCATCATCTCATCCAAAACATGTAATTTATTGAATAAATAAATCAATTATAAACCAAGTTATAGATTCAAATCACAAATTTAAAACAAGTTAACAAAAAGACACACAAAGAGATGGAAGAAGTTTTCATTCATAATCAATCCAATAACCCCACGACAAAAAGAGAAAAAAAAAAAAAAAAATCTCAACCAAACCCAAGTTGTTTTTTCCCCAGATTTTTCAATGAAATGAACATACTACTAACTTCATGATTTCGACTTCCGTTACATAGTCGTAGATATAAAACATTGCCTGATACGAATGCAAATGCGTGCCGACATGGGATCATTTACGGGTCAAAGGGTCAAAGGGTCAACGTGGGAGCAAGGGTAAAATGGTACTTTCATTTGGGGATGTACCACACACTAATTGGATGGCCTCGTTTGCACCCGTTACCAAGTTGGTTATAAATAGAGGAGCTGCAGGAGGAATGGACACTCACGATGATTTTGGTTGAAATTCTGATTTTCCTCGCCCCCTTCAATTGTCTGTCTCCCCCCTACCTTCTTCTTTAGTCTTCATCCCCTTCTTGTGTAACAACCTTGATATTACCATTAATATCAATCTATCTTTTGATTATCCTTTGCAATTTATTTCGTTTGTAACATTGCCCGACCCAGCTTCCTCGCGCCTATCTCATATTTCTGATGTACATAGATAACAGTGTCAAACACAAGGAGTACTCTGAATGCCACCTAATTAGCTGATAAAACATATGAAACTTCTACCAGAAGTTATCACAGTTCAGGTTTTCTTCAATCTTCAGAAGAGTGAATCAGATGACTTGGCTTCCTAAACGAGCGAAATATAAATTTCATGTTTGCATCATGAAGATCAGAATAGCAAGCGGCAAATAGCAATTGAGCAACTGTTGCACTTAGCAATAACACGAGTCATGAGCTTATAGTCGATCTAGGACTGTGACTGCCACCTTGACGCTAGGCTTATTAGTCCATTATTCTGTTACTTCTCCAAACCTATAGATACAAGCCATACAAAAGCATAATGAAATTGAGTACGATACTATGCAGACGGTGTTTATACAAAAAAATTGCGCATGGATTTTGTGTACCAAATGCAGGATCATGTAAACGGGAAACCACTTCAATTCTTATAACTCTTATGCCCGATTTAATGTGACACATCATAAAGGCATAACAAAAACAAGCTGTTAAAATGGGTCTGTAAACCAATGCTGTGAGCATCTCTAATAAGAGAACATACTTTTTCTGATTGTTATATAGTAAAGTGATATGTACTTCTGGCATTTGCTTTCAAATGTAATTGCGTGCTCCATCTTGTTTATAAAGCAGAACATGGGATTGTTATGTCATCTAATTAATTAAGCTTTTCCCCCTTTTAAATTCTCCAATTCTAAAAGGATCAAAGTTTCTCAACTTGCTACTGCCAAGTTCGATAAATTGCATGATGATAAAAAAAGTGATGTTATGACTTCGTACGCCTAGAAACGTGATTATGTTCCGAGTGTGGCTCCTATATATATATATATAGGAAATGAATCCAGTAAGAAGTGATGATTTTGTCAGAAGTCAGAAGTGATCAGGTCCATCCATCACACTTGATCCTATGGCCTGTATTAAATATGAAAAGAAAAGAAAAAAGAAATAAAACTTCCCCAAAACTCATAATCACACCCATTTTCTCTCTCTTCTCATCCCCTTCTCTCTCCCAATCCCGTCCCCAACTGCCGCCGCCGCCGATAGTCACCATCGCCGGAGCAGACATCAGCGGCCGAATCCACTAACTCCGGCGACTCCACCGCAACAACCTCATTTTCTCTCCCTCTTTTCGCTCTCTTTTGCTCCCGTACGCACTGCCGCCGCCTCCGACAGCCACCTTTGCCGGCGACGACACCACCGTCATCCTCCAATGACGACGGCGAGTGTTCGTCGATCAATATCATCCCTCGTCCACTTCCCTTTAGCGCACGAATCCGTCTTCTCTCTCCATCTATTCACCCTCGATTTTTCAGATCTTGCCGCCATGGTTGATCTCCGCCGTCGACCTTCACCTTTCTCGGCATGCTTCCATGTCGGAGCTCCTGCTACAGCCGCCGCCGCCTCTCATTTTCGCGCGGAAACCGAGTGAGGAGAGGAAAGAGGGGGAAATAAGGGAGGAGGGGATGGTGGCGTCGCGGTAGGAGGCCCGTACCTCATTCTTCGGCGGTTTGTGGTCCAGATTGGTGGCGATTGCGATGTTTCAGGTGGAAGTTGGGGCAGGGGCACGGTGTTGTAGTGGCGGGGGAAGGGGTGGTGGGTAGGGTTGGGTGGTGTGGAAGGAGAGAGAAAATGGAGGTTATCATTTTTCTGTTTTTTTTTTTCTTTCATTTTTTCGTTTTCGGAGCAACGACTTTTAATTTGGGGTTACGTGTTCTAGAGTTATGTGTTTTAATTTTGGAGTTATTTGGAGTTATGTTTTTTAATTAATAAAGTTATTTGGAGTTATGTATTTTTGTTGTTGGAGTTAAGTTGGAGTTATTGGAGTTACGGTTTTTAATTATTGGAGTTAAGTTGGAGTTACGTGTTTTAGTTGGTGGAGTTACGTTGGAGATTTGAAGTTATTGGAGTTACGAGGTTTAATTATTGGAGTTATGTATTTTAGTTGATGGAGTTAAGTTGGAGTTATTGGAGTTACGGATTTTAATTTTTGGAGTTAAGTTGGAGTTACGTATTTTAGTTGATGGAGTTACGTTGGAGTTATCGGAGTTACGGGTTTTAGTTTAGTGGAGTTATGTTAGAGTTGCGAGATTTTAGTTGAAGTTGGTGGAGTTCTGATATTATTTTTTTTTTGAGGGAGAGTTCTGATATTATTGGAGTTATACAATTTAATTACTGGAGTTAGACGTCTGGAGTTATGAGTTTTAGTTGGTGGAGTTATGTAGCTGGAGTTACTGGTAACAGTGATGGAGTTAGACGACTGGAGTTATGCAGTTCAGGTTGTGGAGTTATGTGAAATCAATGGCTGGGATTACTTCTGACTTCTGACAGAAATTATACTTCTGACCGGATACGCCCCCTATATATATATATAGGTTTAAGTTCCGGTAGGAACTATGGTTATATAGGAACCCGTAGGAACCCTATCTAGAGGTCATTTTGACCAAATCTAACTCTCCCAATCATCTTAAACTTATGGAAATTATATAATAAAACTCTAACATGGGTCGGTTTTACTCATTTGGTCATATTTTTTCATATCCCTAATTTTAGCATTCCACGCGCGTTAAAATTTTGGGGTACCTAAAAATCACATCAAATGGACATTTCATTTGAAGTTTAGGGCATGATTGGGTAGATTAGGTGCCAAGGAGTGCATCTGTGTATTTTATTTCGGAAAAAATGACCTCTAGGGTGGGTTCCTACAAGTTCCTATATAACTATGGTTCCTACCGGAACCCAACCCTATATATATATATATAGAAATAGGATCAAATGAGTCCTTTAGTATTAGATGAGTCCATGAGTCCTCATCCTAGCCATTCATCTGCTCAGATCCAACGCTCCTAAATCCGCCATGACTAAGGGGTACAAATGTCATTTACTTGATGGATTTATAATCTTGATCAACCGTCCCCCCCTCATTTTTGCATCTTCATTTTCTCTCTCTTCGTGCTTCTTCTCCCCCGATTCTCTGCAATTAATGGTTCCATTTTCTCTCTCTTCACGCCGCTCGTCGTCGGTCTCCACCGCCACCGCCACCACCGCTCTCGGTCTCCACAACCACCATCACCACCACCACCTCTATCAACCGCTTCGCCGCCGTTATTCTCTCCTGATTTCTCTCTCCTCGCCGCTGATCTCCCTCGTAGCCGTCGCATGCAACTATATCAGGTATTATTCTCACTTTGTTGTTGATTTCTTTCTCATTTGATTCTCCTAATTACTCGTTATAGAAACCCTAGGTTTGATTGTGTTAATTTCTTAGTTTTTATTTTATTTTACTTTTTAATTCATTTTCGCATAATTTGATGATACTGTTGATTTCATTGTGGTTTTTTTAATCTGATCGAGAGTTTCTAAGGCTTTTAGTCTTGATTTGGTTTTGATTTTGATGATTTGGATTTTATTTTGTCGTTGAATTTGGGCATTGATTTCGCCTAATTTGATGATACTGTAGATTTCGACAAATCACTGGCTGCATTTCCGGAATCGGAGATGCGATCCGACGCAATCTGGCGAATTTTCTAGCTCGAGCTCAGTCCACGGCAAATTTGGGCGACATCACGAGTCGTGTAATTTGCGCATATTAGTTCAGCGATGTGTGCAGTTTTTTTGGTGCGTTTTTTTTTTTTTTTTTTTTTTTTTTAAGTTTTCTTTTGAATACTGCAGATTTGTTGAGTTTATTGTTGTAGTTTGTGTTGGAACAGGTGATTTTCTTATAAATATTGCAGTTTCTGGTTTGATTCAAGTTTAGTCGTTTTTCTGGTGGTTGCAATAGTTTGTTGATCGAGTCACACTCGGCAGTCTTTGGAGATATATATCTGTCACGATGGAATCGAGCATAGTTCCATTGTTATTCAAATGATATGATGTCAATTGCATTTCTGTTTGATTCTAGCTGTGTGTGTGGATAAAATCGATCATAGTTCCATATGATGAGTGATATGATCAAGCTTTAATTCGTCATGTACACTTTGTCAATCCGAGGTTCTGTGTTTGGTCATGTAGAGTTTTTTGTATTTACATTAGTTGTTGATGTGTGATTCTGAAACTATGGTATTATTCTATTCGTAGTTGATGTGATACTGATAATATTGAGTGTTATTCTGTTTGTAGTTGATGTGATTCTATTAGTAAGCTGGCATGATTCTTGCTGGTAGTTGATGTGATTCTATTGATGTGATTCTGTTTTAGTCTTTCTGGTTCCTATCATTTCGCTTGTGAGTTTTGTCCAGCCTTGAGCAGTACAACAGTCCAGGAAACGGATGTTAGCAAATACGACTACTTTGAGTATACTGAGACTGATCCGTTTTTTAGGTTCTTATACTGTTCAAGCTTCGAGCACAACTAAAAGGACCTAGGAAAGGTAGTTTAGGTAGAATTCATGCTTCATGGTCATGGTCAACAATTTTAAGGTCGGTTTTGGGAAACAAATTGATGTTGTTGGTTGGTTTTGCTTGAGAGAGAGTTTTTGACATTGTGAGGTTTGATACAGTTATAAGCTTCAAGTTTGTCAGAGACACCTTCCCTGAACTATACACTAATCATTGTCTTGGTTTTCTCTCCTAATTTTCTGGTAGTATATGGTAGAGAGGGAAAGCAACGGCTATACACCAAAAGGCGCTTAAGTTCAGGTGATAAGAAATTCTAAGAAGCATCAGGAGTTCGAAGTTCAAACCACCAATACAATATTACTGGTTTTTTAACATCCTTTGTGTGCGCAAGTGTGACATGGTTGGTCTTTCATAATATATATGTAGCTGATGGATTGAGTATAACTTACCTAATGGCTATTAGCTCAATGGTAGAGCGTTGTGCAAGATGTGCACAATTGTGTGGGTTCGAGTCCCACATAGCCAAGATAATGGAATGGATTGTCGTTGTTGCCTCACACTTTGACCAGGATTGCTACATCAACCTCATCAGCCCACAACTTGCCAACAACAAAAAGGAAAAAGAAAAGTCAAGCTATATACTGCATAGCATATGTATAGTTCCACTTTCTAATGACCTAAAAACTGCTTCTCACCTTACAAACACAGTAAGAGATATACACAGAAGATAAAATCTGGTATTAGGTCGTGTGGGAGTTGAACCCACACCAATGTGCATATTGCACGAGGCTCTACCATTGAGCTAACGACCTTTTGCACAAAATACTAAATAAAAAGAATCACAAAAGATTACCTAAATAGAATCACACACACTATCAAATGGAATCACACAAACTAACAAATAGAATCACACACATAAACTAGTAAAATCACACACACCATCCAATAGAATCTCTCTCACTCACAAATAAAATCACACACAATAACCAATAGAATCACACAAGCTAACGAGTAGAATCACACTAACACACATATAGAATCATACACTAACTAATAAAATCACACTCTATGGAATAAAATCACACTCACTATCGAATAGAATCACACACTAACAAATAGAATCACACACATAAACTAGTAAAATCACACACACCATCCAATAGAATCTCTCTCACTCACAAATAAAATCACACACAATAACCAATAGAATCACACAAGCTAATGAGTAGAATCACACTAACACACATATAGAATCATACACTAACTAATAAAATCACACTCACTATCGAATAGAATCACACACTAACAAATAGAATCACACACATAAACTTATACATTCACACACGATATCAAATAGAAACACGCAAACCTTGGGTTGTATTTACCAATAGAATCATACACATTAGAAAATAGAATCACACGCACTCACGAATAGAATCACACACACACAAACGAATAGAATCACACAAGTGCACGAATAGAATCACACACACAAACGAATAGAATCATATACTCACGAATACAATCACAAACACTAACTTACAAAATACACACCAACAATGAACCCACTGTGATTCTAAACATTCTGAAGTCACAAACGCCTCAATCACACGAGCTGAGTACACATGTCGGTACTTCAGTGCTTGAATATATGAACAATAAAAGTAAGTAACCTTATGATTCTAATATTGAAACTATGATTCTAATCAGTAAATAACGAGTCCTTGTGTATCAATATTCAATATAGTATGATTGCAAATTCAATTATAAAATCGAAAAACAGAAGGAGAGTGTGTGATTCAACATTCAATACAGTGTGATTGCAAACTACATGATAAAACATCGAAATCGAAAGAAAAGTTGTGTGATTCAATAACCAATACTGTGTCATTGCAAATTCTATCTAAAAATCGAAATAGAAGAAAGAACATGTGTGATTCAATAACTAATAATGTGTGATTGCAAATTCTAATCTAAAAATGGGAATCATAAAGAACTTAAAAATCGATCAAATTTGGGAATTAATCAAAGAAAAAACGGATCGATTCCACTACAAGTTTGTTCGAAATTACCTTTTTCTTCGTTGTATTGATGATCCATATCACTTGCTCCGAATTTTCCCTTGTAATCGAAGTATTTTTTTTTTTTTTTTAGGGTTTGATTTTGGGGGAAATTGTTTTCAGGTGAGAGAGGAAGAGGGACGGACGAAGAGAGAGAAGGGAAGAAGAGAGAGAAAGTTGTTTGTTTGGTATGAGAAGTTGGGTTAAAGACCCCTTCCTTTGATCTGCGGATGCTTAAGTGACTCAATCTCAGCCATTCGTTTCCTTTACATCCGACGGTCATGATGAGGACTCATGGACTCATCTAAATAAGCGGACTCATCTGAACCCGCCTCTATATATATATATATAAAAAAAGTGTGAGACTTGTTTAAACTTGGTGATTGGATATAATATTACATGCCTTGCGCAAGTATAAATTAGAACAAGTGATCGAGTGGACGTGTTTTATAAGAGTTTGGTTGTGAATAAACTGTTTGTTATTAAATTAGTAGTGGTTGTGATCTCAATTTGTAGTTATGGACCTGTATGTGTGTCATTTGATAAGTGCTGGGGATGGTCTATCAAAATGATTAATCGTTGTATTATGTCCTAATTAACAATATGATTTTGAATTAAAGATAATGGTAATAGCGTTGTAGGCTTGTAACATGCATCAGCTCGCATGACTTAAAATGCCTAAATCACATCGGTCAGTATATATAAACATGCATGAGTCCAATACCCATTCAAAACTTAAAATGATATTTTTAATTTATGGTAGCGTGGTCCTTTGAAGTACCATAACAAAACCGGGCCACCTGATCGACTTTGTGGCTTCTGTAAAGCCAGCCTCATCACTTGGAGATCTTGCCATTGATTCGCATAGTCTATGACGCCATTCATCCCTCTAATGAACGCCATGATCACAAAAAGGGTTAAAAATAAAAACGAGAAACCCATCCCCAACCCCAAGAGTCGATATTGGATTGGATGACAATTGACGGATGAGGTATGCGTGGATAGGGTGGAGAACCCCACCAGCAAGCCCCAACTAATATTTACCAAACTTAGTTTGTTTGTTTGATTAATAAATCATCTTTAATATTATACGATAACTGTGTAGTTTTTTTTTCCGAGGTAGAGATAATTGTGTAGTTGATGTACAATACATGGGTAATTTATGTGCAATATATGTCATTTTATAATTGCATATTTGACTAGTAATAGTCTTTCAATGGCCTATTTCAGATCAGATCAGAAATGTTCAAATTTTTATCAATGTATTTGGTCCATAACTGATACTAATTCGTTAAAATTCAATCAAAATTTCAACACATTCAGATCAGATCAGACCAGTTCAGAATCATTCACATCAGAATCATTTATATCAGATCAGACCAGATCAGAATCATTCAGTTCAGATCAGATCAGTTCAGAAAAATGCAATCCAATTAAACGGGGCCTATGTGCATATATAGCAAATTCACCCAATTCGACCAATTGACATGTTTTGGTCCTATCGAATACGGAATATATAATAATTCGTAAAACTGAACCTGAAACTAACAAGAATACTCCATTTGGACCAGAGGGAGTAGAGTTTAAGTGGTGTTGCTTACATTGTAATTTATGAATCGGCGTAAAATATTTAACTAAATATTATACTTATTAAATTGTTTTAATTTTACCGAATCGGGCATAACTCTTCTAGAATGATATTAAATTAAACATGATAAATTTCCAATGAAATAGGGTAACCGTGCAATTTTGCACGGGTCAACGACTAGTATAATATAACATCCATTCATCTAGTCCGGCACACTTTATATGATTTGAAAATCATTTGTTCAAAAGGTTCGTATCACCAAATCAAAGGTTAGATATAGTATAGTTTAAGGAATTTTAATTCTGGTCAATTTAGTACATGACTATTTGGGTTCGGGTGATGATCGGGTTGGGTTAGTTAAATTCAGGTCTTTACAGGTGCAGGTCAACTTTGGGTGATAATCGAGTCCAGGCCAAAATTTAAATGTGTCTAGGTCGGTTTTGCAAGTCCTACCTACACGTTGATATTCTAACCACTAGGCTAAGATTGACCGGTGTCGTTTGACGTTTGTCATAAGAAGAAAATAATTTTGTAGCTCCGACAGGCGACAGCCCCACCTGGTTACATTTCCTCCACTTGAATAAGAACATGAAAACACTTTATCCAATATTTCTTTCCAAATATAACATTTTGGACATGATTTCTTCTTCTTTATTACACTTGATTTCTCTGTTGTTTTGATTTTGGTCGAGCTTTGAGTGCATTTCATCATCTGGCAAGAATAATCAAAATTCAAAAATGTTGTTGCTTCAATTTTACCGTCGTCGTTTTACTCCTCCAGGTAACTGTAACTCCCTTCAATTTTACCGTAATTTCTCTGCTTCTCCCAACAAACGCCCTAGTAATTATAAGTGTTTTGATACTGTTTATAATGATGATGATGATGATAATAAATTGTTTCTTGATTGGGTTAGAGATGAGTGTAAATTAGGGTTTTCTGATATTGATTTCCCCCTTTGTATTTTTAATCGGATGATTTGTATGCGCCCCAAACCTTGTATTGTTGTCTTCAATCAGCTTTTTACCGCCATTTCTAAGATTAAACCCAACCCTCCTTTGCACGCTCTACTTTCTCTCACTCATCAACTCGAGCTCTCCGGTGTCCGCCCCGATATGCATTCCCACGGCATTCAGGCCAATTGTTATTGTCGTTTGGGCCGTGTTGATTACGCCTTCTCAATCCTTGCCAAACGTCTCAAGCTTGGGTTTCCACTCAATGTCGTCATCTTCACTTCCTTGATTAACGGATTTATTCATATTGATCAAATCCCGAAAGCTGTCCATCTTTTGGATAAAATTGTCAAATTTGGGTTCCAACCTGACCTATTAACATACGGTACAATGTTCAAAGGGCTGTGCCGCATTGGTGACAATGCTGGGGCACTCCACTTGCTTAGATCCATGGAGCGTAGTGGCGCGTGTAAGCCTAACGTTGTCATATACAATACCATAATCGACAGCCTCTGCAAAGACCAGCTTATACATCAAGCAGTTGAGCTCTTCAAGGAGATGAAATCTAAGGGTATTCGGCCTGATGTTATCACCTATACTGACTTAATTCGTGGAATGTGCACTTTAGGGCAGTGGGATGATGCTAAGGCTTTGTTGGCTGAGATGTTGGATACCAACATTCCTCTCGATGTTCAAGCCTACAGTATGCTCATTGACATGTATTGTAAAGAAGGCATGATTGTTGAGGCAAGAGCTGTACTTGAATTTATGATTAAACGAGGCGTGACTCCCAATGTTATCACTTACAATGCTTTGATGGACGGCTACTGTCTGCGTGGTGAGATGTTGGAGGCGGAAAAGGTCATGGCTTTGATGGCTGAACGTGGTTGCAAACCCAGCATTGTTAGTTTTGGCTGTCTGATTAATGGATACTGCAAGTCCAAAAAGATTGACAAAGCCCTTGTCACATTTCAAGACATGTGTCATAGTGGAATTTCCCCAGATGTTGTCATCTATAACACTCTTATAGATGGTTTGTGCAAGGTCAATAGACTTGAGTTTGCCTGCCAGCTCTTTGGTACAATGGAAGCCGATGGTGTAAAGCCTGATGTAGGAACTTATAACACACTGCTTGATGGCATGTTCAAGAACAAACAACTCGATAAGGCCATGCGTTTGTTGAACATTATGAAGGACATTGGGTTGCGTCCCAATATCATCACTTACAACACCTTAATTAATGGCTTGTTTGATGCTGGTCAAATCGGAGTAGCAGTGGAAGTATTCTCATCTCTTCTAGGCAAAGGAGTACAGCCAGGCGTGCGTATCTTCAATACAATGATCAAAGGTTTCTGTGAAAACGGGTTGTTGACCAATGCATCAAAACTTTTGAAGGAAATGGAGGACAAAGGATGTCCTCCAGATGAATGCAGCTACAATACAATCATTAAAGGATTCCTCCGTACGAATGATGTAGGCGAGGCTTTGGAACTTCTTCAAAATATGAGGAGACAGGGGTTTGCAGCTGACGTTGACACTGCTGAGTTATTTTTCGGCCTGCTCACTGCTGATAATGTTAGCGACGCAGACAAGTTGCTGCTGAAAAAGTTTTTGCAGGAGTGTGATGGTATGCTACTCTGTTTGATTTAGCTCTAACTTCTTGCAGTTCTAAAATTCCCTTTTTTTTGTTAAATAGTTTGTGTATTGAAGTTCTCATAATAATCTGTGGTGTGTGAGCGAGATCATTGGTGAAGTATTACTGATCGTTTCTTGTGTTTTGGTCATCAGGAGAAAAGAAGGGAACAGAAGAGAGTAATCGTGATTGAAGTAAAGATGGTCTGGGATCTTTTTTCGGTAAGGTATAAATTTTTGATTAATTAAATGATTTTGTTCCTTAAACTTCATGTATGAATTTTGCTGTCTCATGAGATACTCTCACCCGAGGGACTTTGTTCCTGTTTTTTTTTTTTAATGCAACGATCAATTTGGTTGCTAGCCGCCCGCAATTATTTTGGGACCAAGGTTGTCTTCTGTAACTGTAAGGATCATTGTGCAAGGTACTCAATTGGGTCCATTTCAATATGATAATTGACATCTAGTTGGTTTTATAATCAGAAAGCCGTTGACAACTGTATGCAACATCGATGAGTGTTAGTAGTTGCTCTTATCGGGAGTAGTATTCTCTTGTAATGTCTTGTGTAGAAGCAGGCTGTTTGGGGTTAAAAAGACAGGGGTTAATTGATATAACATCAGCTGCGTGTAAAAGAATGAGATGCAGGACTCTTGATCGATGTATGGCCCTTAAATACTCAGTGGTTTTGATTACTGTCATTGCACCCTCAGACCTTTTGGCATCACTTGTCATCAATTGGATGCTGAGCTTTAGATGTTTGTTAAGTTTGTATCTCTCCGATTGCTGGAATATTGAAAAACTATCATTATCTTTTCTTTTTTTCTCTTTAAGCAAAACATTATCAGAATTGCACGTGTGCGTACCTACAATATGATTATCAAAGGTTTTTGTGAAAACGGATTGTTGACCAATGCATCTGCCTTTTCTTACTGTTCTAGAACCCCTTTTTTGTTGTTGTTTTGTGTCTTTGAGCAATCATTGGTGAAGTGGAGTATTACTTATCATTTCTTGCTCACTGATCATCAGGAGAAAAGATGAGAACGGAAGAGACAAAATCGTGATTGATGTAATGAATTGGGTAAGCTTTAATTTCCTCTAAACTTTATATGTAAACTTTACTGTTCCATGAGATACTCTCACTCAAGTACTTTGTTGGCTACATTACTGGAGACCCACACACAAGTATCTGGAATATCGATGATTATTGTTGCTAATTTCTTTTGTTTTGACTATTCTCTTGTAAAGTCTGCTGGAGAAGCAGTCTCTTTTTCATTGGGCTATAAGAGGGTCAATAAGTGGTATATAACTTGAGCTGCTGGTAAATGAATAAGATACATGACTTTTGATTGTGTACTGTTGGATGTCTGTTTATTCATCGGTATCTGGCTGTCAGATTTTGAGTTGAACTGAGACTAACTTAATGAGTTAATGGTGAATTCTGATTGCTGCCAATGACATACTCGGATTGGAAGTTAAGCTTTAGATATATTCACCAACTTTATATGCCTCCGATTGCTGCAAATCTGAAGGAATACATCATCATAATTGAATGGCATTTTTTAATTAATAAACTTGTCATTTCTCATTAAATCAAGCATATTGTAAAAGGCTGTTTTTGCCATTTTAAGGTCTTTAAGGGCCTTTCAATTCATGCAGCATATTATTGCCCCATGCGCATGTTTTGTGTTGTAATCATTAAGTTAGTTCGAAGTCGAATTCGGTAGGATCATATTCCCATACTATCCCTCGTGCATCGTCAAGTTTTGAACATGAGACCTCTAGTTTAAGTGGTGACTTTCATACATACTCCGTATAAAGCAAGAGATACTTTGTGCTACAATATCCTCCATATTGCTTATAGCTTGTTTATGCCTTTGGTTTCATCTTGAGATGATTGAAGGATATTGTTCACTTTTGAGTAATTATTTCATATTCACATTACTAACAGAACTTAACTACTTGAAAGCTCTGTTCATCCTTTTAACAAAACTGAATTACATGATTGTGGCAGATACACTTTTCTTGTCGTGTATAAGAATCATCTGATATCACTTCTTTGTTTCAGGTGCTCTGCAGTATGATGCATATTTTAGTAGATTGTTTTAATGATACATCTTAAACACATCCTGGAAGCTAAAACACTTCGGCTGAATCTGAAGAACAACTAAGAAAATCAATGCAAGACAAATACCTAGCCGCTCGCAATTATCTTGGGACAAAGGTTGTCTGCTGTAACTGCAAGGATATCTGTTGCTAGGTACTCAATTATGTCCATTTCAATATGATAATTGACTTCTGATTGGTTATATAATTAGAAAGCCATTGACAACTATATGGAATATCAATGACTGTTGTTTTAGTTGCTCTTATCCGGAGTAGCATTCTCTTGTAATGTCTAGTGTAGAAACAGGCTTTTTGGGGTTAAAAAGACGTGTCAGTAACCAGCTGCTTGTAAATGAATGAGATGCAGGACTGTTGATCATTTTCAGGCCGTCAAAGGTTCTGATTACTGTCATTGCACCCTTAGACCCTCTATTTCTGTGATTTTGGAGCGCCATTGTTAGCGTTTTGGCATCACTTGTCGAGAAATTGCCACTTCCCATTATATCAATGCATATTGAAGAAGGTTGCATCTGCCATCTTTTGAAGTCTTTTAAGTCCTTTAAATTCATACAGTATTTCATTGCCCATGCGCACTAGAGTTGTTTTGTGTTGTTATTTTAAAATTTAGTTTGAAGTCGAATTGGTAGGAGCTTACAATTACCAATACATGCTCCTGCATCTGAACCTTAAACAGGCAACTTCTTTGAAACAACAAAACGCGCAGAGGTTTGCTGTTTACGGCATTCGACCGAACTATCACTCGATCAATATTGGATTCAAAGAGCGAAAAGAGTCTGTTATATTAGTTCAACAACAATTGTGAACTCTACTTGTTAGATGGAACATGATAATTCAAAACATTATTACAGGCCAGACGCTCAGGAATCACCAATCACATTGCACAAAATTTGACAAAAACCGAAACGACGTCTTACGAAGACCTAATTGCAGAGATCATTTTTCATCATGTTGAACTTTGATAGACCCCTCATATCAATTCGTTTAGCTTTATATTTGAAGAGATCTCACCTCTGCAGTTCAAATGTTACATCCATTTTGGTCATCATCGAGGGTCCTTCAACAACACAAAATATGTCAGGTATAGCACGGTGTTACGCCAAACATCCGTAAGAAAATATTGTTTTGCGGACAAATCATCCTTTTTTTGTCAAAAAAAATAAAAGTTTTTTATTTCAACGTGAGTTATGATATGTATCTTATCGTGTTACGCCAAACATACGGAGTATGTTTTTATGAAACAACATGCTCAAGGAATTGAATGTTTCTAGAGTTTTATGGCATGAAAATTCAAACCAAATCGACAATTTACGTATTTTTTCAATTGTCCACTTGTTTGCGCCAAGTCCAATAGCTGAACAATGACCAAATCAATGTTGATCACCTCGTTGACAAATGCACTTATCTACGTAACTATATAAGGTGATAACCAAAATATGTAGGGAGAAATAATACTTATATTATAGGGTGTCAAATTTTTATTTAACTATGTTAAGCTCATTAAACACTCCATATCAATTAACTAATACGGGTGAACACCTAAACTAGTACTCATAGTATACAGTATGAAGTCGTGCATATGATTGTGTGACAACTTATATCCCAAAATTCAATTCTAAAATAAGATTCCGTTACGACGTTGTCCCGCCTAAAAAAAGTTACTCCGTATTATACTTGGAGGCCAAGGTGGAAACGCAGTCCAGCTTAGCATTTCTCTACTTAACCACTTTTGGCAGATAATCATTCCCATTCCACTCCATTGACCTCCCAGTCAACTCTGTTAACAAAAAAAAAAAACAACCAACCACCAACCAACTCTCCGCCGCCGCAGTCATGGCTGTGGAGGGACAAACCACCGCACTACTCAACCGTTTTACCGACCCAAAATACCAGCGTCGTAACTGGAATCATCTCGAAACCGCCATCAAAACCGCCGTCAACGGCCTTATTCCACCCACCGTCACTCTCACCACCACCGAATTACAAACCCTCGCCCATTCTCCATCCGCCATTAACAACCCCAATCCTACCGATTTCCTAACCCTAATTTCACACTCAATCAATCGCACCTCCGCCGAATTACTCTCCCTCAATCAAAACCTAATCCGCGGTCGAGGCGTCTTCTGCAAGGCTTGTTTCGAGTACCAGCGTCATGATCACGCCGCCTTCGCCGCCTTGGTCGCCGCCGTCAACTCCAACCATCCTCAAATCGGCCACCTCCTCTTACGCCGCCTCGTCTCTGACATCAAGGAGGCTCACAACCGTCACAATTACGCCACCTTGTCGGATCTCACCAAGTTCCTCGCTCACCTGGTCAACCAGCGAGTCAGCGCTGAGTCACTCGGTTTCGAGTTGGTCAACTTCTTCCTCTACAGCGGAGACTCTCCGAGCGACGCGATTGTGATGATTGCGGTGGAGTTCGTCCGACAGTGCGGCGCCGCTCTTCGTAAGGCCGATTCCGACGACTTCGACGGCGTATTGGACCGCCTCCGTGAGCTTCTCCAGGCGAAGAGGAACTCCAGCTTGTACGGCGACATCAGCGATGACGACAGCAAAGTGAAGGTGATCGTACAAGCCATAACTTCTCTGCGTTCGGCCGAGTTTCGGAATGCCGTTCGCGTCATCCCGGAACTCGATGTCGTGTCGGAGAAGGAACAATGCGTTACTCACTCCGACATCTCGTTCTACGACGACAAGCTCCTCATTGACACGGAGAGGGAGCTGGATTCGTTCCGTTTCGACTCGGAATTCTTCGACGCGGACATCGCACGTGCGAGAATGGAGATGGAGCTGATCATCTTAGCTTGTGAAGATGAGCCGTTTGGCGACAAGGAAGCCGCAATGCAGCAGCTCGGTCAAGTCGTCGTCCACGACCGAGAAAGCGAAACCTGCTGGTTGATTGTAGAGCTATGCGGTCAGGAGGACATGTACAAGCCTTACTACGCGGACCTCGGGAGGAAGATGCATAAGGAATTCGACACCGGGTACAAGCCGTGGAAGCAGTGTTTCATTGACGTATACGACAAGATAGAGGAGTTTGAAGAGAAGAAATTGGAGAACGTGGCGAAATTCTTCGGGGATTTGATGGGGACGAAAGTGGAGTGGGTTAAAAGAGGGCCCACAATGGTGATCAAAGGAGACGGAATACCGTGGGAGTATGTGTTGGGGAATTTAAGGCTGTGGCATAAGTCGAATAGCGATGCGGCTAAGACGTTTCTTAAGGTTATGTTTGATCAGGTGGCTGTTAGGATTGGGACCAATGCGCGTAGCTCTATGATTAATGCTCTGGTATCAAAGAAGAATTTCAAGATGGAGCGTATTTTTCCGACTTCTGATGTCAAGAAGCTTCGTATGTGGATCAATTTCTTCAATTTGATTGGTCTGAGGACACTCACTCAGTATGCCAAACCAGACAAGGTCTGTGATGATGATTTCACTCGTGGGTTTCAGTAGTTAAGTAGTGTGTGCTTCAAGTTTCAAAACTATATATGTTGTCAGTAGTGTGTTAATATTTGCAGGGGATAGTTGGTCTTACTTGGCTGCTAGGCATATTATATTAAGGAGACAAGTGAATGATGTTAATTAATTAGTTATGCTGGTAGTCCAGGATATGTTTTCCTAACAATTGTTAAATGGTGATGATGTGGGGATATTACTATTATATATGTTCTGTGTGTTATGGTTTATTTGCGCATTTAGTTCAACTTTGAATTGAATAGAGGTAAGCCATATAGATGGAAATGCGAAAATTCTCCTTCTAGATTGGTAGAGTAGCATTTTAGTATTGCAGAAATGATTGAGTCAAGTGTGAGATTTGAGTGGTTTGTTAATGATATTTGCTGTTAAAAGTATAATAGGATAGTTGAAGCTGGTAGAAGTGGAACTTGAGTTTGTGTGGTCTTGTGCGTAATTGGCTAGGAGCTGCTGATACTAGTGGAGCATAATCCTCGTATTATAAGGGTTGTTTGTGGGAATTTTCGTATCTTTTGCTATGAGAAAGATGCAGTTGTGTTTGCGTGGGGATGAAGTTGTAGTGCTTGCGGACATACACTGTCCTGTTTCAACTAATGCATACTTAAAATGAGATTTATACTTTGAACACTACTGGAGCATACATCCTTCGAGTGTCATTTGCTTTCTGATGAAATATGCAAGGGTTATGTTGCGTTTTAGTCATATTTATCTGGAAATTTTAATGGACTGATGTAGCCTGTTTCATACTGTGAGTCTGTGACATGGTTTTGGTTGTGTCTCTTATGGCTTGATTAATTGGCATGCTCATCCTTTTATTGATAGGTAGCCAAGGGATAATTTCCAAAATCTTTTCAAAATTCAGTCCCCTGCATATCTGCAAGGTGTTTATTTTTTTTATTTTTTTTGCATAAGCCCCATAATAGTCAAAAGTAAAGCAATGGTATGCAAACCAACATTTTGAAACGACTGCCACCATCGAGCTCCATCAGTAATAGGATTATAGTTTTGTTGACAAAATTCGTGTGCCTTTAGGATACACCTTGAGTAGGTTCAATTTCAATGGACAATTTTTCAACTCGATTGTTCTGCGCTCAGCCGCTCACTCACTGAGTACGCTGTATGCCCAACCAAAGGTCTATGCGCTCACTCTTGGGCTGCAGCACTAGTAATTGCTGCAGTACTAGTAGTATGGTTTCAGTGGGAGGACAGCACTTTCAGTATGGTTTCAGTAAGTTTGAAACTAAGTTGTCAGTACTCAGTAGCATATTAATATTGTAGGGATAATTGACTTAGCTGGTCATACTTGGCTGCCTTCTGCTTTATATGCTGATCCAGGCATTATAATAAGGAGACAAGTGAATGATGTTAGTTAATTAATTATGCAGGTAGTCCACCATAAGATTCCCTAACAATTTTTAAATGATGATGTGGGCAATCATTATATATGTTCTGTGTTTTATGGTTTTTTGTTCGCATTTAGAACTTGGGTTTGTCTGGTCTTTTGCCTAATTTTCTAGGAGCTGGTAATATTAGTGGAGCATAATCCTCATTTACAGGGTTGTTTGTGGGAAATTTCGTCAGAATGCAGAGAGATCTATTGCAGATTTTCTATGAATCTCTGTATTCCAAAAAGAATTTCCTCCTGTGTGGTAGAATTACTTGGATTGCTTCATGATCAGATATGTGATGTGATATTCCAGCCAAATAGAGTGTGGCAACTATGTGTGGTATTAAGCTTGATGATTGGATATAGAATTGTAAAATTTGCTAGGCACAAGTATTTATATCGGAAGGAGTAAGTTACCTTGCGTATTCTTCACCTAGTTATCACAATATGAGGAAGATTGTCCCTTTTTAAGCTCTATCCCTTCGTCAGTCTCTATTCATTCATGGAATCTCAACTTTAGGTTATGCTAACTTGAGCTTGTCTTTGTTCCAGTGTGATACGAGAAGAAGAATTTTGTCGGTTTTAGTTCATTTCATCCCTAGCACCATCATTATGTGTGATTCCTGACGATTCTATATCTAAGATCTGGGTTTATAGAAACTAAGCTTGTTGTCTAAAGGAAGTAATGAAGGGTGTAGCTGATTAAAACTTTAAAATAAGAAACCAATTGGGGAAAATAAGGGTGGAGTATTTTGCAAGTAAAAGCTTGTTTCTTTTGCTATGAGAAAGATGCGGTTGTGTTTGCCTGGGGATGAAGTTGTAGTACATGACTGTCCTGCTTTCACTAATGCATACTGTAAAATGAGATTTATCCTTGTAACACTACTGAGGCATACATCATTTGAGTGGCATTTACTTTCTGATGGAATGTGCAAGGGTTATGTTGCGTTTTAGACACCCTTATCTGAAAACCTTTTAGTATTTCTCCTAGTTACATCTGTTGAAAACATACAGAAGATAGGATATATTAGTAGTCTTGCCTTCGATATAGGGTTATGTTGATTTTATAACTTGTGTAACTGCTGTGAAGATTTGTGGTGGATAATCGCGCTTATTAGTGTTGGCTGCTGCAGCCTCTGTATTGTCATGTGTGTCTTTTGCTTGAAGGTTGTTAGCATATGTGCTTGACTGGCATTTTAGAAGTTTCTTTGGTGTTACAGAATGCATGTACATCAGTCAGAATATATAAGTTCCCTCTGATATGTAAATTGTGTTCATGTGTTCTGCTGGAGAAGCATGTTTGTTAGTATTAGCTGCTGCGTGCGCAGGCAGTCTTTGTGTTGTCTTGTGCATCATTTGCTAGTTGGAGCTGAGGATGCTCTTATGCTTTCTGTCTTCGCATTTGCAAGGATTCCAACAACATTGCTTTCAAGTTTGCTTATTCGAGCACTGTGAAACCTGGTATTTTAAGGCTTTGTTTTTTTTTTTTTTTTTTTTTTTTAAGGCTAGCTGGCTTTGCATGAACTTGAGCCACCACTGTCGTCTTAGAGCTTGACTTTGCTAACACAGCAACCTTGTACTCCTTTAACGAACCAACATAGCCAAATCCCCAGCGTATTGGTTTGTAATCGTTGCCCAAACCTCGGCCTAAGATGAAGTCGAATGTCCGTGCCTCCTTGGTGGCTGGGTTCCAAACAGTGAATTTCTCGTAATTCAAGTCACAAGAACAGACCAACCCATTGGATGTGCCTATTGCATAGCGGCCAACTATATTGAGATTATTGTAGTTGGTAGTTGCTAACGTCTTATCCAAACATACTGGTCTTAATTCGGTCCAAGAGTCGATCTCGTCAAGTTTGAACGTTGGTATTGTTACTAATTCACTCCGTCTTATCTTTTGTAGTAGTGACTAGTAAGTTTAGTTGAGTGATATTGGAAAGCAATCTGATATCCGGGCTGGAAATCAATGAATTAACAGCCTTGTCTTTGCCTCTTTTCCCTATGGATTGTTTTCTGACAGTATTGGTACTGTTACATAAGTTAAATCCTCCTTGTTAGGATCACCATGTTCGTGCTCCTTTGCCCAGTCAAGCGACTCGAAGTATGGTTGATATCAGGCCACCAGGGTCACCGGTCATTTCCTGTAAACTTCGCGGTGAAGGGACAGAGAGTTCCACACGAGAAACGTGTAATCTTCCCTTTATATTTGAGGAGTTCCACACGTGAGTTTGATGTCCTGCGAGGTTTTACAATCGGCTACTGTCACTACTCACTGAGTCACTACTGAGCTTATTCCTGAAGTAGGAGTTGTGACCTGTGTAAAGGACATGATCGGCTTGCAGACGCTAACATGTCAAGGAGCACCCTGTTTCATCTAATGTCGTCTTTTTAACTCCTTTAATTTCCTCCCCTCTCAAGTTTCAGACATCTCTCCTACCTACTTAAAATGTCTGAGTACGCCTTTAACAAGTTATGCAGCTTATAAGCCCGGAACAAGTTCACAACATCATCTGGCAGCTCTGCCAGACTGAAACAGAAACAGAACTAGTAAGCATATCACGATGGTTTTATGAATTATGATCCTACGTTTGTTGAAATTATCAACTTAAACTTCTGCACAGATTAATTCCTCAGATATCTCCTGCACAATTACAGTAGAAAAAAAGTACTCGGTCACGCCCTGGCTGTCTATTTGTATCAATGTTGCTCATTTCACACAAAAAAAAATAAAATAAATAAATAAATAAATACAACTATAAAGCAATAATTTTACGAAAAAAAACGGATTCAATGTAAATTAGGGACACCATTTGCATTAAATTGGAAAATTCAGGGACACCACATACACAAATTGTAAAATTGGGGAACACCATATGCACAGAAGTGTAGAACTCAGGGACACCGTGTGCACTTGGTTTTCACCAATAACATAATTTCGGGGAAAATAAATTCGAAAAATCAATATTCAAAATTATTTTTAGAAAACTCAATATCTGGATTTTTTTAAAAAAAAATTGGAATTTTTAGAGCATTTTTATCTTTTATGGTTTTTTATTATTATTTTTTTATTAAAATATAATTAATAACATTAATTATTTCCCCTCCAACCACTAATGACGTCCACGTCATCATTTAACGGAACTTTGTTAACACCGTTAGACCAAGGGACACCACGTGCCGCGTTGTGTAAAACTGGGGGACAAAGTGGTACTATTTGGGTACCATGTGTACAAAGTGGTAATTTCGGGGTACCATGTGCACAAACTTGCCAAGTTGGGTACCATGTGCAATCTATCTAATCTAATATATATATGTAATCTTGAACCCGCTCAATTCCCACGCTGACACGTGGCATCTAATAATATTATTATATTGTAGATAATGTTTATCCAAAATAGGATATGGTAAGTACATGATAATATTATTCTAATAAAATAACATTATTATTTGATTTATGGAAAATAGCTATGTAATATATTAACTACTTGATTATGCCAATTTGATCAAATATCCCACGGGTGTTTCAAAATGGGATTTTAACTTTTGAAATGTAACTTTTCCTCTAATTAAATTACAAATATCACACGGGTGTTCGAAATGAGATTTTAGGTTTTTAAAGGTGAGTTTTCATCTCATTACATTACAAATATCCCACGGGTGTTCAAACATGACTTAAAGTTTTTAAAGGTGAGTTTCCATCTGACTACATTACAAATATCACATGGGTGTTTGAAATGAGATTTTAGGTTTTAGATAAAAAAATTCGTTTACATAATTTTAAAATTTAAACAAGTAGCCCGGGCGTTGCACGGGCCATCAAACTAGTCAGTCAATTTTTGAGAGTACCACGTGAATTTTACGAAATATAAATGTATCATTTCAAAACATAAACTTGTCATAAGTAGCACGAGCCCATCAACTAAAACCCAAGTCGCAATGTCAAGTGTAGAGGCAGGGACGCTAACTGCTCACACACAGTATTAAACAAAACACTTTCAACTGAATTGATGAAATATTTTTGAGTCGTATTAATAAACCCAATCAAACCATGATAAATTCTTGAGCCAGTAACATTCGCAACTTACATACAATCACTCAACTAATAAGAGCATTAAACATTGCTATATGGACTAACTGACAATTACATACGAGGAAAGACTGTGTAGATCATGCCTAATTGACAAGTATTAATGAGGAAAGATTGTGTAGATCATGCAAGGTCTACTTGATGGAAGCTGGAGGTTTGGGACAGTTGTGTCTCTCCTTGACCCGAAAGCGATCGGAGTCAAAATCGACTCGACCCATAAGTTCGTCATGACCCGCTAAGACCCAGACCCGATATGACTCAACTCGCCCGATTGCCAGCTCTACTTATAGGTTTACATCCTATACGAAAAAGGTAGAAAAAGAAAAAGTAGAAAAAATAGTACATATATACACGATCTTCATCCTACGAATTTCATATTTAACAAAAAAGCTACAAAAAAACGATTAGGATTAGAGTTATCATTAACACACTATTTTGTCGTCCAATCATATCTTGTGTTAGGACATGCGAAAACAATTGGTCCGTTGGGTAAGCTGGCTCAATCATACTGTAATCAAATTGATAGGGGAAGCTGAACTGTTTTGGTTGAACTCACACTTTGCCGCAGATTGGTTGGCCAATCGAGGTGCAGATCAAGATCAAAAGCTTCAATATCCTCCCAACGCTCTTCGTCTCATCCTGAGGGAAGATGTTTTGGGAGTTTGTAGAACTCGTTTAGTTAAAGAGTCTTTGTTTTAGTTTCGGGTTTTCCCTCCTTGTAACCGAAAAAAAAAAAAAAAAAAAACTAAAAGATTAGTAAATCCAAATCAGATCAAATTCATTCAAATAAAGAAACCAGATTAGATAAAAATTTACCAAATAATAATCAATGAATCTCATCTATTTGTGGTTATGAATTCGTCTCATTTTACTTAATTTTTCAAAAAATTTAGATCAAATAAGATCAAATTCATTCAAATCAAATAAGTTGCATTGAAATCAAATCAGGTCAGGAAATTACAGTCCTATCAAACAAAGCTTTACTCATAAGATTCAAATATGAAATACAGGAAAATTATGTTGCGTTTATGTTCCTCCTCTTCCCGTTGTTTACCTTCAACCCAATGGATTATGCCCTTTCAGAAAAGATAATGGCCAATCTAATGAAAACTGAAATGCACCATATTTGAACTTCAATGCCACGCTATTCAAGCTAATACAACTGCATTCACCCACGAAACAACCTCATCTCGAGTTCTATATCTGAAAACGCATACATAACAATGTGATAATTGTTACAATAACTCTCGTCCTACACTAACCCCGTAAATCTTCCTCCCTGCACATTATTCGTCGAGGGAAGGCGAAGGTATTGATAGACATTTCCCTAATATTAGATTAAATACTTGATCACCATAGCTCTTATTGAGAATAAAAAAAAACTTGTAGCACAATCAAACCGTTTACGATACCAACAACATTTCATTGAATAATAAAACAATTATGCTAGCAAAACCGAGTTTAAAAGCAGTTAGCCTAGTCCCAACACCATATTGGAGCACATCATCACTCATCAGAGAGCATAACCATTCACCGGTTTAAAAGCATGTTTAATTGTTTATCCTAGTTTTACTCTCCACGGCTCCTGGGTCAGAAATTGACCGTTGTGCCCTTAACATCACTTCAAACGGTCATATTTTTTGACATCACATTCCGCCTCTTTTCCAAATAAGCGCTCTTTCTCTCTCTCTCTTTCCTCTTACTGAAACTCTCACTTTCTTCAATCTTCAATCTTCATCTTCACTCTTCTTCTGTAAAATATAATTAAGTATTGATTTAACAATTAAGATTAAACTATGGTAACTACGAGAAGTAAACGAACGACGCACAATCAACCACAAGAAGATCGGCAAAAATGGGAAATCATATTCAAAGCACTTAAGCAATTGTTGCGTAAACAACAAGCCCAGCTCGATTCCCTCCTCCAAGAACGCACCTTTCTCCATCAACGCCTTCAAATTCAGCACCAAGGTTGGAATTCCGATCTCAATCTTCTCCAAGACCAAATTTCCCAGGTACCCCCATTTCAATTTTCTAGGGTTTTCAACTCAATTTTTCTTTTTTTAATTTAGGGTTTTAATTGATCTGGGTTTTGTTGGAATTTTGCAGTTGCGGCGACAATTGGAGTTGTCAAAGTTGGCGAATTTGGTTGACATTGCAAAGGCTGAATTGATGGGTGGTTCTAGTAAAAGGGATGCTTTTGTTTATAAACATAAATTGGGTATGTTTCCCTTTCTTATTTCCTCAAATTGGTCTGGAATTTTGTTTTTGTCGATTGTTTCGGGTTTCGGTTCTTCGTAATTCTTTGATTGATCTTGGTTGTCATTAGGGATTTAGGGTGTTGGGGTTTTTATGAAAAAAAGTTGCAAACTTTCATGCTAATTAGTTATATTTGAATTTGATCATTGGTACTGGAATGGGTATGCCCTATGTTTCGGTGTCGATGTGAATCAAATGAGATGTTCCTGTGCGCTGAACTGAATTGGGAGGCCTTATAATTGGGTTGGTTGTGATGCTTGGTCTTGTGATGAGTGAGTGAATGCCTTCTTGCTGAGAACTTACCGTAGCCCTTACACTATAGTTGGTTAAGGATGTTATCTTGTCTTTGTTTGGATAATTGAAGGAGGGTGGAATGGAAGAGGATTGGCGGGGAAGGGTGAGAAAATTGAATGATGGAGGAGAGTCAAAGAAATTGAGGAACATGGAGAGAGGGGAGAGGAGTCGGATGGGGAACGAAGATAGAGGAATAAAAGGCAGAATGGGAAAACATAACTTCAAATGAGGAAGTCAGGAAATTAATTCCCCATTTCCTTGCTTACTACCCCCTCTCCCCGCGTTGTTGTTCGAATAAAGGATTTGTCTTTTTATCTCTCCCTTAATTCCTTTCCATCATTACGATCTGGTAAAGAAGGCTTTTCATAAAAAAGTACTGTTGATGCTAAAGTCCGCTATATTGCATTAGCACATCTAGCATGGTGTGTGGAACTTGGTGCTACTTGCCACTTTATGTCGGCATTCTATAGTTGTTGACTTTTTTCAATCAAGATTGTAGGCTCCCCTTTATTCTTGGGAGTCTTCTCTAGCTGTAGTCTTGACACTAATATGACAATTTTTCTAATGTCCCCGCTCTCATAAGCTTGAGTCCTTTGGCAGTAGGAAGGAAGTTTCTTAAGGGTAGGGGTTGAGGGTGGGGTGGGGTGGGGAGAATGGATATTGTAACTCTGAGTTGTAAATACATTGGTGGTCTTTGTGACGCTTATCCTTGTGATGACTTAATGCTTTCTTTGTTAGAATTTTGCCACAGCCTTAATAATGTTAATGTCAACTTTATTGCTCCTATCCTTGCCGAGAAATACGTTTGTCAGTATTCAGAGTTGTTACATGAATCCCATCACTGTTTTAAAAATCTATACAACAAGGATGAGTTTACTTGATTCCAGCTCCTGTCATTAAGGAGATTTCGTCATTTTGGGACAACATAAGCATGCCAACCTAGGGAGGATGTGGATCCAGGCGGCTTCTAGTTGGCTTCTTATTGTATCTATGTTGCTCTAGTGTACTGGATAATATTGTAACCTATTCCTATTTATGTATGCCACCACTTTCAAAAAAAAAAAAAAAAAAAAAAAAAAAATTAAGCATGCCAACCTGCGTACTTTTTTTTTTCTTCTTCTTTTTTGGCCTAAGCTAATGTCCTTTCTTATCTTTCTTACAAAATGCAGAATATGCCAGAAGTGAACTGGATGATTTTAAAGCATGCTTTGACATTCTGTCTCATAGGTGTCCTGATCAAGAGGTGAGGACACAATGCATCTGTAGTCTCCGGTACTGATGCTCTTCTGGTTACTTAAATCGTGTGTGTTTCTAAGTATCAATTGTCATGTTGTGTAGGATATTGCTCCAGATTGGTTATATGAAGTTTTGAGGACAAAAGGTGGCAAAGATAGCTCTCCACAGGTGGCAACTGAGAAACATTGTAAGAAGCTAGAAAAGGAAGTTGCAACACTTAAACGTGAGTATGAGAAGCTGTCAGTGAAGCATAGCTCTGAAGTGTCCTCTCTTCGGGCAGAGATCAAGTTTGCCTGGAATCAATACAATGAAAAGGAGGGCAATCTTACTACTCAGCTTCAGAATAAAAATAATGAAGTCAATAAAGCAAATGAGAAAATTATGACACTTTTGGCTACATTGGAGCAACTACAGTCGTCAAACTCAGAAAAGGATCAGGCAGTCTCAACACTAAGTGCTAAACTCAATAGGTTGGAGAACGAAGCACACAAAAAAGATGAAATGATTGCCAGGTGCTCAAAGGAATTGGAGCTTCTAAAAGTTAAAAGGCCTATTGGGAGAGCTTCACTAAAGCGATGTTCTGCCGAACCTTCACCTTCTAGCTCTAAACGCAAGAAGAGTGGCCAGACCAATGACAGTCCTGATTTGGGGGAAGGATCATCTTCTGCACAACTAGAGGCTACAGCAGCAACTCTTAGAACAAAACTCGATAAGCTGGAGGTAGAGGCAAACGTCAAAGATGGAGAAATAGCCAGACTTTCAAAGGAATTAAATTTATTGAAATCTAAAACAGTTGGCAATACGCCAGTTTTACGTCGCTGCTCAAGTAAAGGAACTGCAGTTCCAAAGGTAGAAGCATCATCTGCACAGCTAGTCTCTGAGAAAGTAAGTTGATCTGTAATAGCTAAATATCTTCCACTCCCCTACCCGTTTATCTTGCAGCTCTCCTCATTCTTGTTTAGATAAATAATACTTGCGCCATCTGATGCAATAGAGTGTGTGCTCGTCTATGGTTAGAACTTAGAAGTGAAGAGACATTTCGTCTTGTTTGGGGGGATGCATAGTCTGGGGGACTACTCTACTTCTGAAGGTCATTAAAAGTTGGCTAGAGATGAATATACTCTCTGTATTTGGCAAGTTTTGGGGACCTTGAGCTTGATAGCTTCTGCCCCCTTCCCTCCAACTGCCTGTCATACAACCAATAAAATAAAGTAACGCTTGCCAGCTTGCCTTCTTTGTTTGGTTGGGCAGGGGCTGTGTATCCATGGTTTTTCTAGAATTTAGAGAAGATGCAAGCTGGGTTACAAACTGAAATGTGCAGGCAGATTGGCTATCGTTGCCAGAAGTTGAACACTGTCTTACTTCCATCTCTCCCTTTACCTTTAGATTGAACCTAGTTTGGTGCTCTAGGAGTGAACATGTAACTTACCAGTATATAATGCAGACTGAAGAGCTTTAAGGTCTAAACTTGCAGCCAAATATGATCATAGATGGCCACATGTATGATACTGTAGCATGAGCCTTTCTTGTGAAGTTTTGGGCTCTTAGTGAAACTAGAAATATTCTTAATGGCAATACTATTAATCCTAAGGGGCAAGCTGGAACTTGTGACCAATCATTTATTATAGTTGGGGTTTTAACTTAGAAGAGACTGTGTGGTTAAAAGAGAAAAAGGCGAGAGCTTACCCGCATTCTTGCTTGTTAACCGCTTTCTTGTATGGTTTGGAGGTGATTAATGTCATACTTTTAGTACTATATATATTTTTGATGGTCCAATGTTAAAAGCTAATCTGTTTATATGCAATTCCAGGGTGGTAAAAGTTCGAAGAGGAAACAAGATGAGGTTATCAACATAGAGGACACTCCCAGATTATTCACGTCCCAGTTCAAAATACCCAAACTGAAGAGCCAATCTCCTCACAGGAGATGACATTTCCTCCTCAGAAAATGGCAGTGTGTACAGATAAGATATCAACTCCATTCAACTTTTTTCTTTTTACTACTTCAGCCTCGATCTCCTAATTTAGAGCCATTTGAATTCGTAAATATATGTATTATCGCCTGTGTATGTATCCTTAAAGCCGAGCCTGCCATCCTTCCTCTCTTTGTGGCATTAATGTATACTCCATTGTGATCAGTGATTCAATCTGTTGTACCTCTAAATCTCTAAATGAATGTGACTAACTCCTGGATATTTAGGTCTCACATCCTCTTTACTGTAATCTTCCCACTTACAGTATACATCCCCACTTTGTAATGTTATCCTGTATCTGTTCGAAACTTAGACAGTTTGCGTTTTGTTGATGGCATGTGTATATTATTCTGCAAGTAGTGAAGGAGTGAATATAATATGATCTCATTGCAATGCTCTACCTGTTTTTTTTAGTGCGCAATGCTCTATCTTTACGCAAGCCATTACTGTTGTATTTTGTTTTATAAGTTTGTTCCTAAAAATGACCTTCGATTCTGATGATTACTTGACCTGAAACTCTTTTCCAGATCTTCGACCACCCTGACTTCAGCTTTTACCTACCAGAAACTCTTTTCCTTATACACTCAATTCCATATCCTCCACTAGTCTTAACTCTTGATACACAGTCCTCCACATGAAATGTTTTCATCGTTTCAAACTGCTACCTACCTCGCCTCTGCGAGTTTGGTCAATTTGTCCTTGCTTTCCAAACCACCCTTTAGACGTCTAGAACCGAAATGAGTACTAGTATTTCTTAGGGACAAACTGATGAATGCCTTCAATCGTAGTCAGCCTTCTGCTGAACCGTTGAAATACTCCTGTATCCTGTACTCGGGATCCTATTGCAACCGATGTATCAGTTTCTGCTACTTACCCTTGGTTGCTTTCATAACTCACAGATTTGGTAGGTGGTATTTCATCGTCAACCTGGAAATTATGTCTATATACACATACTATGTACTTTGTCTCTGCTGGAAGAAAAAAGAGTTACACTACACCAATTCACATTTTACGGTATGTTAAGTGGCCACATTGGAGTGTCTGAAATGTCAATCTACCTAGTATGTCAGGCCTCTATGTTTCGTTCGTCATGCTGAGGCTTAGCCACACAGTTTTACTGTACGACATAAAAATCCGTAAATACCTCTTCATTTTAATCACTAGGTCAATTGATAGCGAAATCTATTCATTCGACGTAATATGCCTCTCAATCTGGTGTAACGTAGTAACAGATTAATTGTCAATTTTAGCACCATTGACATTGAAAAACTTGAACCATTTGCTTTAAAGAAATGTTCTTTGTTAATTCGTCCGTCGTCATACTGCGACTTACTAAGCATGAAGTGTTCACTAAAGCGTAGCCAAATTTTTTGACAAACGTGTCTACATTTAGGGATGGGCGTGGGTCAGGTCTGGGCCGGGTCCTATAGGACCCAGATCCAGACCCATGACCTCTTATAAAGACTCAAACCCGACCCATATTCAAATGGGTCTAAAAGTTTTCGACCCAGATCCGGACCCATCAAGACCCGATGGGTATGGGCAGGGTCTGGGTCTTCTGTGAGAACCCCATCTAAGCCGACTTATATGATATTTTCTAGCTCAAAAAGTTATTTTGTTGCACTAATACGTCAAATAGTAGACAAATCCTCAAATCAAATGTGCAATAAACAACTTGTAGCCAAACTTCCAATACTGATAACTTAGCATACATCCGTAAGCGTCAAATGTCAATACAGGAAATCTCATAAATAATATAATATCAAAATTTTAATCATCTAATAAAATATTATATAGTAAACGAGCAGGTCAACGAAGATGACTATGAACGTGATGGGGGTACTCTCCGTTAGATAGCTATGGTAGGGAAGGAAATCATGGATATTGATAGAATGTGGTTTATTGTGTAGTCTATTAACTAACACAATAATGTTTTACAAAGGTTAATATTTCGGTTTTTAATAAAAAAGTTAAATTAAACGGGTCTGTGGGTCGGGTCTGGGTCTCAGCAGAGAGACTCATATCCGACCCATCACACATGTAAACGGGTTTGGGTCCGACCCAAACCCAATGGGTCCTAAAAAATAAGGACTCATATCCGACCCACATGGGTCAGGTCTGACGGGTCTAGGTTGGGTCTGGGTTCCATGCCCATCCCTATCTACATTTAATGGAGCTAAAATGACATAGCTCTACCAGGTGAAACTTTCAATCACCGATTTGCACAATATTAAGTCGAGACTGCACTAAAATCACATAGATCCTCTTGATGTCCATCCATCCTTTCGTAACATTAACGTTTTGATGTAGATATGTTAGAGGAATTCAAATTGAATGTTTAATACTTCAAGCGAGCGTATGTATGATAGTGGCCTGCCCTATGTAGCACGAGTATAGGGATATCGTCCTTGACTCTTTCCGCTTGAAAAATGTGTTTACAAAGTTTACACCGATGCAAATCTTCCGTCCCCCATTACATATAACCCCTTGTATACATCACTCTAATGTAACGATATTACCAACTCACCAACTTCATGGGAAACAAGAGTCTTCCCTCATTCATTAAGCCCTCCTAAATTACTTGACTTAATGTAACCAATGAGTAGATATGGAAAGCAACCCTATCTAGTTTGGTTTCCTCACAAACGTATTCTTATTTTCGAGGGGATACTCTTAATTTTTAGAGGATACCCAAATAGTCAAATACTAGTATACTTCAATAGGTCCTTTCTTCTTTTTTCTTTGAAGAAAACAGAAGACCAATAAAAGCCATATAATGCTTAACATTGTGCTTTGGGTCATTCCTACATAGCCTGGTAGAGCTATTTGTAGTAGGAGGTTAAATACTCAGGCACCATGCAAAATTGTTGAGTATATAGCCTCGATCGTAATTAATATTTTCACCTCTAAAGCATCAAACTGTAATTAATTTTCAACTTGTTGTTAGTTGTGATTAACTATAATTATGATCCATAATTATTCCATATTTTCACAAATGCTCAAGACTAGACTACGAGTCTACAACCAGATAAGGGAGGTCAAATGTGAAAAGTACGAGTCCTAAGAATAAGATGATCGACCATTTAAGTTCATAGTAACATACGTATAATCATGCATAATTTTTTGCATTATGTCTTGTAAATTCGTGCTTTTTCCCCATGTCAGTTGAAAAAATATTGGAAATCTTGGTGATAAAAACATTAGTAACTCAAATGTGGGTTGTCGACTTGTCGTTGTTGTCTACTCCATCATAAAACATTAAAACTAGTACAAATTTTGATGAGATGAATTATGCTATTGCATATCTAAGCCTCTAAGGATAATTGGTTTGAATTGCTCTTGTATTTACAAATCTAATGTTGTCTAATACGGAGTAGAATAATGGAAGGAGTAGTTAAATACTTAAATCACATGATGCAAAAGTCACGTATAACAGACGTACCACTACCCAATGTATACCATTACACAGTTCACACACAACTAACTCCATCTATATATAGTATCGATCACGTCCAACTTTCAATTAAACTAACTAAAACAAAGAGAAACAAAGTCATATATAGTAGAGAACAACAACATATATAAAATCATGGCTCCTACAACAGCCGTGTTAACACCAACAACACTTGCTAACAAAGGTACACTAAAAGAGGGTTATATAGTAGACGAGAGGGATAGGGCTAAGGTTGCGTACAACGAGTTTAGCGACGATATCCCGGTGATCTCGCTGGCCGGGATCGACGAGGGCAACCGTAGGGAAGACGTGCTGAGGAAGATAGTCAAGGCGTGTGAGGAGTGGGGGATATTCCAATTGGTTGATCATGAGGTTGATACCGAGCTCATCTCTTTAATGACTAAGTTAACAAAGCAATTCTTTGCTCTCCCTGATGAACACAAGCTTAGGTTTCAAATGTCTGAGGGTAAAAAGGGTGGCTTTCTCATTTCTAGCCACCTTCAGGTACGTGCTCTTTACGACTCCATTCAACGCTGTATATTCACGTACAAATGTTAAAGTTCTAATGATTAGACGCATAATAAGCGTCTAAACTTATTAGTAATGCATGGAGTAAATACGTACGTAGTGATTATGAATTTTGGCCTACATATTTATACAGGGAGAAGTTGTGGCAAACTGGCGCGAGCTGGTACTCTTCTTCGCATACCCGAAGCACAGCCGCGACTACTCACAATGGCCGGACAAGCCGGAGGAGTGGAGGGCCGTGATCGAGACCTACAGTGAACAAATGATGAGACTGGCTCATACGATGTTTGGACTAATCTCTGAAGGCCTAGGCCTAGAGAAGGATACTCTAGTCAACTCCTTGGGCGAAATTACGCAACATCTAGTGGTTAACCACTACCCAAAGTGCCCGCGGCCTGATCTTGCTATAGGGCTTAAACGACACACCGATCCGAGCTCGATTACTTTGCTTCATCAAGACGGCGTTGGTGGCCTTCAAGCTACCAAGGATGGTGGCAAGACTTGGATCACCGTCCGCCCTATCAAGAATGCCTTTGTCATCAACCTTGGGGATCACCTCTACGTAAGCGTCCCTCTTCCTAGCGTAAATTTAATTATTGTTTGGTATACATTATTTTCGTCCATTACGTATATTTATACTAACTTGACATGATAGAATATCAGTTAATTTAGCTAATATAGCTACCTGTTCTAGTATATATGTATCTCTATAGCCAAAGCACGTAAAGATACTTCTTACTTACGGCAACTAAAAGAACTCGAACACAAAATGTGAGCATATATGTATTTCTAGCCAAATGCTATATTTTTACGACGATGGAAAACATATATACGCCACATTGAAACTTTAGTTATGTAGTACGTACCTAGCTACATAAGATACTTGTTTAACGGTCATGACTTATTGATGATGAACAGTTTATGAGTAACGGAAGGTTCAAAAGCGCGGATCATCAAGCGATAGTTAACAAGGAAGGGCCGAGGATGACGATTGCAGCGTTCATGAACCCACACCAAGAGGCTAAGATGTATCCACTCAACTTAAAAGAGGGAGAGAAGCCTAAGGTTATGGACAAGCCCATGACTTACGCTGAGATGAACCACAGGCACAAGACTAAGTATCTCGAAAGCGTGAGGCTTAAGAAGTTGGCCAAGGAGGAGAATTGGACCCAAGAGATGCTCGATTTCAAGCTCAGCCAGCTTAATTAATTAACTACTTGCTTTGTATTGCTATTTGATACTATTGAGCTAGTTTAAAATTAAAACTTCTACATGTAATCGACCCGCAACCTAATGTTCTAGATTCTATTGGATACTAGTATATACTTTGTATGTTTTAATGTTATTTTCCATAATTTTGATATGTCAAGATCGAGCGAAGTCTCTCAAATATATTATTCAAAACCGTCTACATTTACTAGCTAGCTACAAAAAAATGCTACTAAAAACCGTTCAAGCCACCTATGAGGCTGTGACGGAATTCGTAAATTTCAGTACATAGATTGCACACAAAATTTGTTGTAAAATGGTGATACTCACAAGTCAAAATTTATCAACTTGAACAAATTCAATGCATATATTAATATAAACTTCGATCAAAATGTCAAAGCTTCGATATTCAATAGAGCTACATTGAATACTCCGTAAGACCGTAACAAGACACTATCCTAACTCTGGCTTTAATAGAGCTACATTGTACAACAAAATGCAGGTGCGACAATTGTAAACAACACTACACTTTTCGTCATGAGTAGTTGTATAAAATTTCCGTGACAAGCCTTACCATTAAGATTTGGTACTACAAGCTGCGAATGTAAGAATTGGTTCAAAGTTCTTTCATTTTCAGGTGAGTGCAAGTGACAGTAACATATCCTAAAACCTAAATCGTTCCTATCGAAAATAGAAAGAGTAAAACGCCCTCGATTGAATATGAGAGCTAACATAGTTTTCATATATAGCTCGATCGACCTATTTAACTTAAAAGGCTAAAGAAATTATATAGAGTATGTCTTGTACAAATTGTTAGCCTACATATGCAACATAATAGTAAAGGAACCAACTCAACCAAATGTCTAAGCTAATTGTTGAGTATCTTTCGATCATTAGTTTTATATCTTAATACGCCCCGTCACGCGAATGCTCTTTGGGCTTGATAAGCGTGGATATAATGGACTACAACACAAGCAAGTCCACCCATGCCATATGTGTGAGAGTCCACTTGTAATAACTAACGATGATTTCTCAGGACATGACAAGAAAAAAATTATGGAGGAAAACAAAGCATTATTGCATTACTCAACTGAAATACACTTGTACACGGGAAACAAGATTTCTACTACTACAACAAAAAAAAAGTCCTAAATAAAACAATAGCTAGTTAAGAAGCTAATAGTAGTGAGAGTACCAAAGAGGGCGAAACCACTGCGACCCAAGAGTGGAATGATAAGAAATCATGATCAAGAGCAAGACCAAAATAAGGGCAACACCCCACGGCGAGCCACCCGCTCGGTAAAACGAGTCGGCTTCAGGCCGGGGGATACGAAGCACGTACCACCGGCCGGATGGGTCGTTGGACCGCATGATGAAGAACAACAAGGCAGGAACTATGACTAAGAGTAGCTTCAAGTTGAACATGGTACGATTATACTCTTCTTTCACCGTAAAATGAGTTGACAAGTAAAGGTAAAAAACTACTATACCGAAAAACGCAATTAATGGCAAAGGTGGTGACGAATTTGTCGAAGACGACATATTATTATTACTAGTGCTCGTTTGGATAACACCCTCGTCTTCTTCTGGCTTATTCACCACCGGAGGAGTAGCACTACTACTAATACTAGTACTTGTAACATCCTCCATTCTTCTATAATTATTCGATTCTATCTTATTGCTTGTAAAATGTGGGAATATGAATATTATGCACTTTTAATTTGGTAAAGTTTTATTAAATAAAAGGGTACGTACGTTTTGATTCTATTTATATTAGCTTTTTTTTGAGGGTCATTCTATTTATATTAGCTTGAGATAGTTGTGACACCGCTTTGGCAAAAACAATTGTATGGCTAGAAATGATGGGTTGAGGAATCAAATGCCTCGACAAAACTTTATATGGATTGAAAATAATAAAATGGATGAGAATGCTGAGTTACATTGTTTGAGATATTGGCACTTGGAGATTGACGAGGCAAATACCAAGCCTTGTCATAGATACATGATATTGGACCCATTTGTTCAAGCGGCATCATGTATAGTATATGAAGTTTTATCGAATTTACTACCACAATATGATGTTACTCGAATGCTCAGGAGTACAATTTTGCGGTTACTCAAAATTGATCGTCAATGCTTCACATTGTACACGTTAACGTGACATATGTTACGTCGGTTTTACATATTTTAAGTCAACATTAAAATCTCTAAAAGTCCTAAATAAATTGATGAATATCATTACTTTGATTATTATTTTCCCGATCTCCTACTCCGAACCCTTTAAATAGTAGATCCGAAGTGACATTAGATCTCTATAATTCGGCGTGTTAGTGTCCGTCACCGACATAGACACGATACCACTACAATACGTGTCCGAAACTTATTATCTTAAGACACTCCATATCCCATAACACCTCTTTGCACTTCCAAAACTAAAATTCAACACAACATTACCGGACTCAAAAAATTGATTAATATCTCAAACGGCCCAAATAGTATATAGGCCATGGTCCAAATGCCCCAAACTAAAAGTCCGAAATCCAGAGTCCAGACACATCTGCAATCTTTTAATTTTTTTTGTTCCCCAGAATGTCAGAAATTGCCATGTCTGTGTAAAGCAAACAAACCCTTGTTCTTGTTTTTCTTCTTCCTGTCAAAATTTCAGCCATTTTTTTTCTACCTCCTAAAAAAATTGAAGAAAAATGCCGCCAAAGAAAGAGGAGTATGAGTCTGACTCTGAAGATGATGCCCCCATTGGCAACAGAATCAACAAAAAAACACCACCTGTTTCTCAAAAACAACAACAAAAATCCAAAGTGGTGAAAAAAGAAGAACCCGTTGATGATAAGGTGGTCTTTTTTATGATAAAGTTGTGTTCTTTCTTTGAATTTCATGATAAAGTTTTAATCTTTACTGCTAATACTTCTGGGTTTTTCAATTTAATTCAATTTTTGTGTTATTTGGTGTTGTTATTCTGATAAATTTGAATGCCCTTTTGTTTATTTGTTGTGTGGGGTAGAAAAAGGTGAAGAGGAAGCAGGAAGAAGACAAGGGGGGGAATGATGAAGCCAAGAAGAAACAGCGTAAAGTTTACGATTTGCCAGGACAGAAGCGTGACCCTCCTATGGAGGTAATTAATTAATGCACATACATTTTTACTACTCTATGATTGTTTTCATTATTAGAGTTAAGAAGCTGAATTGGGGTGAGCTAATAATGTGTTGTTTTGTGGGAATGTTGTTGTTGTTGTTGTAATGCAGAGAGACCCTTTGAGAATTTTCTATGAAACTCTTTATGAACAGAAGCCCAACAGTGAACTTGCTGCTGTCTGGTATGAATTCATTTCGATTCCGTCTTGTTTACCATTTCGCATGTCCATTAACGTGTTAATGCCGGCCAAGTAGAGTGTGGTTTCTATGTGATAGATGTTAATTGGGATGGTTGGATATAGAATTGCGAGTTTGCTTGTGCGCCAGTGGTTAGTAATATGGAAGGAGTATGTTGTATAGTATTTCTTCTAGTTTCCGCAGTATGAGTATAGATAGTTTGTCTCTATGCTTTTATTCGTTGGCCAGTCTCTATGCACTCATGTGATTCTTGACAATGATCCTACTTTAGATTATGCGGACTTGTACTCCTCCTTGTTCGAGTGTGGTGGGAGAAGATTGATTGTCCCATTTCAGCTCATTTCCTCCCTATTCGTCACCATTATATGTGATTCTTGACATTGCTCAAGCTAAAATTTCTATTTCCGTGTGGTGTAATTGAAGGGTGTGTTTGGTTCAACTCATAAGTAAGAAACCAAATGGAATGGGATATAAGGGTGGAATATTTGGGAAGTAAATGCTTGTAATTGTTGCCATGAAAAAAGAAGCAAATGTGTTTGCCTGGGGACATTTGGTGTCCTGTTTCTACTATATGCTGTAATATGTGAAAGATAGTCCCTTTTCTTGACCATGTTCCTTACCAAGGCTTTGGGAGTGCATGGAACTTCAGAAGTCCAATTGTGCTAAGAGAAACTTTATTTGCACTATAGGAAGTAAATTGACTCAGTTAGAGGACATCAATGCCTTTTTGAAGCTCTTGGATATCACCAGTAGAAATTCCTTGGTTTAAAACTGGCTTGTGCAAGATTTTTTTTTTTTTTTTTTTTTTTTTTTTTTTTTTTTTATGAGTTCAATACTTGTTCTATGGCTGGAGCATATTTGCTTTCCGGTGAACTCTCAGCTCTTATTTGTGCAACAGAACATAGGTTGTTAACTTGTTATCCAAAGTTTTTCCTCTTAGGGCTATCTCCAGTTCTAAAATACTGAAAAGTTGCTTCAAGGGTTACTGATTTGGTACGACTAATGGGGGACTTAATAGCTAAGGAGTGTATCTCCAATCATACTACTACCATTTTTCTGCTTCCCTTATGTTTAATCATCTGTTTACCTCCATTAACATCTTTTTATTTAGGGGTCGTTTGGCTAGTGAAAAGGTAAGGAGGGAAAAGAATGGATAAGAATCAACCACCCCTGCATACCCATTGCTGAAACTTTCTATCTCCTACCCTATCACCATTATCATGGAAGCTATCTTTCTCCTCTCCTCTTCTCCACCATGGCTCCCCTAGAAGCCCATCTCGTCGCCCTCCTTAAACCTTGCCACAACTCCTTTTGCCAGAGCTGGCTCACCGGTGCCCTACAAGCTCGCTTTCGTGTTTTTCGCGCTATCCTCAACCTCGATGCTATGTCAACAAGTTCACATGCATCGAACTAAACTCGGTGCTTGGGGTTTTATGGTATATCTGATGGGTAATTGTCTTTTTGCGGAGGTCTAGGATGGAAGTGAAGGTCGAGCGATTGAGAGGCGGTGGCAGTAAGTGGTTTTAGGGTGGTAATAATGGTGACGCAATAGAGGGGTGGTGGCACTGTGGCAGTAGTGGTTGGGTGGGGGTTATAAGACTAATATTATTGCGGGTTTTAGCAAGAAGTCTTGAGCTGAGACTGTGACAAGTTGAATCAAAAATTTGCATTGGGGGGGTATGAGATTTCAGACGTCTTAGAATGAGTCTTGGATTTCCAAGGCTTTTTTTTTTTTTTTTTTTTTTTTTTTTTTTTTTTTTTTATGACAATGGTTCAACAAAACAGAAAAGAAAAGCTAAACTACGAAGAGAAGGGGAAGATGCTTCCCTTCCGGCAGCCCACAGCAAGGTCATGCGCTTGTTGGACCAACCCTCTATCTACCTTGAAAACATTACAACTGAGAAACGTCCCTCCCACTTTCCAAATTTCACCAATAATCCAAGTGATTGATATCTCTGCGTCTTTGTCTCCTCGTAGAATCTGCACCATTGATGCCAAATCTGTGAAGAGTTTAACCTGGTTGAAATATGTATCAGAAGCTCACTTCAAAGCTTGGAGGCACGCCAATGCCTCAGCTTGCAGGCTAGAAGATAAAGGTGAAGCGATACACCCCCCACCCAACCTTGCAGTCAGATCTGGAGTCACACCGACCCAAGCTGCAGCCCCTTTATCAGGAGCTTTCCATGCGCCGTCACTCATTAACAGCACATCATAATTTTGGTGAAACCTAGACTGACCCAAAAAGGCGCTTAAAAACCCTGGAGGTTGGTTGTCAGCTCCCTTTAAGGTTGCCGGAATCTCACGCGAGAATTTTTCTTTAGAGTTTAGCACTTCCGACAAGAGATTGGAGCTTGTGAGTAGGATGATAGTTGGGTTACAGTTGATGCCTTCAAACAAAATCTTGTTTCGATGTGTCCAGATGGCCCAAAGCGTAGCACAGAACCCGACCAGAGACTCCACCGAAGGCATGGCCGCAGTAAAGGTGAGTGTGTCCATGAGCCATTGGCGGAAGGGAATCGTAATGTTTGCACCAATACAGAGACCCAACTGGGAACTACGCCAAATGTGCTGGGTAATCTGACATTTCCGGAATAGGTGGTCAATTGATTCTTCCCCTGAATTGCAAAAACAGCAAACATCTGTAGTTTCCATACCCCATCTAACCAAGTTGTTTGTGACTGCCACCGCATTCCTCATTAACTTCCAAATGAACATTTTCCACTTGGGTAGCAGATCGAAATAAAAACGTTTCCAAAAACGTTGTTTGGGCTCGTTGATTTCAACAGCATCATTAATCGTTCTCCAAAGTGAAGCATACGCAGACTTTAAGGAGAACTTACCAGATGGAGTATGTTTCCAGTAGCAGAAATCTTCCCGTTGATCTGTGGGAAGTTCCAAGCTACAAATAGCCCATACCGATCCTTCCTCAAATAATGAGCGAAGTTTGGGCACGCACCATGAGTGATTTGCGTCAATTAAATCGCTCACACGCAGTTGGAGGAATTCTCCAAGGGGAGCCGTATCTTTGATTTGAAGTTGATGGAAGGGTAACCAAGAAGAAGATAAAATAGGAATCGATGAGCCGTTTCCTACTTTCCAACATAAGCCGTCTTGAAGATCAGCGAAACCTTGAAAGAGCCTTCGAAAAGCCCAGGACGCCTCTTTCTTGAAAACCCTTTGGGGAGAGTTTTGACGAAAAGAAAAAGTCCCATATTTCGCCGAGAACAATCTGGACACCAGGAGTTGGGGATTTTGTATCATTCGGAAAGCTCCTTTCATCAGGTAGGCATTGTTCGTAATCTTTGCCGCACGGATTCCCAAACCCCCCAAGCCCTTCGGAAGGTGAATAACATCTCTCGCAAAAAATTGTTAAACAATGCCTTTGGAGAGAGGATGTAAGGAATATATTTGGCCCTACGAATTACTGTTTATGAGTTTTAAGAAGTTTGAGAGATAAACTTAACATTTTTGAAAGTGTCAGTTGAGCCTCGGAAAATAAAATAGGAATATTTTGTTATTTTTGAGATTCAAGCAGGTCTTACGGATAAAGATAGTCTGAGGCGACTGCGATGAAACCCCAAAAGGGGGTAAATCTCAAAACCCAAGGGGTGGTAGGGGGTGGGGTAGCGAACGAGGATAGAGGACTTTGGGTCAATCGATGAAAAAATATCAGTATTGCCAAAACCTAGTGTAAAGGGGGAAAGTTCAGTATGCAGAAATCTTATGATTTGTTCTGGCAGAACTTTCAAAGGCTGACTGGAAGCACTGTGATCTGTAGTTCTAATATGCCTAAGCATGCTTTTGTGGCAAACCTGGCAGCTCAGAAGAAGCTCCCTACTATTGATAACTGATATAGGTGGGGGATAGTGCTTGTAAACAGGTGTATCCTATGTAAGAATGATGCTGAATCTCACACCTCGTCTTTGATTGTATATTTGCTAAAGGTGTCTGGAGAAAGACCCTGAGTTAGTTTTCTATTGGTAGACGAGCATGGAGCTTAAGAAGGGAGCTGGCATGGTTCTCATAAAGCTGAACACAAAGAAATTGGAGGGTCAAATGGCAGATTTGTAGTTTGATGGCAGCAGTTTACTTGATGTGGCAGGAGAGGAATGCTGGGCTATTTGCAAATGTGGAGAATGATGACCCGAGCATTGTTAGAAAGCTCAAAGTCCTTGTTAGTGTTAGAATCCTTGCATGGACAAATCAGAATCTCGATGAGGACATTGTAGAGTGCCTTTATAAGTAGAAATTAGAGGGTTTCTTTTTTTGTAAGATTTTGACTCCTTTTTATCCCTAGTGGATGAATAAACTCTACTCATTTTCTTGCAAAAAAAAAAAAAAAAAAAAAAAAAGAAGAGTACAACCTATTGTCAACATAGGGAGTTGAGGTCTTGAATTCCCTTACTTGAAACCCTCTAAACAAACAACCCCTTAGTTTGTTTAAATTAGCAAATTGGAGGGAAAGGGAGGGGATGTAAGAATACGGATTGGAAGAGGTTATCTCAAAATAGGAGGAAAGGAAGGGAGGGAGACATCAGAGGGACTTTGAAGAGAGAGGTAGACAACAACATGCCTTAGTCCCACACTGATTTTGGGTGGTTTAAGATGATCATCATTTGGCATCACCATATGTAAGCGATAAAGACTTGTGTAAGGAGAATATGTCAATATGGTAGTGAAACGAACGAATATAAGAAGGGGTTTAAACAAAGAAAAAAAAGAGGGGGTTTTACTCAAAAAAGAAAAAATCATATTAGAAATTAGTTTGAACATCATGCAGAGGAAAATGGATGGAGAATGGTTAAAGCACAAAGATTGTGCTGTCTAATATTTCTCGTAGTCACATTTACCAAAAAAAAAAAGTATTTCTCTTAGTCACTGTAATATGGTTAAGGTAAGGCTTGCCCTCTATACACCCTTGTGGTGGGACCCTTCCCCGGACCCTCGCTGTGTTGGGACACCAATGTGCGACCGGGGTTTTTGACGGTGTTGGACGGTGTTGGAATTTATCCCTTCAGCAGCACTCATGCATGGGGTTTATGACGGTGTTGGAATTTCAGAATGTTAATTTAGTTGTGCCTCAGTTTAGTTTTGACAAGAATGGCTGTCTTGTTTCGGATCAAATCCCATCCCCAGTTATTTTGCATGTTTTGTGACAATGCTTGAACCCAGTTTTATGTTTACAGAAACTATACATGTGTAGAATATAAAAGCTATACTGTGATACAGGTAGTCTTGCCTCCAACATAGGTATATATTAATTTTAGAACTTGTGTAACTGTGTTCAAGTAGGGGTGAGCACGAGCGGGTACCCGCTCTACTGTCATGGACCCGGACCCGTACCCGTTGTCAACGGGTCCTAGAAACTTAGACCCGTACCCGTACCCGTTGACAACGGGTCCTGACAATTAGGAACCGGACCCGGACCCGTTAAAAGTCATAACGGGTCCGGGTACCCGCTCAAATGCGAAATTACTACTACAACACATGTTTTTATTATTATTGTTAAGAATAATAAAAAAAACTACTGCATTGATCTTTAGCCAAGGCATACCTGTTTAGGCCATGTCAATCGACAGCCCAAATACAAGTAAACCATTACTAGGCTTCAAGCCCAGCAGCGACAAAATGTTTCAAGGCCAGCTTCACCCTTTATATAGAAGAAATTTTGCCCCTTCTTCCTTACCAGGTCGATGTGGGACAAAATTTTGCCAACTAAAACAACAAACCCCAACTACTACCTCATCAACTACACCAATTGTAGACAATGATTGTGATGATAATACTCCTCTGCATATCGCGGTCGAGGTCGGTAAAAACGCATTGTAGAGGTGCTCATTTCGGAGGTATTCGATAAAAAGAATAAGCCATGGATGTATGGAGTAGATAAGGTAATACACACTTCACGCCGGGCTTATCTACGGCCAACTTGGATTGCTATAAGTTATGATGTTGGTGGAGAAAGAGGATAGGTTGCCATGTTGCTATAAGTTATGATGTTTCATGCCGGGTATATGTTGGCGGATCGAGAAAGACAACACAATGTTGCCATGTTGCTATGTGTTGTCAAGTTGTCAACAAAGCTTGTCACTTGTTGTATATAGATATACAATAACTATACTACTACTGTACTACATATGATGATATGATTAATGATCTAGTTTTTACTTAGTAAGTGAACAAGTGAATATAATTTGTTCATTCATTAAGCGTGTTGGGGTTTATTTTGTGGTGTTTGACTTATTGAGGCGCAAATTTAATGTAAATGTTAAACTCTTTAATTACATCTATGGATCGAGTGCTATGAATTGAACTTAGGTGGTTCTCTTTTTTAACATTTGAAAAAGGTTCATTTTATTCGATATGTGTTTGAGATATCCTGAATCTAAAAGTTTACACTTTGTTTAAATTCAATTTCAAAATCCTCGAGATTAACTTATTGATAAGTGGTTCTGCACTAATTAAGAAGGGTTTAATAGTGAAAGAATGGTGTGTACGTCATCATATGACATTGTGAATTGCAAGATTTTGGGGATCTACTTGAAGTTATTCTCTTTGAATGTTGTTCTAGCTCGGTTCTTTTGCTCCTAATGAACACATTGGAGCTACAATTGACCAAGGAAGAACTTGCCACTTTGCTAGGCATGTCGACTATCCATATATATTAAATAAAAGTGTAAATGTACATATATATGTAGGAAATGTATCAAGAGTCAAGATACGATTCTATATAGCTCATGATGCTTTGAGACCGATTTCTTGTCCTAAGAGACTGGCTCGACTTGAGACATATATGGAAATAACCAAACATTAGTATTGTACTTGCTCCAACACTCTAGTATGGTACTACCACATAATTAATATAACTAATAACATTACTAATTAAGAACTATACTACCATACATCTACAAACTAGTACAAGTAACAAATTACAACGAAAAAAAGAAAAAACATAATAATGTCCCACATCGGTCAGATAGAATGTTGTGGGAGGAAACTTTCTTATAAAACCAAAGTATTGATTCACAATTATATATTGGGCCATCAGACTCATCCACTCAAATTTATAAGTTTTTGTGGTGCTTTGAGCCTTTTCGGGCCTTTGATTAGTCCGTTAGGCTAGCAGCCTGACACATTGCTTGAAGTTTAAAACTTTAAATTATAATTTATTTTTTTTTTACCAAAAAATCTATATTTTGTATTAATATATGACTTATGCGGTTCCGGGTACCCGTTGAATAACGGGTACCCGTTTAGACTCGATGGTTAGCGGGTACCCGGCGGGTAATGATTCTAAATTTTTAGGACCCGGACCCGTACCCGTTGCCAACGGGTCCCAATTTTTTGGAACCGGACCTAACGGGTCCGGTTCCGGACCCGCCGGGTCCTAACGGGTCCGGGTCCGGTTCCGGGTACCCGCTTTTTCTGCTCACCCCTATGTTCAAGAGTTCTGCTGGAATAACGTGTTTGTTAGATTAGTTGCTACAGCCTTTGTGTTGTCTTGTGAGTCATTTGCTAGGAGATAGATGCTCCCGGTGGTTCTAATTTTGCAATACTGGTGGAGCATATTCTTTTATGAGCCTTTATTATTTATCTAGGGTTGAATCCAAGGTTGGCACTTGCTCTGTAAAGAGTTGCTAGATCTTTTTTGCACCTTCGAATCAAAAGGTTGTATGTAGTATTTGTTTATCTCCAATTCAGAAAAATTACTTCATAGCTCTATAGGCTAGTAAAATTTGTATGACTTCACATTTGGATGAATTTGAACAACATTGCATTGTGGTTTACTTATTTGCTATGAGCAATGTGTAACTGGATATTTCAAGGCTCTGCATATACTTGAACGTTAAGTTACTCTTTTCCAGTTTGGTTTGCCTTGTTGCTTCTTTTTTTTTTTTAGGTCTTGTTGATTTTCTCCACCATTATCTTTTGCCACTACCGAATGCTTTACATGAAGATTTGTCAATTGTTAGAGCAAAACTACATTAAGGCTTTTGGATCATCCTCCAGGATTAGGCCCCTTTTTCTTTGTTTGCTAAAGTATTAGTTTCCAGCTTATCCCGGCCTCTGATGTAAATGCTATAAAATTTTCCCATCTTGTTCTTTCAGTTTCATGTGACAGTTGAATCCATGTAGTGTCTAGTTGCTGCTAACTGAAGCTTGTGGTCACTTAAGTAGACTAGTTTTTTCTTCTTATTGGAGTACACTACATCCCATCATCACTTGAAATCTTTTCATCCGAATGAGGTTTGCCTAGCCTTCTTGATGAATTTTCATTGGCTTGAATTAGGAAGCATTTCTCTCTAGAGGATACTTCTATTTTTCATCATTGATTCCTTTTAAGTGAAAGACTAATCAAATTGTGCTGTCAAACTGAGAACAGTCCTGGTTTTCAGTCTCTTCAGCATCCTGATCACGTTTTTTTTTTTTTTTTTTTTTTTTTTTTTTTTTTTGTTCTTACGTTGTATGTACTTGACTCTTGAGTTTATGGGTTTCCTCGTTCATTGTTTTTCTATGGTTAACCATCTGGGAAACAAGCTCATGTATACTATTCAAAGTTGGCCTCACGAGGGCGTTATGACTTAGATGTACAGATATACCCCCTAGCTTTTGTATCGCTGTGATTAATTTTGCACTGTGCTTGTTCATTTAGTTCTTAAAGTTTACTAACTTTTATATCTTCTACTCCGTATGTTTATCTGTTGGTTTTTTCTTAGTCTCACTTGCAAACTTTCCTACCCCTATCTGCTTCATGAGCATTGTGAACAAAAATGTTTGTTTTCTGAATTTAGGATGATGGAGTCTGGTTTGCTTCCACTAGAGGAGGCGAAGAAGGTTTATGAGAAGAAAATGAAAAAGTCGAAGAACCAACGGGTTACTTCCCCGGCTAAACCTGTCAAGGCAGTGAGGGAGACTAAATCTGTGACTGTTAAGAAGAAAGTAGAAGCTTCTACTCCAAATTCATCCATGAGAAAGAAGACTACAGTATCCACTACTGTGTCCAAAAAATCAAAGAAGCCCAAGGATGAAAGCTCTGAAGAAGACCCAAGCTCTGACGAAGAATCAGAAGAAGAATTTGAACCGACACCTCAGAAGTCGGGAAGGAAAGCAAGAGCATAACTTAGCTCAATATGTTAATCTAGTAACTGTAGAATTTTCAAGTTGATTATGTAGTAGTGATTTGCTGAAGCGGAAAACCTGACGCTTGACCCATTTATAGACCGTGTGTAGTCTAATCTACTGGTGTTGGAAGATCTGATCAATGAACTACCAGCTTAGAGCTGTGAACTAGCTTGAGCTTTCTCTTCTCGCTGTTTTCTATTCAAGGGAAACCGACCAGTTAACTAAAATTGAATCGAGTTCACCAGGCCCGGCAGATCTTGAGAGTAACCATCGATGTACAAAAATTGTATCCACCTTCTAGTGTCGGAGTTTACTCAGGAGTGAACGAGTACTGCTGTCTCTTGTGCTTGTATCCACAATTCATTTTTGCCGGGAGAAATAATTGTCTAGATGTGATTAAATTCCGATTTAGAATGAGGCTGTAATAAAAGTTTCGAGCCTCCTTTTTCAATTTGAAGTTAAAAGTTAATTTTATAACCATTTGACAAGGGACTTGTTCGATTACGATAGTTACATCGTTCCACGACTAGTTCTCGGCAAAACTTTAGACCAATTGTTACATATCCTATGGTTAGATCATGATTTCCCAAAAAAAAAAAAACAGAATTTATATGGATTTAGGAAACTCAGGCATGATATAAAAGTTACTGCTACACCCCCAGAATTTGAAGCAGCTGTCAACAAAATTAATTGGGAATTTGGTAAGCCGTAAATAAAAAAGAAAGGGAAAATAGCAAGCCACGTCACCCAAATCTATCAAACACTTAAACCTCCGCATTTCCCCTTTAGTCCCAACCAAAGTCGCCACTTTTAATCCTAACACAAAAAAAAACCCTAAAAAATAGAGGAGACCCACCGTAGTCCCTGTCCCTCAAGCTGACACGTGTCATCACCCACAAAAAACCTCCCTTAAAACTTCACACAACCATATATAAAACACACACTCCTCCACACTCCATTAATCTTTCTTCCCCATTATCGCCGTGCTACACTTTTCCTGCCCAAACACAACACCAACACCCCACCCTAATTTTTCTCTGGCTTCTTCATCAAGCTTTCTTCCATAATATAATGATGAGTATAGTCAACATAGATACTCATCATCATCATGATTATAATGATGATTGTAATAATGATAATAATAATGATAATAATAATCAAGATTATTGGTACGACACATTTGAACTAGAAGTTGCCAATACTCTTCTTGACCTCTGCAATTTCACAAAACTTCCACGCCATGATTTATCTCTTTGTCCTTCTTCCTCTGATTATTACCGTTGCAGTAATAGTAATAGCAGTAAATTTTTCCCAAATTGGGTCAGTAAGAAAAGAAGATCCGTACTAGATTCACCGCCGTCTCCTCCTCCACATCATCCTCTTCCCACGGTAAAAATTCAACCAGAAGTTACCAGCCCTTCTACCCCTCTTTCCTTCTCCCTCAGTCAAGAACCACCGCCACCTCACCACCCCTTTAACCACAAGCGTAAAGCTCCTTCCAGGCTGGTAATTCGTCAATTTTCTATTTTCTATTTCTTTTCTTTTTTTTAGGGCCGAAACCGGATTATATTATTATTAAATCAAGTTTCGCCAAAGGCTGTAATATTTATTTACCCTTTTTTTTGTTTTTTTACTGTGTTTTAGACAAGTGAGAAATTGAAGGAAATTTATGCGGAAGCAACTGTGACACAACAGACCCTCAAAAAGGTCCGTATATATTTAGTCGGCTCGTAATAAAGTTATTGAGACGTGATATTCACTGATAACGTAGATATCGAAATTGACCTAGTAATTTGAATTGTTTTTCAGCATTGCTATTTTTGAACGATGTTTTTACCGTTTTGTTACGTTTTTACCAGGAAATTGAGGGCGTTCGTAGTCATTTGACTGAGTTAAAGGCAAGAAATAAATTCTTGAAAGCTGAACTAGAGGTAAAAAAAAAAAAGAACATAGTTTTTACCCTTTTGAAACATTATCTCTTAAATTTCCCTTTATTTTTCTTTCCCTAAATTTATCTATTTTTAAGTAAAAAGGTATTGGTGGGGTCCACTGTAATATAAAATATTAAATTATTATTTAAATGAGCAGAAATGCAGAGTGGGGGAAACAGAAGGGCGAGGAGGAGTCAATGATCAGGTACAGGCGGCTGCATCAACGTCAACGCAAGTCAACAATCCTGCACCGTTGATTGACCTTCCACGTGGCGACATCTTAGAAGATAATGAGCGAGGGGAGGAGAAGGTGGGCCTGAGGGGATTTGATCTGAATATTGAGGCATCAGCTGAGGAGGAGGAGGAGGAGGATAATGGCGTAAACAATACGATTATACCAATGGTGGATGAGGTGGAGGAGAGAGAGAGAAATGCTGAGATGGCGAGGTTAAATAGGAAGCGAAGGAAGGAGAAGATGAAGCAAAACCCGCAACGCCAACTCCCCGCTGTTATGGGTCACTACATTAACGGGTCGGGTCAACAAGGTAGTTTATGTACTTAATTAAGAGTTAGGATATTCTTTATTTTGCCACTCTATTTTGTTATTCTAATTGAATAACTTGAGTTGGAATAAATCAGAAATCAAATTTAATTGAGTTTAGTCCATTTATATTTTCTTTAATTTGTAGCTTTAATAGGCTCGAATGGGCCAATACAGTAGTGGTGTTTACTCGATAGTTGGTACTATAGTTCGTTTCAATGAGTATAATGAGAATTTAAACAAGTGTTCTCTAATTAGTACCCCTATTGATATTAATTTTGATCTTAAACATTTTTTACCATAATTGTATCTATTACTGAATCTATACTTCATTTAATCGTATTAGGCTATCATAACAAGGAACATTTCACTCACACCGTCACACTACAACCATTGTACTCCGTATGACAAACTTTATGCTATTACAACAATTTTGCAATAGTACATTACCGCATAGAAAATTAAATCAAATTAGATTCACAAAGTTACTTTATACTCCATACCAGAGTTGAAACTTTGATTATTGAATATACGAGTGTGTTCAATAAGTTATCGCGAAATGATATACTCCCTCCGTCCCGGTCATTTCTTTACCTTTCACTTGGGCACAAAGGCCAAGGCGAGTGGTGAGATTACTCATTTGTCCTTGCTCTTTTCATTCTCTCTCTCCCCAATCTTCATTAACCTGGCTTTATTTTCTGATTTTTCTCATATTGTCTCCACACTCATCCAATCATGCCATTCAATATCAATCACAAACATTAAGCAAATAACAATATTGATCAATTTTGCATCAATTTCAAGAATTCAAGATAAACAATGGACTGAGAAATGTCGTTCTTCGATGTCCACCACCAAACTCCTCATCTCCACCACCATCAAGCCACCCACTCACTTCCTCCGCCACCCTAGCCTCTTCTCCACCATCTCTATTCAATGCGCAAGGTTGAGCGCAAGGTCCTCGATTCCACCGCTAGATCGATTCACGCCATCGGTTTGGTTTTGTGGAGATAGAAAACTGTACGAAAGCAAAAGGATGGCTCAGCCGTCGATTGCCGATGGTTGTGGTGGATAGGGACGATTGCGAGTGGTCGGGGTGGGACCAGATGAGGTTGTAGATGGTCAAAATTTGAAGGGCGCGGTGGTCTTTGGGGGTGATGTGGTTTTCTCTTTGGCTGGGGTAGTAAGGATTACATTGTCATTTTACACATCAAACTAACATTTTACAAGCTAAAAACAACCCCAAAACAGAAAGGTAAAGAAATGATTGTGACGGCCAAAAATAGAAATGGTAAGGTATTCACTGGGACGGAGGGAGTACCTATTATACCATATGCATGGTAATGTATATCGGTGGGCTTGTGATGAATATTGAGTAGTGGGCTTCTTCCAAAGTTCAACTTTCTCCAATCCGTGGCCATTTCGTTACTCATTAATAAGACCATACAAGTAGTCCACTCCAAATTATAAATCGAAGACTTCCTAACCGTAAATCTGTCATCTCCAAATCGTAAATCAAAATTTTCCTAACCGTAAATTCATATGTCAATTGAGTTAGGGTATAAACCCTTATTTATATGATTAATACTCCTAGTAGTCTCCTACCATAATTGAGATATACCAAAACACAAAAATTTCCTAACACATTCAACGCATATTCCTAATGAGAGGTGTTTTTTGTCGCCCGCCATATTACTAATATCGCCCGCTATATTCCCAAAATACCCCTTAAAATTTTGAAAGTTCATGCTATAATTTCTTGACCTTAATCTTAATGTCGCTAAAAGAAAAAACCAATTCTATTCCCCAAGTCACTCAATCTCATCATCTCACCCAGTTTCGATAACCCCTGACTGTCAAACGCCCTATCATGGATGCCAACAACACACCCACACCGACTGAGACGCCTAGATCAAGACCATTATGAGACGAAAGACGCCTGACAAAAACGGTTGCCTCCCTCTAAAGACGTGTGGTCTACATGTCTAATTCCAATCGCGGACATGTAGTCAACACGTCTGTCCTCTAACACAGGACATGCGGTCAACATGTCTATGCTTGGTCACTCATTTGAATAACGCTTCGATGGATGCGTTCATCAGAGGCGGCAGCGATGCAGTTGAATTACAATGAATTAGATTCTTTTTAATGAATTCACGTATATTAATTATTGATTGTACCTCTTTTTTTTTTTTTTTGGTACAGAAGAGGGGGAGGCCCCCAAAGAAAAAACAAAAACTACTCTCTAATTAATCGGGGCCAAGCAACCCCGAGGGCATCTTCACGTAGGATCGACCTCAATTCCGCTGGAGGGTATTGAAGAATGATTAGCTTACGACCTTGAATTACTCCCTGGTTAGCAAGCCAATCTGCAGCCCGATTGGCTTCCCGATACACATGCTCAATCTTGATTTGCCAGTTGTGATTACGAATCAGATTCTTACAACGTTGAATGACAGTGCTAAGGGCGCCCGATGCTGGTGCTTCATTGTTGATCAGGTCAACACAAACCGAATTATCCATCTGAATTAGCAGCCTAGGAAAACCCAAACGTCTAGCTTCTTCAAGCCCTTTTAGCAGAGCCATTAACTCTGCTCTCATGGATGTGCAATGACCGCAATATGAGATAAAGGCCTGGACAAAGTTTCCAGTGGCATCTCGGAAAACACCTCCTCCACCGGCTTCCCCAGGGTTACCCTTAGCCGCCCCATCTGTGTTCAAGGTGACCCAGCCATGTGGGGGGGCTAACCAGCGAATGTAAACCTCTGTCGTACTGCTCCCTGGAAGGGGAATTAGGATTGAGAATTTGTCAAACGCTTTTTTGGTCTCATCAAACCTCTGTTTTAAGAAAGCATAAGGTTCGACCGGAATGTTCGAATTACGACCAAAGACAACACAATTTCTCCACTTCCAAATCCACCAACAAGTTATGGCGAATTTCAAGGGCCAATCATCTGTAACGCGTCTGAAGAGGACGTTTCTCATCTTCTTCGAGAATGCCCTGTTTCTCGAAACATATGGCGGCGAGTTGGGGATCTTGCCAGCCTTACCACACAACCTGCCCCTCCTTTAAAAAAATTGATTGTACCTCTTAAAGAGCCGAAGAAAAGTCATCGTGTTGTTAGGTTCGAAATACGGCGGTGGTGATATTGGTGGTGGAGGTGGCGGCAGTGGTGGGTAGAGCTGTAGAGGGCATGAAGAGTCAGCAGCAGCACATAGATGATGTAAAATCTTAATAGGAAAAGATAAAGTGAAATTAAAGATGATTATATGATTTAGGAAAAATTTCTAACTCCTACCTTTTATGTACGAAAACTTCCAAACTCCTACCTTAATTTTAAAAACTTTCAAAATCCTACCTTATAAAACAGTTTTTTATCAAACTCCTACCAAAACTTTGTTTCCGGCGAGTTTGACTGTTTTTTCCGACATTGACCTTATCACATGTCTTACACGTGATCATTTGATCACCTCTCCCAATTTTTCACCCGCGTAACTTCTCCAACCCCCCAACCCCCGTGTCATTCCACCCATTTTTTCCTTTCCTTCACAAATTTCTCTGTTTCTCCTCAACAATCCCACCCACATAACCCGAAATTCATCTTCTCCTCACTTTTCCTGACCCAGCCTCTCCTTCACGTTAACGCGAACATCTTCTCCTCATCTAACGGTAATAAAGGATTGAGATCAATTAGTACTACCGATCAACACACATACTCTAAAAAGGTATGTTAAGGCTTTATTTAGTTTCAATTTCACTTTGATTGCATTTAATTTGTCAATTTAGGATCAATGGTGTTGTAATTAAACCCAAAATTTGATGGGATTAAACCCTAATTAATCAATTTTTTTTTTGGAATTATGCGTCAATTAGTGAAATAATTAGTAGTTGGATTGAGTTGATTTTTTTATGTGGTCAATTGAATTGAAATTATTACTAGTTGAATTGAATTGAATTCGATTTTTTCGTTTGAATTACTAGGTTAATTTCAATGAGGTCGAAATTTCGGGTTTATCATGGGGGTAAGTTTGAGACCAGAAAACATACAACTACATATGTGGGTGAAGGATTGTATTTGAGTAATGATGATGATGAATTGTGCTCTTTTACATTGGAAAATGAAGAATTAAGCAAATGAGGGAGAGAGAATAGAGAGTGTAAGACATGAGAAAGAGGAGAGAGAAGATAAAATTGGAGTGCAATTTCATATAGTGTGGAAAATAAGAGAGAGAAGATGAAATTGGAGCGAGAAATTGGAGGGAAAACAAAGGAAATCGCGCCAGAGATTGGAGGGAAAACGAGGGAGAAAGGTCAATGCCGGAAAAAACAGTCAAACCCGCCGGAGACAAAGTTTTGGTAGGAGTTTGATAAAAAACTGTTTTATAAGGTAGGATTTGGAAAGTTTTTAAAATTAAGGTAGGAGTTTGGAAGTTTTCAAACATAAAAGGTAGGAGTTAGAAAATTTTCCTATGATTTATGAAGGAAGGGTATAAATGGCAAAAGTTGTGTAAAATTTGGGCGACAGTAGTAAAACAGTCCTAATAGCACCCTTCCAACCGACTCCCATATGACTTGTTAGTTAAAAGATGTTTTACCTTCAATCATAGGTCGGGTGTTTGAAGCACCCTTCCAAAAAAAAAGTCGTAAAGCATATGTGGGTTCGAGCCAAGTAGTGATGGGCTTCCCATATGTGGGCCTTAGGAGGAATAGCCGAATGGGCTACCCAAAAAAAAAAACAGAACATACCAATAGTTTAGGGTTTTTTGGTTGATTGATATCATGACTTGGCATATATATAGAGCCAACAGATTCTATTTGCCTCGTCACCAACCTATCTATTTCCAAACCTAAATTCCTCAAACCCCAATCATTCACCTTTGCAGCTTTTTGTGATCTCTATTAAATGAATTCCTAGAATTCTCAAGTTTGAGTTGGTTTAGGAGGTAGAGATCATCTCAGATCTAAAATCGATTTCAAATTATCGTATTCTTTTCGTTATTAGCGTAGTTTTATTATTGAATCATATTTAAATCGGGATATGGCAATTGCAAATGATGAGTAATACCGTATACAAATTAAGCGAAGCTCGCAAATTATGCGATGCCATGTTGCATCTTTACTTCCATGACTCTGATGCTTTGCCTCCCCCTTGTCTTGCATTAATTTTATTACTTCACTAAATTTTGTGACATAGATCAATTTCTATGGTGAATTTTTCAATTGTTTTTCTACTTTTTTTTGTGAGTCGAAGTTATTTGGATTTACTTACCACAATTTCCCGTTTTGCTTTATTTATAACTTGGTGTTAATTTTTTTTTTAAATTTTCTATGGTAATCAAAGATCCAATCTTTTATTGGAAAAATCGTGTGGGGATGTGGCCAATTGCAGGTGATGAGCAATATTATGCAAATTATGCGAAGCTCGCAAACTTGATTACGTATGCGATGCCATGTTGCATTTTACTTCCATGACTCTGATGCTTTGCCTTTCTCCTGACTTTTTCGTCAAAATTTACCAAAAATCTCACCACATCTGTTTGTTTCGTTATAAATCTTATGATTCTTAAATTAGAAAATTTTGTATAGTTTAGGTCACGATACAATACCACGTACATACACGATACACATCACCAAATTAAAGTTGAAACATATTACTATTTCAAAAAAGGCCGAAACACATTGCCTATATTATACTGTGAGGATTAGGAAAAAGTAACATGATAATTTATCAAAAATAACTGATTAGGTCTCATACGATGAGACAGTCTCACTACTGATACATCCACATATAGGAAATTAGGAATCTAGCCGCTGTCTGGGCCGATACTTCTCAGACGGAGTAGGGTCCTTATCGCGTCCAGCCGGCCCTGAAAGAATGGAATCTAATTTCTGCTCAATGGACTTGAGCTTCGCAAGCCAATGACTAGGCTCCTCCATCTCCATGTCGTCACGGCTACTCGCACATTTTGTAGCTCCTTCCACAACCCTGTACTCTAAACTTTTGAAACATCTTTCGACCACGATTTTGGACCCGCAGCAGCAACACTTGAAGAAGAAGCTCAATGATTTCTAACACAACAAAAATCGTCCATCATTGTCAGCAATCTATTAATTCGTAGAGTCGTAGTAGATATAGAGCAAACTAATTAAAGCAAAATTAAAAGTTTTACCTTGTCTGTTTGGTGATCATCAATTCCCAATTGTTTCGTAGTTGCATCAACTTTTACATCCTCGGCAATGACAGAACGACATCCTTCACACTTTATATCGAATGGCATGCAAAAGCTACACAAGCCAAATAATATAACAACGTTAGACTTATTAGATATTCAAAAATCGGAAACTCGAGTATATATAACAAGGCTAAGATAGCAAAGTCGAGAATGAATATATACCTCTCAATCGAGTTTGATTTTGAACAAGACGATTTTTTCTTTGCTTTGTGTGTATATATCTTCACAATCAAGTTTGCACGAGACGGTTTTTTCTTTGCGTTTTGTGAACCCCTGAGTATAGTAGTAGTAAAGCTTGTTAGTTAAAGAACTTTTACGGCCGTACAGTAAAAAAAAAATTAGAAACAGAGATATTATTACAATCATATATCATATATTTAAGCATTGCCGGTAGATTTCACAGCCATTTAGCCTGTCCACCTCAGCTGCCACCTCAATGACATGTCACAGCTGACGTCATAACCCTATATTTTAATCGAAAAAATCACCTCAGGAAGAAAAATCCCTAAAAATTCGATATTCAACAAAAGAAAATCCCTAAAAATTCGATATTGTACGCGGAAAATTATGTTAATCAGCATATACTTCTGTGAATATCTCCATATTCCTCCATGAATATCTCCGCAATTCCGCATATCATTCAAGCAACTAACAGAATCTATTCACATCAACACCTTAAATAAGAAATTACATTGATCAAATCTTCATTTACAACTTACAAGGTATTAAATAAAACTCTGATATTTTTCTGATTCGATTTGTGCGTTTTTTTCAGTTACGAAGAAATCCAGTCGAGGGGAGCAGCAGATAGATTAAGCGTTCATTTGGGTCACAACTCTATTAACACTCAAGGTAATTCTCCAATTTATTAGATTAATCATTTTTACTATTCCAAGAAGTGGCACAGAGGGAGTTCCCTTAGTTGAGGGTAACGAAAAATAGATTAATAAAGGAAGATCAATCATGTGGAGTAAAGAGTATAGCTTAGAATTTTTCGGCTCACGGAATTGATAAATTCTATGAATTCATACACGGTAATTAGCTATTGTTTCGGCCAAAGTTGCTGTATTGGAGTGCTTTGGTTTCCATATGATTCTTTTAGATGTCGTTGCTATGCATGTATCATTTCTTATGGATAGTCATCGTCTGCATTTGTTGTAAATTTGGAATGAGCTCGATTCAGGTCATTTAGCTCGATTACGATTCATGAATGTGTTTATAATTAATTGGTTCTTCATTAGTTCAGAATTATGAGATTATGGATGTGTTTTCTTGATAAAAGGATCTGAAAATTATAATAGTAGGGTTGATTCGGGAGGAAGCGGAACTAGAATTGTTGTTAGAAGCATTCGGAGGAGGAATTCGGTAGGAAGTTGAAGGAATTGAAGTCTGAGCTAGCTTTGTTGAGGCTGAAACTCAGGAATCAGAGGATGGCCTGGTAAACGTCAGAGCTTCCCAACCGTCCAACCCTCCTTGATTTGATTATTATTGAAGTTTTCAATTACGAGTATGAGTAAACCAATTTCATTTGTATTGCACTACACTGCATTTTTATTTTATTGTTTACAAGCTCTATATGCATCAGTGCTACTTTAGTGATGAATTTTGGCATGAATTTGACAGACTAAATTGAAGATCATACCTTACTACCTTCGTATGAAGTGAGACACTTTTATAGCTCAGTACGTGCGTGCATTCGGCACAAAGGTGAGACCATTGTTTATTTGTTTATTTAGCTCGCGATTGATTACTTGCAGAGATTGTTTTGAAACTTCTCATTTTGATTTTGGATATTTGGTTTTGCAAGCAATTGACCAATCGGGAGACCAACAATGGAACAATAGTTTGTCACGAGACCGTACCACAACTACCACACAAAGTATTTCACGACCGTGATCAGTGATTTGCAAGGTTGTTGGTATGACTATTTCGGATGCGCGAGGTTACGCGCAACCTCTTGGACTCTCAGATTCTACTATTCAATATTTCTCTATACTAATATTTTGTCTATGAATTGCTGAAATATGTGGTTGTTTAGTCAAAAATAAAATAAAAAATTGAACCAGGACCGTGAGGAACAAAGCATCAGTTTATACAAAGGATGTCATTGAGAAGTTGTAGGGTGCATATGTATGTGATTGGTGGGTATTCTTTGAAGAACCACATTTATACATTTTTTTTTTCTTTAACTTTTTGTCATTATTTTGTTTAGATTCACTTAACAGCGTTAAGTTCATGTGATAAATTCCGACAGATTGTTGGCCATTGTTCTCATCGTCTTCGTCATCATTGGTGTAGGCATTGGTTCGTTAGGCTTTCTTTTTCGAGCTCCGTTTGTTTTTTTTATTGAAGACAATTATGCCTTTCTAACAAAAAATCCCAGCGTATGTTCTGAACAGATTGTAAATTGTACATTAAGCGAGGAATTCACATTCGTATGTGTCAAGACCTGCCCAGAATGGGAGGAGAATGGAGAAGTGAACTGAAGATGCAGATCAGAAGAACAAAAAAATGAGGACGAGTACGACAAGCAGGCTGTACACAATTTCATGCAAGCGGGAGAACTTTATCGTGGTTCACTTAGAAGATTCTATAGGATTTTATTGGATTTTAATTCATCTTTATTGACGCAGTATGGCCAGTATCAATCTAAACTTGGATATCAATCATTAGCATGACTGAAGATTTTGATCAAGTCTATAACAAAAGGCTTGAATTAAGGAATGATTTTGGATTTGATTTCCTAATTTTATGATAATAAATTTAATAAAAAAAGATGAAAAAATAGTACTAAAACAAATCAGCCGTATAACTCTCTATATTCTTGCATTAAAAAAATTCTCCATATATGCTGACCTTTTTTTTTTTTAAGGTCTATGCTTACCTCTTAAAACAATACTATTAGCTAATTCAAATCGCAAATTATATGGTACACCACGGTGTACCATGCCCATGGTAAATTATTTTAAGTGTGGTCCCTACTCCTCTATTGTGAGGAGGTGCACCATGGGCATGGTACACCGTGGTGCATGGTATAATCTCATGGCTTCCAATGCCAGCTGTCCTATTAGACTAGGGGTGACCGATAATGATAACGACGACCACAACTTCGTGCGGTTGAATGGTTGATTGACAATGTTGACTATGCTGATTCATGGCCTATTTACGCCCTGTTTGATAGGACTTATTCGCAGTAGTATTCAGATCAATTCAGAATCATTCAGATCAGATCAGATCAGAAATGTTCAAATTTTTATCAATATATTTGGTCCATAACTGATACTAATTATTTGAAATTCAATAAAAAAATTCAACACATTCAGATCAGATCAGTTCAAAATCATTAAGTTCAGATCATTACAAATCAGAATCATTCAGATCAGATTAGAATTGTTCAGATCAGACCGGAATCATTCAGATTAGATCAGATCAGTTCAGAAAGATGCAGTCATATCAAACGGGCCCTTAAGAAAATATCATAAGAAGAAAATATGGTCCATAGTTAAATTCAATCTTCACATATCGTATACCGAGTATGAAATTGTACCTTATATACGGACCTAAAATATACTCAATCACATTAAATATGGTCCATCACGAATTAGCCGAAATATATTTTTAAAAGAGGTATAAAAGCTTTTAAAATAATGTATATCACATGGCTTTCTCCATTTACACACGTAATCAGCCACCTTTAGTAATCACAATTGTGTATACACACTCTGTTTGGTATCTATATAGTGCAAATCGAAGTGGTTCACAATTAGGCTACTACCATATTAAGCATAATTTGTGAGGTAATTACGAATCAAAACGGGTCAACAAGTTAGGTTATCTCTGACCAGAATTATTATAATGGTTTTATGTTATACTTCTAATGTGGGAGTATTATTTTAGCGGAATTTCATTTGAAATTTGTTTTAACATGAGTATTATCGGTCAGTGGGTCAAGCGAAGTTAGACTAAAAAAATATGCACGAGCAAACAACTATGGGTCAAACATGAGTTAGGAGAAGGGGTGGTGATTTCAAGAGTTTTCGGTTTAGACTTCGGGAGACATTTTTTCAACTATACGTGCCTTTCTTATGTTTTTTTTTTTTTTTTTTTTAAAGTGGCACCTGAATTTGTTCAATCATTTTTTTAATGACTTTTTTTTTGTATTAGGGTTACGGCATTGTCTTTTCAAATGATTTCCGTCATAATCACTAGACTTACATTTTCAAGAACGGTCCATTTAAATAGAAAGAAAAGTACTATAACCAATTTCGTGTACATAATCATTTTATTAAACGGCTCGTGCAATTTTGCACGGGTATTAAACTAGTATATATATAAAGTTGGATGGAAACCGTGTGGGCACGACACGTCATCCTCCACCTCACGCGCCACGTAGGTGATAGGCAAACGTGCATGTCAAACATGCGAATCCACCTCATCAGCGACATAAACAAATCCACCGCAAAAATGAGATTGCAAAGACTTGAACCCATGACCTCCATGTGAAATTGTAACACATAAACCACTATGCCAATTGATTTTGTTGATGCTTTTATTAACACAATTATATATAAAGGGCCTTAATGATGTGGTTATAAATACAAATATATGAAAATCAAAAAATAATTTTGGGGTGATTGATAAATAGCGGGATATGATATCGTTTAAAATTGTGTTGAGAATAAATATTGAAATAATAATAAAGTGGGGACGAAAGTTAGAGGCTTAGTATTATGCGGTTTGGAGAATACTGAAGACGTCGATGACTAATATTGTAAATTCTCTATCAACTATTTTACGAATAAAATCAAACATGCTAATAAATGAAGACCGTGCGTAGCACGGTGTAAAGACTAGTTTACAATAAAAACGATTATCAATAAATTTGGTCGAATATTAAAAAAGAGATATTGAGGATACAATCATACAAACCATAAGTTGAGAAGAATGAATCCGATGATATATAATTTGCTTCTTTGTTTCTCTGTTTTCGTTGTTGATGAATTTGTGTTGTTGACAGATTTGGCGTGGTTCGAATAGGGTTCGGTGGTTGATGATTTAAGGAAAGTAAGAAGCAACGGACGACACTAATAACGTCCTAAACATGTCGGATTGATGAATTTGATGGTGGTTATTTATATGGAAAATATTTGCCGCGCTATTCCGTTTTTCGTATGATACAAATGACTAGTTTACTTGAACTTTCAAGCTCGAGGGAGTTCATATATCATTCACGTAGTGTTGAATGCTAAATTTAAGGACACTTATATGAAATGTCTTTTCTAAGAGCATTTAAATTAGACACTGACCGCGATGAACTAAATACCACAGAACGAAAGTACTAAAAGCAAGTACGAAAAAGGGATTCTTACAAACTAAGATAGTAACTCTTTAATTGAAAGTAATGTCAGGTTTGTTAATGAAGAGTTCAGGAAGAGATGGAATCAATTACCTCCATGTCTTTTATCTTCACCATGGAAAAGGAAAAGCTCTCTAAAACATGAACTGCTCGCGCTACGGGGCGAGGCTGCCCGATATACACTAAAAAAGAAAGAACTAAAAGACTTTGATAAAGTTGTTGATGCTTGATTGATGATGCCTAATGTTGCTTTATTCTCTACTATTTATAGGATAAATCCCCCGTCAGTTACTTCAACTCATGTTGCTTCTTCAGTCGTGGGGAAAGATAATCGTGAGCGGTTTATGCTTGTTGCTTCAACTGCTCTTGAGTTTTGGCGCCTTGTTACTCTTGATTTGAAAAGAAGCTAAGGCTCGCTCCCTGCTTTGCTGTCAGCCCAAACTCAATATCATAATTGATTGGGCTTCTCCTTCTCTTTAGCCCATCCTACCAACTGGACTAAAGTTCTCCATCGCTAAGACAAAATTATTTTTGTCATCAACACGTAGGAATTTGCGAAATTGAGCTAAAGTATCAGGACCTGTTCCTGAGGGGTCCGGCCTAGTAGTAGAAGAGGTGAATTCTAGGTCACAAGCTTAGTGGGGTTCCATGCTAAAACCAATTGCGGTCAATCGACAATATACAATACATTACCAAGCAAGCCGAAATACATTACACGGAATAATAGTTATTCTAGACGCTCTCAACTCACAATTTGCACCTCCGGCAGCAACACTTGAAGGAGAAGCTCCATATATCTAATTATAATAAAAACTGAAACACAACAAATTCGTTCAATGTCAGCAATTTATTAAAGATTCAAAGTCGTATAGACAGAACAACATACTATGCAGTTTATATCAAATGGCATATAAAAGTTGTACAACGAGTTTAGAGATGTACAACAAATAAACTCGGAAAAACGAGAACTCGAGTAGCTGCTACACACAGAGTCCATGCCATCCAAAGTAAGGTGTTGATCCCATAAAATGTCTTTCCCTGTCGATAGACCATTACTTCAGCACTGGACCAGTTCATTGCAGTTTGGGCCGTCATGTTGTTACATTAAGGCTAATCTTACTGTAATGGTGCGTAAAAGAGAAGATAGATTGTAGGAGAAGGAGGAGTTAGAGAGAGTTTGGGATGAGAAGGCAAATGTGTTTTTATTGAATTTCTGAATGAATTTTAATGCTACAAGAGTTGGGTATTTATAGTAAAACTCTAACCGAATTTCTAACAGAATTCCTAGTGCCGACTCAGCTTGTATAGTAGCAGGTATGGGGGCATTCTCCACAGATTTGCCTTGCGTCCCAGAGGAATATGAACAGCCATAGGCAGAATTCCCCTAAACTGTTTTAATTGAGACTCATGGACTACATTGTGAATTTTGGCAGACTCGGGCAACTTAAGTTTGTAAGCCACACTGCTGATCACTTTAGCCACTTGAAATGGACCAAAGTAATCCTGAGCAAGCTTCTGATTTCCCCTCAACTATACAAACTGTTGTCTGGAAGCCTGCAGCTTTAACCAGATCCAGCAGCCTTCAGAAAACATCCTTTCTGATCTGTGTCTATCATCAATTTGTTTCATTCTATTCTGAGCTTTGATCAGATTCTCCTTTAGTGCTGCTATCATCTTTTCCCTTCTCTGTAGAGATCTGTCTAGAGCCTCTTCATTGGATTCACCAGGCAGATTAGAAAGATGGAGAGGTGGTGGTTGATTACATTGTACACTACTTCATATGCTGTAGTACCAGTAGAAGTATGGTAATGGGTATTGAACCACCACTCAGCCAAAGGAAGCCACATCAGCCAGTCTTTAGGATTTTCTCCGCATACACCTGAGATATCCTTCCAACCACTTGTTTACTACTTCTGTTTGACCATCAGTCTGAGGGTGATAAGCAAAAGATAGCTTGAATGTGGTGTTATGAAGAGAAAACAGGGCCATCCAAAATTGACGGAAGAATATAGGGTCCCTGTCACTCACTATAGTTTTGGGCCACCCATGCAACTTGAAAACATTATCCAAGTATGCTTGTGCTACTTCAATTGCAGTGGAAGGATGTGAAAAAGGTATAAAATGGGAGTACTTACTCAGCCTATCCACCACCACTAGTATCACTTCTCTTCCTTGAGATTTAGGGAGTGTTGTGATAAAATCCATAGAAATATCAGTCCACACTTCTTGGTATAGGTAATGCTTGTAATAATCCAGGGTATGCAGCATTATCAGATTTCGCAGTTTGGCAGACAGGTCATTCTCTGATAAATTTGCTTACATCTCTATTTAAACCCTTCCACTAGAATAATGCCTTGATTCTCTTAAGAGTGATATCTCTTCATGAGTGTCCAGCCTCACTAGAGCAATGCTGCCATTGAATTATCTAATTCCTTAAAGTCTGATTATTTCCCATTACAATTCTGCCTGTCTCCTTAGCAAACCATCTTGCAAAGTATAATGAGGAACAATCTGCTGCTGTAGAATGCTGGTAACCACAGTAGATAAATGTTGATCAGTAGAATATGATGTCTTGATTAAGTCAGATAAGTCAGAAGATACCAAAGATATAGCCATCAACGATATTTCAGCTCATCCTACCCTCGACAGTGCATCAGCTGCTACATTTTCAGATCCACTTCTATACTAAATTTCATATTCAAATCCCATCAACTTGCGTTGGAGAGCCAAAATTGTTGAAAGGGTGTGGAAATTTTCTGCTGTAACAACCACTTTAAACTTTTCTGATCAGTCTTTATCACAAAATATTGGCCTAACAAATACTGCTCCCATTGTTGCACTGCAAACACAATAGCTAACAATTCCTTTTCATATACAGATAACTTTTGCCATTTAGGACCCAGTGCTCTACTGATAAGCCAATGGATGTCCCTCCTGCATTAATACAGCTCCAATACCTTCATTTGATGCATCAGTCTCCACTATAAATTGTTTGGAAAAATCCGGTACATCAAGTACTGGTGCTGAAGTTAGGGCTGCCTTTAACTGATCAAAAGCTATCTGAGCATCACAAGTCCAACTATAAGCACCCTTTCTCAATAGGTTTGTCAAGGGTTTGCTGATACCAGCATAATTCCTGACAAATTTCCTATAATACCCTGCCAACCCCAAAAGACTCCTCAATTCCTTGACTGATTTCGAAGTTGGCCACTCTGCTTAGTCTTCTTAGGATCTGTTTCCACTCCTTTTCCATATTTTTAATGGCCTAAGTATTCCACCTTCTCCATAGCAAAAGAGCATTTTGACAGCTTAGCAAACATTGTATTCTTCTGCAGTATCTTAAACACTTGCTCAAGATGAAACCAATGCTATGAGAGGGATGCACTATAGACCAACAAAAATTCGACTCCGACCATTAAATAGCACCAAAGTTCGGTTCTTATTAAGAACCCAGTTCGAAAATACGAACGGAGTTCGTCAAGCAAACTGTTAGAATACATATTGAATTAAGGGACTCACATAGCTGCAAAAAACGGATGAGATGCACCCGTGAATATCACACGTTGGACTTTTGTTGATGCAAGAATAATTTTGCAGAGAACATGCTTAATATTGGGACCCACACTCACACGGGTTTCTTTTCTTCACCAAAATCAACTTTTCATTGGGTTTTCTTTTTTACATGTATTTTGATACGTATGCTTTTTAGTACATGAAAATAGACACATTAAAAATATTACAACGACTAAATTTTTTTATATAAATGTAAATGGTCAACAATTTCTTTCTAAAAATTCTAGAAACATTCCTCAATTAATTCGAAACTTATATGGGATCTGTAACATGAATCGTCATATGTAACAGTCTCAAGTATTGTATATGTTGAAAGATCTACGTGAACAAGTTCAAAAATATTGCTACACACTTGGAAGGAGACTTAAAAGGCATCAAAAGAAATGAACACAATAACTTAACAAGTGATTTTTTTTAGCAAGCAAAACCCACTACTTAGTGGTAAAAAAATACTCACATTGGGTTCTGCTCGTCCATGTTTGGGCTTTGCTCCGCCTTTCAACATCGGGGGATCCCTTTTTACTGTATTTTTTCCCACAAAGGTCCTCGCCTTTCAATCTCGATGATCCTTTTTATATCTATTTCGATAAAACTTTCCGTCTATGGTGAAGTTATTCCCACGGCTATATTCTATTGCTTGTTTTGAGGAAGGATTTTCGATCACACCATTAATCTTGGTTTTTATTTTTTCTTTTGTGGACAATTAATCTTTGGTCTTTGTGATCATCTATAATTATTCTTTTATGGTGGTTATGGTAATAAACATAAAGAGGTGAATTTTGAACAAATGAAGGAGAGAGAAATGATAATATTTGTTTGTGAAGTTCAATTGATAACTTTTTTGAGGGGATGTAGGAGAGAGGCTATGATGATGTTTGTAAATTAAATAATTAAAATACGGTAGAATAAAGACAAAGTTGATTAATAAAGTAGCACATCTCTATATGCGAAGAGCTATTTGTCACACACCTAATTACTAGTATCGCCCTATCTTTACCCAATATTTCATCCCATCAACACGATGCCAGGTAAACTAATTAATTTTTCTCTTATATATTACTATTATCAGGTAAAGAATGAGCATGAGGCAATGTCGATTGTGAATACATTTATATACACTGATATCAAATTAGTCTTCGCTATAAAGATTAATCTTTTTGTCCCCTAGCCTTCACCATAAAGATTAATCCTGTTGTCCCTTCGTGTATCATTTATATTCGTCAACATTGTTGTAGAATCTTCAACGTTGTAACATCAGAACTGCCATTTGAGTCCATTTCATTTAGGTGGCTGAAAGACAAAAAATAATGTAATGATTAGAATGAAATCCAAAGGTTATTTTACCTAGCTTTAGTGAAGGTAAACGTCCAGGTTTCCACAGTAACAACTGGTTGGGTTAGAGATGCAAAATATTGGCATGCCTCACAGTATACAATCTTCGAAAAAGCTCAAGGCTGGTCTATTTAGGCCTCCAATCCTTCATGTAGAATAAAAGCGTGTATAGACTTTTATCTATGTGGAGGACTTTTGAGCTATACTCTTTGTCCACGATTCATTGTGTAATCGAGGAGAGATAACAATTTTAGCATTAATAAGCAACTTGTCGGTATCATCCTTGGCAAAGTCTGGGATGAGATGCGTGGCAGTCAGTATGACTGTATACCGTTGAGTACCCTCAGATTTTAGTTTTAAGTATTCGGAGAACACCACAAACCCGGAACCCGTGTCTAGTGTAAATAGGAAAGGATTGTCAGAGAATTTAATGTCATTCACCGACCATTTGCGTTTGTTTAACTTCAGAAATACACAAGAATGAACTACTTCATTGAAGACATGAGTGCGGTATTCTCCGGATTTCAATAGTGCAAGTTCACTTTCTACTCTGCCCAATTCTCCGGATTAAAACATTGTGAACTCAAAAATAAATAAAAAATTACGTTGACGTTTTGCACATGGTGTCCCTGCTTTTGAAACTACGACTCTCTAGTTTCCCTCAGTTTTACGCAACGCGGCACGTGGTGTCCCTGAGTCTAACTCTGTTAACAAAAATCCGTTAAGTGATGACGTGGATGTCATTAGTATTTGGAGGAAATTAGTGTTATTAATTACATTTTAATAAAACAATTATAATAAAAAATACATAAAAAATAAAAATTCTCTAAAAATTCCAAAAAAATTCAAAAAAAAATCCAGATATTGATTTTTCTAAAAATAATTTTGAATATTGATTTTTCGAATTTATTTTCCCCGAAATTATGGTAGTGGTGAAAACCACAGTGCACACGGTGTCCCTGAGTTCTACACTTTTGTGCACATGGTGTCCCCTAATTTTACAATCGGCAGATGCACGAAGTTTAATGCAAATGGTGTTCCTACTTTACATTGAATCAAAATCCATGAATATGAAGTTTAAACTTAAGATCCATGGTACAACCTAGTAAAATCCATACCTTATTCATATAATATCCAGATTAGATGATAACAAGATTCATGCAGGTAGGTCGCCGGCGACGATGGTGGGGAGCCGGAGATGAAGGTGGGCCGCTGGCGAATGGTGGTGGTGTGTCGCGTTGGTGATGGTGGGCAACAAAGAGAGAGGGAGATCAAGAGAGAGAAAATGAAACTGAAGAATGACGTGAAGCAGAGATGAAAAGAAAGGAAAGAGGGGCTTTTTTTATTTTTTTCTACCCACTCAATTAAAAGTTGACACGTGGCTCGTACCACAGTGCACACTGTGGTCCGGGGACCAAGGTATAAGAGACATATTAACTAACAAATACTCCCTCCGTCGCAGATCAAACGCCCCAAGGCGTTTTTGTAGTGGAATAAGAAAAATTGATATAATAAGTTGAGTGGGGTAAAATGAGGAGAGAGAATGTGAGGATTAATAAAAGTATGAGAGATAATGTGAGAGAAGATGTAATAATTTAATAAAAGTAGGAGAGAGAAATATGTCCCAAAATAGATGGGGCGTTTGAAGTGGGACGTCCCAAAATGGAATATGGGGCGTTTGAACTGGGACGGAGGGAGTAATTAATTAGTTATAATGATTTATTGATTTATTTTGACACTAAGGCCCCGTTTGATAGGACTGCATCTTTCTGAACTGATCTGATCTGATCTGAATGATTCTGATCTGATCTGAACTGATCAGAATGATTCTGAACTGATCTGATCTGATCTGAATGTGTTGAAATTTTGATTGAATTTCAACGAATTAGTATTAGTTATGGACCAAATACATTGATAAAAATTTGAACATTTCTGATCTGATCTGATCTGATCTGAATGATTCTGAACTGAACTGATCTGATCTGAATGATTCTCAAACTGATCTGATCTGATTTGAATGATTCTGAACTGCTCTGAATACTACTGCGAATAAGTCCTATCAAACAGGGTCTAAGTAACTAATAAATAAGTACATACGATTATGGTAAAGTATTTTTACCCAATATTTCATCTCATCAACACGAGGTCAGGTAACTAATTAATTTTTCTTATATATTACTACCATCTGGTAGAGAATGAGGCAAGGTCGATTGTGAATACATTTACATACATCGATATCAAATTAGTCTTCGCTATAAAGATTAATCTTTTTGTCCCCTAGTCTTCACTATAAAGATTAATTTTGTTGTCCCTTTGTATATCACTTATCTTCGTCAATATCGTTGTAGAATCTTCAACGTCGTAACACCAAGAAAAAAAACAGGTTACTAAGTACTCTTGCGTTATGCGTCAATTCTAAGGCAACAAGATTATCATATCTTATCACTAAAATTTAGATTTTCATTTTGTGATCATATTCAGCTCCTGTTTTTTTGTAGCAATTTGTTACGAGGTACGAGTAACAAATTTTTTCTCAATGTGAATAACCTCAACCTAGAAAAAACTACTCCCTCCATTTCATTAGATAGTTGGCATTTGGTTTGAGAGGAATTCAAACAAAATGCCAACTACCTAATGAAATGGAGGGAGTACTTCGTTATAAGCGTTGTTCACCCCTTCCCATCTTAATCTTGCCATGTAAGATTCCACATTGTACACACGCCTTATCGTATCTATTGTAAATTTTGAAGATTCATATTCGTTCTTTACTTATTGTGTTTTGTTTGTTCGTATTTCTTTGTATATTCTCTGATTAATGTGTGTGTTCATACACTTCATTGTAAAGTGTGTTAATAAATCCCTCCTAAATCCAAATTCGTTTGTTCGTCTCTTCATGAGGTCGATTATGAATACAGACATACAGTTACATACACCAACATCAAATCAGTCTTCGCTATAAAAATTAATCTTTTTGTCCGTTCGTGATCGCTTATCTTTGTCAACAACGTAGTAGAATGATCGCGTTAGGATTTTAAGTGCTATTTCTACAATTTATACGATGATTAGGATGTTATTAGATTGATTATTGGTCCACATTTCATATATTTGGTTTTGTAATGTTTTGATAGAATATGTGGCCATTGGAATGAGTTTTGAGGTGATTTGCGGAAGGGTCGACTTTGAAAGCCCTTATCTCTCAAACTACTTGTAATTTTACTGTCATACCACTTGCAGATGAAACTTCGTGACCTAAACTTTGTGGGAAGTGGTCATAAGCCTTATTTGGCCAAGTAATGAAGGAGATACGGTTATTTGAAAACTGCCTGACGAATCAGTGAACCGCGCCCGCGAATCAGTAATTGGAGGTTTACATTTGATTTACCCCAAAATTAAATGACGAATAAGAGAAACTCAACACAGAATAAATAAATCGAAGTAAACTTTAATCACGAATAAGAGAAAATAAACTGAAACTACCATCGGGAAACATATGGTCATGTAAGCTCCTGCGGCATGGCAGCCACCTGACATGAATGCCGTCGGGTGCACAAGAACTGGTCCTTCAACGTATGGCTCGGTCTGTGTGAAGCTAGATGAGATGCCAGAGAGCTAGCTAAAGAAAATGATCAGCTGGTTCCAACAGGCTAATGGAAAGAGCAGACGACATTGCCCGTGTACTGTAAGAATATTAAGATGAATTAAACGAGAAGAAACTGTAGGGCAGGGCAGTTGCTGTATGTTCAAAAACTATGGAGCTCAGCTTCACCAAACATGCAAAGATCAACAGTTGAACAAATTAATACAATTTTGCTTAATAGAATGCACTCCCAAAGATTTCAAAGATACAAACAGACAAAATAAAATATATCAAGAAAAAAGTGCAGCCATAGTTTTATGCCTGAGATTTAGAAAAGGCGGTAAATAAAAGAAAGCAATTTTTTGATGGAAAAGTAACTCCCTAGTTCTCGTAACTTTCCTCAGCGCCTTCTTCATACTCTTCCTCGTACTCTGCAGTTGCATCCTGATATTGCTGGTACTCTGCAACCAGATCATTCATGTTGCTCTCAGCTTCTGTGAACTCCATCTCGTCCATGCCTTCACCAGTGTACCAATGCAAGAAAGCCTTGCGCCTGAACATAGCTGTAAATTGCTCACTCACCCTCCTGAACATCTCCTGGATAGAGGTAGAGTTACCAACAAATGTGGAAGCCATCTTTAGACCTGTGGGTGGGATATCACAGACACTCGACTTGACATTGTTAGGGATCCACTCCACAAAGTAGGACGAGTTCTTGTTCTGAACATTGATCATCTGCTCATCGACTTCCTTGGTGCTCATCTTACCCCTGAACATGGCTGAGGCAGTCAAGTAACGACCATGGCGAGGGTCAGCAGCACACATCATGTTCTTGGCATCCCACATTTGCTGAGTCAGCTCTGGGACTGTGAGGGAGACGTACTGCTGGGACCCACGAGAGGTGAGCGGAGCAAAACCAACCATAAAGAAGTGAAGTCTAGGGAAGGGGATCAGGTTCACAGCGAGCTTCCTTAGGTCAGAATTGAGCTGACCAGGGAACCGAAGGCAGCATGTCACCCCACTCATTGTCGCAGAAATCAAGTGATTAAGGTCACCAACTGCAATACAATACAAAGCATCAGATACATTAGTTGGAACCATCCCGTGTGCTTAGATATATAATGGCAAAACCCTAACGAGGTCAGGTACTTACAGCTGGGGTTGCTGAGCTTCAAGGTCCTGAAGCAAATATCATAAAGCGCTTCATTGTCCAAAACCATGCACTCATCAGCATTCTCCACCAACTGATGCACTGAGAGCGTGGCATTGTAGGGCTCAACAACAGTGTCCGACACCTTTGGTGATGGGAACACAGAGAAGGTAAGCATCATCCTGTCTGGGTACTCCTCCCTTATCTTTGAGATCAACAGAGTTCCCATACCCGAACCTGTACCACCTCCAAGCGAATGGCACACCTGGAAACCTGCCACGAGACAGAACAATCAAAGGCTTAGGTCAGATCATCATTCCTTAGCACATCAGCCAGAACCCTCGTTACATCAAATCTCAAAAATTTCCACACAACCCAAGACATCCCGAATGCAACTTAGATTGAGACGAATCAATTTGAAGTAACTCAGACAGAAATATGCTAAACTAAAGTTACATTGTACCGATCATATAAATCTGAAGGCACATACATCAGTCGAACCCTCACTCACATCCAATCTCAAATTCTTTTTCGTTTTTTTTATTTAAGAAAGAACCAATCTCAAATTCTCACACAATGCAATAATATGCTCCCCAACATGTCACGAAATCTAAAGTTTCCGAAAAATGTACATCATACAATATACATTGCACTGAAAATCAATATCAACATTGCATTGATCATGCTATAATCAGCAATCCAACATCATACATTCATACACGACAAATCAGCACAAATATAGAAACGCAATCATCAACCAACATTACATCGATCATACGAAAAAAAACACCGATCATCAAACAAACAACAATACACACCAATAAACACACAAATTCTACTACGAGACGGTCTCATACGATCAACACAAGTAACAACACACACATCAACAAAATACGAAATCGCCAAATGTCAAATCACCACTAAACATTGCAATAATTCATACAATCATATTAAAATCATTTCAACAAATCATTAAAAAACAATCATAAATACAAATCTCAATTAATAATAATAACAATAACAATTTAATAATAAAAATATTAATAATTAAATAATAAAAAAATAAAAATTAAAATACCTTGGAGACAATCACAATTCTCGGCTTCTTTGCGGACAACATCAAGAACAGAATCAATAAGCTCAGCACCTTCAGTATAATGACCTTTAGCCCAATTATTACCAGCACCCGATTGCCCAAACACAAAGTTATCGGGTCGGAATATCTGACCAAGTGGCCCGGATCTGATGCTGTCCATGGTCCCCGGTTCAAGATCCATGAGGACGGCACGTGGCACGTAACGACCACCGGCAGCCTCGTTAAAGTAAACATTGATCCGCTCCAACTGAAGCTCCTCCGACCCGCCCGTGAATTGACCCGTTTTATCAACGCCGTGTTCGTCACATATCACCTCCCAAAACTTTGATCCGATTTGATTCCCACATTGCCCTCCTTGTATATGCAATATTTCCCTCATCTTCTCCCTTTTCTTTTTTTTATAAAATGAAATGAAATGGAAAAAATGAAATGAAATGAAATGAAGGAAGAAAAAAGTGGGAGAAAATTAAGGGAAGAAAATGAGAGATATAATGTGAGTTTTTGTACAGAGAAAGACAGTTGGCAAATCGGGGGTAGTTTTTTTTATTATTATTTAATTAAAATAAAATTAAAATTTGGGAGGTAAATAATTTTGAGAATATAAATGGAGAGGCGGGATATTTTTGAAGAGTAACCGCCAAAGGTGGAAGCCTAAACTTTGGCCGTTGTTTCTCCCTCTTTTGGTTGGGCCCACCCACGTCTCTCGTTGTTTTTTACTTTTTTTTTTTGTTTTATACTCCGTAGTTTTACTTTATAGATCTCCAAACACGTCCTGACTTGAGAAAATCATATATGATGACGAATTGTATAATAGAATGAGATCTCGGAATTACTCGTAAGTTCGTAAGTGATGAAGTTTTAAGTGCCTTCGGGCTAATTTAATCCAGTATAACTTGATTAAAGAATGTCATGATCCACCTCTTACAATTGTGGCTTAAAAAACACGGGGTTACGTTTAGCATTTCGGGATAACGGGTTATGTGCAGTTATTCGTTATATTAGGTAGTATTGTGTTGGTTTGGAAGTGTAGAGATTTGTGAGTGTAATGAGGTTAACTGAAAGATTGGATCTACCATATTTGCACCGAAGAGTGTAAATAAATAATAAGAGCAATAATGTAATGTGGGTGAGATGAATGATTGGAGAAAACCGTGATCTGATTGAATAATATAATTGCAATGGGCTTTGTTTGTTTGTTTTTGGTGGAAATTTCTCACTAACTTGTCCCATGCATCGTTTTCGACTGTCCATGGATGACCCATGTTACATACTTACGATTGCGATATCAATCATAATAATTATACTAATATATAGTCTATATCTCTGCGATCCACAGTCTCAGACCGACGATTATACTATAACTTTGTCACCAAATAGTCTATACTCTATAGTCTCACTGATTCGATAATGTACATACAATAGTATTTAACTTCAACTGTATACGAGTACTTGCTAAGATGGTGTCGTCAAAAGTTTCTACCATGTGTTCAATGTTTCGACTACATGTGCTTAGTGACTTATCGACTAACAACAGCGTAATAATTGAGAGGTGAAAAAAAAAACACCGGATCCACTCCGGGAACACGAGGACAAAATACGTGTGGTCTTTGCCGGAATGCACTGCCTGTCAAATAGGAGTCAATAGTACTAGTTCACTGACTAAGCTGGGCCCTGTATATTTCCTACCTGATGAAAGCGACCATAGTAAACCCACAAGAAAAAAGAAATCGCATTTCATTTTTTTCTTTTTCCTTAAAAAACCAGATAGTACAGAACAAAACCTTACAACGGCACATGATTTCTCAACCCCATGGAGGAATATCATAACTCACATAAGGAAGAATCTTAACCAAATCCTTAAGACCATAATCATACAAATTACAACGCCGTTACTTGTACATGGCGAACTTCAAACGGCTCGTACCCGGGACAAGATTGTAGCTATCGTCAAAGGCACGCCCTCTTAACGTTGTTGAGTGGCTTCACTGCAATACTTTTTGAAGTTGGCAGACTCTTCCACCAAAAAATCACTGAAAGCAAAGAAAAACAACGTTAGGGAGATGGTAGGCGAATACTGAGAAAGGCATGCAAACCAGGACAGTAAGAAGGAACATTACAAGATTCGTGAAGCCATTTCTGATAGTTCCCATCTGGGACTCCATGGGTATTCAGACAAAGGGGGCGATTTGATTGGAGCTCTTTGTGCATTGAAATACTGCGGGAGGAGAAATACACGTCAAGTTTAGACCAAAAAAGCAGAAGTATCTACCTCGCCGTTTTAACTTAGAATGACAGGCGGCTGCAGATGACGCACTTAATAAACCAAAAGTTGGAACCGGTACCTGCGAGCTTTGTAATAACAGAGTTGGCTGTTGCTTGGGGAAATGCACAGGAATGGTGAAGTGCACCTGCAACAGAAGAACAATCCTGGTTGCAGTTAGAGAATCCAGCTCTGACATTGTCATTGATAGTAGTATACGAGTAGCTTTTCCAAACAAAGAAAAAAAAAAAAAAAAAAAGAAAGAAAGCCATTAAGATGATGGAGGGAAAAGAAAGATAGTAGTAGATCACAAAATCAGTTTCGGTGTGCCATTAAGATGATGAGGAGTACTGCACTATCCATTTTTAGAAATACAACAAGAACAACACATTTATGCACCATTTGTTTAAAGTTTGAAACTGCTGGCCATAAAACAAATTCGAAGTAACATACCAAAAAGGTGAACACTCCATTAGCAACGAGGGCCGTTGCCTTCCTGCCAAAAATCTGAGAAGAAACAAAGGAATTTAACAAATTCTGGAAACTAGTTCAAACAAACTAGCTTAAACAACTACAGAAAAACACATACTGCATCAGCTTCTATTGGCCTCCCAAAGAAAGTAGCCAGTGCCTCGATAAATTTTTTCCTAACTCCAATAAGTGAGACGGCCTCTGAGATCTAATGAAGAAAATCAGCACCAGTCAGCTGATATACCCTGGACTACAGTGAGGGAGCTGTACAGTCAAAACTCAAATGTGGGCAAACCGAAATATAAAAGGGGAATCCCAAACCTGCATCTGCAGTGCTTCTTCCAGGATAGGAAGATATTCAGCCATGCACCTAAAGGATTCAAAGAGTAAAGAGGCATGCAGCATGTGAGCATAACTGAGTTCTGACAAAAATATGGGGGTCCAAATTATGATCTATGCATAATTAAGCCTTTTTTTGTCCTGAATACTGAACAAACTTACATTCCATCCAACCAAGTTGGAAGTTTGACATCATCAACGGAAAATAAAGATTTTAACTCCGGAGTTGAGACTAATTTCAAGCGTGGCGGTGAAGGAGCTGTTTGGAACTTTCTGCCTATTGGATAGATTACCTATAATGATGAGATAATAAGAAAACTGAGCTCAAATGAGATAAGAAAATTTTGGCACCAATGAAGTAACTACAAACCTGATAAATGAGACTGTCTTTTACAAACTTATCAGACTTTTAAAAGACTCTAGCTATCAAAAGGCAAATCCATGGTCTAACCTAATCAAAACCAGTTGACTGTACCTAAACCCTGAAATCCGTTAGAAACTTGATGACTTTGTTGTTTCCATTGTATAAATTAGTCAACTCCACTCAAAAAAAAGTAATGTTCATCTGTAGAGAGAACATTCATAACCATTTACAAGTAAAGAACATATTGATATGCACGCACCTGTAGATGAACTTTTTGCGGGTGTGTCCAGGGGTAAGCCGGAACTATATTATTTAGGGCAGTGTCCAACAATGGTACTGCAAATTTAACCTCCTCCGGCTATGCTAAAGATCAAAGAAAGAGAAGAGCGCCAGTATTATGATACTATAGAATGGAAACCCGACCTAGCACAAGATGAGGGGAACAAGAAACAAGTATGTTGTAGTGACATTACCTTCTCCGCATTCGAACTCAAAGACATTTCAATCCCCTGGAAAGCAAAGAGGATGGCGAGTCATTAGTCTGTCTGCTGTAATCAACAAGCGATAGGACCATAAAACCATGAAACTGAAAACAAAGTACAGATTCAAGTTATCAAAACTAGCTGTTCATTAAGTTTGCACTCCAGGAATAGGAGGGACAAAACAAGTCTTATTCCTATTTTAGAACTAGATTCACTGCCACTGCAGCAATGATGTCATAGATGTGAATAGTTAATTTCATTGGTGATATTCACCTGTTCCTATGTTCTTTGTGTTGTAAATGGGCGCACTATTGTGGTACTTCGTCACCAAAATCAGAAAATGTCAATTGCACGTGGGTATAACAATGAACTGGAAATGACTATAGTACTTTTGTACAACAACAGCAAGTCCTAACTATAACAACAGAGTTTTCAAGGACATAGAGAATTTAATGGATGAAATGAAATCATATAGCAAAAGTGTCTTAGGCTATCTAATGCAAGAATAGATCGATAGATAAACTAAGATGCTAAGTTTAACATTTCACCTATCATCGGTCAAAATGTATCGCCCTCAGAGACCACAGAGAAGGAGTTCTCAAAAGATCCAGAACATCACCCATACAATGCACTCAATGCAGCATACATGAAGTCATGAACAGACCAAATATGGCAGCACAATTCAAGATAAGCAACAGATCTTCTAGATAACTGAAGCTAAAGTCTTTTCTAACCTTCCGCACTTTATCCCTCAAATCCAAAACAAGTCCCATTTCATCTTGTTTGACATTTCTCTAGGACAAAACTCTGTCCATTAATATGTCTCGAGTTACATTCTTAGAACTCATAACTTATCGGAGAGATAAATCTTATAAATGTTCTTTTTGACAAAAATACAAGTGTAATTAAAAAAAAAACGATAAATTTGAGAGAAGTCTTGTCCTACAAAAGAGGGAGTACTATTGTTTCACAAGCCAACCTATGAAGTGAAAGTCTTTCTCATTCCATTTAAACATCACCAAGCCACCACCAAATTTGATTGCTTAGCACTTCGGCCCTTTTTCTCACCCTGGCTCAAGCTACAACTGAATGATTTGCCACAAAAAGGTGATTATCATCAGCCCTCATACATGCAGACCTTCTCATGAAGCCTATAAGGAACTAGGTGATAATTTTTTTAGCAAGCCGGCCATTAATGAAGCTACACCGTACACGAATGCTCGAACAGAGGCTCTACCTCACTCACTTACACCTCTTCCCTCCTAGCATGCTACAAAACCTCAACAAAAAAGCAGCCAACTTCGTTAAGCCAATCACTTTAACATCGGATCATTACTTTCCTTCGACTTCTCCAACAAAATATCAATACAGGCCAAAACTTATATCAGTCTCATACATAACCATTTTACACAATAAAGGAAACCCACCATGAGGAAGTAATCTTAATCCTTTGACATGGTTCTGTAACAGAAGAGAGGGCTGAAAGATATGAAAAAAGGCACTGGTTTCATGTGTGTATGCCTTCATTATGCCATTGCATTGGGAAGATACTAATACAGGCTTCATGACAAAGTCTGAACTTCAAACTTATAGTAGATCGAATTGTGCACGAAGCAAAACTAAGAGGTCTAGTAAAAATAGTAATAAAATAAAAAGGGCAACCGGGTGCACATTAGCGTCCCCACAAGGCGAGGATTCGGAGAAGGATCCGCCCACAAGTGTGCATATGGGGCAAGCCTTCCCTTGTCATTTCAAGCTAAGACTCGGTGATGAATTATGGCTTAAATTTGTTGGTTTAAGCTAGTACTCATGTTATGAGTAGGTTTGGCAGTAGTTCTAGTCTAGTTCTGGGCCATTTCCCTGATTTGGGTATTACATATTTAGGTATCTACATTCTTGCCAAAAAAAGGAGAGACAGAGAGAAAATGAATGTGCCAGATAAATATAATGGCTCTCCACTCAGATTTTGGTTTTTCTTTACTTCTTTACAATTTGGCCTTTCAGCTACCAAAAAAAAAAAAAGAGCAAGTTTTTGAAAAATACTGTTTTGAAAAATAGATTTTTGTTTGCTACATAAGTGCGCCTCGCTTCCATGAGGCGCGCAACTCATCGCCACAGTGGCACAGACCCTCATCGTCTCAGTGCGCCTCGCGCCTTTTAAAAACCAAGAGAGTCACTCAAATGACAAACCTTTTCCCAGCACCAACCTACAGCTATTTTTAAGCGTACGTGCTTGGTGGAGACGAAGAGCCTATAAGAATCCCTTGCCTCGAAGTTAAAACCTCATATACGTCTCTCTTTCATCTCTTACGAGAGCTTCAGTAAACTGAGAATGATGAAGCCATCCCAATCTTCACACATGAAAAAACAAAAGCCCTGCCCTCACTGCTTTCCTTAAGAGATAGCTACCCAACATGCAGCTTTTTTGCATTGGGCTCACTATGACAGGGACCCCCTACATAGTACTACAAAATATAGATCCCCTGTCACACAAAAAAAAAAAAAAAAAAAAAAAAAAAAAAAAAGCCCTCCAGTATAATGCTTTACCAAACCAGAAGTAATGATCACATTCATGTTGCTGCACTTAGCCCTATTTACAACTTAGTTGTACACCAAGGATATACTGATATGCACATGTTAATGTGTGGGTATGCATAGTAACGTCTTGTAACAAGCAACATACCAAATCAAATGGCTACAGAATCTCAGCTACTAATAATCTTAAGAGTCCCCAACATTAAAAAACGAAACTCAAAAAATTGAGAAGTGGTTACATCTCAAATTTGTAGTTGAAAAAAATAAACGTCCAGTCAACGGGCAGGAGAAGAGAAAAATGCACATCTGACATTCATTCTACTAAGGTGACTCCCATAAAATGTCACGGATGTCATGTTTAAATGTTTATTGTAACTATAGTCCTATTTCAAAAGGACCAAACAGACACTTCTGCAGCACAATCACGTACAACTACAGAATAAAGCAAGAACACAATGGAAAGCTTTTTAATCAAAACATCAAGCAGCATTACCTCCCTAGCTACCATAGTGCTAATTTCAAATTTCACTCGAACATCATCAACCTCTGCTACACGTTTACTTTGATATGTCGCATACATGTCCCTAAAGAGAAGAAAACACAAACAAAGCCCCAAGATAAGTTCATACCAAATTAGCTAACTCTGATTATAAAACAACGATGCCTTTGAGAGACTCATTGATTGAATTAGAGAAAAACCTTAGCTGGAGAACGAGGGACAACAATTTAGAAGGGTCCCTGCTGTTCCAGTTGCTTAAAGTAGAAAAAGGGGACGTCGTAGGATCACCAACAGATAAGAGAAAGGGGGGGAATTTATCATCATCTGGACCAAAAATTACATCTGGTGCAGATAATGGACTCTCAACATTGAACAGTATATCCCCTGCACGTGCATACATAATGATCACGATCAAGATCACATTGACAAAACAACTTAACAAAATTAATAACTATGACTGGTTTAAAGCATGGTTGATTGCATTTGGACCTCCAGAGCTAGCATGCAAGAGAAAGAGACTTAAAGGTAAAGAAAAACAACAGTCACAAAAAACAAAGTAACAACGCCAACTCGCCAACTACTCCCTCCAATTTTTTTGGTTCCTTACGTTTGGTTTGAATCTGTGAGAGGATTCCAAACCAAACGTAAAGAACCAAAAGAAATGGAGGGAGTACTACAAAAGAACAAACTTGTTGAACCTACAATAAGTGTACATTTGGACCTCCTAATATCAATCAATTAATCGCACACAAAAGGGGGACTTAACATTTGATCGAATCAACCAACTTTAAAAAATCAATCAAACATGATCGGGAAAGACTGCATACATTCAAACTTATTGTTGAGCCATGAACCCCCTTCTCTCGAACTTTTATATAAACTAGGGGAACAATTTACATAAATCAAGCTCAACTTTTTCCAAAATCAACTAACAACAAATAAACAAACTCAATGGCTCAATTTACAAACTCTATATGGTTTCAATTCACAAATTATTAACACTGATGTTACATTTGGTTTGGATTAGAGGAAGTCAAATTAAAGCGAGGACTTACATTTGATAAAATCGAGGCAGAAAGGTATGAGCAAAGTGAAGCGATCAACCCAAGCCGAGTTCTTGGACCCAGACCACATTTGATCGACCTAAAATAAATCCATATAAGATAAACACGAGTGTTAATCAAACCACAGAACCAATTAAATAACTAATGATCCCTAAGATGAAAAACCAAAAAAAGGAGTCGTGAAATTACTTTGATGGACAAAGGGGACTGAGAGAGAAGATAATTAAGGTGAGAGGCGATGATTGGAGGAACGCCACCGTCGACCGCCATTCTTAAGCTGACTTGTTCAGCACAAGTGGGTCTTGCTGCAGAAGATGCATCAAACAAACTCAAGTCAGAAACATAATATAGTTTTGTTTTTAGGGGTTTAATTTTGGCTCAGTGAAATTCGGAAGTCAGAAAGTCCGGTGACAATATTTAAAGTCACTTTTTACAAATTGTGTTCTCCTAATAACTGTTCTTTTGGACATGGAGCCTTTAGAACTTTTAATTGTTTGTACGAGTTGATCTTTCCGTCCCTCGTGCTATTCTATAAGCATTTGTGATGGGGACTCTACAACAACTCTCCATAAAACTGTCCAATAGGAGAGAGAAAGTGGAAAGTCATTTAAAATATTGAATTTGTCATAGGAGCAAATTCTTAGAGACACAATCTTTGCTAATGATTTTAGCCTTTTAGGTTGTGATTAGAAAATCGAGAAGATCCATCGGCCTCCATATTAGGTGAGGTATGAGAACTTTGCTAAGCCTCGTGGATAAATGCACTACATCAATAAGAAGCTGCAAGCTAAGTTCATGGAGGTCATGATATGTTTCAGGGAGTTTCTACATATTTTCTCTAGGCTCGAGAGTAGTATGGGATGGTCTTGTGAACTTGTGATGCCTGATATTGCAGCTTCATTAGCAATCTAGAATGCTCGAGCTACCATTGGCGATGTCTGATCTAATCATCAATGAGAATTTACCTCATCAATATATGAATTATCGGTAACCACGCTGCTTTGATCGACATCCACTCTCAATATATGCAATACATAACTACCTGCTTCCTAGATTAGTTATAGCCAGTAATTAATAACTTTCAAGCTGAACTCCTATACGGCATAGAAGTTGAGTCCTACTCGAGTTTTAGAGATATATGGTTAGAGACGTTTATCATAGGCATTACTCTTTTGTTGAACAAGAACAATGTCAAAACTTTTTACTCCTTTCATGGAGAGCACTGACTTAACAAGCACCTTCATAGGAATTAATCGGCCTACAACAATGGAACTAGCACTAGAGAAATGCCAAATTCTGGAGCGTGCAGGGTCAAAGCATAAAGGAAACGAGAGAAGAATTGACCGTCTGACCATGCTATATGCTAGCTAGACCAAATATGACGCTCCAATGTACTCCATCAATGAATAAACCCGTGTTTTTCACATCATTTATCAATTTGAATTAGTTACAGAGCACCACCTTAGATATCATCAAATTTCAAGGGAACCACCTAATAAGATTTTATTTCTGCGCGGAACCACCAAATATGATCATTTTTTTGTCGAGCTCACCTAAGGTCATTTTCTGTCCAAAACTCGTCGATTTTCCTCCCCGGCCTCTCTACTCCCCTAAATTACCCCGCCAAACTTAAAACAACCAATTCAATTAGATTCCCCAAGCTCTTCAAGTAATCCATATTCCCCCCGTTTCATTAGGTTCTTTACGTTTCATTTGAACATTATTGTTATCTTATCGTGGCGCAAATGCAATTGAAGACGTGCCTCGTAATTCCGGCAACCGCAACGAGTGGCGGTTGCTACATTGTTTAGCCCTGCCCGAATACTCCTCTAGGTGGGTCCTAGTGGTTGACTAGTGTTTTGGGGCAAAACAAACCAACTGACTAACTCATGCAATAAAATTAAGGCATCACAATTAAACTCTGATTAACAAATTAATTAACAAATTACAACAAAACGGCGATACATACAATCTTCCGCAAATTACTACTAATTGAATTGAAATGATTTTTTGATGGAATCGAAAAAATAAAAAATAAAAAATTAATTAACAGAAAATTGGAAGAAAACAATCAAAGTAGGAAAGAAATGATACCTAAGTAAGTGAAACAACGACGGGTAAGAGGGTGATCGGGATGTGCATGCGTGCGGTCGACGGAGATCGGAAGAGGGTCTCTCTTTATTTTTACTTTTTAGGGTTTTATCTTTCTTTTTTTTTTAATTTGATTTGAGTGATCAATTTTCTGTTGAGGCTGACCAACTAACTCTACGAGTGAGCCAAAAAACAAAAACAAAAAAGATGCAGTTGCCGTTCTCGTGGTTTGGACAATTTTGGGCTTGTTTGGTATTTCGTTTTTTTAAAACAAAAAAAAAAGAAAAAAGTATTTTTCGGTTTTTTGTTGTCAGTTTTCATTTTGTATATGAGGACTGGCATGAAGGCACGTGCAATGCACGAGTCTCATAATAATGATATCTATCAAATGTGATAAAATTGAAGTCAAATACGGAGTAGTAGCCCTAGTCCTACCATGATAAAATGATTTCTAGTAGTCTGATTATATTTGAGATTACATGTCATTTCTTATGAAATTTCTTACGAAATCGAATTGAAACTAAATCTTTAGAAAGAAAACAACAATAAGTCAATAACTATATCTTTTTTTTTTTATGTAAGGAATCAAACCCTGGCTCTCAAGTGTCACCTACTTGAATTGAAATCAACCAACGCCACGCACTCTCCCCTCCTTCACTTCTCGCCACTCTCAAATCCACTCTCAACCCAATAATTGATTTGGACGAAATTGATTTGGGCGAATTCGTTCTGAAATTTTTGACAGAGTGTTATTTTGTTTCAGCTATTTTTGGGCACTTGCCCTTAATTCTGGAGAAACTTGTGGAACACTACTCACTTGTCCCTTAACCTCACCTGGAATCAAACCCTCGCTCTCACCTACTACTTCAATTTTTGTGTAAGTATTTGTTTTCCTTATTATTCGTTTTGAATTCATTCTATTTATTTGTTAGTCGTTTTGAATTGATTAGTTGTCAATCTTTGCTGGAAGTAATTAGGGAAAAATCAGGTCGTTTTTCTGGGTATTTTTTTCAATGTTTTAGGGTTGTTTAGAGATGATATTATGGTATTGTTTGAATAAAATTTGGGGTTGATATGGCCAAGCAGACTCACAAACGAATTGTAGGACACTTGGTTGTAGTTTAATCTCAAAGAACACCACCTTGTAAATTATAGCTAAACCCGATTTCAGGATACCATAAGACTTCAAACTCTTCTTGCTGTGCATAACTTGACCTAATTCAAACCATTTTGTCTTCTTGACACTCGACCAACACACTTCACATTAGCACCAATACCACAGTAGAGGCCGCTATGCCTTAATTCCCTAGCACGGTCAGCGAGGGAGCTGGGATTATGTTTGGTGTAGGAACAATTAGGGGAACATACCCTAGTGGCTTGGGGAGTTCCCTCATATTTTGGGCTAAAAATCATATACACTGCTTGGACTACTGCTGTTTTGGTGCTCGAAATCCTTGTCTGGAGTTTCGATTCTAGATAGTTGTTAAGTGATGCAAATGCATAGGGCTTCTCAAGTACTTTGCCTAACTAATGCACCGTGGTCCTTGGACTGGTCCTCACAGTGTTCCCTCGACTCTTCCATGCATTATATCGACATTGTTCCCTCTACTGTTCCATATCTCATTACGTATTCACGTGTGTACCCGTGAGTAAGGGAAAGCTCATGACGGTTATGAAAAGTCATTTATTATTAAATTATCTCACCTTAATTCAGATTTAAGTTGATAATTTGATTATAAATGATTGATCAACTGTTGCTAATGGTTTGCGTAGGGCTAGTGGGAGCATTATCTGTCTGAATTTCTGTCAACATATCAGCCTACAAGAAACGCATGCCTAATTATTTCTCAAGTTGTTATCTTCTTTTGCGTGTTTTATTGTAGATATTTTTGGGTTTATGTTTGTTTAATGAAAAGAGAGTATGAACACTCTTCAGCTGCTTTGCGCTTTTCTCTCGTAGAGAATAAGCTTTGTATATATAGGCTGCTTTGTTTTGTGCTAGAGACCACTTGAAATATAAGAAAAAACCTTGGGTATTCCTTTCTCTTCTTGGTCTTCAGTAAACTTGTGTTTAATTGGTAGGTGTCTCTGTTAACGAGGGTAGTGTTTAGCTTGTCCTTAGTGTTTACTATGCTAATCATTTCTAATCATTTCTTACGCTCCCCTTATACTCTCTCACAGGCAGCCTCTCGCGCCGGCGCAGCTCCTCCTCCTCCTCCTCTCTCTCCATCTCTGTTCATTCATTTTTATTGAAAGAATTAATCATGTATGTCTTTCTCTTTCTCTTACTCTTACTCTTACTCTTACACACTGCAAATCTGCAATTACGTTTTTTTTTTCTTTTTGTGTAACGAATTTTTGATTTTCTGGTTTTGGGGGTTTTAGGGGGAAGGCGCCAATGGGAAGGTCGAGGAAGTCTGTGGAGATCAATGGCAAGGTTGTCGACTTTCGCTCTATCTTGAAGGAGGTTGAACTTCTCGGTATTATTTTGCTATTTTCTCTACACTCTTAACTCTTTTCAATTTCCTCAATTTTGCTGTATTTCTTACCTTAATATGACCCAACCTGAATATAATTACATGTTCCGTTTTACGCTGTCTCGTTGAATTCTTTACGTATTCGTATGAACTATCCGATGGTATGTGGGTGTATTGTTTTCAGCTGCTAGTGTGAATACCCAATTTGGGCACCTCAGCTTTTTTTAATTATAATTGGGTTATTGGTCTAGAATCCTTGTGTTGCACTTGAATTTTCTATCGATTTATTTAGATATGAGCAAAGGTATAAGATTAGCCCGTGTTAGTTCTCGGGGTCAGAGGAATTCGATTCTTTAGAGTTGGGTTATCAGACAATTTGGGTGGGGAATGGTGATTGGTATTAGTAATTCCGTATGGTTTATTTGTTGTCTCATCTTTGTTAAAAGGAAAATTCGAATAGTATTGCTACTTTCGTGGCTAATTTAGTACACACTTTGGTCCAGTAATTAGGGTTTGATATCTCAAACTTGCATCTGCACCGTCTCTGGAAGTTTTGGCAATGGAGGGTTGTAGAGCTTAGTATAGTTTATAATCGAAAGTATAGTATTTTTAGTTGCTTGATTGGTTCGTTTTAGTAATTAGGGTTCAAAGTTTCAGCCTTTATATCTATCATATCTGGCTGAGTCTGAAACTTTACAGTGAGTCTGAAACTTGTGACCTCCTCATACTCGGGCTTGATTGTCTTAGCAGCATACAGGAACAGTGGAATAGCCTGGATAAAAAATCAAAATAGCATAGACTTTAAGCTATTAATATGTTGCTATGTGCAGATTCTAGATAGTTCTCATGTTTCTGGTCTTTTTATCTCACCTGAACAGAAAGATGAAGGTCGAAGTAGTATCTAATTTTCCTTCAAGAGAAGGACCTTTGATGTATTTTGGAGGGGGGTTTAGGGGCCATTTGAGAAATTTGTGTGTTTGTGTGACCTTAAGTGTTTTGGATTTGGTTTAATAGGAATTTTGAACTGGATTCTGAATTTGAACTTAGGATATTTAGTAAGCTTGAGTCACTCTGTCATGAACTAGGGTTATGGCCCCCTCTCATTTTTTTTTTATGTCTGGCTGGGGACAGATTCTTCTTTGGTTCTTAGTTCGTTCCCTCTTACGGTTCTCCTTTCGTAATCCATGAATGTGGTATCTATAAGGATCCTTTTAGATTATTTGCTACTCACAGGGTCATAAATTTGAGCAATTTACTCAAAGCAACATATCTTTGCACATGGTTTGAGAATGTACACTGATGAGGAAGAATCAGAGCATTCTTTCCCCTTGAGTCTGTTATGCTTTGTCTCATTTAGTTTAAGTCACCTGGAGAGAAATGAGAACATAGAAGTGCAGTTTTATCTTTGTGACTGAGATCTCTTTTCTAAACAGGTGAAAAGTGAACTTTATTGGATTCTTATGGCTTGCGAACATTCTTTTATGACTTTTATCTATCTGTTGCTATTGACCACAAATTTATACGATGTTACCTTTTTTTTTCCCTTTTTTTTTGGGGAAGGGGTAAGGGGGGCAGTGATCATGTTTCATTTGGACAGTTGATTATACATAAGGCTGTGGACTGTGTCCTCTTCCTGGTTTTCACCTCCTTTAAATATTAGGTTGACAAAGCAATACATACAACATAAAGCCATTTGCATTGCATTGTCTTTGATCGTGGTGGACGGGTTTTGGATTTATTTCCGAACTTAAAAGTTTTATGATGCTTCAGGATCCTCGGACATGACATGGAAAGAGAGAAAGGATTTGCAGAACAAGAAAGTTGTTTCTTTGGGTGGCAAGGTAGAGACTGGTGACTTGTATTACATTTAGTCTTGAATTTCACCCTATACAAAACATTGCTGCAAGCAAATAAGCTTACCATTATTGTTTTCTGTGAAGGCTCCTAAGCAGCAGAGACTACCACTGAGCGTTGCGCGGCTGCAGATGAAGAACCAAAAAGTTAGAGAACAGAAGAAGTTGCAGCAGGTAGACTCTTTTGGGTTTGCTGTTATCTTTTTTGTTTAATGAGGTAATAACGGACATTTTCTCTCCATAGGATTTACTGTGTGGAATCTCTGGGCAAAGTACGGTAAAAAGTACTACCAAACGTCCAGAGAAGCGCAAGCCCGAGAACTCTGTATTGAAATCAAGTCAAGGAGTTTTCCGAAATGGAGTCCTAGATGTTAAACATCTATTAAGAAAAACTCCAACCCCCAAAGACGAGGAGCGTGGCCTTCCACCAAGCAGCAAAGGCGGCAAAGGGAAGAAGAAGAAGGGCGGTAAGAAGAATCATGGCAAGAAGAAAGGCGGCGGGAAAAAGCGCCATTGAGCAAACTCTTAAATAAGCGAAAGGGCACATATACATCAACATTATCAATTTTGTCTAGTCTCATGTACCAAGCTATATGGTTTTATTGCATTTTGGACGCCGTTACCAAATCGTGATCCATACTCTTTAACTTATAGCCAACAGCAAGAGCTTTTTTCTGCTACTTGGTGCTTTTGAAGCCATATGTGATGCGGGAAGTTTTCTAGTTAATCCTATTGAGCCTCATAGTTTCGAGATCTTTCGTAAACCTGTTACAAATAAGTTGTGTACTCCGTTTTATGCCATTTTATTTATCGATAAGAAGAGATATGGTCCTATTCTTACCATTTCATTCGATCAACCATTTACTCCCTACGTTTTTTCGAGAAAATAAAACACTAGCAATGGACGGGCTGAAATGTAGTTAGTTGTGAGCTCTCGGGCCCGAACACAAATTCGTGAATGATAATTCTCAGATAAACACTAAAAACGCCTCACTCTTTCATTCAGAAGGTTTTAGCAAACAGATCAGATCAAAATCATTCAGATAGATCAGATCAGTTCAAAAAGATGTAGTCCTATCAAACAGGGCCTTAGTATGAATCATGAAATGATCTTAGCAGTCCATCTAACTAATCTGATGGATCGGGAAATAAAAAAGCAAACAAAATAAAAAAATCAACATCAAACAACCATTCCTATTCCTTTTCTCTTTCCTCTCCTCCCCTTCCCACCACCACTACCCAACACGATGGTGGCACCACCAGACGTGATCTACACCGGCAACCCCTTGCCGGACACTTTTCTCCAAGCCCAAATTTCAGAAATTGGTTATCACAGTTGCAAAGCCAGAATATTGTAAAGGATTTGGATCAAGTCATTCATCTAATGCATGTGTAATAATGTAGATTGGACATGCTCTACACTTAATCTAGTATTAGCTTTTGGAAATCTAAAAACTTGAATAATTTGTCATTTGACGTTCCAAGTTTACTCGAAATTGGTCCATATAGTTAACCAATATGAAATGGTCATTTATACGCTAATAGTTTTAAACTCGACAATTTCTACTCAAAATGGGTCCATATAGTTAGTTAATGCATTGTCTCATAAGAATTCTAAAAAAAACAACAAAATCATGGTCTCACAAGAGACTTGAATCAATTCTAACTAAGTCACAACACTCACAATAGACTTATCCATAGTCACTTCAATGTATTTTAGACATGAGCTGTCAAATCTAAAGATAATCCTCTATCATAGAGTACTCATTTGAAATTTTTTACTTTATTCAGCTTATTCTCCTTCTATCTATGCAAGGACGTGCAAATTTTTTTCTACAAATATACATTTTATTTATGAAGTTTTTAGTACTAGTTTAAGAACCATATTCATCTATTTAGCTTTTGCATATTATCAATAAATGATTTATTTCCATTGTTGCTATGATTTCAAATCATAATATATTGGTATGTAATCATTTCAATCTTCTTTGTAGATTCTAGCCAAGTTCATTGCCAAAAAGAAAAAAAAAAAATCTATTGCCTTATTTGCCATTCAAATAATTGGTTATTGAGCATATATATATGAGTTGCATGGACTATCAATTCAAGATTACTTTGTTTCAAAAATAAATTTTTTTTGTTTACCTTTCAGGCTTAGAATAAAATAGTTAAAATGGTAAAACTATTGGATTGTTTTATTTTACTGTCTCCGCAAAACATACATATGTTTGTGGTTTCTCTAAGTATTATTACATTCGTGTTGAGTAAAAAATCATGTGCGCAACCCCAACAATCGTATAACCTCATGAATTTCGGCGCACTTGGAGATGGAATACATGACGACTCTCAGGTGAAAAATATATATGAAGTTTTAAAATCATATTCATTTTATGGATTAGGTTACTTTGTTACGATATATTCGATAACATGCAGGCTTTTAGTCAAGCTTGGAATAGAATTTGCCAATCACAATCACAAACTGCCGCCCTCAATATTCCAAAACGGACTTTTATGACAAAAGCGTTAGAGTTTCAAGGTCCATGCAAACCATCTAATATTACAATTAAGGTAAGATTTTTTTCGCAATATATAATGAAATGTATTTTTACATTTGACATGTGACATTTGATTACTTATATCACGTTAGAAATGATCATGTAAACACTGAACTACCACCAATGTGTCTTATTTGATTGTAAACAAGTTTTGGTGCACATAATCTTCTATTAAGGCTTTGTTTCATGAACTGTTTTTAGAGCAAATGTCTTATCTTTAATTGATTTAAGACGTTTATCCTCACAAACAAAAAAAATGTGATGCAAAAAAACTTAAAAACATTGATATGTTGGGATATCATATATTTGGATAACTTAACTATTAGGAAAATGTATGTGAGTAGATTGAAAGAGAAAATTGACATAAGTGAACTTGAATAAATCGAAAGAAAAAATAAATAAAATTTTAATAATTCTCATATGTTTCAAAGACTTCCTCGAATCATAAAAACAGACAATATTTATTTTCTACAACTCATAACACTAGCTGACATTCCCAGGAATTAAGTCTCGTTGTTGTTGTTAAGAAAATAGTAGTTGTTTCGAACTTTTTTTAATTAAAAACAACACTCACAATATTTGAATATATATGATGAGGTGGTAGTCGTTTGGAATTGATTGATATGGTGACATGTCAAACTCAAACTAATATGCTTTAACGTATGAATACGTCTATTCGTCGGGTATATATCGCTCTCTTGTAAAGCATACGTTAATACAATTTTTGAGATGCAGTTTTTCATCATTAGAGTGTATAAACTTTTAGTATTTATTAAGTGGTATGATGCAGGTCTTGGGGAGTGTTTATGCACCATCGTCATTGTATGGAAATCAAACAACAAAGGCTTGGTTGACGTTCTCTAATGTTGATGGTCTGAGCATTGATGGAAGCGACCCTCAAGATAAACATGCTCGTGGAAGTATTGATGGTAGGGGAAAAGTTTGGTGGAGTGCGTGTAAAGTACGTCAATCTTACTTTACTTTTCTCAAAATACAACTTGGTATTTGCTAGTGATATAATGCATATAACCTAAAGTATTTTAACTTATGGCAAATAGACATACTCTGCACGTGCGTAATGATAGACATATGTATGTAATTATGTATTGTTTAAATGTTTATAGACTTATAGTTGTGAAAATGAGTCTTTTAAGTTCAAGTTGGAAGACATGTGCATGGTAATTTAAAGAATCGCACCAAACTAACTATTACATGCAAGTTGTTTCTCGTTATAGAATATGTAGCTTTCATACAAGTAAAACTAAAATTGAGGATTCCATTGTCCGTTACTAACTACACTAATTTTATTATGTTGAACAGAATTCATCAACATGTCCTGAAAGACCAGCGGTAAGTGACTAAGTTCCAACTCTTAGAAAACACTGGATTAAAACATGTTTCATTAGATATCAAAACTATAACTTTACATATGCAAAAAAAAATGAGTAATTATTTTTGCAAGTTCAAATTATATGTAGCGTATGACATGATATTTATTCCATATTCCCCACTCCCGGCCACTTGACTACTTTACGGAAAAATTGAGGGACATTAATATCTAACGTTATTGTCTTTGTATAACTAATGCGGTGTGACTACGGATTATTAATTTAATGTTAGCAAATTAATTGGTTACATAATAAAAAAAACTCACACATATTATACTCGTTTACACATTCTTAGTTATTTGCGATTTGTATTTGACGTAACATTGTTTGACATTGGACAGACGATCTCATTTAATCGTTGTAACAACCTTAAACTTCAAACATTGGGGTTTTTCAATAGTCCAGGAAATCATATTTCAATAGGGAGTTGTACAAATGTAGACATTTCACGCCTTCTGATACGAGCACCTCCTGATAGTCCAAATACTGATGGTATTGACATTTCATTTTCAAACGGGGTTAATATTCGACGATGTAACATTCAGACAGGTATACTACTACACCTACCGCCAACAATTTTAGAAAATATGTTACCTAATTTAATGCAAATCATGTTGTGGATTTATTAACTACAATAAACATGCATGGTTGTTGACAACAAAAAATTGATGAGTGAATTATGTTAGGTGATGATTGCATAGCTATAACTAACAATTCACACGACATAAACATCACTAAAATTGCATGCGGACCAGGACATGGCATTAGGTGAGTTTCTTGTGTTAAGTACAATTTATCAAATTACAATTGCTCACTACTTACCCCGTCCACTTCAAACACGCTATTGACTTTTGATGGTCTTTGAGACGCCACTTTAACCATTAATTACTTTTACATGTATTATGTATATAAACATTTTTCTTAAGGAAAAAAAAAAATATTTTTTTGAAAGATTTTTCAAAAAAAAAAAAATGTAAATATTTTTGTGTCATAGTTCAATTATTTTATGTTTATAAGATATTTGTGGTCAAAGTTAATACTTTGACAAAAAAAAAAAAAAAAAAAAAAAAGGACATGGGTGTTTGAAGTAAGACAAAGGGAGTAAAAAGAAATTAGAATGTATTTATCACAAAAATCACTATAGCTTTTACTATGTGTATTTCCTGTGATTCTAGCGTTGGGAGTTTAGGGAAAGCGGGAGGCAATGATAGCGTGGAGAGGGTGCATGTTCGAAATTGTACTTTCTCAACTACACAAAATGGTGCTCGCATAAAGACATGGCAGGTATATATCTATTTTAGAGGTGATCATGGGCCGGGCCGGGTCGGGTTCGGACCGGGCTTAGGGTAAAAAAGTCGGCCCGTTGTGCGAGTCGGGCCGGGCTTTTCTTATGGGCCTAATCGGCCGGCCCAAACCCGGCCCGTTCGGGCCAAAGCGGGCTTTCGGGCTCGTTCGGGCTTTTTAAAAAAAAATCTCGTATTACCTAATTTGTACGTTTTTGATCACTTTACTCATTAATATCATCCACTAATTGCATATTTAGTTCAATAATAAATTATTATACATTTTTAAAGAGGTTTTTGATGTTATTTTCATAATTTACAATATTTTATTTTATTAATAGTAATTTTTTTTATTATTTTAATATGTTTTATTCATTACATTTACCCTAATTTTGCTACATTGATAATTTAATTTCCAAATTCGTCATAATCCGACATCATTTACACTAGTTTACATAACTTAGGTTTATAAAATTAAAAAAAATTGCGTTTATTTCTAAAAGCGGGCCGGGCCAGGCCAATTTTCGGGCCACGAGCTAGGCCCAAGCCCGGCCCATATTATTGCGGGCTTTTTCGGGCCGGGCCAAAATCGGGCTTTCGGGCCTAGTTGGTCGGCCCAAACCCGGGAAAAGTCGGGCCGTGCCGGGTCGAGCTTTCGGGCCTGGGCCTTTTGATCAGCTCTAATCTATTTATCTATACTTACATGAATTAATTCGTGTATATGTAATTATAATTAAAGTTATAAGTCCTTTTTTTTAGGGTGGTTCAGGATTTGCTCGAAATATAGTTTTCGAGGATATTATATTGAAGAATGCTTCGAACCCTATTGTAATTGACCAATACTATTGTCCAAATCAGTATTGTTTAAATCAGGTACCTAAAACAAATATATGCCAATATTATTTTGTTTGTTTAAGTAATCATTAAATATATTCCTCATTCATAATTAAGACGCAACATTGTCCCTCGTGGTGACGAATGAGTAATAGAAAATGCATATCATAACATGCATGCAACTAGCTTTGTATTTATGGCTAATTTTGAATAAAAGTCTAATATCGTGTTGTTATAATAATGTTGAATTTTATGGCGTTTGCCTTTTTAATTGCAGACAAGCGCAGTTAAAATAAGCGACATTACTTTTCGGAATATGTTTGGGACATCACATTCGGAAGCAGCGGTCATTCTTCATTGCAGCCAAAGTATTGGATGCACAAATATTAATGTGCAACAAATTAATATCACATCGTCTCTTCCTGGAAAAAAGACGTATAGTGATTGCTTAAATGCTCATGGTCAAAGCACAAATGCAATACCTGATGTATCTTGTCTAAAATTATTTTAATGATGACAAAATACATGACATCATGTAAGAATTAGTATGAGTATCAAATATGCAAAGGTTAATAAATAATACCAATTTTTATTAGTTGATCATTTGAGTTTACTTGAATTAAATAATGCACGTGTGTTTCCTATGTAGTAAATATAGTGTTCAAATGCATATACTCGTAGTAAAGATGTTGAACAAAATGGCATGTAGGTGGGTGAATCATATTATAGCTACAATTGCAAAAAGAAATATGAAAATCTATTTGAATCGAAGTATTTATAATATTAAGAGTAAGGTAAACTGTTAAATGTTGATATACATATTGATTTAACTAAGAAACTTGTGAAGAACAATCTATTATAATTCCTATTTTGTGAAAAACCACCTATTATTTTTTTTCTCGTGAAAACCACTTAAATAAAATAAAAATGTTTAGTAGAACCACCTTTTTAAATTTTGCGAGACCAAATTGATTAGAAATTCAAACTTTTTAGTACAAATTCGATTTTTTAATAAAATCATAATCACTGACATCAAATCGTCACCTTATTAAGTAAAATTGGTTAAAAATCACCGATGTATATATCTCCAAATCTGTGATTGTGAAGTAACAATTATGTGATTATCAAGTGAAAATAACTCATTTATCAAAAAAATTTGTGTTAAACGTCATGCCATTATAAGCACTATAATTTAAATTAAAAAAGTATAACAGAATGGAAAAAAGTTACATACCCCGAGGGTACCACCCAAGAAGAAGTTATCACAAATGATTATTAATCGATATTTTCACCCCTCTAATACATCATTATCCCCCGATTAAATTTTTCTGTCAAGGGGTATCACCCCTAGGGGGTATAATATTGGTATTGTCAGACACACTTATTGAAATGGTGTATATACTAATAGGTTTATCAAAGTTTTTATAAATTGCATGTAAGGTTAGATTAGACTTTATCTAACCCGTCATGCAGTTTTTTTGAAATGTTGATTAACCGATTAGTAAGTAGACTCATATCAATAAGCATGTCAAGTGACCCATATCAAGTGGTGATCCAACTTTTAAGTAATGGACTAGAGTAATCACTACTCCTATGTAGAGGGTAAATGCCGCTTCTAGTCTCGAGCGCCTTCAGTATTTATAGCAGAAACTCAAGCTTTAAAAGCAGGTATTCTTCTTTCGACCGTTTTGGGCATTAAAAGACTTCAGATTGAAGGTGATCATCTCTTGGCTATTGAAGCTATTCATGGGAGATTCCAGACAGATTAATTTCATCCTCCGGGATTTTAAAGGGCTTCTCACTTCTTTTGAAGCGTGGAATTTGTCTCACATCTATAGGGAAAGAAATAGATATTGGCTTGCTAATTTGGGACATTTTATCCTTAATCCTTATGATGAATGCCCCTTGTTTTGGTCTCATTCGTCTCCATTTGTATCTATCTTAAATTTTGATAAGATTTGCGATACCCTGATTTTTTTTTGTACCCCCGCCAACACTTATATAAAAAAAAAACTAGTAAAAACTCACCCGTCGTCCTCATATTTCCCGCTACCAATAGCAGACTAGGAATGGTTACCAACTCCCTACAATCTTCTATCTGACTACTAGTTTGATTTTCTTGACTACTGATTTGCACGTAGTACACCAATATTGATGGCAAATGAACAAACTCGTGGGAAAAAACTTTTATAGTCTCGCTCCTACACATGATAATCCAATTCGAACTTTAGAAGCAGGTGTTTACTTTCCCATGTCTTTCATGTTGAATTACGACGAATTTTTCAAGTCGGGTCAACTTTTTTTAATTAGAGCTCAAAGCCAAAAAAAATATCAAACACACATTAGGCTACCCAAGTGCCCACCAACCATCAGATACGCAACAAGAAAGACGGGCCAAAGAGCCCAAACAGTCCTCCGCCATTACATGACCCGCACACAAAACCCTAGCTACTAAATACTATGACCTCTTTATATACTCCGCCTCCTCTCTCTCTAACATCTCATCGTTTCTCTTCCCATCTCCGCCACCTTCTCTTTTCTTTTTATTTTTCTCTCCTAATTTCTTTGTTGATTTTTTTCCTCCGATTTATTATTAGTATTATAAAGAGGAAGATATCAGTTGATGATATTGGATCAATCTCACGACGGTCGTCTGAGGCACTTTAATTTAGTGCTATTTTTGATGCATTACATCCAATTTCCTGATGATTTCTTGCTTCTCTTTTACGCTTCTTTTTTTTTTTTTTGAAATCTTGGGAATTTAATTTATAAAAAAGAGCATGGTGATGTTAAAAGTATTATTTATCCGACAAATTCGTGATTGGAATACAATACCTCCTACTCATACTGAATGCTCTTTTTTCATCAAATATTTTAATTAATTTTTCAATTGATTTTGACTTTTAATCATGAAAAAAAAAAGTTATAATTTTTGATTTGGTATTTTTATGAGAAAATAAAGTGTTTTGCACGATGAGGACCAAAGATTGAAGATTTTGACGAATTATTCGATTAATGAATTTATTTCAATTTATTGTTAAGTCCTTTTCTAATAACTGCCCCTTTACTTTTCTTGAATTTTTTTAAAAGTGTTTAATTTTGTTTTCGTTGATGCAAAGGGTTTGTGTGATTAAGACGCTTTTTACTGGTAATTCTGAGCCTTAATAATGACGTTAATCTACAGGTTGAATCTGATTAAAATCGTAAATTCCCAAAATATGAGGGTTATGTGATTATATATGTACATTGATTAAGATCGTTTAATTGAGGGAACTGAAATTTGGACTTACAACAAATTGTTCAACTTAAATAAAATGTACCTTTCAATCATCAATCTATCTAGATGATTAGACCAAAATTTTGAATTCAACCCTAATAATATACTAGTATCTACTAGTATCAAATTGGTTAAATCATACAGTATATGATCCTCAGGCAGCGAGATTCAATAATACCCCAGAAAAGCCGATATGTCATGTAGCGATGCGTAGCTGAGGAATTCTAGCTGAGCGATACACTTACTACTGCACTACTATTTGAGAATTTGAGAATTAAGACGGATAAGCGATCTATAAAAGCTGTTCTTTTGTAAACTCGTGACATAAATATGTCACACTAGAATAGATAAGAGGAGAAATCAAGGTCATTGGGCTTGGGCTTGGCTTGTTCACTTTGCAAGGGTTTGGTTTGGCTTGGTAAAGCACAAGCTCAAGATGTTCTTCAGTCCACTTATTATTGTATCTTGAACAAATGAGTATCCTACTTCCACTCTTCCTAATTTGCATGAATTTAGGCATTTAGCCTAACACAACATAACAATTAACAAGCTAGGAAGCTAATTTCATTCATCGAACTATAGTTTTGTTAGGGAGTAAACCCTATGTATTGTATCTTTTGAATCGAACGACCTTCCTTTCTGAACAAACCGATTTCTTAGTTCGTTTTCATCCAAGCTCAACTTGAGTTAGTCAATTCAAGCTAGTGTCGAGCTTTGACTGAGTCACGTGTGTGGGTTCGATGAGTCATTTTGGTTTGATTGCATCACTAAAGACGCCATATAAACATTACTAAATCGGAAATTATATAGATGGGTGCATCGTCCATTTAGCATAATTAGAGATTTAGAGGCCTCACAATATGTTTCTTTCTCGGGTCCCCAAAATCTACGAGACGGGGCCTATGTGTAACGCAAATTTACGTAAAACAGTATCTCAAATTCAGGGGGACTGTAGTCTGATCAGTAGGAGTAAAACTGTTGTACGGTCTGAGAATCTGACTGGTAAAAATCGAGTATGTGGTCGTGGAACAAAAGAGTTACTGTGATGGAATGACAGTGAAACCTCTCGAGCAAGTTACTGTAAGACACGTAAGCAAGTTAATGTCCGCACGGCATTGACGTTGGATTTTAAAGAAATGAAGAGTGTTGTACAAGTCAATGGATTCTTTTGCTGACATTTTCCATTCAAAATTTGGCAATAAGTCAGCGACTGCCTCACACTCACACGTCGCCATCCATTTCGCTGTGCTTTTTCATGATGAATCTAATCATCAACACTATGTTTCACATTGCTTACTATTTCATCAAGGAACCTGATCGTACAAGATTTCCTCAGCTCAGATTCATTTCATTATTATTGTACAATCATTCTTCCCAATTCTCATGGTACCAATAATACCACTTACGTCTTACTCCTTCCGTTTTTTCATACGTTATTGTTACCGCCTCTGTTTGTTACTCATATATACCGTACCATAGTTTGATCATCAATAAAATGAAAGGAGTAGTCCACATCATCTTAAGTCCATATATATTCTAAAATTAGGGAATGTTGTTAACACGTAGTATGAGTTGTTTGGTACCTTGATATTCTAAATGTCTATATTTCTTGTTTTTTGAATCCACTTCATAACTACATATATATATTTGGTAAAATTAGGTTGAATTGTCGAAATGTTAGCTTATAGGCAAAAATCGGAACTCGAGTAATAATACAATAATAAGCCAATTCCACACATTTTCCTTGGAAAACATTGAAGGTGGAGTACTATATTTCATTCCTAGAAAACTAATGGCAGGTAAATATTATACTACTAATCATCAACTTTAATTTTGAACACAGCTAACACATGCAAGAATTCATCATAGTGGTTGAATAAATTTGTTGCGAGTTTAAAGACCATGCAAAGGGGTAGGAAAGTAAGAGGAAACCGTAAAGTACACACTACTCGTACTAATTTTAGAAATTCGTAGAGTTGTAGGTATGAGTAAAGTCAGAGTCTAGACTCAACAAATCGGGGGGGAAGCTGATGTGATTTCTCATCTAGTACAAAAACTAATTAGATAAAAATAAAGTTATGGAATCAGGTGGGATTAGTGAAGTCATCCTATTTTAATCACCATATTAATTCATTTTCAAACTTGTTATGCAATATTCAATTCCCATTTGTCCCATTTTACTCGTTCTAAATCTTATCAATTTATCATCATCATTTCATTCCACTCTTTCCCGTCATTTTCATACCTCATCAATCATCATCACCAACGGTTTAATTTTATCGCAACCCAAATATCACATCCTCATTTAGCACGGCGTTGTAATATCCAACACTTCCAAGGTCAAGATCAAATCTTAACACATCTTAAAAATCAAGATATATTATATTCATTAAACGAAACAATTTTGAATCCGTCGATAAAAAATTGTCAACGCATATACTCCATAGTCACTCATATTAACCTGAAACTGGTCGGTTTATTTATAAAACCATCTAAACGGGCATTATACAGGCTATGGACATAAACGATCTATTAAAACAAACAATTTTAAAATTGGTCGATAAAATTGTCAACGCATATATAATTGCTCATATCAACCTGAAACTGATCGATTTATTTGTAAAATCTGATTAACAAGTACTTATAAAGGGTGACGAGATGTCGATTAAAATGATCTATCAAAGTCGAAACGGTTGACAACGAGAGCGCATTTGAATCGGTCGACTAAGGTGCTCGTACACTAGTAGTAGACTAGTAGTACCACTATAAATACAATAATGCAACTAGACTAGTAGTAGAAGTAGTATTAAGAAGACGAAGAAAAAAACTAAGCAACGACTTATTGTTGTTAATATTGTTGTTGTTGTTATTAGATTAGTAGATTAAGATTAAATCAAACGGAAAAACAAAACAAAAACAAAACAAAACGCGGAACAAAACAAAGCTAAGTTCAACACCCCATTACGTTTAAATCCCAACTTTTATGTTGTTTGTCAAACTTCAGAGAGAAGACTTTTTCCCCCTCAAAATCTCTTCTTTTCTCTCTTTTTATTCTTTCCCATTCAAAGAACGCGTCTTTTTCTTGAATATTATCATCATTTTCTGCCAACTTTTGCAGAAAGATTTGATCTTTTTGATTTTTTCTGGGGAAATTTAATCGAAAAAATGGGCGGGGCGTGTTCTGTGGGTGGGAGGATTAGTTCAGAAGAGTTGGATGAACTTCAAAGAGTTGATCATCATCATCAAGTGAAGAATTCTAATAATACCAAGAATTATCGTACTAATCAAGATAGTAATCATAATAATTATAAGTTGATTAGTATTAATGATAAATTGAGAAGAATGAAGAGTTTTGGTAACTTGAAGAAGAAGAAAAAGAATAGAGTTGATGGTGGTGACTCTGATCAACAACCTGCTTCTCCTTCTCCTCAACGTTTCTTTTCCGGGGAGTTGCGTTTTTCTGGTGATGATCTTCATGACAAGGTATGTACTACCATTTTTATTTTATTTTTTTCGGTATATATAGGCGAGTAGCTAATGTTGTGTATGTGTGACTGTGTGAGGGTGAGTATACGAGGATTCGAACCCGAGACAACCCCGAGAAATGTTTTGTTTATATACCAAACTCTGGAAATTTGACCAATGATCATTGGGTAATTATTTTTTTGGATTTAAATTGATTGATTGAATTTTAGGATGAATATAGATGGTGGGTTTTATCAGAAATTAAAATTATTATAGCAAAATTTAGTTTATATGTAATGGTGGTAATTTTTTTTTTTTTAATCTGAGGATGTAATTTGGTAGGAATTGCAAGGTGGAATGTTTGAATTTCAATGGGGAAAGTAATTATGTGATGCTTGTGCTTGATTAGAGAATTGCCTAATTTTGGTGATTATTTTATAATAAGAGTTAATTTTGATGGAAAGAATTAAACTTTTTGTGGCATTTTAGTTTTTAATGAAAATGATGGGTGTTAATCTAATAATCTTTAATTCTTTATCTAAAAAAAGTGAGAGAAAATCTGTTCAAAAATAATTTTGGTATGGAGAAAAAATTGTTAGTCTCCCCTTTTTGCTTCTTGGAAAATTGACTTGTTATTATAAGTAAATTTGGCTTATGAACTGAATGGTTTGATGGAGTTTGGTTTTCGTTGCGATTAAATTTCGATAACTGGTAAAAAGTTGAACCTCAAATACATACATTTTAGGCTCATCTGTTGAGTGTTGACATTGGCTGTGTAACTTTTACTTCAAGATTCAGGCTGTTCAGGGGGGGCTACTTGAGGTTTATTTGAATATGGACTTGGCGAATGTTTCAGGTCGCGCCAAGAGGGTCATCATTTATCGGTAGAGCCAGCTTTGCTGGACTAGAGAAGGCTGTTGATGTGTTAGATGCTCTAGGAAGTGGAATGACAAACTTGAACTCTAGTGGTTTCTTAACCGGAAAGATTGCCAAGGCAAACAAGATATCGATATTGGCATTTGAAGTGGCGAATACCATCACTCGCGGAGAAAAATTGTTGCAATCTTTGTCCAAGGAAAATGGCAGGTTCATCAAGGAGGAGGTGATCCCCTCACAAGGTGTTCAGTATTTGGTTTCTTCAGATACAAACGTGCTTCTGAGTTTAGTGGCTGCAGACAAAAGGTTGCTACTTTATCATAGGAAACTTGGTTGGAGATGCAAATTGTTCTTTTGTTAAGACTCTTGTTTAACATGCTTTGTCGAATTTTAGGGAGGAATTGAATATCTTTTGCAAAGAAGTAACAAGATTCGGCAATCATTGCAAAGATCCACAATGGCACAACTTGGATCGGTTTTTTGAGAAGTAAGGAAAATGTTATGTTTTCAATTACATTGACGCTCAGGTTGATCAATGTCATTAAACTAAAGTCATGTTTTTGTTGGAATTGGATGCTGTATTTCAGACTGGATTCCGAAAGTGCAGCATACAGACAAGAAAGAGACCAGGCAGAAGCAAAAATGAAAGAACTTATGGCTTTCGCTGAGCATACTTCTGTAAGTAGAATACTTTACATTCTAAAGAGCTAACGTAATGCGTTGCATTTAGACTTCCATTGAATTGCAATTTTAGAATTTCAGTTTTGATTTAGAGAATCTGCAATTGTACTGAAATGCATGTGTCATGTAGGAATTGTATCATGAGCTGAACGCTTTCGACAGATTTGAGCAGGACTACCGGCAGAAAGTTGAAGAGATGAAAGCCCTAAATCTACCTCGTAAAGGTTAGTCTTTCTCAATTGAATTGCAGATAATTTGAAAATGTAACTGTTCATTACTCGCAATATTTGAAATTTTACGATGCAAGTAGCTTTCTAGAGATGGCCAAGAGCTGCTTTAAGGTTGAAGTTATAATTAGAAGCTAACCTCTGCTGTATTATGAGGAGGACTACCTTCTCACACCCTGTATTCACAACCCTGGGTTGTGCTTTTGGATAACAGTCATAGTTGATTGCCAATGGAGCTTTAGTCTGTCAAATCTTCTGATGAGTAATAACTTCCCTATATCAAGTTAGTAGTAGGAACTCAGGGTTGGCTACTTGGATCCGAGTTATTCTAGGTAATTTTGATGCCATACTAGTATTTTTGGGAAGTTTGATGTTGAACAACTGGTTTGCAATATCCGTTACTTCCACAATATATGATATCATCTTTCAACTTGCATGTGGATTTCTTGTGTCAAAAATATGAACCTCAGCTTGTGGTCTGTTGATATAGCTGCGAAATGCATTCCATGTATACTGCTTAATGCTTGATGTTGTTCTAAATGTAGGAGAGCATCTCATGATGTTGAACAGTGAGTTACGACAACAGAAGAAGATTGTGATGAGCTTGAAAAAGAAATCTCTTTGGTCCAAAAAGTTAGAGGAGGTATAGTTCTTGCAACTTACTTCTGCCAACCCATAGATTTAACAATCAATTCAATTCTTACTCCATTTAGTGAATTGTGGCCTTTTCCTGCTATCAACTCTTGGCAATATATTATGATAGCTTGGTTTCTAACATCTTATTAACATAACAAACTCTATAATTCTCGGGCATTCATTGGTTAGCCGTCACATAATGTCCCACACAGCTAAATAGTTTTCTCTTTATTGTCTCTCTTGGACCGAGTTTGATGTGAATTATCGGTTGCATTTTTACTAGCAGCTCTGGAAAGTGTAAACTGATGGTTCCTGCTCCTTTTTTTTGTCTTTTTTCTAACTCCAGTTCTTTTTTCCTTCCCCTTTTCATTGGTCTCATTAAAGTTACAGTGCTGATGAAAACGTTGTGTCTTGTTCTAAAATTTTTTTTGTTATCCAAATGTAGGTCATTGAGAAGCTTGTTGATATTGTTGCCTTCATACGCCAAGAGATAACAGAAGTATTTGGAAGAGGTATGAGTGCACGAGTTCACAATTACTATAATACACTATTATCTTTGCATGTGATTGGTCTGAGATGTAAGTACTAGTTCCCAAGGCCTTAGGATGTGGAGTATTTGACTCAGGTTGACAATGCATATTTAGCATATGGCCCATATGGGTGACACTGGTGCTCAGCATCTGGGATATAGAGACGGAACTTGTAATTTGGGTCACTTAGTTACTCATAGTTCTTGATAGTTGATACACATGTTGCTGATTGATAGCACTTAGTAGATTTGAGTATTGCCTCAATCGACGCTCCCGATAACGCTAGTAATGTGGTTTTGTATTGCATTGCCTCTGGCATGTTACATGTTCAAACTTCTATAAAACCATTCAACTGTGGAATTCGATTGTTTACTCTTTTTAACTTTTTTCACTCCTCTCTCTTGAGCCTGTTTCTTACATTTTTCCGAGTTGAAATTTTTTGTTGTGCACACTCCTTGCCAAGGAGAGTAACGTAGAATTTCTTCGTATAGCAATGCTGTGGGAATAAATATGGATGGTAATTTTGAATTGGCAGGTCAGTTAAATTCTGAAGAGGCTGTCGTAAATACTCAGAGACTAGGTCCTGCTGGTCTTGCTTTACATTACGCAAATGTTATCAATCAGATGGACAACATTGTAAGTTTCGCTTTGTCAGTAAGTTTGATTATAGTGCCATATATGGCCATCTGTTTCCAATATCTGAATGGTATGCCTGTTCTCTTTAGTCATCCAGGCCAACCTCTTTGCCCCCTAATGTAAGGGACACATTGTATCGTGGATTACCTGCGAGTGTGAAGGATGCCCTACGTTCAAAATTGCGCAAAGATGGTTCAGAAGAAGAGGTACTTTTTCAGTATGCATTTAATTGAGCCTTGCAAGAGAAACTGATTTAGAAAAGTTTGAATGCAAGTTACGCTCTTGAAGTTGTGGCTAGGCTTAGACAACCAATTTGAATTGAGGCTAAGACAGCTGCTATAACTTTATAACATTTTCTCTGGTGTCCTAATTGGGTCTTTACTATGATTTTTCAGCTTGATGTTCCTCAAATAAAAGCGGAAATGGAGAAGATTCTTGAATGGCTTTCTCCAATGGCAATGAACACTCTAAAGTAAGCTATCTGGTTCATTTTACGGGACACTATGCTTCAGTTCTTATCGGTTATGTGATCTCTATAGATCTTCTTTCGTTCTGTATTGACGGTCCATTTAACTAATAAAGCTCCCTTTTCCCTTTTTTCCTGCTATCTGGAACAGAGCGCACCAAGGTTTCGGTTGGGTTGGAGAATGGGCCAATGCCAGGTTTGTAAAAGCTTAAGTGTGAACCTTTGAGTAATTAGCATGTATAAAAGTGCTAATATATTATTGTGTGTTGGTGTAATTACAAACTCATTGATGATTATTTTGTTGAACAGTACTGAATTCAGCAAAAAGACTTCTGCAAATGGACACGTAATACGACTGCAAACCCTCTATCATGCAAACAAGGAGAAGACTGACGCTTACATCCTCACACTTGTTACACTCCTTCATCGGCTGATTAGTGGGATTAAACGCATAGACCATGGGTTTAGAAATTTACCGCTGAGATCCCCAAGTAAAAATATTTTGTTACTGAACTCACCAGTGACAATATATCCATCTGTATATGATGGTAGTAAAACCTTCAGAGTTGAGCTGTCAGAGGAGGAACGGAGATTGTTGGAAAGAATGAGCAAGTCAAGATCAGGCCCCGGAACTAGCAAAAGTCAGGAATTACAAAAGCCAAGTCGTAAGGTGGCAAAGTCCTGCTCATGGAGTAAGAGCTTGGAGAGCTCTCCATACAGAGTTAAGAGACAAACTCATGTCTCTGAGCCTCTTGAAGGTATTGACTTGGAATTAATAAGCAGTGGCGGCATTGAAGCGCCATTTTAAGGAGCTCCATGATCCCAGCTTTTTATCATTGCCAGAATAACTCACAGAAGTTCGTCATCAGTCTTCATTCGTTATATTTTTACTGTATATAAAAGGGTATATGATTCGGGTTTTGCATTGTACATATTGCATAAATGTAGATCAGCTGAGTAGCAGGTTATAATGTTCAACTGACACCGGATTACTGACTACTAGGTTTTCAGGTATATATGATGGGATATGATTAGAGTTTTTGCATAGCATATCATATGTTTTGGTTGGTTGGATTATTGGAATGTGAGTTCTCAGGTTTTTGTACCCTTAGATCGTCTGAGAAACTGAAAGCTTCGGAAATATTATATGATCACTTTTGTTGATGCCTCCGTTCATTTCAAAACTTCTCTGACACGTTCGTTGCCTTGTTTCTTCCGATGTTCGAACCTGCTCTCATAACCTACGTCCTACAATAAAGCTCTTTGAGATGGCCAGAAGTATTTTTATCCTGGTTAAAACATCGGAGCTCTCCAACCCCATGCCTAGTGTGTCCGTGAACCCGATTCCTCATCATTGAACCAGATCTGAACCGCATTGCCTTGAGATGAAGAGCCACTATCTAAGTTGGCGCATAGAGGTCTTCATCATTGAAAGTTGATACGTTGATAGGATAAGAATGAAAGAAACAGAGAAACTCACACCGGGAATACCAGTTTTTAGAAACAATTACTACATCAGTTTATGCTGTCCACATTATCCCTTGTAGTAGTAACACCGCACAATAGATAACGTGGACAGCATAAAAACTGATCAAAATCAGTTTTTATGATGTCCACGTTATCTCTTGTAGTAGTTGATCAGTTTTTATGCTGTCCACGTTATCTCTTGTAGTAGTAACCTCGATCAAAATGGAATTCATCCTTGTTTTCTCGCCAAAGTATTTGCGTAGGAATCTATGAAACAATTACAACCACCTTCATCATTTAGTAACATACATCAGAAATCACTACTAACTGATGAATGATAATGTGGTGTGTGTCATCCACCAAATTAATTAAGCTTACCAATTTTACGCAATAATTAAGAAAACAAAGTAATTATATGCATTCAATCAAGTATATATATAGCCCTTTTCTCAAAAAAAAAAAAAAGTATATATATAGCCCACATTTTACATTTAGTACGTACATCAGAAATCAGAATTCAGAATGAGGCTTATTCTCTTACTGACAGCGTTCATAATCGTCATAGCCACCACAAGTTTTGTTAAAACAGCGGCTTCACCACCACCACCACTTCCTCCTAGCCCAGCAGTATCATATCACAAGGTGGCATTCCAGTGGCCCATGGCTCTTTGCCTCATCAACCGCTGTAGGAAGCAGCCCCCAAAAGGTTTCCGATTGCATGGCATCTGGCCAACAGGCGCCTCTGGAGTTGAGATTTATAATTGCAGTGGTGCCCCTTCCTTTAAACCTGAAGATTTGCCAGCAGTATGTCACGATTCACTCGCAACTATATCTACTCGTATGAATTTGATAGATTAATAGCTAACAGTTGATGACACTTGAATTCTACAGCCACTGAGAAACAGCCTACTAGCCGTCTGGCCAAGTTTCCTCATCTCGGAAGATGGCTTCTGGCAGCATGAGTGGAATACTCACGGGACATGCAGCAACCTTACGCCACTCGATTACTTCGGCAAAGGTGTCAACCTGGCCAATACATATTTCCCGTCTATTTACAATGCTTTTATCCGTCAAGGCAAGTTTCCAGCCTGCACTTTCATTCCCTTGTTACTATCAAGTATCAACCACTTAAACTTCTGGTCTTAACTTTTATGGAAAACATTGTTATCCTATTAGGCATCAATCCTGGACCAAAAGAAACCTACACACCCGAGAAGTACTCCGACGCTTTAGTGACGTATCTTCGAGCAACACCTCAGCTCCGGTGCGAGACACACAATGGCGACATTTATCTGCTGGAGATCCGCCTTTGTTTCAGCCTTAACTTCCAGCTGCAGAACTGCCCTACACAGGGCTGGCTTAGTGGCTGCGGACCTTACCGTGAACAGAACAGTACCAAAGTCATTTTCTATAAAGATCCGGATCGGATCTAAATTATTTCAACTGTTGAAGTAATTAAGATAGCATTGATGAGAATAATTGTAGACCAAAGTACACTCTAGTCTACTTTGATACATGTGTTTTATACACATGGTCTTCGAGGATGAAACAATATGATGTACAGCAACACAGAAAGTCTATATTACTACAGAGTCATATGCATCTCCCTTAAAACTGCATGCGTTCCAACTTCCAAGTCATATTATGCGTTTTCAGTTCTTCACTGACTCCCTTGTAAAAAGACTGCACGAGCAACCAATAAGGACACTCAACAGTGTGGGCACTTCCTCTGGAGTTCCTTGCATACTCTCCAGAGCACCTTATAGGTGTTGCAACCTTATATAATGCACACACAGGAATAAAAGACTCATAGGCAGAAAGACTACCTCTAAATGTTCCGAGACAACATTGAATTGTATTGACCTCAACTCCGAACGAGCCTCTTTGATAATGGTAACAAACTCTCGATATATCCGGGAAAGGTATTAAATCCCATTACCAAATTTTTGAAAGTACCTGCGGATGGATTATACAGGCTGGTCTGTTCGTCGTCACTTTCACACCACTTTAGGAACAAGACATCACCATTCATTCTAAATGTGTCCAGTATTAACCCATCAGCCGAAGGAAACGGTCCAATGGTGAACAAACGCTGCCAGGACACTGGAATACCCGAATCACCATGAAATGAGGTCACCACCCAAATGTCAAAAGTGCGTGCTGTCTTTCCCAAGTCAGTACAACTAACAACAAATGCAAGAGATTCCATGTACAGAGTAATTCTCGAGTAGTACTCGTACCCAACCTTAGGACCAACAGCACCCTGTGGTAGATCAAAAACCTCGAAAACTTCAGTCTGCAAGTTACAGAACAAAATTCCTTTCGAGTCACGGGACAAAATTCCTCTACCTGTGCTCTTAGAATAAGAAGCATACCAATAACACACACCCTTCAAGTACGCGTGCATAGGGTAAGTCTGAAGTGGATCAGCACTGAACGGTGGTTCTCTAAGCCTCTTCCAAGTGTTTGAGGTTAGTGAGTATATATTATATTCAAAATTTGACCCTGAACCAAAAGATTTCTGAAGAATCTTGAAATCGTTAGAAACGTGATCATACCCAAAACCAACCAAAGAGCAGTTTGGTCTAGATTGCGGGAATGGTGGAGCAACAGGTTTGAATTCACGAGTGGCTGGATTCCATAAGCCAAACTCCATAGTTTTCCAGAAAAAACAAATGACACCATTGGCTACACCAACACAAATATTCGGATGGGCAGTGAGAAAGTTGGCAGTATCGCGAACAAGATCATCAGTCAACTCCCTCAGATGAACATCATCAATACCTCGCTGTCTAGAGAGAAAGAAGACGCGAAAATATTCACCCCACTCCCACGGGCCTCCACCGACAGTTAGAAAGAGGGGAATATCGCCATCCAGTTTGTGCACGGAATAATGAAACTGATAGTGTCTCATGATAAAGTTTACATCCGCAATTAGGGCACGCCACGATTTACTCACGCATCTCAAGCGCAACAAGTGTTTTACCGGTAATCTAGACAATACTTCCACCAGTATATCCTCGGGTAAAATCCCGATATTCGCAAGACAATTATATCCATCAGCTGGAAGAATGCTCATGTTTGTTTCCATTGGCTTATTACACACTACAGTCTGACCAATAACAAACACAGCGTATTCAGCACGTTACACAAACACAATCGAAATGTATACGGAGTTCAACCAAGTTAATTAACTCGCGTATTCAGCAAGCTACAGCCCTATCTAAACAATCGAATAGGGAAATGAATTTCTGTATGAATAAATTATTTTTTTGTAATAAAAATTCAAAATGACATGAAATTATGAATGCCGAGTAATCTAATATATAAGTATACTAAATTCGAGACCAAAATCCCTAAATTTATCTGGACAATTCAATATTATGTATGAATGAACGAATATTCAATAGAGATTTAATTTAGACGATAAAAAATTAAATTGAGAATTGAGATAAAACTTACAATTGATTGGCCGGAGAAACAGATGGGCGATAAAGTTGATCGGTGAAAAGAAATTGATTGAATTTTGATTTCTAGGGTTTCAGGGAAATTGATTTGGGGAAAAACAAAACAAGCACCAGAGACTGGAGTCACGAAGAAAGTGATCAAGGGCCGGGCTCACTTTACGAGGGAGTATAAAATTCACCACCTCGTGTTTACCAATTAACAAACACGTGATGATGATGGATAGTTGGATACGATTACGAATATTGGATACACGTTTAAAGGGTTGGTTTGTCACACGATGGATCAGTTTACCCCAAAAGTAACAATTTAGCTCGAATATTTGAAATCGATCTCATCATAATGGGTAGTCCATTCTACAATGATGGGTTCAATGCATTTTTATTTGGTCCAATTTAAGTTGGTTTAGCCCAGTTCGTAATTTCATTTGAACCCATCGTGAAAGTCATTTAGATCCCGTGGTTGTTCTCCTTGTAGTAGTTTGATACTCCATCCACGCTATACTTCTAATTTGCCTGATTCTACATTTCTACACAAGTTCTTATGAGAGAAGGTACGAAATGTAAATCCGACTAGGGAGTACTTTCAAAGAACAAAACAAGGTCGATAAGAAAACGTAAATAAATTGAGAAGAACAATCCAGACGTACATAAAGAACCAAATGAAAAAAAGATGAGATACACGAGAATGAGTCAAATAGATAGAAGATTGTAGGTAAGAGGTGAAACCATTGTCGAATATGACTACTCATTTGAATCATTTATTTTGGACGATAATATGGTTACCTGCCTTTCTTCCTAATCTTGCAAAAAAGTGATGAGAAGATTACTTTAAAGTTTTAACACATAAGATTGGCGTGGATTATGAATTGAGTAAGCCGCAATCTATGAAACCAACAACATTATTAATTGAATAGAGTCCGACTATAATCAAATCTGGTAATAAAGATGACAAATAATTCGGGTGAATGTCTAGCTCATTTCATAACCTGATTCATTGTTCATTCATAGAATTGGGGCCTTTTGCCAAAATGGAGTAATCCTAATTAGCCATACCATTACATGCTAAGGCCAACTTTTCTTTTCGTCGTGACAACCGATGAAATCCAAGCTAATTTCCAATTCGGAGCAATCAAAGAAATCTAATACTATATATTAAAACCTGAAACCAAGTCTTTCCCAGGAGGACACTTGGCATACATTAATTGGATAGAACATAAAAATAGCATTATTTACAATTATCGGTTATGATATGGTAATAAATTATCATATATTAATTGGATAGAACATAAAAATAGCATTAAATTCAATTATCGGTTAGGATATGGTAATAAATTACTATAGAGTAGTATAATATTAGCTAATTTATGGAAATAATCTTTATAGTAATTTTTTAGAAAAAAGAAAAGGCAACATTTTTCTTTATAAAACGAGTATAAACAATATAAATATATAGCTCGGGCGTGGCACGGGCATGCAAACTAGTATAAACGTGAAACTTCAATTTAACGCATGCAATGTGATGGCGATTATACATTATTGCTAACTTGTTGTATGTGTATAATCCATCTTAAATCGGTCTTGGTATACTAGAATTCGACACTAATAGGCCAAGAATTAGGTCTATATACAATTTAATTATTCATTCTAGGTGATAAGAAAATTCAGTGACATGTCTCGGTGAGTTGGCAGGATGTCATTGGTTGAGTCGTGGACCTTCGCTATATTGGTGCGTGGTGACTCATTTGTCCCCATGTGGTACCGTAATAGCATACCAGTAATGTCAATTACCTTGTACATTTTGAGAATATGATCTTATTGGTTGAAAACTTGAAATACTAAAGGTAATACCACGTCAGCAATGTTACCGTACACAAGAAACTTTTCCTCGTGCCCTCCAATCAGGCTGCCAACACCACCTTTTCAACGGATCATGTGAACAGTTTCAACCGCACCCGAACCCTCAACCATAATTTGAAGTTCGGTTCTATTACCTCCCCCTCCCTAGCCCCCTCCGCTCTGCTTCCGACTATGAGCGTCTTCATAAGATAAAATAGTAGAGTATTGTTCACTTCATAAACCAATGAGCGATTGCTTTAAAAATTTTGGGATGGATCACATAATTGGTGTTATGAAATGATCAGAGGCGTGGGGGAGCCTGGGCGAGCTGGGCTTGCGCCCAGGGCCCCATTTTCTGAGTTTCAAATATACATTTTAGCTTCCAAAGTTATCATAAGATTTCAGTTGTCCCAGTGGTCCAGTGCATGTTAGAGGTCTATTTCTTTGAGATTGGCTGGGGTTCGAATCCCACTAGCCAATTTTCTGTTTTTTTTTTTTTATTATTATTTGTTCTTTTTCTATAAGAATTTTCTGTGTTTTTTTTCATAATTTTTTTTTTCTACAAGAATAAGTTTTTTTAGGTTTTTTTTCACTGCTAAACCTAATTAGGATTACTATTACTTACAATTTTCGAATTATAATTACTATTTAGCGTATATTACCGGCTTTTTAAGGGCCCCAACCTTGAAGTTTCGCTTACGTTAACGACTTTTAAGGGCCCTAATATTTGAGTGTCGCCCAGGGCCCCCATTTTCTCCCACACGGCCCTGGAAATGATATTCAGTTGTCTCTTCCGCTCAAGGGTAAGTGCAATTGTAGACTCCTTTCTACCCGTGGGTAAGTGCATTTGGAAACTCACAGAGTCTCAGACTAATTCATAGAATGATTCCCTATCACCTAAATTCGTCGATAAAACCCTTCTACTCGAGTCGTTATATTATGATGTGATATCAAATAATTTTTTCTTACAAGAGTTATTATTTTGCATTCTTGGATTTATGTTTGTCGTCTGTCGAACATGTATTTCTTGGATATATGCTCTAATTATTTCGGAATGCATGTTACTCCACATTCGTAACTCGTAAGACTTCATTGATACGCAAGAACAAATCGTAACCATGCGGCCATGCCATCTCCCTCAGACGACCCTCACAAGTTGTATTCACTCAAGTTGGGACTTCGGAGTGTGAGTACCATAAATGGAGTGATCCTAATCCATTTCCAAGGTCCACTCAGCATTATCCATCAAGTCAATGGTAATCCGGAAATCCTAACCCGGCCCGTTGTGTTTGAGAGCGACTTTCGCAAAGTCTTATCCGACAAATCGACAATTGTGTTCATGACTTTTGTTGTCTTAACATAGGACCAACACGCACCCGTCCAATTCTACAACTTGGTCTTCAAAGGGTATTGGCCATACCAACACTGCCACGTTTAGAATTCCAAACTTTTTGTTTTTTTAAGCTTCAAAAATATGAATTTGCATTTGTATACTTTTGTGATTACAGATTTACAGGGTATCTGACTAATAAAAGAAATATTTAGGGCATATTAAAAATTGTTCAAATAAGAGCAGATCAAATTAAATTGCTCAATGGATGTAGCTTATACCTAGACCTGTCAGAACCTGACCCGACCCGGTAACCCGACCCGACCCGCATTTGAACCCGATTAGACCCGTTTTTTTGACCCGTGACCCGTATATGACCCGAACCCGTTTAACCCAAAAATTTGCGGGTCAAAACGGGTCGGGTCAGGGTCAACCCGGCGGGTCAAAGGTTTAAAAAAAAAAAAAAAACTAACATTTCAGTAGCTCTTAGACCACCCCCAATGGTAAGGGCAAGAGGGGTTGAGGCAAGGGCATGGGGGAAAATAAAAAGGAAAAAGAAATAAAGTTGGGGCATGAGAGGCATTAGAAGGCAAACTATGCCCTCAACATTAACCCAGGGCATGGGAAGGGAGAGAGGAGAGAGAGTGCTTATTTTAATTTTCTTCCTTTACTTTCTTGACACTTGTCATGTTTTGAGTTGCGGAAAATTTTGTTACCACTACAATGACGTTTTTTGTATCATAAAAGTTTAAAAAAAAAAAAAAAATTTGCACGAACAATTATAATTTTTCATTCTCTATAAATTGATACCATATTTGATATACTTTGATGCACATTTTGTTTTCTCTATTGTACTCATGCCCTATAGTGAGATAGGGCATCATTGTGGGTACAATGGCAAAGAGCAAGGGCAAAGTAATAAAAAAGTAATTTTGAGTTCTTTGCCCTAGGGCAAAGAGTGGCACCATTGTGGATGGTCTAACTCTCTGTGCCCGCCCCTCCCTCTCTTTCTCTTTCTCTTTCTCTTTCCTCTTTCCCTCTTTCTCTCTGAGTTCCCAATTTAATTAATCCCAAATCCTAATTACAAATCAGAAAATCTGTCCATCTCTCAATCTTATCTTTCTCGCAATCAATTTATCACATCCTTGTCAAAAATATATGTTACTGTAAGGTTAAGCTTCCACTCCAACAATCTCCATTGAAGCCTCCATGTTTCTCTCTCCTCTCTTCCGCTCCTCCGTGCGATTTACTTGCACATTAATTCGTTTTCCGGCGAGATTCCGCCGGAGATTCTCTCACTAGGTAATCTCCACGTGCTCAACCTCGCTCCTTCTTCGGCGGACTATCTGGTGGAATCTCGTCCTATATTCGCGTGCTTGACTTATACAACAACGACTTTTCCGGCGACATTCCGTTGAACTTTACCGGAGTATCGGAGCTCGCGGTGATTAATTTGTCATTCAATTGATTTTCCGGTGAGATTCCGGTGCGCTACAGTCATTGCAGTACTTATGGCTAAACTCGAATCGCATCACCGGGACGCTACCGTCGGCGATACTGAACTGTATGTCGCTCGTGCAGTTCTCGGCTGAGGATAACTTCATCTCCGGCAACATTCCGGCGATGAAGTCGTAGATAGAACTAGTAAATAGAACTAGTACGTTCAAATACAACTATTTTTATCTCTTTTAATTTGATTTTTTTTTACTGGTTACCTTATTAGGAAGTATCTAGCTATTACTCCGTATAATTTTGATGGATTATTAGTGAATGTTAGTGTTAGTTCAGACTCTAATTTTGCCCAAATTCATGAACAATTAAATTATAATGGCGAATTAATATTATGATATTGTTTTGTTTAGATATCTATTTGCGTATACTTGAAGTCAATCGTATTGGGAGTTAGTGACTTCACACATTCTTGAATTGTGAAGGCTATTAGACCGTTAGTGAGTCTGGGAATTGTTGGAATTTGAATTTGTGACGTCTTATTGAAGTATTGACCTCATGATCGTGTGCAATGTGGAATCGTTATTTTCATTTTTTCAATAATCATATCTCAAAATTGATTTCCTACTTTAATTTTGTAGCCTGTCTTAAAATATGTAAAAAAAAAAGTCAGCTATGCTTGAAACAAAAATGATGTTAAAAAGTTGTATGTAAAAGGCGCTAAAAATCATACGTAAGGCGCTAAAAATCATATGTAAAAGCGTTAAAGTTCAAGGAAAAACCCTGCGTAAAAGAATGTTTTTGACCCGTATTCTGACCCTAACCCGGCCTGACCCTAACCCGACCCGACCCGTATTTGACCCGACCCGTATTCGACCCGACCCGTAGTTGACCCGACCCGACCCGTTTGACAGGTCTACTTATACCTGATATGACTTGTGGAAATACAGTAAAATTTTAGCACATCATTCAAATCAGATAAGATTCAAATCACAAACCTTTAAATCAGATTGGGGCAGATCAGATTGATGCAATTCTATCAAACGGGAACTAAATAAGTTGATATGAGCTTGACCTTGGATAAACCTAGGGATCGGGTTTGTAGTCTAAGCTCGAATTTGAAGCCTATTAAGTCATGTATGATAGGACTGCATCTTTTTTATTTGATTTGAATGAATCTGATCTGATTTTATTAATTCTCATATGATGAAATCCAATTTAAATGACTCTGGTTTGATTTGAATGAGTCTGATCTGATCTGAATAAAATTCGAGATTAGTGTTAATTATGATATGATCAAATTTCTTAAATCTGATGTGATTTGAATGTCTTTGATATGATATGATTTGAAAATTTCTGATCTGACTAAATTTGATTTGAATAATTCTGATCTGAACTGAATATATTGTTGATTAACTCCTGTCATACATGGCCTACGTATATATCGGGAAAATTATAAATATAAAATACTAAAAACAACATTGAGTTTTACTAAACTTTGTGATTGTATTGGTCGAGCTTAGCTGGACCAACTCATTCTACCTGCATACACCGGGAATCATTTACAATTCTAAACGTCTTTTTTGTTTTAACGCTGGTAAAATTTCATCGCAATACTAATGACGGTAATGAGTATCATTATTTATTTATTTTATTGATCAAATGTATTATTGTTATTAAATAAAGGGTTTTTTGCGAAACCCTACCTTTAAAAGCTTCAATTTTGCGAAACCCTACCTTTTATAACATTTTTTGTGAAAGACTACCTTAAAATAAAAATTCTTTGCAAAACACTACCCAGTCTCCCAATTCCGTCTAATTTAACGTTTCTTGTATTTGACTGTTAGTTGACAAAATTTTCCCTGCACACCTGATATGCAATCACTACGATTGTCCAAAAAAAAAAAAAAAAAAAAACCTCTCGACCTAATCACAATTCACAACGTTTTCCCTCCCAACATTTCACACCCAAATTGATTTACCCCCCACCCTAATAAGTTCCCCCAATTTTTCTCACCTTCTTCTTCAATTAACCCAGAAACTCCCAAATCATTTCCCACCTTCATCAATAAACCCAGAAATCTTACCTTTTACAATAACTCATCTCAAAATCGACAAAAATTGGGGACGCATCGGCTACGATCGCCGTCGTTGTTGGTGTTGTGCACACCATTCTTACTCCGTGCAACGCTGAGGAGAGAGATGAGAAGATAGAGGTGAGACAGCGAGAAGAAGGGAGTGTGAGCAATTAAATATGGATTGATTGATAATAAGGTCGGGGAAAATGGTGAGTGGATAATGAGTTGACAGATTTTCGAACCCAGTTGATGAATTGAAGAAGGTGATGTAGATGCATGGTACCAATTTCGAAGCTGCTTGTTAATGGAGTATACTAGTATTGAGGAGAGAGAAAGCTTAGTGAAATAAGAGAGGAAGATGATCAATCCTGCTAGATGGACTTTGGGAAGGAAGTCGGGATAGATTTTTTTTTTTTTTTTTTGGAAACGTAGTGATTAGCACATTAGGTTTGGAGGGGAAATTTTGTCAACTAACAGTCAAAGTATTAGAAACGTTAGATTAGACGGAATTGGGAGAATGGGTAGTATTTTGCAAAGAATTTTATTTTTAAGGTAGTTTTTCGCAAAAAATATTATAAAAGGTAGGGTTTCGCAAAATCGAAACTTTTAAAGGTAGGGTTTCGCAAAAAACCCTTAAATAAATGAATTAAGTGAGCTAGTAAAAATAAATATTCATATTTATGTGTTGTTCTAGAAATTATTGAAAGAGAAACACATCACTAAAAAAAGAGTTTAATAGTAAAAAGACTTCTAGGAGAAGTTTCAATCCTTCATACGAAAGCTTCTAGAAGAAGTCTAAGAAAACTTCAAATGATGGAAATCTGGAACAAATGTTATTATGGACCATCGGTATGCGTGCATGACAAGTAGTAGTATACTAGCTACCCCACAAATATGGAGTCTTCCTCTTGTTTTTGTGAAGGAAAATAAAAACAGCTGCCCAAGTGTTGACGATTTTGCAACCGCAGTAACTGCACAACGTAAAGCGGTGCACATGGTTCCGTCGTTTGACGATTTTTTGCAAGCATTTCACTATCCTTCTAGAATCTACAGACAAGGGGCTCCTAAAAAGATCTAAAGGAGTGGTAGCAGTTAGAATAAAAGAAGCAATTCGAAACTTCTAATTTTATGGTGGAATAATATTTTCGAATACAATATCTCAATTCATGAAATGTGGGAGGATTATTATCTTAGTTTTCCAATTGAATTTCATGACGAAATCATACGGTAGACAATGTTAGAAGTAATATATACAAATAAATGTTATTTAATTAACGTGATAACGTCTAAGATTAAAGTGAAAGGAACCCAAAACCTGCACTCAAGTCCAAGAACAACCGACTTCAATCAACTCTTTATATATCTCTTCCACAAGCATCAATGTTGGATGGTCAAATCATCTTTCGTTTAAGCGATTTACGAATGAACGACAATAACCCATTCTAGATATTGTTAGACGTTTAAATATCTCATCCGTTTCAAATTGAATGATCAATTATCTTTAAACTGAATTATCAATCATTAAACTATCACATTTCTCAAAATTGAAACTTAAACTAATTAACATGTCCAATTACAATTCAACAAAACATTCTCAAAATGATCAATCCCTAAACTCAATCATCAAACCTTAACTATCACATTTTCCAAAGTCGAATTTTAAACCATTTAACATGTCGAATAACAATCCAACAAAACATCCCGAATCTCAACTCAATTATGGTGTACTCCCATAAATCTCCCATCACACTTCACTTGTTCACTACTTCTCACACATGACTATATTCTCCGAACATTCATTTCTCTGTCTAAATCCCTCAAATAAAATTAAAAAATTAATAACGAACACCCACCGACTTTCCACCCCACACGGAACACACACACCCGGGTTAACCTCATTCCCGCGGGTTCACAACCAAACCGACCCGTCGCTGACTCAGACAGCCCCTCTTTTGGATCTATCCAATGGATAACCCATCATCCGGGCCCACCAAACCCCAACTAACTGCCGTTAATTCCCTTCCACCCTCTCCTCTATATATACCTCGAAAGCTTCCTCTACAATTTTCATCATAATAATCTTCTTACTCTAAAACTCAATGGCTTGTGCAACAACATCAACATCTTTCCACTCTCTCTCCTCAACCTCCTCCTACACCAATCAAATCTCTCCACGTGGATCCCGCCCTCACTCCGCCGCGTCTTTCGGTAGTAAAAGACGATCGATCCCCTCAATCTCCGCCGTATACGCCACCGCAGATACGAAGACGAGCGGCAACCACCACCACCTCGCCGTCGCCAAGACGTCGTCGTTTTACGAGCTTCTCGGAGTACAGGATTGCGCCACGTGTAAGGAGATTAAGGCGGCGTACCGGAGGCTAGCGAGAGCGCTACACCCTGACGTGGCAGCCACGTCATCCGCCGACGAGTTTATCCGCGTCAACGAAGCGTATTCCACACTATCAGATCCAGCTAAGAGGGCGGATTACGATAAGATGCTCCTGTTTAAACGGCGTCGTTCGGGTTACTCGCCTAATTATTGTTATTCGTCTGCGAGTGGGTCTGGTAATAATAATAAATATGGAACGACGTCGTGTTCGGGGTTTTCGGGTTATACTCGACGCACTTGGGAAACTGACCAGTGCTGGTAGATTAAATAAAACATTAAAATATATTTAGATAATAGAATTAGTTATAGCTCAATTGTTAATCTCACTAGTTGAATATGTAATCCGCTTTTTTTATGGATCATATTATAGTTCGACAAGTTAATGTATAGGTAAAATTGTAAAAATGTTATTGTCATTGAACATATTTGAAATTTACAAAGACAATAACGGAGTACATCACAAACGTGTTATATTAACATTTTGCGAGCTAGTGTTAAGTCGTTATGTCGACAATTTCGGCGTTTGCACTATAATAGCGAATACAAGTCGATCTAGTCTATTGTTCGCGTATGACTTATGGAGTTATGGGTATGGTATTGATTTATTATTGAACATGTTGGCTACTTGGAGTGATTGGTAATACTCTAATACTTCGGTACTTTCTTCTTTATCAATTAGCATTATTATGGCCTTATGGGTTTTAGTTGAAGTAATCAAAACTTTGGTACTTTCCTCTTTAGCAATTAGGCATTATTTTTGTTGTGAATTGAAGTAATCAACCTGTAATTGAGGTAGTGAACGAGTAATGCAATGCAAGCGCCAATAAAGCCTTCATATCATGTGTAGTGTGTTTTACGCTTCATGCGATGTTAGTAGCTGGACAATCGAGAGTTTGGTTTTGAAGTTGTCTAAAGCCATAATTATTTAGTCATATTTGATTTGTTCGTGAAGTTCATGATCACTAATCTAATGTTTACTTTAATAAAGGGCTCGCGACAAAGCATGTGACAAATTTATAATCGTTCGACATGTCTTTGATTAGGGATCTAGGCGTAGCAATCGGTTTGGTTGGGTTAGTTAAGTTTGTTAGATTGAGTTAGGTTGGGTCTGTCTATATGTCGAAATGTGTGCCACGCTCATTCTATACTGTCATGTTTATTGAGTCTGGTCGGATTTGCCTTCAGGTACAAAGCATGTGACAATTTATAGTATCATTTAGCAGATTTGATTGACTCACTGGTCAAGTAAGTAGCTCGGGGATATAACAAGCTAAGTGTTTAAAGTGTTTAACAAGTAATTCTCTCAATTTTTAAAAAGTTCACAGCGTTAGCCGTTAGATTCGCGCCTCTCTAATTTCACAATTTATCTAATACGTACATTCATAATCATGAACTTAAATACATTGATTACGATTTAGACACCAAATACAATTGATTAGAATCTAGATGAAAATTGAAAGGCGCCGTAATCCATAGGAACACGGTATTATCCACAATCCACAAAACGCATTCATGAACTTTCCTCATTCGGATAAGCCCAACATTTTAACCACGTTCATCCCACATCAAACACGGGCCCCACCCGACTTTCCCACACAAATTACCCGCGGTAACTTTTTTGCTTCCTTATATATTTCCGCGCCAATCCAATCAAACGTTCAAAACATCAATTCCATGGCTTCCACAGTAAAAACAATCTCACTCCACTCTCTCTTCTCAACCAATCACTCCCCCTCACGTGACACCCGAGGCCGCTTTCGACATTCTTACGTCACATTCCGACGGACCATACCAACCATCTCCGCTGTCTCCACCGCCACCGCGGATTATAGGACGGTCCATCAAAGCGGTGATGGCTCTTCGTTTTCGTTGTACGATGTGTTGGGTATTCAGGATGGCGCCACGTGTAAGGAGATCAAGGCTGCTTACAGGAGGTTAGCGAGAGCCGTTCATCCTGACGTCGTCGCTGCTTCTAAATCCAACGGTTGCGACGGAGACGACACGTCAAATAATAATGTGGAGTTTATCCGCGTGAATGAGGCGTATGTGACGCTGTCGGATCCTGGTAAGAGAGCAGAGTATGATAAAACGCTGTCGTTTAAGCGTCGTCTTATGATGACGGGCGGCCAATTGCGTAGTAATTACTGTTATTCAAATGTTGCCGCGCTTAATAATAATGGGACGACGCCGTATTCGAATATACGACGCTCGTGGGAAACGGACCAGTGCTGGTAGATCAGAATTTTAAGTTTGCCAATGTTTTGTGGAGTATGTGACTAATTATTATTATTAGAAGATCCGATCTTGATAAATTTGTCAATTTTATTTGCGGAATTCCTTAATTCGTTGGTTGTAACAAATTGATCAAAACGACCATTGTCGATATCTATATTAGACACTATTATAGTGGAAGTTGAAATATTTTGGAGATTGGAGATCGATGCCATAGAATTAGATTATGACTTTTATTAACGTCCCAACTCACACGTTTGTCTCCAAACACGCATGACGCTAAAACGAGTTAGGTCAGTGTATTTGTTTCGGACACATTTGCAATCGACCATCTCCTATCAACCTATTTTGAGATAAATATTATGAGATTACTCTATATGGTTATGCCAACCTGCCATTTTGCTATTTGGCCTAAATTATCCCGAAGTGTTTAATACAGTTATACAGTTATGAATGAACGGAACTCGAAAATGAGAAACATGATTGACAGTGCCACAAAGCCCACAAACCATATACATTATGAAAAGACCACAAGGTTAAGAGTAGCAAAGTTTTCATGATTTTTCTATTTTTCATGTTAAACGGACAGACAATACACTAGCTCACTTTATAGCAACGCTTGATTCCCTTGGTGGAAAATGTTTTTATTGTTGTAGATACTCTCCTGGAAGGGATTACAGCCCTTGCGGAATTTAACACGAATGAACGATCCCCCACCGCGTTCTTGCCTTAAAAAAACAAAAATGAGTATGATCGAGTCTACTTAATACAAGTACAAAAGTTAGCCAACTTCAAAGTTCAAATGGCCCAATGTCAAAACCTTGAGTAGTGAGTCAGGGTCATTTGTTAAGTACTACGAGTAAATAACTGTGAGAAAAAGAAACAACAAGGTGTCGTGGTGTAGTTGGTTATCACGTCAGTCTAACACACTGAAGGTCTCCGGTTCGAACCCGGGCGACGCCATCTTCTTCCTTTTTTTTAATCTCCATTTCATTTCTCATACCCGAAATTCCCATTATACCCTCATATCTCCCTCCATTTCTTACCCCTTTCACCCTCTCAAAAACCAAAAAAAAAAACTTAACCATGACGCAAGTAATACTACGAGCCGCAACCGCCGCCGTCGCGGTGACCCCACTATGGCACCGCCACTTCCTCCGCCTTCTCCCACCACCCAAAACCACCTTCTTCGCCGCCACACCGCAGCGGCGATTCGCCCACGCGCGGCCGGCGGGGGCGCTGAGACTTCCCCGAGAAGCTGACGTGGAGAAGAAGAAGAAGAGTGAGAGAGAAGAGGAGGAAGAGAAGAAGAGGAAGAGTAGAAATGACCGGAAAAAGGAAGCGCGTGAAGCTGTACGGTGGGGAATGGACTTGGCTTCCTTTTCCATTCCCCAAATCAAACGCATTCTTCTGTCAGTTTCCCTTTCCTTCATTCCCCAAATGATTCTTATATGTTACGCTTCCGTGAATTAATGCATTGATTATTGCGCCGCAACCATTTGCTTAGCCTTTTTTTTTTTCTTATGAAATGGGGTTTCAGATTATGTGTGTGTGTGTATGTATGTATCATGTATGTATGAATGTATGTATGAGCATTTAGCAAGACGGTTACAAATGACGATTCATGTTAGCCGACCCCAAATCATTTTCGGAATAAGGCTTTGTTGTTTTATGTATATAAGAATTTATCTTGGTAGGAAAGTTAAGATTACACTGAAATTGGGTAATATTAGTAACCAGAATCATGAATTGAAATGATCAAGCAGTAGTTTTGGTGGAGAATTGAGAAAACATTCGGTTTGATGTGGGTTTTAGGGTTATTATTGTGCATTAAGTGGCGTTGGTATGAGAATTGAGAACATGCAATTGGATGGGCAATGCCCCATCTCACCTATCTGATTTTTGAATTGAGATTGGTAGATCTTGGGAGTAGTTTGAGAAGAATTAACATTTTATGGGGTTGATTTGTTGATTGTATCCACTTTAATTAAAAGGGTGTTAAGTTCTTCATCAATATTGTTGGTGATGAGTTCTAGTAACGTTGGGGATTGCATTGATCGAATGGGGTGTGTGGGTTTGTTTAATTGTGGGGAGTAGGTACTGAACTGGTCAAGTGGTTGTGGTTTAGGGATATTCAAAAGTTTGATATTGATACTCAAAGATCTTTTCTTTTGTGGAAATCGAAGTAGATTAGGAAGTGGGCGTTGCATTGATCATTCTTTGCTAACGGGTTTGTTTATTTATTGGGTATTGATCAAGTTTGCGTTCCTAAGATCTTTGAGGTTTTGATTATTCGATCTCAAAGCTCCCAATACTTTTTATTTTTGATAAAAGTTCAAGTAGTTGTGAATTGGGAATTGCTTCTGCTTGTTTATTCTCGGGTTAAATTCTTTCGCAGGGCAGCTTCATTGGAGAAAGAAGTATTTGAGGCTCTAGTGCTCGTTAAGGTGGGTGGAAGTTATGCTCTTGGAGTTGAATTTTCGATGTGTTGGGCTGAATTGAAGCTAAAAGTGTTTGTTTTAATGATGCAGAAACTTGGACCTGATGTCAAAGAAGGGAAAAGAAGGCAGTTCAATTATATAGGTACATGTTTTGTCCATGGTCTAATTTATGTGCTAAAAGCTTTTGTTCCACATTATGTATACTTATGTGCTTGGCTATATAGTATATGATCTTTGTTTAAAGGAAGAATCAAACTCCCTTTTGCTCCTACAGTTTGGTGTTATGTGGATACGAGGTTATTTGCGGGGTGCGTTTTTTTTTTTTTTTTTTTTTTTTTTTTTTTTTTTTTTTTTTTTTGCAATGCCTTACGTTATATATGAGGTTGGAGGATATAATTGACTGAATTATGCATATGTGTGGCATTTACTGATTGTGATTGTCAAATGCGTAGTTTTTGTCTTCCTTGGTCTCCAACATGTTCTGAGATTCAGGCATTTCGTGCTTATGGGCATTTTCTATGATAATCTGAACTGATTTTGTAGGAAAACTGCTCAGGGATGCACAACCAGATTTGCTTGGAGCTTTGATTCAAGCTACTAAAGACGGTGATCTGTCTAGGTTTCAGTCCATATCTGATTCTGTTAAACTGGATAAAGAAATCCCTGAAGAAGAGTTCTATGAATCTGAATCCGAGGAGGAACCCGAGGTGCGTCATATGTAAATCTCTGAATTACTTGAATAGCATGCATGAAGTTGTACTGTAACCTCTTTGAGCTCCTTCTACTGTTGCTCGATCATCTGCCTGGAGTTTTTATCTACAAGCATGCTTAAGTGTGAAGGTCAGCTGCCTCAACCAAGAAATAGAAAACCTGTCTTCATTACCGCCCTTGGTGGCTTCCCTCTGCAATCCTACCCTCCTCCCAAGTTGAAACAGCATGTTAACATGATAGGGTGGATAAATTGTGATTAACTTGCCAAGATGTTCACTGCAGGTTGAGTTGATCACTTCCTCATGACATTTGACATGATTTAAGCCTCAGGGAAAGGCTTTTAAAGGACTGGTAATTAAGATTTCTCGACTTTGATGAAAGTAAGGAAGCACTGGGGGTAGGGAGTGTTAACTTATTACAGGAAGCGCCTAACATGAAATAGTTGAAAAGTATTCAGTCTGTGGTCTACCCTTTTGGTGGATATGAGTATATGATTCTTGTCAACTTTAGCTATCAACCTGTCTGTACCCTTGTAGGAGTTTATGGTGTTTCTGTGCCAAGAGATTAGTCCCTCTGTACACATACCTAGAGTTTATTGATAATCTCACAAGTCATATCCATCTAGGGAGTTGAAGTAATTTGAGAAATAAGTAGGAAGATTTGATCTTGTGCTTTTCTCTGTGCTTTAGGTAGGTATAATGTAATAATTTCTACTTGTACAGGATTCTGGCGATCACATAATCCTAGCGAGTAAATGGTATGATGGTTTCATAAACAAGGATATCCAGATAAGCAATGAAGTTTATTCTGTTGACAGCGTGGAGTTTGATCGCCAGGTGAGTTGGTAACATAAGTTCATTTGTATTTTTATGTGAAGCTGAGTTTTGTATTAGTAGTAAAGAGCAACTTTAGTATGCTTGTTTACGTATATGTATGTGGTGGGTAGGAGGGGTGGGGTGAGGGTTTCCTCCCAAGTAGACGAATCAAAAGGTGAAATATTGTGCCTCTCTCCTATTGATGGCTGTATCAGGTGACCCCCCAAATTTGATTTTTATAAGTTATCAATGTTGGAATCCAACACCATCAGCATCTAGCTGCTCATCAATTCTCTTGCTTACAATTGTGAAGAGCGCATCATAACAATGCATTTAGGGCGGCATCATAACCCAGCTTCTCTAGTCCAAGCCTGTGCTGTGTACTTGTGTAGTGTGTACTCTTGGACCTTATGAGCAGTTAATGGGAGCAAATAATTAGGACCTCTCTCCCATATGTTATCGACGTGTAATTTGATCAAGAATTGGGATGGCAATCAAAAGGTTTGTAGAAACTTAAGTTTAGGTGCTAATTATGATTATTGAGAGACTTGGCTATTAATCTGGAACAGGAAAGCCCCTTGGGCTTTGGGAATCTTTTATAGATATACAGATATACTAGCATTATTTTAGATTCCTATCATGCATAAATACAATCAGTGAATAAAATGAAAAGATTTTTTATGCGGCGAAGATCAACCTCGTTGATCCTTTTGAGAAGGAACTCAGAATAATTGGACAAGGAGAAACGATAAGAGATAGGACATAAACAAAGCTAATCATACTTTCCCTAATCTATGTGCCGGAAAATATCGATTAACTTGTGTGAATTGTGAATATAGCAGCATTCCCATTGCTTGCTAGAATTCTGTCATCTTTAATCACCCAGTTGGTAACCATGAAAACAGCAGCTAGTTTCTTATAAGCTCACTAATAGTACCTCTGAATCAGTGCCTGCCTTACACCCACCTGTACCCCATCACTTCTTAGGGTAGTCATTGTTAGTAGTTAGCCACTTAAGCCCCATGCATGTATACCCAGAAACCATGCTACTAATATATTTTGCGGAATCCTCCCTCGTCCATTATCCTTCAGATTCCCAAATCGACTCCTCGTTCCTTCTTGAAGTCAAAGGTAGTGTACTTGTAAAATGGCGAATCCCTCCTATCTTCTACCATGACTATCGTACTGTGTCGTCTTCTTTGTCTACCTATGTGAGTTAAAGTACTTTCTTAAAATAATCTGGTTCCTTGTCATTTAGATGTCCTAGAATTTATTGACGAGAAGCAGGAGCAACTCTCTAGTTGAAGAAGTATTCATTTCAAAGCTTTCAACCACACCTCTGGCAACAACTAATAATTAAATATTGGCGACTTTGGCGTTATTAAACTTATAAAGTAAATGATACCTAGATTAGGTGGTGGTGGGGATGGAAGGAGGTGGGAAAGGGGTGGGGGAAGGGAAGAAGAGAGAAATTGGGTTGGGACTTTTTTTCTTTTTTTTACTATGATTTTGGGAATAAATTGATTTGAATTTAATTGTGTTAGTGGGTAGTTAATAGAATTAAGTGATAATAACAAAAAAGACTCAACGGTGTTAAGACTGACGTTAGCCCAAAACCTAAAAATAAATCCAACATCAAACCTCTTGGGAATTTTTGGAAACACGAAAACCTCAGAGTACATCTGAAAACGTCAGAAACCTAGGGGTACCGTGGAAAATTCCCCTTTTCTCAAAATATCACAGCAAAAGACCTACGGTGCGTTCCCAAAACTTGGTAAACAAGCGCACGCTAGCCTCATCAGGTGACGTTTGCAGAATGAGCTTAAAGAACTTTCGAATTAGGGGAACCTGTCCTCATATCAAATAAGGGCACACAAAGGCTGTCCGTGGTATAGTTTTGGACCCAAAATGACCCCGTAGCAAAATTGGCTCTAATTTTAGTGGAATCACCTAGTTTTTTTTTTTTTTTTTTTTTTTTTTTTTTGCCTGGAATAGAGCTCTTATGGCAAAATGGATCTGGCAGTTGCATAAAAATGATGACATATGGAGCACATGGACTAGGAGTTATACCCTTAAAACACGGGTTTTTGGGAAATTCAGGCTAAAAGTAAGGATTCTGAGAACTGAAAATCAATTCTCAGAACCAGGGATGATTTACTCATGCTGCAGGATCTGAGATTGATGCTGTTCAGACCCTGACTTCTTGGGAAGGGGCCTGGGGGGTAAGTTCATAGTTGGTAGGGAATATGATTTCTTCAGATCGAAATATCCTAAGCTCAAAGGTTTCAAAACAGTCTGGGATAGCACTAATATGCCAAAACACTCCTTTAGAGTCAGTCTTGCAGTGCAAAACCTTCTACCCACACTGGATAACTATGCAAGAGAGGCATCTGCATTGTGAACAGGTGCAGTCTTTGCTGACTCTGAGAGTCGCAATCATCTGTTCTTCAGCTGTAAATTTTCTAGGGAGGTCTTGGATCGGATACTCAGTTGGTTGCAAGTCCCCCATCAGAGCACCACTCTTATCAGGGAAATCAGATGGTTTACAAAATTTATCAAGAGGCGACACTGGAAAACTGCTTGGGCTAGGTGTAGCCTTGCTACCAGTGTATGCAATTTGGAGGGAAACAAATGCTAGATTTTTTAGGGATGAAATACATAGTATTGAGCACATTGTATGGTAGATTGAAATCTGGGTGAGCATTAGGCTGCTAGGTAGGCATTGTAAGGAAGAGCATGAGGAAATTCTGAATTTCTTAACTTATTAAGTGCTTAACTCTAGTGGTTGTATCTTTTTTTTTTTGTAAGTTTTGCTATTTCCCCACAAAATGGGATGAATAAAAGCCACTGGCATTCTTACGGAAAAAAACAATTATGGAGTTTAGCAAAATATAAGAGCCAAAAACGTATGGTAGGTCCCAAAAAACGCACGCTTGCCTCAACGGGCATGTGCTGAAGTGTCTTAAATACCTTCCTTAACAGAGGAAATGGACCTCATATCCAACAAGGGCACTCTAAGACTGGCCATGGTAAACTTTTGAGATTTTTTCGCTACTTCTAAATGTTCGTTAAAGTCAAAGGATATTATACACGGTTCACGGCTCAAAATGGTCTCGGAACAAAAAAATGATCAACTTTTTGAGGAAGCCCTTAAGAGTGTGTTTGGAAACAAGGATTCGATCCTCAAATACAAATTTGACACAAATCCCATGTTTGGGAACTCAAGAATTTGAGAATTTGGATTTGTGTCAAATCCTTTGGAATTTGTATCAAATCCAATTAGGCCAAAAACAAATGACACCTCAAGAGGTGTCATTTTGAAATCCTACCCTCCCCAAACAATTGATTTATATTTGAATTCCACATTCTCAAATGATGGAATTGAAATGATTACAAATTCTTAAATTCTTGTTTCCAAACGCTACCTAAGGGTCAAATTATGGGGATTAGCAAAATATGAGCAAAAAACCTAAGGTAACTTTGAAATTCTGCAAAAACGCACTCTAGCCTCAATGAGTGACGTGTTGAAGCTGAATGGTGTTAAAGAACTTTCCCAACAAAGGAACCAGTATCCAATCCAGCTCTGGTACTCCAAGGCTGCCCATGGTAAATTTTGAGAACAATTGGCTACTTCAAAAAGATTGGTCAAAATTGGCCAAAATCTACTACTCCTAGTATATATCCACGGTTTTTGGCCTAAAATAACCCTTGCATAAAAACGGCTCAAATTTTTGTGGAAGCACTTGGAGATATTGCATGGGTTCTAACAAAATATTAGAGCCAAAAATTTATGGTAGCTCCCAAAATCAGCGAAAAATGCACGCTAGCCTGAAGGCCTTTTAAGGATCATGTGTGCCGAAGAGGCTTAATGAACTTCCTTAACAGATGAACCGGCACCCATATCCTTCAAGGGCACTCCAAGGCTGGCCATAGCAAAGTTTTGGGAACATTTGGCTTTTTAAAAAGAGAATGCTTGAAGTTGGCAAGACCAAAGTATATATTCCATGATTTTTGGTTAAAAATGGTCTCGGATAAAAAACTGTTCAGTATGTGGGGGTCCCAAAAACTTATGGGTATTAGCAAAATATTAGATCCAAAAACTTATAGTGCATCCCAAAATCGGACAAAAAAAGCACGATAGTCTCAACTCGTGATGTATGCCAAAGCCATTGAAAATCTTCACTAATAGAGCAGCCATCCCCCTAATCCAACAAGGGTATGACAAGGTTTCCCATGGGAAACTTTTGAGAACGTGTGGCTACTGTCAAAACAGTGGTCAAAATTACCAAAGCTGAAGTATGTATATTTCACGGTTTGTGGCTTAAAACTGTCTCGTTGCAAAAACTTCTCAAATTTTTGTGGAAGCACGCAGAGGTAATAATTTGGGTTTTAATAAAATATACGAGGGCCAACAACCTATGGTATGTCCCATAATCGGTTAAAACATACTACCATGAAAGGATGACGTGTGACCAAGGGGCTTCATGAACTTTCCTAACATAGGAACCGGCACCCATATCCATCAAGAGCACTCCAAGGCTGCCCAAAGTAAAATATTGATGACATTTGGCTATTTTTAAATAAAAAAATGGTCCAAGTTGGCCAAAACCGTAGTATAATCCACGGTTTTTTGGCCAAAAATGGTCTTGGATAAAAACCACCTGCTCAATTTTATGTGGAAGTCTCAAGGGGTCAAATTTTAGGTATTCGCATAATATTAGAGCCAAAAACCTAACGGAAATCCCGAAATCAACAACATACGCATGGTAACCTCAACAAAAAAAAAAAAAAAAAAAATACGCAAGAACTTCCCTAAGAGAGGAACCATCCCCCATATCCAACAAGGGTGCTATGAGGCTCTCCATGTTAAGCTTTTGAGAGCATTTGGCTATTGTAAAAAAGTGGTCAAAATTTGCCAAAACACAAGTATTCCACGGTTATTGGCTCAAAATTGTCTCGGAAGCACCGGGTGGTAATATTATGAGATTGCGGTATGAGATGAAGTGCATCTTTCAGTAAGATGTAAAAACAGGAAAAAGGTCTCATATGATGCTGTCAGAAGCTTTCTTCATGTCAATTTCGGTGCTGCACAGGCTGCCTTATGTATCTCCTCTTGTTCTAATCATGAAGAACTACTCCGGTGACGATGAAATAATCGCTCATGAGCCTTCCAACCAGAAAGCATTTTGATAGTCTGCCCATCTTTGGTATTGACCTTTATAATGTGATTATAGTGACACTATGCAACACAGTTGTAAAGAACATTCCAGAAAGTAATAGGTCCTAGTTGTGCCACTTGCTACAACAACAACAACAACAACCAAGCCTTATTCCCAAAATGATTTGGGGTCGGCTAACATGAATCGTCATCCAGTAACCGTCTTGTGTACGCCAAGAAATTTCGAAAACGTTGTAAACATGTTAGAAATATTTAAACAATTTCAAAGGAAATTTAGAAAGTCGTCAAAATAAATAAAAAGGTTTAAAAAAAATATTGCAAAAAACAGATGAACTTTGAACACAAGTTAAAAAGTTTTAGAAAAATAGTTGGAAAAACCAAACAAATAAATCAAAAGGGGTCAGAAAAAGTCCTCCACATGGATAGAGTCTCGCCACCCTGCCCTATCCAACACCATACTCTCTTCAAGCCCTAGGGAGCTCATATCACTTCTAATCACCTTCGTCCAAGTCATCTTGGGTCTTCCTCGACCCCTACTAATATTATCACTTCTCCACCCTTCTACTCTTCTAACCGGCGCCTCACTAGGCCTCCTCCTCACGTGCCCATACCACCTCAGTCGGTTCTCCATCATCTTATCCCCTATGGGTGCAACCCCTACTTTCTCCCTAATAACTTCATTTCTCAACCGATCACGTCTTGTATGTCCACACATCCACCGTAACATGCGCATCTCCGCCACACTCATCTTATGAACGTGACACTGCTTCACGGCCCAACATTCCGTGCCATATAACAGTGCCGGCCTAATTGTCGTACGATAAAACTTACCCTTCAACTTATTGGGCAATCCTCGATCACACAGAAGTCCTGTGGCATTCTTCCACTTCAACCAACCTGATTTGATCCTATGAGCCACATCTCCATCCAATTCTCCATCCTTTTGAAGAATCGATCCTAAATATCGGAAAAAATCTGATCCCTGAACAATCTTTCCATCCAACATGATCGTCCCCGTCTCCGTTTGCCTAATGCCGCTGAACTTACACTCCAAATACTCGGTCTTGCTCCGACTCAACCGAAACCCTCGAGACTCCAACGTGTCCCTCCATAGCTCCAACCTTCTCTCCAAATCCTCTTTCGTTTCTGAGATCAACACTATATCATCTGCAAACATCATGCACCATGGTATATCATCCTGGATTGACCTCGTCAATTCATCCATGACTATAGCAAAGAGAAACGGGCTAAGTGCGGACCCTTGGTGCACTCCAATGGTAATAGGGAACTCTTCTGACTTCCCTACACTAGTCCGCACTCTCGTGCTAGCTCCCTCATACATGTCCTTAATGATGTCAATATATTTTTGCGGAACTCCTTTCTTAGTTAGAGCCCACCAAAGCACTTCCCTTGGTACCTTGTCATACGCCTTCTCCAAATCAATAAATACCATATGTAGGTCCTTCTTCCTATCCCGATAAGTCTCCATTGTCTGTCTTATGAGATGAATTGCCTCCATAGTTGACCTCCCCGGCATAAATCCAAATTGATTCTCTGAAATCTTCACACTTCTTCTTAATCTATGCTCAATCACCCGTTCCCAAAGTTTCATTGTATGACTCATCAACTTGATCCCGCGATAGTTGGCACACTCTTGAACATCCCCTTTGTTCTTATACAAAGGGACCAAAGTGCTCTTCCTCCACTCCACCGGCATCTTATTACCTCTCCAAATCATGTTGAAAAGTGTCGTCAACCATTCCACACCCCTATCTCCAAGACACCTCCAAACCTCAATAGGTATGCCGTCTGGCCCCACTGCTTTCTTCCGTCCCATCTTCTTCAAGGCCATCCTCACCTCTTCCTTCTGAATTCTCCGCCTGAACTCCCGATTAACAATACTTGGATGAATGTTCACATTTCCAATATCATTCACCCGATCACCATTGAACAAGTTATCAAAGTACGATCTCCATCTCTCCGTAATCTCCTTATCATCAACAAGAACTTTTTGATCAACATCTTTGACGCATTTCACCCTACCAATGTCCCGAGTCCTCCTTTCCCTAATGCGTGCAATTTTGTAGATCTCTTTCTCCCCTTCTCTGGTATCCAATCTTGTATATAGGTCTTGGTTCACCTTTCCTCTTGCATCTCTTACAGCTTTCTTTGCTGCTCTTTTTGCATCCTTATACCTCTCGAAGTTCTCCTCACTTCTCTCTTTCCCCAAACTCTTATAACATTTCCGCTTGTTCCTTATTGCTTCTTGCACTTCCTCATTCCACCAAGATGTATCCTTACTCGGTAGCGCTTTCCCCTTAGATTCACCGAGGACCTCTTCTGCCACCTCATTTACCTTATGCGCCATAGTAACCCATAACGAGTCTACATCTCTTTCCACACTAGTAGACCAGACATATGTCCCTGCCATCTTCTCCAAGAAAGCCTCCTTGTGCTCTCCTTCAAGTTTCCACCATTTGATCCTTGGCTCTACCTGTGGCCGCCTCTTCCCTAAGCCACCCTTAGCCCTGAAATCTAGTACCACCAATCTATGTTGCGTAGCCGCACTCTCCCCAGGGATCACCTTGCAATCCGTAAAGCTCTTACGCCAAGCATTCCTTACCAAAAAGAAGTCAATCTGACTCGCATTACTTCCGCTCCTGTATGTCACCAAGTGAGACTCCCTCTTCTCAAACCACGTGTTCATTATACCCAAGTCATAAGCTAACGCAAAATCCAAAATACTCGTTCCTCCTTCATTTCTCGACCCATAGCCAAAACCTCCATGCACGCTTTCAAAACCATGCCGCGTTGATCCCACATGTCCGTTAAGATCCCCACCAATAATCAACTTCTCCCCACTAGGAACCCCTTGCACCACCTCTTCTAACTCCTCCCAAAATTCTTGACGAATAGATGCATCCAATCCAATTTGTGGAGCATAAGCACTCACAACAGTCATAATCTCATTCCCAATCACCAACCTCACTGTCATAATGCGATCGCTCTTCCTTGAAACCTCCACCACATCATCTATGTACTCCTTATCAATAATAATACCAACTCCATTCCTACTCTTATCCTTTCCATAGTACCAAAGCTTATAACCCCATGGTGTGATCTCCTTAGCTTTCGCCCCAACCCATTTCGTCTCTTGTAAACACATAATGTGAATCCTTCTCCTCCTCATAACCTCCACAACCTCCGAAGATCTCCCTGTCAAAGACCCGATATTCCACGTTCCAAACCTAAGCCTACTACCCTTACCATTATGAATAAGCTTCCTTGCCCGCTCCCGTCCATGATTTGAAAACCTTTGCACATTTGACACCACCCCTGGGAGCCGGAGTGGCGCGTCACTTCGGGGTGACGACCTAGCAACCCTTGCATATTTTTCACTACACCCAGGTCTAGGAAGTGTAGCGCGACCTTGCATATTTGACACCACCCCCGGGCGTCGAAGTGGCGCGTCGCTTCGGGGCGACGACCTAGAGACCCTTGCATACTTATCACCACACCCGGGTCCAGGAAGTGTAGCGCGTCGCTGTGAAGGGGACGCCCCCACGGTTATTAAATTTCGATTCATGTCCATAAGATGTGGCTTGTTTTACGCTGGCCGCCACAAACCTACCGCAACTCTCCTCCTTTATCCGGGCTTGAGACCGGCAGTGGATGCCAAAAAAACACTCACAGGCGGAGTTAGTTGTGCCACTTGCTACAAAGGCAGTTTATGGAATGAGAGCAACCATTGCTCTGTTCACCCCTTTTAGTAGATACCTTGAATGTAGAAATGGAAAAATAGCTTTAGTAATCTCATCTCGTAGAGGAGGCCAAAACGTATTAATAAATTTAACTGTGTATCCACCTTGCCTGAAGACTTAACTTTGACCATTGAAAACAAAGCAGTTGATAATCTTTTTATTCCGTAAGCTGTGAAGGGTTTGTTCAGCCACTGACGTTCTGCCTCTGACAATTTCTGTCCATCTCTAACATTAGGCTTGTTTCCGGAGGAGAATTTGGGCATGTTCCAAAAGTGCGAATCTGGATGAACTGATATGCTATCCTGCTTTGTTAGGGCGTTGGGCAAACCCCATGACTTGTTTGCTAACTTTCAAAGTTGTCCCATCTGTTTACCAAAATAAGGCTTTGCTATCATGTTCCCCTTCACCTTAGCCATTTGAATTTCGATATTTGCCTGCATAAGTGAGAAATGCGTTATGGCAACTATAAATTCTTTGAATCTGATCTCGAGTTCGGGATTCATCTCCGTCCTTTTCTAACATATTGCCAATTTTCTCTGGTTCACTCCCCACTTCCTCCCATTTAACAGTCTATTTGTCTCAAGCTTCCTGGGCTTCCTGGGAACTACAAACCCTCCTCGCAAAAAGCTTCGGGTGATGATATGCCATATGTGGGACAACAATTATCAATCTGCAGTCGCTAACATTTGACCTGGCTCAGACTTGTGGATTAAATCTGTTCCACACAAGAAAATTGAAATAGGAATTTAGATACTTGAAAAGTGACTATGGCCTAAGAAGGGTTCCTTCCATAGGAGCTCAATTGAGCTATTGATGTGGTCTTGTGCAAGGGGAATGGTCTTAAATTAGCCAAATAAGACGAGGATAGATTCCTGTCTTGTACGATTTTGGCAACATTTAAAAATTGAAATTAAACCAGTCGGGCTGTTTGTAACCGAGCTTGAGCATTTAGAAAAGGAGATGACTGACAAAATGTAGGTGAGATAATCACCTGGGACTTTTGGGGCTGTTTGGTTCAACTTGCCACAACTTCAAGCCAAAAGTATTAACTTAATTGTTCTTTCTTTCTTTGTTTTTTTAAGTACCGTTGGACTGAGTTTTGGGTTTACAGTTCTCGTTTGGATGAGTAGTAGTTATTAAACTCGACCCAAATTCTCAGAAATACTGCCATGGCAATGTGGCCTATTGAGGATATATCGTCCATTCCACAGGCTCTGAGTCTATTGTCCTTGTTCAGTTGGTGATGACTTGGAGATAGTGAAAAACTGTTCTGTGATGATCTTTGGTATAATGCTCTTGAATGTGCGTTCTAATGTATAACATGTGTGTATACAGGAGTTGAGGAGACTTGTCCGGAATGTCCATTCCATGCAAGATCGGGAGAAAGGTGTTGACGAAGACTCACGAGAGAGTGCTGGTTTGGTGGCTGCTAAGAAGTCGTTGAATCGTTTCCTGCTTTCTTTGGCAAAACGTTTCTCAACCACCCAGCATGTAGTTTTGTAATGTATATATAGCACCAGTTCATGCTCACGCTCAGTTTCCGGTTTGCTATTAACCGTTGTAATAGGGCATCTTAGGATAGAATAGAAGGTAATGAATCCCAAAATTTGAACTGCAATACGAAAGGAGGTCAATCGTGTTCATATAATGAGGGAAGTGATTTGATGGTCCGTCCTTGACATTTCTTATGTACTCATGTCTGTCATTTCTATTGTACTCATGTCCTTGTATCGAATACACAAGCTACTATTGTCATACTGTGGGTCTTTCATGTTTTCCCCTTGTTTACGCAAACCGACTCCAAAAGAGTAAATTCCTTCGGGTTGTACTTAGGAGATGTAAAATGTGATCGAAGACGTGTTATATTCTCAAAATTTTGTGATAGTTCGTCATACACAGCAGAATTTTCGCCCAGGTATGAGAACAATTTCATCGTATTACTTCACACTAGAAAAAATTTCACGCAACAAGCAAAATAGACCTTAGATAATCAAAAGGGTCCACAAGCCAAAACTTTGGTGGAGAGACCTTGCAGTCTCAAGTGTAACAAAAACTAACCCCAGTTGCGATGCTATAGCCTAAAGCCTTCAGTATTACGGCCCATTCAATAGACAATGGCGACATTGTAGTCAATACAGCTTCCAGGGTGCGCTTTAGGGAGGCAGTGGCGTAACAGTTACAACTTTACAAGTATATGACCTCTCCAAGATATGCCAAAATAAGACACAAGTAAGTTTCCATATTCGTCACCAGGCAATTGCATTTACCTCTCCTCTTGAAGGCTCAAAATGGAAGCCTCTTGCATGAAAGCCGAGAATAACTGGTGATGAACTTCTTGTTAGTTTCTTGCCTTTTGTCTCCAGTGTCAGCCTACCTACAAGCAAGTCCACCGGCTGACAGTGGGAACTGGTTCATTCTTTTAAAGTTCTCAACTGTGGTTCATCAATAATGCTTGTGCTACCGTTCTCAACGATTCACACGCTTTCTGCACATCAGATTCAGAGTGGCCAGCAGACACAAACAATCTGATTCCGACAGGCAATGGAGATTTATCAAGCCCTGACTTCTTTGAAACAACGACAAAGACGTTATGCTCCCTCAATAGCTGCGTAGAGTAAAAACTATTAGCTCAATGATAGGTTAAAATCCAACTTCACACAATATTACAACTATGATGAAGCGGATTGACCTGGTCTGCAATATCTTCAAGGAGCTGCTGGTCACTCTTCAGGGAACCCGTGGATTTCTTCAGTTTTAGAAAAGCTATAGGCGAATGAGGGTTGCTCACTATTTCAAGTCCTTGCAAGCTCGATAGACCTGCAGTTTCTCAATTGTCAAATTGGCACAAACAATAAACTCGTGCAGCTCGTGCACATTAATTACGATATAGGCAACTCTCAGAAGACAAGACAGAAGCTGAAACCTAGATACAATGTGTTAGATCAAACACAAAGGAGAGTTTCTGAACGTGATCATGTTTTCAGGGGTCAAGACACCAGTTTTCAATTTTTTTTTTTTTTTAATTTTTTTGGGTTTCACCACTGTGATGAACCATAAAAGGAAACTCAAACTGAAACCTACATACAAAGAGTTAGATCAAACACGAAGGAGAGTTTCTGACTGTGAATATGCTCAGGGTTCTTCGTCTACTAGCTGAAAAGAATAATAACATACCGCTCCATAATAAAGCTACATTCTCCTTCAACTTTGCGATCAAATTAGGATTGTCTTCTAGAATATCAACAGCAGATATTGCAGCACTTGCCAGGTATGGGGGCAAAGACGCAGAGAAGACATAACCTGAGCTGCTTAGACGCTGCACGAAAATAAAACCAAGTTAAACAAACTGTAGCGTGGTTGATCGAGGATCAATAACTTAGGTGCAGCATCAAGTATCAGCAAGTAAACAGCTACAGAAGATGGAAAGATATTATACTCCGTATGCTTTTGATAACACTTTAGCACTTCTTTTTACCTGGTGATCAATGGCTCTTAAATTCCCAGTACAGAAGCCTCCTTCAGCAGCTAATGAATGGCCCATAGCAGCTGTTATGATGTCAATCTTTTCAATCTGCAAACACCAACACCATGGGTTGAACAGCAAACATGGCATAATCTAACTATGAAAGCATTTTTTTTTCAGAAAGAACTACGACAAATTTGAAAATAAATGAATATCAAAATATTGTACTACATACAGGAACTCCATAATACTCCGTGAGACCTCGTCCTGATTGACCTAGCACCCCGAATGAATTGCTCTCATCCATAACAAGACGGTAACGATATTTTTCCTTCAATTTAATTATCTCATCCAGAGGAGCAATTGCACCAGAGTTCTGCATGCATAAACAAGATAAGAACTTTCTCTCGGACTAAGAATACAGCCAAGGAAACAAAGAACAGTGATCACAATACAGATATCAGAAAAATTAGTGAATAAATATCCATATTGAATTCTTCAGAAAAAAACATAATGCAAAGGAATATTGTTCAGCTCCAGATACAGCAAGCCATCAACATCAACCCCATCTCCACTCCCTTCTCACTCAGGAAACATTGTTCCTCGAGAAGGGCAGAACTCGAATAACACAGAAAATGATCAGTCCACAAGCAACATGCCCAAACAACTAGGAAGGGAGTTATGACTTTTCGAAAGCGTCAATCATTAGAAGTCTCTACAGTGGATCCTGTAAGCACTTCCAAGCTCCTAAATAGACCTGGTCTGGGGAAGTTAACCCATTAATTACCCCTGACACGGCCTTTTTCCAGGTTTATGCACCGCTTTGTAAAGAGTAGGAATCACAGCAACATCGGCACATCATGATGTATTACAGGGGCAGGGTGGGTCAGATTCCGGTAATCGAGTTAAGGGGGGGGGGGGGGAGACGAAACACCTTCCCTTACCCACTTTCAAATTGACTTGTGTTCCTTTCTCGCTGTTCGATTCTCTGTCCTCCATAGATTTTTCTTTCTCTCACATCAACTCTTTATCATTTATCTTTCATAACTATGGATAACCACAAAGCATGTTCCCTTTCTGCTCAACATACATTGCATAATCATCTGTTATTCTGTTCTCTAGCTCAATGTTCTAGATCTGTTTATACGGGCAAGAACGAATCAAAACTGGAGACCAAAATCTCCATTATGATTCTAGATTACTAAACGTACTTCGTGTATAATACGTGTTCAAGGAAGAACAAATATACATACATTGTAAGATTGTTAAATAAGACTCATCAATCATATAACGTTTTCCCTAAAAGTTGTTAATTATCAACATGACACCTACAGGGACTCAGGAAAAAGCGAGATGATGAAAGCAAATGCAAGTTGCCAAAATAAAGAGAGATCAAAGAATCATCTTTCAATAATCTTCACATGTAAAAATATTCCGTGTGGGCTTCACAACTGAGGGTAACACAATTCATATACTTTAATAATTCACCACCTGAACCCGGAAACTCGACACAGGTAAAGGACACCAAAGAATTGATTGATACACAGAATTACACCTATACCGTAAAGCAAGGGTTACTAGATGACTATTCATGTTAGCCGACCCCAAATCATTTTGGGAATAAGGCTTGGTTGTTGTTGTTGTTGTTGTTGTTGTTGTTGTTGTTGTATGGTGTGTACATATAATGACAAAGAAAAATACCATAGGGGTTCACTTCAAGTATTGCCCTACCCCATAAGAATAATAGGTGCATTGAGACCCCCAAAGAGGAATAAGATCTATTCTTTGTGATGAGATGGCAAGAACAACAACCAAGCATTTACCTGATAAACTGCTTCAATTACTATGTAACGCCGGACCTTCTTTGCTCGCTTGTTTTGTGTACTTATCTTCTCCAGAGTTGTTTCTAAGGATGCCATATCATTGTGCTTGAAATAAATAATCGTGCTTCTCGATAGATAAAGCCCATTTTGAATACCCCACTGAACCCCCTCATCCCTGAAGATAGATTAAAAGAAACACCCTTTGTAAGAAAAACCACATGAATGACTTCCACATAATCATCAAAGCTTCAATAACCAAAAAGAATCACATAGAGCCCAGAATGTGAGACCTCCTGCTCCCCCCCCCCCCCCCCCCACCATAAGACGTATTGTATCTTCATCTCTGTGACAGTGCCAGGTTACGTCGTATACCCAGAAGAAAGAAGGTCGTCTTCATTTTTTTTTTTTGTAAGAAAGTGGTGTTTTCAATCCTTCTGAGTTAAAAAAAAATCCGTTTTCTAATGTATTATTAGTTTATCACAACCTTTTGCTTTAATTTTTCGTAAGTTTCAAACTTTGGTGAACTCATTTGTTCCATAGTAATGTTTCACTACTCACAAGTTTTATTGCCTGCTTATGGTGGTTCAAATGGCGATTCATGTCAGCCAACTGCCAACCCCAAACCAGTTTGGGACTAAGGCTTTGTTGTTGTTGACTTCTTGTTGTTGTTGTAAGAAAAAAGCATGTCATTTTTAAGCATGTGATAATGAGGAATCCAAGCTACTGAGGCATGCAAACCTTTCCAAATGCAAACTAAGAAGAAGAAAAAAGCAGGGTTTATCTCCGGTACTTACGCAACAATGATATCGCCTTTCTTAGAGAACGCTGGAATAGTACTGAAATTGGTAGAAAGACCATACGAATACAGTATTGAGTCTGGCGTTCCCAAAAACTTTGCAATTCTAGCCTCGCAATCTAAATGGACATCTACATGTCGAAAAAATCAAATAATACATTAAGATTCCAACTTAAGCTAAGACGTGCAACAAAGCCATGAAGAATGCAAAATCTTACCAATAGTTCCATAAAAACCACGAGGACCACATGAACCAACACCGTATTTCTCTAATGCAGTTGTACAAGATTCCTGTTGTAGCAAGCTAGTCAGATTTGCACAGCCATCCGGCAGGAAAATATATTATGCACACATAAGATGTTGCTTACATGTAACTTCTCGTGTCCTATCAATCCCAGATAGTTAGCTGAAGCAAAATTAACAACGTCCTTCCCATTGATAATTGTGTGTGGTTTAGCAGCACTGCATTGAAAGAAATATTAATCCTTCAGGCTCTCATATGTTAAATCATCCCACAATAATGAAAAAATTGCCTTGAAATGACAGACTTTAAGCAAAATATAATATCTTGACAAGATACTATCAACATCTGATAATGGCCACCTACCAAAATATTTGTGGCCGTACAATCATAATAAACTAAAACAACTGCCTCAAATGAAAAACCCTTGCTTGAAGGCAAATATAAAAGCACAAACACACACAGACGAATATAGTGGAAACTTAACAGAGGAAAAAGTTTCACCTTTCTAATATTGGAGGTTCACGCTGCATTTCTTCCGTGAGGGCAGGAATAAGAGGTTCAGGAGTCCATTCATCACACAACTCGTCTATTTCCTGACATCACAACCAAATTTTATAAAACATTCGTTGAGCAGTAACAATAGTACAATACCAGTCTTGAAAACATACTGAAGTTTAAATGATGATGACAAATGCATTTAAACAAAATACAGAACCTTCTAAAGTGTGAATCAGGGAAAACAGTATAAACGGCTATCATCTTATTCTTCTAACCTCTAACCATACTTTGAATCTGTGACAACTATATCGCGCCATCTCGATCAATAATGAGACGCTCCACAGGGGGGAGTACGATGAGTAACCTACTACATTTCACATAGTAGAACACACCGACTGAGATGATCTAGGAAAATTTGTCAAATAGAATTCAGAAATCCAGGTAAATGTTTCCATTTCCAGTGGAGCCAAACATTAACTATTCTTTGGCTTTGGGATATAATGGAACAAAGCAAAATGGCTCACAAAATTGTCTGCACTTCTTGTATCGTAGTCAGTCGGTGTGATCTTGAAGCAATTTTCATTGTGGGTCATGCTTAAGCAGCCTCTTTATGTTTTCGACGTAGGGGGTAAGGCTTGCGTACATTCAACCCAACCCAACCCCCCCCCCCCCCCTCCTTACCCCACATTATGGCGAGATAATGTTGTTATGTTGTTGTTGGAAAAGGAGGTAAACAAGACCCATGGTCTACTTGATCTACGAAGTTATATCTCCAAATATGTCAAAATGTTTAATTAGAAAGCAGGACTTATATATGAACAATAATGTACACACACATTTTTTTTTTTCTCAGTCCCCATCAAATTTCTCAACACTATGGACTTATAAAACCAACCTGAAATTACCATAAGATATGAAGAACATCCATGGTAATATTTACGTGTTTTGAGCATTACATGTCCTAGAATGAAGAAAAATACAGAAGAACAACGCCTTAGTACCAAAGTACAAAACATACGTCAACATATTTCAAAAGGAGGAAACGATTCTATAACAACAACACTGCAAATGAAATGACGATCAACATATCATTAAGCTAACTAACCTTCTTCGTCAAAGGTCTCTTTGGAGGCTTGTAACTTTTCTGAGACAGTAGATAAAGGATGACGACAAAAAGAAGACCTTCCACAAACAGATGACCTTCAACCAAATCATGGGAAACAAGTTTAGAAATTTTCTTAAGCTACGTATACTAAATTCCTGGTGCCACAAATATGAAATGTTGAGAACAAGACAATACCCCCGATATGTACTCCAAAAACAACTGCACGAGCAAAGGGCGCATTAAAAGCAAATGTCACCCAATCTACCACAGCTTGCAATAGGTTACTGATAGATCCTTCCATTTCCAAAAACATGCCCAATCGACAAGCATAAAGTATTTCCCGCGTTCTAAACAGCTACTACGATCACTATGCTTCCAATTCAACCCCTTTCAATAGATCAAATGTATCCAGAGTTTTCAGTCAAGCAGCCTCGCTCGGACCCAATTACGGCCTGCATCAACACCATCCCTCATCAGAAAAGATCAGTATCACACTATCACATTCACAATACCTATCTCAAATTCGAAAAAGCTACATTAATCATAATTCAAATATTCTATCAGGGCAGTTCAGTAGATTTGAGGGGCTCTATGCGAAACTTCAACAATACACCACCGCGAAATCATAATTCTAATATTCTATCTTAATTTCCAATAGAAACCCAATTCAATTACAACAACCCAGTAACAAAACACTCTGAAAAATCCCACCTTTAGAATGAGAAATCCATCAATCAGATTAAAGTTTCCATCTTTAGCAACTTTTCTACCAATCCCCACTCAAACAAGACTAAACCCAGAATTTCTAAACTAAATTAAGCAATTCTAACGAACAGAAATCGTAAAGAACAAGATTGATCAAACAAAAGATAAAAAACGATCTAATAACAATAAAAAAAGATACGAAATTTACCTTGTAAAATTGCTAATAGATTGATTTGAAGATCCCAAGTTGTAGTAAAATCAGTGATTAATCTCTCTTTTTCCCCAATTAACTCAATTGGATTTCTAAAATCTGTTCGGAGAAAGATGGGGAAGAGAGAGAAAGTATATGATGATGGGCTCAGAAACAAAAAATAAAATGAACAGAAAAGTCCAGATCGATTAGAGTCCTGGTCAAGATTGTCTTGCCACCGTAAAATTATACGGAGTAGGAGTATACTCCGTATGTGTTTGAGTTTTTATCGACTACTGTCTCGATTTACGTTTTGAACCAATTGGAAGTTGAAGAGACGTCGTGTTTCGAAAAAGTGGTTGTATCGATGGTTAAGTTTGAAGTGTTCGAGTTTGATGTAAAAGTGTTTTTTTTTAGGTCACCTAAAAGTGTTGTGGTTACAAAATAGTTAGATTTCTGCTCAAGAAAGATCAAACTCGAAATGATTTATAAGTTCTATTATTGTGTATCGACTGAAACATGGAAATTGTTTGTGACCATGCCAAAAATTCTTAAGGGGCCGTGTAATATGTGGATGGGCATTTGCTCAAATTTGAACCGAAAGTCGGCTATATTATCATGTCACTGTAAAAATATGTTGGGTTTTTATCGACTAGCATCACGATTTACATCGGGGTAAGAATATCTGCATCGATTGTAAAGTGAATTTGTTCCTTTTCACTAAAGATAATGAAGAAAACAAAATTAGGAACTCTTCCTTTCAACAACTACTAATATATATAGTACAAAATATCGTCTAATTTGACCTCAAAAAAAAAAAAAAAATATCGTCTAATTTTAGTGGCTTTTGAACCATAGGGGTTCATAAATCATAAGAAACTTTTGGAAACCTCATAATGTCAAAACATCGTCTAATTCTGTCCAATTAGTTCAACGTGCGTATAAGAATTTGCAATTGACAATTGATGACAACAGATTGTAGTACAAGATTGGAATTTGGGAGCAGTAGTTGAGCAGAATTTTATTATGGGCTGGCTTTAATTTTGTCAAACCAATGATATGGACTAGAGATGGCGGGCGTTTGGCCTGCCAACTTTTACGAAATACTCCCCATATACGGCCATACCATTATGTGTCGCAATCTTTAGAACACGGCTGGCTCGTACGAACTTCTATTGTATCTCAAGTTTGGCCGAGCCTTTCTCCTGAGAAATGCTATATGCAGCACTATGCGACGGTAATTAGGTAATATGGATACTTTTGCGGTGATATGACGATGTTTAGGCAGAAGTACACATGTCTCAAATACAAGTATACTAGATGTAAGCCCGTGCGTTGCACGGGTCTCTTAATGATGATATCCAATTATGATGGTAAAGTTAAATCGATAAATATTTTTATATATGAACTATTACGTGCATTTTATTTAACCCATGTAGACAATTATTTTCACCATATGAACCTCATTTACAAACTTGGGAACTAATTATACTTTCAAATAAACAATTTTAGTGTCACTGCAACTATACTTTTCGATCTTCAAAAGCATTACCTTAAATATTGTTACTTAACCTTTTACAAAAAGTTATTATCTAAAACATTCACATGGTACCGTTTTGTTTCTATTTTAGCTGATTTTCACATTTTCAAGTTTCGTATAATATGCACCATAATTTTTACCCCTCGGACACATAAACGGAAAAAAACCAGAGAGTATAATCTAAAATAAAATATTCGTTCGTCTTTAATTGTACAATATAAATTAGCACCCTCTTATAGATTACAACTAAATTAAAGTTTTGTTCAAAAACACTATCTTAAATTAATACTTAGGAACATTCACACGGTACCCTTGTTGTTTTATTTTTCTCATGCTTTATAATTTGATTCTTAATGCTAACATTTCTTATAAGAATATAGCAAATGGGTATAATGTTTACAAAAATGAAACAATATGGGTACCATTTACTCAAAACATACATGTGAATGCAACACCTTTTAAAAGGGAGCAAAGAGATAGTAAATTTCATTTTTAACAAATTTGCTTATAATGTACTACCTTTATATGTTTTAACATACGCTCCCACAAAAATGCCACATGATGTATCTTAAATTTTTTACTCGTACATCTTATCACGTTAGATAACATCTGAATGCTAATTAAGGTCTTGTGTGATTCAACTTATTCAACATTGTTTTCTAATCAGATCAGATTCATTCCAATCCAATCAAATCAAATTAGATCAGTTTTATTCATATCAAATCAAAAAGCTAGATATGGATAAGGGGGGCATCGAATACATATGGTGAGCTACAACAATGGTTACTCCAAATAACAATCAATGAATCTAGTCTATTATTAGTTATTAATTCGTCTGATTACAGTTAATTTATCGATTAATTCAGTTCAGATCAAATCAAATCAAGTTTATTCCAATCAAATCAAATCAAATCAGTTCAATTCAAATCAAATCAGATCAAAAAAATGCAGTCTAATCGCACAGGTCGTAAGTCTAGTAGATTCTGAATGACCATATAGTATATAACTACAATATCATTTAAATTAATCAAAATATAAATTTGACTACTATACGATGAAAATATTACACACATCGTCTAATAAGTAAGATTACAGTATTTTGACACACCATACGCAGCTAGGTTATTTTTGTCCCACATCGTTGAATCATATGATAAGTATATATAATTATACTAATTAATTGTTAGTATTTCTTTAAAAGGAAAAAATAAAACTCTTTCATTGCGATAAACATGTTGTTAACAAAATTGTAGGTGAAACAAACTAAACATAGAATACTCTATAGAGCACTATATAGGTCTATATGATACTCCTATACTTATACTAAAATATAATAATGTGTATTTAAAAAAAGACATAAAAACTTTTTTTTACACTAAAACTATGAGGTTACCAAAAAAAATTATTAGTATGCTGAATATGCATACAAAGGACAATGTTTAAACTTGCCAATCAATACTTTAGCAGCTCATTACAGCCAGCCGAGTATGTATGATCAGGCATTATGATTGTGAATGTTGATCTAGTACTTCAACTATTTATAGCGAGCTGATTGTTTAACTTCGATTAGGATTAGGAATATGATACATTAGGATTAGGAAAATATACCAAAATCCTTGCCCGATAAATCCCTTCTTTATCGATTGATATGGAGTTTCTAGAATGTTCCATTCTTATTTAATTATTATTTAATTTTAATTATTATTTAATTACCATATCATGTACAATTGAGTTTCTAGAATGTTCCATTTTTATTTAATTATTCTTTAATTACCATATTGTATACAGTTTATATTAAATTATTTGGTGATTTACCATATGTAAGATTCAAATATAAAGTTTATGATAAAAGATATGGAAAGACGGACATTCTAGAATGTTCCAATCGTTGTGGGAGCACAAAAAAAGCCTCTTTTAATAATATATACTAGTTGAATGCCCGTGCGTTGCACGGACTCTAGAATTAAACTCAAATTGAATATTTTTATTAAGGTGAAATTGATATTTTATTATTTCATTTAAGTTTACAGAAATATTGGTACACTAATTATTTTATTAAAACATAATATTTAGTATTTGATCAGGACTAATAGTATAGAAAATACACTTTACCTCTAATTTTCATAACCACGATCATAATTCATATTTCAGTGAGCATGTAAGACTCAGTAAGAGAAGTAAAGAACATTGTTTGCACAATCAACTTTTAGTAACTAACTAAGTGTAATAGATAAACTAACAATTATCTTTGTATAATTGATTACTCTCGTGTTATTTTCTATCTTCATAATAATTTGATACATGAACAGTCAAATAGAAAGCCTAATTAAAGTATGATTTTTCTAAAGAGGGATAATGATCTACTATTCGATCTCTAACTTTTGGATTAGTCTATTTTCAATGCGATTAGTCATAATCATGCTCCTACTAATCCGACTCCTCCTCCTCCTACTACTAATACTACTCCTACATAATGTACTTCTACTCCTGCGTACTACATACATACTCCTGCTCTTAACTCCCTACTCCTTCTGATCTCATACTCCTACTACTACTACTACTACTACTACCACTCACTACTACTCATGTTACAATTAGAATTTTTTTTGTTCTTTTTTTTTTTTTGATAGAATACAATTAGAAATTTTACTCCTACATACTCCTACTCCTACTGCTACTCCTACTCCCGCTACAACTACGTACGTAGTACTACTACTAACTACTACTTGGATTAGCCTATTTTCAATGCGATTAGGCATACTCATGCTCCTAGTATTACTACTACTATTAATACTACTACTACATAATGTACTACTCCCACTACATACATACTTCTGCTCCTAACTCCTACTCCCTCTGATCCCATACTCCTACTCCTACTCCTATTACTACTACCACTCACTACTACTCCTGCTACGATTAGAAATTTACTTGTATACCTACTGCTACTCCTACTCCTGCTACAACTACGTACGTAGTACTACTACTAACTACTACTTGTATACAAATTAAAATTTTTTTTGAAAATCTTTTCTTTCGTTTTCTTAATTGTTCTCGACTTCTTGTGTATAGTTAATGATTTTGGGCCCTTTTTTGTTAATTCATTTACATATTCATTGTATTTTTAGTAAAATTAATTTTGCTTATTAATTTTAGATCCAAAATTTTAATCAAACAAAGAACTAACGTTTAAAATCACGTATAAACATATGTTTTTCTTTAGCAGCTTATTATAGCCACTCAATATATACGATCGATTATGATTTATGCATGTGCATGCATGTGAGACTTTAACTATTAAACGCTTAAACATGATGGTCTCGGAGAAGCTTGATAATGCTCATTCTCACAATAGTTAAGTGACAACCAACGATTTTTTTTATTTCATGGGTCCCACCCTTGTATTGTGAGTAGGAGCACCATGCTTCTCGTGGTCTCGAAACCACAATATAATTTGCTAATATCAATAGTTAACGATCGTTTAACTTCTGTTAGGATTAGAAATATGATTTGTTGGGAACATAATAGATAATAAAAGGTTCTAGAATTTTCTGGCCACTCGTGAAAAGTTTTCCTAAAAAAACATAGAAAAAGCATATTAAATGGAAGTTCTAAAAGAATTTAAAGCTATACTCAAATTATAATTTGATTATTGTATAGTTTATGGTTCCTTCTTATTTGGGTAGGATTAGGATAGATAATTTATTCTTTCAGATATCTAATACTATATATTAAAACCTGAAACCAAGTCTTTCCTACGGCGACACTTGGCGCACATTAATTGGATAGAGCAAAAAAATAGTATTAAATTCACTTTTTGTTTAAAATATGGTAACAAAAATAGTATTAAGGAAATAAAAATATAGTAAGATTACCTAAAAGTATCTTATATGGTAACAAAAATAGTATTAAGGAAATAAAAATATAGTAAGATTACCTAAAAGTATCTTATCATATTATTATCTAAAGTGGCCTTCAAAAAAAAAAAAAAAAGAATGCAATCTAAAGGAGATGTTTAGTTGATACGACACATTGTAGTTGACATGACAAAATAACAATTTAAATAATAACAATGTTACCTTTCCTAAAAAAAAAAAAAAAGAAAAAAATAAGAACCAACCAACAGAGATCATTAAGGACCACGTTCACTAATCCGTTGTGCTTGAATGTCCTGGATACATTGTAGTTGATACGACAAAATAACAATTTAAATTTAAATAAAAACAATGACATAAATATGAACCAACCAGCGGAGATCATTACGGACCATATTCACTTATTCGTTAAGCTTGAATGTTCTGCACACATTGTAGTTGATACGACTCGCTCTATGAACGGCAGATTGTGGTCGATACAACTCGAACATGAAGACGCTGTATCAATTGGAAACAAAATGCGGATTAAAACAACTAAAAACTCATGAAAATTCACTGCAAACTGTGAAAAGATTGTAAGTATTGTACAATGTCGATAGTAAATACAAGCTCTTACACAACAGGAGGAGGATATCTTCGTTTAGCTGCTGAGAATCTGGGTACATTAATTCCCAAGTCCAAAACATCCACGATCCAAACTACATTGTATTGGCCTTTGCACCTCAATTCAGCATTAAGAAAACACCTTAAAGAAAGCAAAACATCTTTACATGGAATTATCAACATGAGTAGTCGCGGTTCTCTTCTGAGGTCTACAACATAACTTCTGATGAAAGGAAATAGGTCTCGAAAAAACCCAGCTTTGACCTTTTTTCCAATCTTAGTTTCTTCACTACCATTGAGAAGCAAAAGCCATGAATTCTTGATTAGCTAATTTATGGAAAATAATCATTATGCTAATGGATTAGAACAAAGATAAGACAACATTTTTTTTATAAAACATGTATAAACAATATAAATATATAGCCCGGGCGTGGCACGGGCATGCAAACTACGAGTAGTTCGTATTAAAAATTTGTCCGGGGTACAAATTAAGCGTATTGGTTAAGAGAGGACATCAATCGGAAAGTCGGAACTCGGAAGTCTCCTAGACTTTATAATGTCTTGGAATGCTACTGGTCAAAGACTTTAACTCAAACTCACCGGCTTCACTTTTATATATCTTCCTCTCCCCTCATCTGGCCTCCTTCGAAACTGCCACCGCATCGCCACCGATGCTACGGCATCATAGCCACCATCACCACCGCATCACCGTCATCAGAATTCTCGACAAGTAAGTTTCTTTCCCAAATCAATCCGATAAAATCAACACTTTATCTTACGGTTTACATTGAGGTGAATTTAATGAGCTGATGACCTCCCAAAAAAAAAAAAAGAATTTTTACTGGTTGTTATTTATTTATTTATGTTAAAGATCATATTATGGAGTGATTAATTAGATTTCTTACCAGTTACAAGCCCCCTAATTGTGTTGTTCGAGTACGTTTGGTGTCGACAGCCTTTTGAAAGTGTTTAATCGTGCTGTTACGGCCTTACTGCGGAACCAAACCACACATGCGAGCACTGCGGAGCAATGTTTTGGTACCAAGAAAGGAAGCGCAAGCAAAGAGACACACAGAATCCAGAGTTCACATTGTGCTGCCAAGGGGGGCAAGTTCAGTTTCCTCTGCTGAAGAGCCCTCCACCCATGTTGGACTTGCTTCTGAATCGGGCGGGAGGAAAACGATCACGAGAATTCCGCGACAAAATCAGGATGTACAATGCATTATTTGCATTCACATCCATGGGCGGAAAGATAGATAGAGCGTTGAACGACGGTTCTGCCCCTTACGCCTTCCGAATTAGCGGACAAAACTACCACCTGATGGGCTCTTTGGTTCCTGCAGAAGGGAAAACACCGAGATTTTTGCAACTGTATATTTACGATACAGAAAATGAAGTGCAGAATAGGATGTCTGCCCTAAATGGAGATACAAACACAAACTCTGCGGGCTTAGACGAAACCTTGGTTGAAGACCTACTGAAAATGCTAGATGAAAATAACGAACTGGTGAAAGCCTTCCGCATGGCCAGAGATCGCTTTAAACGAAAAGACTTGATCCCAGTACGACTACAGCTCCTTGGAAATCGAAGTAAAGACGCTAGAGTGTACAATCTTCCCACTGCAAGTGAAATAGCAGGAGTGATCGTGAATGATATCGAGGACAGTATAGGTTACCGCGATATTGTAGTCGAACACAAGACGGAAGGCACACAGCAGATAAGTGAGACTCATCCAAGCTTCATGGCCCTGCAGTATCCTCTTTTGTTTCCATACGGAGAGGACGGTTACGTGGAGAACACAAGCTACAGAGAAAGCTCTCAGAGACCAGGTAAAAAAAGAAAACACAGCACCATGTGCGAGTATTACGCCTATAGGTTACAGCAGCGTCGCAACGAACGGTCAGCACTCCTACGGGCAGGACGTCTATTCCTCCAATATGTAGTTGATGCGTACACGTGCGTAGAGGCGGATAGACTACGATTTTTACGATATAACCAGAAACTACTGAGGATTGAGCTATATGAGGGACTCACAGATGCAGTGGCGAGAGGGGACAATGACGCAGCATTCATAGGGAGGAGGATTGTTCTCCCGTCAACGTTCACTGGAGGACCAAGGTATAAGGTGCAGAACTACCAGGATGCGATGGCCATTTGTAGAGTATTCGGGAATCCAGACCTCTTCATAACTTTCACAGCAAATAAACAATGGCCAGAAGTAGAGGCTATGCTTAAAGAGATACCGGGGCAGACAGCCGATGAGAGACCAGACATTGTTGTGAGAGTCTTCAAGATGAGGCTAGATGCACTAATGAAAGAACTGATCGAAGGAGGTCGGTTCGGAAAGGTCAATGCAGGTAAGATCTCAAGACCTCCTAGATATAGATCCAGAACGAGTTGAAAAAGGAAAAGGTAGATTTTTATAATGTCTGTCTCTACTAAATTACTCTCTTTTTATCGTCTTGCAGCGTTATACACTATAGAGTTCCAAAAAAGGGGGCTCCCCCACGCCCATATCCTACTATTCCTACACCCCGACAGCAAGTGCCAGAATGCCGCAGACATAGACAAGATTATTTCAGCGGAAATTCCGGACGAAGAAACCGACCCAATGGCATATGCAGCAGTGAAGCAATTCATGGTACACGGTCCTTGCGGAGGAGCGAATAAAAAAGCAACGTGCATGATCGACGGTAAATGCTCCAAACACTATCCGAAAAAATTCTACAGTGAAAGCACGCTTGATGAGGACGGTTTCCCTATCTACCGGAGGAGAGACAACGGCAGAGTCATGATAAAAAACGGCATCCAGTTTGATAACAGAGACATAGTGCCCCACAACGTGGACTTGATAGTAAAATACCAAGCACACATTAATGTAGAATGGTGCAACAAATCGAGGTCAATAAAGTACCTTTTCAAGTACATAAACAAGGGGCCTGACAGAGGTACTTTCTTAATCGAGCAGACCGTGGACGAAATCAAGGAATACTTGAACTGCCGTTATGTTTCAGCATGCGAGGCCGTGTGGAGAATATATCAATTCGACATCAATTACCGAATACCCGCTGTACAGCGTCTGAGCTTTCACCTCCCTAATAAGCAGCCCGTCGCGTTCAGCGATACCCAACCGGTGCGCAGTATCCTCTCCAGAGACGGCATCGAGAGAACCATGTTCACCGAGTGGCTCAAAGCAAACAAGGAGTACGAGGCCGCTCGAGAGCTGACATACAATGAATTTCCAGAAAAGTTTACGTGGCTTGATGATGGCAAGGAGTGGCATCCCAGGAAAAAAGGGCGGACTATTGGTAGGGTCATGTACGCGCATCCAACCTCCGGAGAGCACTTCCATCTCCGTATGCTCCTCAACATAGTGAAAGGGCCAACCTCCTACGAGGAACTAAGGACATACAACGGCAGAATTTATCCTACGTTCAAGGCAGCATGTTATGCAAGGGGCTTACTAGGGGGGGACAAGGAGTGGGAGGACGCAATTCAAGAGGCATACCGCTGGGCTTCTCCTCACCAGTTGCGCCAGCTATTTGTCACGATGCTGATCTTTTGTGAAGTTTGCGAGCCAGCTGAACTATGGGAAAAAAACTGGAAAATGCTATCAGAAGACGTCCTCTACAGACAAAGGAGAATTCTCGCATTCCCCGAGCTCCAACTGTCAGACATTCAAATAAGAAATTACGCACTATTAGAGATCGAAAAACTTTTGATAAAGAACGGAAAGTCACTGAAAGACTACCCCCCTATGCCAACACCGAACGAAGCCTTACTTCAGTCAATCAACAACACATTAATCAGGGACGAGTTGCAACTAAACAGACAAGAGCTACTGGAGGAACATCATCGGATGCATGCCGGGTTAAACACGGAACAAAAACTCATCTACGACAAGGTTATAGAAGCTGCAACAGCCGAACAAGGAGGAATGTTCTTCATAAACGGGCACGGAGGAACAGGGAAGACGTATCTTTACAAGACGATCATCTCGAAACTCCGTTCTCAGGGAGAAATAGTCCTTGCAGTCGCGTCCTCCGGAATAGCAGCCCTGCTGCTCCCATTAGGACGAACAGCACACTCGAGATTCGAGATCCCAATAGACCTCACTGACACTACTACCTGCAACATATCACAAGGAACCCCAGCGGCGGAATTGATCCGGAAAGCAAAGCTTATAGTGTGGGACGAAGCTCCAATGACACACAGGTAAACAACTATTCTATTCCGGTTAAGTATAATTTTAATTCAGAGTTCCGATCATTATTAACACTCCCGAATAACCACATAAATGACAGGTACGCGTTCGAAGCGGTGGACAGAACACTGCGTGATATCCTCAAGGACACCCATCACGATGCAGAGCACACCATCTTCGGTGGAAAGACCGTACTTCTAGGCGGAGACTTCAGACAAATATTACCCGTGGTCACTAAAGGAAGAAGAGAGGATATCATCAGAGCATCTATCAGCAGGTCCAAACTGTGGGATAAATGTCAAGTCTTCACTCTCAATCAAAATATGAGGTTAGCTCAGACTCCAAACGGTGACAGAGAGAAGGTCAAAGAGTTCGGAAACTGGATCCTTTCTCTTGGGGACGGTAACCTGCCGACAACAGGAGCAGACGGAGAAGAACAACAGCCCTCATGGATTGAAATCCCAAATGACCTTATTATCGATCCAAAGGACGACCCACTAAGGGAAATTGTTGCCACTGCATATCCGGATCTCGAGACTCGGTACAAAGATCCAAGTTACCTAAGAGACAGATGTATACTCGCACCAAGAAATGAAACGGTCGATGAAATCAACAACCACATAATGGACTCCGTTTCCGGCGACACAAGAATTTACAAGAGCTCAGACTCAATCTGCAAGTCCTCGGGCAGCATAAGTGATGAGGACATACTCTATCCCGTCGAATTCCTCAACAGCCTAAAGTTCAACGGCATACCCGATCACGAGTTACGTCTCAAAGTCGACACCCCCATCATACTCCTTCGGAACATCAATCAAGCAGAAGGGCTATGCAATGGCACTAGACTGATCGTCAAACATCTCGCCGACTGGGTAATTGAGGCAGAAATTATGACCGGCAAAAATATTGGAGCAAGGGCATTTATTCCGAGAATCATGATGTCCCCAACAGAAAAGAAATGGCCTTTTGAGTTTAAAAGGAGGCAGTTTCCGGTAAAGACTTGCTACGCAATGACGATTAACAAAAGCCAAGGACAGACGCTCAATAATGTTGCGTTGTATCTGCCCCAACCAGTCTTCAGCCATGGCCAGCTATATGTCGCCGTATCTAGGGTTACTTCGCGTGAAGGACTCAAAATTCTTATTGACAACAAAGATTACATGCCCTCTAACTACACCAGAAACATTGTCTACAAGGAAATATACGAAGACATCGCAGCAGGTAACATCTACCGAAGTACTGATCCATTATATACTAACTACATCCTACTAAAACATTTTACTCCGTCATCTAACGATAGCTAATGTTTCTTTACGCAGAAGAATACACAATTCCGACAACAGTCCGGCGATAATTGGCTCGGAAATTCAAGGGCAGCACTGGACAGTACATTTGGGATCGCAAAAGACTTCTGTGACCTCTCATCATTTATATAGGCGAAGAATATAGTTTCCAAAGAGATGTTTTCTAGCTTACAAGTATTTGTTAGAATAAATATAGATTTTTTTATTAAGCTATTCTATGATCAGATTTAACTCCTTATTTACACAAATAACTCCATTACGCTCTTCTATGCTTACTATGGAGCAATTGCTTTCTAAATGAATTGAGATAGTTCAACCAATATATCTAATCAATATATTTCAGGCATGAACAAGTGCGATACACTTTCAATAGAGTATCAATCAAGCTCTCCAAACTCACATACAATCGCTAATTAAGTGTTAAGAGTACAAAATTGAAGCTTCTATCAACATTCCATATCAACCCAACAACAACCTAATTCACTAATTCAATTTCCTCAACCAAATAAACTCCAGACAAACTCTATTTTCTTACCCACTTCGATCAAGCTATAGAGACATGATTGTAATCGATAGAACATGATAAATTTGCAATAAAATCAAACATATAAAAGAATCAAACCCAAGTTTTCTTTTCTATAGTTTTTCATTCAAATTAAAGAGGAATGAAATAGGAGAGAGAGAATAAAACCTTCGATATGTACGGTGACGATGAAGATGAAGGCAGCATCGGACGGCTTAGCTATGGTGAAAGAGAAAACCACCGGTGGTATTGAAGGAGCTATGGTAAAATGACGTAATACGCAAGGAGAAAGAGAAAGATCTTTTTTTCTTTCCTTTTCATTTTGTGTCGCCTGAGAAAACCAACAAATAAAAGTTCTTTTTTTTTTTTTTTTGAGGGGTTGCTGTGAATAGTAACCGAGTGAATAGTAACCGGGTTAGCCTATCTCCTCTCTCTCTCTTTTAAAAAAATATAAAAAGTTACAAACAACCTATTATTATTCAACATAATTTTCCGCGATAAAAAAGTGACACAAAATCATTTTCTCTTATTCGACATCCTCTCGAAAAAATCACGAAACTCGGGTTGTTACAAGTAAAATATAATGAAGACAATAATGTAGCAGAATGCATCATACTTCTATGAATACCAAGATGCATAGAACAACAACGGTCATTGACACTTTTCAATAATCACAAAGATATCTATATAGTCCTTAAGCAATACAAATTATCATCCTTAAACTGTAAACTTCCCTAATATGGAACTAATATTTTTGGAGTTTCACGGAAATGAGAATTTTCTCTTCTTTTTTTGTCACACCAATTTAAAACATTTGGGTAAAAACAAAGGAAAGATGCGCGACATCAGGATTTAATTCAAGCATAAAATGGAAAGTAAACAATCTACGTTTTCGAAGTAAGACAAAAATGTAAACCTCTTGAAATAACTACATTTAAAATTTGTAGCCCGGGCGTGGCACGGGCATGCCAACTAGTTAGATTATGAACTCTCTAGTAGGAAGAATATTAAATCGAATAAAGCTGTGAGTACGATGATATTAGCACCACTAAGAATTCCAATTAAGCTTGAAATAAATGTAGGAGTATGACAAATTGACCTTCTTCATCAACTTTATTATAAGGCCATGTAACTTAAGTGATAAGACAATTGATCAAGGTCGTATTATGTTTCATAGTTCATGTCCATTTTTTTATATCTTATTGTATGTTGATATGTGAGGTACATAAGAATAACGGCATTTTGAGTACTCAAACACCCCATTTTTCTTATTTGGACGTTTTATCTCAAACACCCAATCTATTTTGGAACATCATTATCTTTCCTACTTTTTTCTAATCTTCCAACCCTCTTTCACATTCTTTCTCGTACTTTTTGTCAATCCCCACATTCTCTCTCCTAATTTTTTCTAATCTTCTTCCACTGCCACATCTTTACTTTCTTTACTAATTTTCCTTATTACTTGACAAAAGGCCCACAGGGCGTTTGAGCTGGGGCAGCGGGAGTAATAAATTATACACTTAACAAATTAGAAAAACTGATAAAAGAAGGAACAAAAACGAAAGACTGAACAACATATCTAGCTATATGAAGGTAGATAACAAATCAAAAGACTAATTAGCATAAGAAAGAACGAATACAAAAGACTAAACAATAAGTCATGTTGGAAAACAAAAAAACATCAGGCACAAATACCTACTAAAAAAAATAGCACATGCATGTGAGGGTGACTTCAAATACGACATTATTAGATGAATAATACAAAGAATAAGGGTGTGAGGAAGCTATTAATTAGAGATTTGATTAATCCTAGCTTATTCCAAGAACATTATTACAATATCATTGCAATTCTACAATCTACAACTACTACATATGATGTTATAATCTCTTAGACTATATAGTTGACGTGGACTCTTTTCACAATAATGCTTGAAAAATCAATACTTGTACAATTTTAGAGTCGCTCTAGAAACTAAACCTCCTTAAATCTGTCCAAAACGAACGAAATTGAATTAGACCACATTATTATACGTACACAACTAATAATCAACCATCATACTCATATAACAAAGCATAATAACACCTTCGTAAAATAATAGATTAATTAAATAATATATTGTTTGGCACATTAAGAGAAATTTCTTGGCTTAACTTACATATTTATGAACTACTTTATACATCCGAAAGTGTATAGTTAGTTCAAACAATATACATAAAGTGATGAAACGCATACTCACTCAAATTGAGAAAAATCTACTTTCGAACGTGAAACATAGTAAGAATAAGTATCTTCAATTCATGCTCAATCTCAACTTCAAATTCGATATACTGAATTGATTGATTCTTGTTCTTTGCTCAACTTATTTGATCTACAAATCAATGGGGAAAAAGAGTTAGATATCAATACTTCAATTATTGGATATGTGTAGTACAATTAGCGTAAGCTTGTAATTACGACACGAAAATCCAATTACCATAATATACATGTGCAATGCGCAATGTATGTATAATTACATTACATATACAAAAAGTACAAAACAAAAACGCAGCAAAAAAAAAAAAATTACAACATTAAAAACAAAGCATGCATGGGTGGATATTTATAGATTTAGATATAGGTGTTACTTCCGATCCTACACCGTTTAACTTGTATTAGTAAAATTTTCCTTTAAAAATCATGGAAGTAAAACTCTATTGTAAATTGGTATTACCTTTCCTAGCTTCTACATAATCTTTACAATCAAACATCTCCTAATTTTATGCAATTTTCCCATCGATATGTGGTTTACTATGTTAGGTTATGTTCTTTTGCTGATCGTATAAATTTATATTTGATTCCACTCACATGTTTCATCTAAGCTCATCATTATCTAAGTAATCATGTGTATGCTTAGCAAGTTAGTAATAATCACGAAACAAATCAAATTCAATTGAAACAAAAAATAACAAAGTCAAACATATGAAAAGTTAGCTATAATCTTATAATGTGGATAGGGCAATGACGATCGTTTTAAAGTGATTAAGAAGAATTGGGAAAGTATATAAAACTTGTACATTGGTTAGTCTAAATAAGAAGTACTGTTTCTTAGCAGGATTACACTTAAATGATGGACACTTCGATTATCCAACAATATTCCGTACTTCATTCGGCTATTCGGTCACACTTAGACACTTACGTTTGTTATTCTAAGAGTGTTTTGTGGTACAATGTGGGACAATCTTCTACAATTTGCTTGTGGCTCTTTGTGGTACACTTACACTTAGAAGATAGTAACAGTAGGATTACACTAAGTTGATTGACTATTCGATTGTTTAACAATACTTCAACTCTTCGGTCAAACTTAGACTCTTATGTTTGTTAGTTTAAGATTCAAAGTGTAATCTAATATAGGGTAGCTTTAAGATTAACCTGTTCTCAATCGTTTCTTAGATCCAAAGTTCTCCATTAGTCATGTGGGATATTTTTTTTAACTATACATCTCTAAGTTTTGGTTAGAGTTTTGTTTATAAGAGGAGTCATCCACTTAATTATGAATAATCGTACGATGTGAGACAATCTTCTACCATTTTTATTTTGCCAAGATTGATAATTGTCCCACATCGCCCAAGATGCAAGAATAGAATATTCTTTTAAAGTAGGTTTATATATTATATAATTAACCCGCAGGATTAGAATAAACGATAAACGCTCTTCTCTAATGTCCTAAAATTGTGGATTATCTCACAACTTGTTGTACATGGTGTAAAACTACGGCTTGTTGCCTAGGTTATATAACTCTATAATTAATACACTGCCCTCTAATAATGATAAGAATAGGAAATAGGTGTACAATTCTCCCATACCAATCGAGCAAAAACAACGCCGGGGGTTAAACTTTGGGATCACGTCCCTGTATTACGTACATGCATGTTGTTACTTCATTAAATTAGCATGTGTTGTACGATTCTAGAAATTACAAATCCGAACCGACACTTGCAATTGAAACCTCATCTCCTCATTATCACCACACAAAGATAATAATATAAGAATAAGAATGATATTTTATGTTTGACGCTAAAACTCAATAATCTGATTAACATGTTAATGTTGATTCATTAGAAAGTTTCTTTAATTTGGATGCTATCTACGTTCAAACAAACATGCAGTGTTGTGGGAGCTCCTAAATAAAAACACTAATTAGAAACGCTTTGTACGTATATATAAGTACTCCAGCCAATTTTAATCCAACGTATTGATTGCCGTTGAGGTTGAATTAGGATGAATACAAATGGAAAGTATCTCTCTAATCTCCCCAAGAACATGAACTCTCTCCTAAAGCAAGAAATAAAATAAATTAATTTTTCTGGTCGCTATGTGGAAATAACTTTATAAGATTACGGGCTCTCGAATGAGGTTAATACAAAAATTAAATATGTTGAATTTTCGACCAAAATTTTAATAAAGCAAAGAACAACGTTTAAATTGCCAATCAATCAATCAATATGAATATATAAAAGTTCTAATAAAACAAAGATCAATGTTTAAACTTGTCAATCAATACTCTAGCAGCGTTTTGTAGCCACTTAAGTATATATGATCAGGCATTATGATTGTGCATGTTGATTTGGGACTTCAACTATTTATACCTAGCTGATTGTCCAACTTCGATTAGAATTAGAATTATGATAAACTGGGTAAATATACCATAAACTTTGCTCAATCTCCTAAAAAAATATGAACTCTCTTACAACGCACAATTTGCTGGAATTTAAGTTGTAAGTAGTTTGTGATTGCTTGACTTTAGCTTAATGATACTCTTTTGGTTTAGAATGGTTGATTAAAAAATAAATAATAAGACATGGTACGTATTGCGTAAGATACTAAATTACTAACATAGCTATAGGACTTTGATATAAATTTTCCTAAGTTAAATTCTACCATTTTACAACTACACATCTCCTAATCTTATGCAATTTACCAATTTGAATATTTTCTAAACTTCTACAATTTTCCAAATTGAACATCAACTGAGCTTCCACAACTTTCCAAAAGTGAGACTCTCCCACAACGCAAGAAAATTAAATAGAATTTTCTGGTGGCTCCGCAAAAATCAACTTTTAACGTAGGCTCTCGAAAAAACCCTCCTTTATTAATATGTATTGATTGATTGATTATACATACTAAGGCAGTCGCATATCAATACAGTTAAAGTGAGTAACATTCTTTCCGATCATCACCTCCTCTTTATTAGTGGCTTCTAAACTTTATTCAATTATCTATATTGCAAGTAGTTGGTCAAACTTTTCAGAGAGTTCATATGAATATAGTTATACACACTCGATGTATATATGCTGCAAGCTTCGCATATATATTCCAACTAAATGGTACCGCACCAATATGCTTTAAATTTAATTGGAATAAAAAGAAATAGGTAAACCAATAAGCGAATAACAAGTTGTCACCTACGTGTATAAAAATTCCACATACTACCTTCATTTCATTCATTATTTTACATAAGGCTTGAATTCGAATATAAAGAAATGAATGAAACGGATGAAGCATATCAAATGTATGTGTTATATTTTTGTCTATAGTTCCATGCATTTCGATATTACTTGCGTAAAATTTTGATTGTGATTTTACTTATAACACTCATTGTTCCAGTAAATGAAGTGTTGCTCCGACAATGGTCGGCCTAGCGAGTCAGAAAATATCTTGGTTGCTTACATAAGGTTAGATATAGGGATTGTTAGATGTTAAGTGGGGGAGTACATCAACGCAAGAGCTGATGAGCTAGATTTTACGTACAATTATTTGACGTTTGAAAGGCACAAGTGAGCAAGTGATCGACAAACCTTAAAATATCCCACCTTATTTGGGAATGTATGTGATTATGTGAATGTCAAGTCTTACAACCTCCGACTGACGACCATAAATATCCCGTTTGGAGGCCCATAACAAATTTAGGAAAGCATCGAAGCCCAAAAGAAATATCTACTCCTCAATCATTTTTTCAAGCTAAGACTCGAAAAAACAAGCTTGTTGCACATATCAAAGCTTCGGACTATTCACGTTTAGTTCACAATGTGATGTGATGTGATATCATTACTAGAGGACTCATCGGTTGTACACTTGTACTTGATGAGTTTTTCTCGAGTTTTGGATGATTAAGCTATCATAAACCCACTATACGAAGTACGACAAACGTTACTAACTCTATTCTATTAGCAGCTATCATAACCCACTATACGAACTACGACAAACGTTACTATTAACTCTACTCTATTCTTTTCCCTCCCATTTCCCTTTCTCTTTCCTCCCTTACCCACACGTCCAACCACCAGTCCACCACCACGCCAAGTCAGCGAGCTCTCCCTCACCACCTCTACGCGCCACCACCTTCCGACGAGTTTTCCGGCGCAGCGGCCACTACAAACTTCCGTCACTTACACTACCTCCTCGTCCATTAAACTCCACTAACATTCTCTTCTTCTCCCTCCACCATTTCTCTCTGCCCATCGCCGCCACTCCCCATGCTCCGCCGCCCCCGACGAGTTATTTCCAGAGTCTCATGGAGTTCTCTCAAACATTGCCGCCTAAGAGTGAAAAAATTGAGGACAGAGAAAATGGAGGAAAAAAAGAGAAAATGAGGTGAGAGGAGGGAAAATCGCTACCGCGGGGTGGGGGGTTGTGGTCGCCGGAGGGTTGCGCCTCCGGTGGTGGGTTTTTGGGGTCTGTGGTGGCGGTCGGTGAAGGCGGCGGCGGTGGCTGGGAGGGTTGGGGGTGGTGGTCGGGTAGGTAGGGGGTGGGGAAAGAGAGGAGAGAGATTGTGTTGAGTTTGGGTTTGGGTTTGGGTTGTAATTGTATTGGGTTTTAATTAGAATGGGCCTTTTTTTTAGATTGGGCTTTTGTATTAGATTCTGACTCATTGCTAATTGGATGCTGGGGGTACCATGCTCATGGTACCCCGGGGGTACAATAGACGGATTGGTGGCGGGGCGGGGGCAAGCTCTTGTCTCTACCCAAGCTAACCAAAACAAAACGAAATAAATCATACCAGACAATTCGAGAACCAAATATAATATTAATAGATTCAGCTCTACGGACCATCTAAAGTAACTCCAACCGAACCCATTTTCAAGGGTTCGAATAGTGTCTCTTTGCCCCCGGACCAAGATTACACGCCAATTTCCTTCCTCCAGGACCGCCTCTACGGCCCTTTGCACCTCCTCGCAAGCCTTCTGTAAAGCCAATCTCGTCATTTGGAGATCTTGCCATTGATTCGCATAATCTATGACGCCATTACACCCTCTAATGAACGCCATGATCACAAAAAGGGTAAAAAACAAAAACGAGAAACCCATGCCCAACCCCAAGAGTCGATATTGGATTGGATGACAATTGACGGATGAGAATATTATACGATAACTGTGTAGTTTTTTTCCGAGGTGGAGATAATTGTGTAGTTGATGTACAATACATGGGTAGTTTATGTGCAATATATGTCATTTTATAATTACATACTACCTCTTATTCAAAAAGATTTTACTCTTTCTATTTGTAGGTTTGAGTTGCCATGTTGAGGACTACTTTTATATTAAATGATCATTCACGTATTGCAAAAATGAATACATATTTTATCTCCAATGCAGTATATCAACTCCATTTGATTCCACAACAAATGGATTTTCCATTTAGTCTACATGTAGTCCACAACATGACAACTTACAACTGTAAACACAAAGAGGAAAATCTCTTTGAATCGGAGGGAGTATTTGACTAGTAATAGTCTTTCAATGGCCTATTTTTACTAGTCGCCCAGGGGCCTTTAGACTATCAAGAACGACCCTGAATGTATGTGTTACCTTTCTGTACTATATATAGTTTCATATTTTTTTTTTGGGTACAAATAGTTTCATATATTTTGATAGTATATGCCTAATATTTTGATTGTGATTTTACTAACAATTTCGGTAAATGAAGTGTTGCTCCGAGCCTCCGACAATGGTCGGTCTAGCAAGTCAGAAAATATCTCGGTTGCTTACATAAAGGTTAGATATAGGGACTGTTTGATGTATTGTGGGGGAGTACATCAACGCAAGAGCTGATGAGCTAGATTTTACGTACAATTATTTGACGTTTGAAAGGCACAAGTGTGCAAGTGATCGACAAACCTTAAAATATTCCACCTTAATTGGGAATGTATGACATTATGTGAATGTCAAGTCTTACATCCTCCGACTGACGAACATAAATATCCGGTTTGGGAGGCCCAAACAAATTTAGGAAAGGATCGAAGCCCAAGAGAAATATCTTCGCCTAGCAACTTTGTCTCGAAAAATCATTTCCCAAGCTAAGACTCGAAAAAACAAGCTTGTTGCACATATCAAAGCTTGGGACTATTCACGTTTAGTTCACAATGTGAAGTGATATCATTACTAGAGGACTCATCGGTTGTACTTGATGAGTTTTTCTCGAGTTTTGGATGATTTAGATATTTTCCTTCGAGGTTTTCTAAGTCGAGATAAATATGGTTCGGTTTCAATACCAAATTTCCAATATATTACAATATTACAGGGTGATGATTCCAACCAAACTTACTAAACAATTGCATCTGTATTCATATCCATCCTTCGACAATTGTTAGTAAGTTCAAGTTTCTCTATCCTCACTTCGACTAGTTATCGGTTGAAGATAACATTTGCAAACAAACAACTAGCAGCTATCACAAACCCACTATACGAAGTACGACAAACGTTACTAACTCTATTCTATTAGCAGCTATCATAATCCCACTATACGAACTACGACAAACATTTCTAACTCTAGTACTCTACTCTATTAACAGTTACGTTTACCGAACAGACAAATAACCGATGACACCTATCAAACCGAGCTAGCCACAGTATACCAGTACAGTGTACAACACTGGTAGTACTACAGTACAAGATTCATATTTTCATAACAACTTCCCAACGGAAACATATGTACACACACTGACAGACACACACTCTTATTAAGTTGGGCTAAAACCGCCTAACGTTTCTTTCCCATTTTGTCCTCTTTATACCAAAAAAAATCTCCCCTATAAATACACTGCTTTCACCCAAAAAAATCTCATTCTATCTCTCTCTCTTCCACCCCTCCCAACTCAAAGAAGTAGAGAATTTGGTGATTTGGTCCTTTCATTTCCCAACTTCTTCTCTTCTTCCTTCTATCATACGCTACCACCACCACCACCCTCTCTACGCTGCCGCCGCCATGGCTCGCCTCGCTTTCATTTTCTATCTCGTTGCAATTTCTTTATACGTCCAATTATTCCCAGGTAACTACCAACACTCTTCACTACAAGTTGACATAAGCCGCCTTAATAGGACTAGGGAAGTCGGATGTAGGCAACCCTAAATTATAATAATTTAATAAGATTCTGCCACTCTAAACTAGCTCAACATAGGACCCAACAGCCTCGTTAGTGAACTCGAAGGTTCAGATGTACGCAACCTTATCAAATCACAATTTCCGAGCTTTCATCCTAAATAATTCTTACTCTAATTATCACCGTATACTCTATTTTTCCCGATATAAGGAGGTTCAAATATACGCAACCTCTAGACGATCATAATAGTTAACTCAATTACAATTATTAATCATATTAATTATAATTAACAATAATTAACTTTTTATAATTGTGAAAACAGGGGAAGCGGCGACATTCACCATGATAAACAGCTGCGCATACACAGTTTGGCCGGGAATTCTCTCCAACGCCGGCGTAGCGCCGCTAACCACCACCGGATTCTCTCTCCAAAAAGGCGAGTCCAAAGCAATTACGACGCCGTCCGGCTGGGGCGGCCGTTTCTGGGGCCGTACACTCTGCGCCACCAACGCCACCACCGGAAAATTCACTTGCGTCACCGGCGATTGCGGTTCCGGCGACGTATCCTGCTCCGGCGCCGGCGCCGCCCCGCCGGCCACCCTGGCGGAATTCACCCTAGACGGCGACAGCGGGATGGATTTCTTCGATGTCAGCCTCGTCGACGGTTACAACCTCCCTATGATGGTGGTCCCACACGGCGGCGGTGGGCCCAACTGCACCATGACAGGTTGCGTAGTCGATTTGAATGGCGCGTGTCCTTCAGACTTGAGGGTGACGAGTGATGAAGGTGCGGGTGGGAGTACTGTCGCGTGTAAAAGCGCGTGTGGCGCGTTTAATTCACCGCAATACTGCTGCAGTGGCGCGTACGGGTCGCCGAACACGTGTAAGCCGTCGAGTTACTCGGTTGTGTTTAAGAAGGCTTGCCCACGCGCCTATAGCTACGCGTATGATGACAAGAGTAGTACGTTTACTTGCGGCGGTTCGCCGGATTATACCATCACCTTCTGCCCTTCTCCGTCCACCAGGTAATTATTTTTATTTCATTTTTATGATTATTATTGGTTTAGTTTATTTTTGCTTAATCTTGTTTGGTAAGCTTAATTATGATCTTAACCAACTTCACATGAGTTGCATTTCCAAAGGAGTCACTACTCACTAGGTTTGTTAGGATGTCCTTCTTACTCATCAACTACCCTTTTACGAAACGTAAAAATGATATTTTTGACCGGGAATGTCGAGCAGTTAGTTCAACTATTAAAGTTTTGAGAACGACTTAAAAACTGGTATTATAGGGGTTTTCGGTGTCATTATTGGATTATTGATAGTGTGATTGAGAATTCGGGGGTAAATTGGTTTAAGTCGGTAATACGACGTAAATATCTAAACAATGTGAAAAGAGACGATTGAGTAAAAGAAAAGTAAAGAGTGAAAGAAAGTAGTAGTAGTAGTAGTAGTAGTGAATAAAAGCATGGATGAGTGTCAATTTTTGAAGATTAGATATGGCTAGGAGCCTAGGACCATGGCCAATTGCCAAAAATGCTCCAACTTTACTCTTGGACGTAACGCAATACCAAAACAAGATTCTTGCTTAAATTTCACATATCCCATTCATTTCAGCCTAAAAGGTCATCTTATCTGTACACCTCTTTATAGTATTCTCTATGTTTGATTGAATGTGTGATTAGTAATTGGCAGTTGAACAAACCAACCAATAATAATGCAAATAATTGAGACGTTTTTAACGTGTGTGTGGAGAGGACATGTGTGACTGTATGTAGAGGTGGCAATCGGGTAAGCCTAGTCTGGTTAACAAGCTATGAGTTTGAGTTCAGCTAATTGTTACTTCCAATTTGGTAAGCTGGTCGCTAATAGTTATATGTCGGGTTAGACGGTAATAAGTTATACTATCCAGCATAGTCTGAATTTCAAACATAGTAGAAACACGCAGGGTTGACACTCCTTCATTCTTTGGTCTCGAAATGTATAAATGTGTGACGCATATGAACCACTTGTTAACTCAACCAGTTGCTCATTTGCTGGCTTATGCTAATTAAATGCGTGATTAAGAAGTTTAATTAATGTTAGTGTGTGACTCGTTGTAAAACTGTAAAGGACATTAAGAGCTGACAATGTGAAGAGTTAAGTGCCAAATTGGTGTGTGAACTTTCCAAAATAATTGAGATTGGTGTATGGGAACTTTTATTGATGAAATTGGTGTATCCATCCAACTTTCCGTCGGTGTACCGTTATGAGGGGTGAGGTGCTTGAACTTTGACTGTAAATCACTCTAAAGAGCATCAATCGACTCCCAAACAAAAAAAATCAGGCCAACAATACAATTTTACAAGCCATTCAAGGAGAAATAGGACAAATCTTCGAAAAAACTATCCCGAACACCAAAATTGAACTCTTTCCACATGAATTTAACCCTTGAAATTCACCAGGCTCATTTTACTCAAAAAGTTATTGCAAATTGTAATGATACTCCGTATTAGAAATAAGAAAAATTGTGATAGTTGAATGATGAACCCAAAAATACCAAACCCAGAAAAATCCCCAAATAAGACCCCAAAAAAACCCAGAAAAACTCAGAAAAAACCCCAAATAAGACCCATAAAAATCCCCAAATCAAACCCATAAAAATCCCCAAATCAAACCCAGAAAAGCCCCAAATCAAACCCAGAAAAGCCCCAAATCACAACTTTCAAATTAAACAAAAAAAAATGCAAGAAGAGTGGTAACTAGCCATGGACAGGGGCGGTTGCGGTGTAGAGCGAGGGGATGTAGATTAAGTAGACGCAGTGAAGATGATGATGAATGTTGAGCCATGAAGATGATGCACATCGATGAATATGGCGATTTGTGATGAAGATGATCCATGAAAAGGAAGAGTGATGAAGAAGATGTGATGAACATGATGAAGAATTTATGATGAAGATGGCGGTGATAGAGGAATGAGGAGAGAAGAGAATATGGAGAGAAATAAATGAGGAGAGAGAGTAGTATATGGTGCAACTTGCAAGTTAACTGACGGAAGAAACGGATACACCAATTTCATCAATAAAAGTTCGCAGACACCAATCTCAATCATTTTGGAAAGTTCACACACCGATTTGGCACTTAACTCCAATGTGAACGTTGGGATTTACTTTTCCTTCTTTTACTCTTTGGACTTAACGACAGAGACAGTGAATCTTTCAGCTATGTTTCTGTTATCCCTGTCCTTTTTTTTTTAGGAGAAAACGGAAGATGTTATCCCTGTCATTCATTCATTTGTCAGGGACCTACTTTCTTACTGAAATTCCCAAAATACCCATTCTTTGCAAAATATCACGCCGTGTTCTCATGGGCATATCAGACATTTTAGTAGGTGGGTTCTACTTTCTACTGTAGTAACTTCCCACCATTCCCAATGGCCAAAATATCTTACCTGAAAATCAGTCCATCACAATTCTCGAGCTCCTGACATTTACCGTTGATCCAACTAACGGCTGAAAAATTTATTGACATTCGTACTCTTTATTTTAGTCGTTAAAATAAAAAAAGTTGGTAGCGATTTTTACGCTCCCCAATGTTGAATTCAGATTAAACTTGTAATTGTGAGACGAGTATGTCTCTCTCCTTAGAAAATATAAGTTGTGATAGAGCATAAAGTCGATAAGGGGCATGTACGAACAATCACTACCAACTTATTACTCCGATCAACTCTAGAACATAGTTCATGGACACATTGAGCATTTGATGACTGATCAATATACGTCTAGTTTCCATAATGTGCAGATTGGTCGTTTTCTTTTTTCTGAAATCTTGCTTTAACTTGCCAAGTAAACATCTTTTAATATTTACGTTTGTCACCTCGTATTAATAACTTCCAAATCATTTCGAAACTAAAACTTCGTGACTTAATATCAACATTTGTGTGAATGTGACAGCCAAAAGGCATCATCAACAGAGGGACAAGGGCAACAATCATCCTCATCATCATCACCAACAGACGAAATACTTAATAGCTCAATGGTGTACGAAGGAGCACTAGATGACTCATCCTCACCCTCCACGTGTCCCCACATGCTTCGTTCACAGCTGATTGCCGGTGGGATCGCGACCTTGATGGCCACGTGGCGGTTGTTGCAGCTTATCTAAATGTGGGCCGGAGAATATCAATTATTTGAGGCCGGTGGCCCAAAATTACACAAAAGTCCAAACTAACTTTTAACTCAGCTCCATCAGTATAAGGACCTTTTGGTCTTTTCAGGTGGTTCTTATGGGCCTATCATGGGCCTCCTTGTCCCTATTAGCCCAGATGTTGATGATGGGCTCATGATTATAGTTTTTTGTTCACACAGAAAAAAAAAAGTTGGAAATTTAATTGGTGAACTTTTAGTTATATTATTCTTTTATAGAGGGGGATTATAGTGTAGGTTAAACTTAAATTAATTTAGATAATTGTCATTGTTGAAGTTGTAATAGGGAGTAGGAATAGATTAGTTAGACATATATGTATATGTAGTGTATTCATTTCCTATCTACCAATGCGAATTATATGAAATTTACCTAATCCTAGCTTGGTCCTCTCCTCGAACTCGTGTTTAATCGTTTCTGTTACTTGTGTGAATTATTATTATATGTATGGAGGGGAGGAGATTGTTTGTTCGTGTGCTAATATGGTCATCCTTTACCAAAACATTTGAATATAGCACGCAAAACGTCCTCCTTACTTTATGAATTCAAAAACAGTTACACAAGTTTTCTTTCTTAAGGTCATTTATATCTAGGTCTACAAGAATAGCATTCGAAACATGAACGGTAAAAGATTGGCTTGTTAAAAGGAGATGACCTACCTACATTATGAACCTAGTATTATCCGTTCATCTAACATGAGAATATAAGAAATCATCGAGTAATGATTGATCTACTCTCAAGTAGGAATTAATTAGAAAAGAACTTGGCCATTTTTTACCACAAATGTGGTCCAACACCCTTAACTTTCATACTAGCCTTGAATCTTGATGATTATATGTGGCTTAGGAATTGTGTCAATAAAGAATTGACGAACTAATATTGGAATAAAGAATATAAATGACCGATTTGTAAAGTTGACATGTTGTGTGTGATATACAAAAGCTACGAGCCACAATCTACGTCTACGTACACCTTTGTGGCTTTGTCCTCTCAATTGTGCTTTTCACGCTACGCAAAGGTTAATACACCTCTAATATTTTTTTTTATTATTAAGGCAAGAAGATTGTGAATATAGACCAATATAAGTATATAACCCATCATTCTGAAAAGAGAGAAGTTTGCCACATGCGAAATGGCAATGAACAATAATTCGTCGATATGATCTGTGACTTTACCTAGCGATGAAACTAATCAATTTCCGGATAGGTTACTACAACGCGACCAAGATAATGACGTATATAATGATAATAATAGTAATAATAAATGGCCGTGATTGTGATTAGGGTGTGCATTAGGGACACAGCTCGTTCTGTGCTAAAATTATTGTCAGCTGGACTACTACTACTGAAAATGGCATTTCAACGTATTCTTTTGTGAAAATGATGTTTATGAAAGTTGCAGTACAAAAGTCGCAAAGCTAAACAAAATGCCATATTAGATGATGCGAGATGAGTGCGGCTAATCTGATCTGTTGTGTCTTGGATAACAAATGCACCTAACATTATTATGCTAATTAAATACACAGAGCGTAATAATTGGAAGGTAATGATATATTATGCTTCAAGATAGATCAGTGCGCAGTGAATACCAATCAGTGTCATCCTGGTTGTAATTTCACTCCCTAATCGTCTTTTCGGAATATATGTTAGAACTTAAAACTACAAAGTAACACAGTCTCGTATGATCAATTTCGAGTAGGACAGAGCAACGAAGCAATACTACTAACTCCATTTCGATACTAACCAAGCTGATCTTAAACCGATCCAGATTTGTGAGATTACGACAAAGTACCAACAGAGGAGATGTTCAAAATGCTAGTCTTACCAGACGCTGTTAAATTATATGAAACGGGTGTAAACCCAAATCAACTAAACATCATAAAAGTCGAAAAGATAAAAAGGCCAGAATTTGTAGAGCCAAAAACACACCAAAATTGTAAGGTTCTCTCAAATTGCAGTAATCTATAGCGAAACCTACACAACGATATTGTAACCCTCTGAAGCTGATCATGCATTGGCCCGTCCATAGTGTTTCATCTTCTCTTCGGTGGTCTGGAAACTGCCATGACCAAACTTTGAAGATGTATCAATAAACTTGAGCACGATTTCTTCCTTGGCCTTCCTTGAGGTCTGCTGCACAAGTGACTGTCGCAATGTGACAACACGCTTCTTGGGACCAACACAGCCTCCCTTTATGAGAAGGTAATCCTCTTTCACGACACCATAATGAGGGAACCCGCCCATGGGAGTGATATCCTTGACAGTCCTGAACGAGTAAAAAGCGAAATCAATTAGCAAAGATCAGATTACAATAACTTTCTACTGATTCAAACTCAGCATTGAGTAAGAAATAACTCAGGCCACCTTGTGCTGATGCGTAGAAAAAAGAAAAAACCGGCAAAGAAAAGGCTTACCTGTCATAATCTGTCATGGCTAAGTGAGACTCCTGACCAGCCTTTCCAACTCTATAGATTTTCTTGTTCAATTCAGTACGGTGATGGTAACCATTTTGCCCAGCCCTGGCAACTGTATATGACACTCTAGCAGGGTGCCAGGCCCCGATACAAGCAACCTTCCGAAGTCCACGATGAGTCTTGCGAGGAAGACGAGTCACTCCCCATCTAGTCACCACACCCTCATAACCCTTACCTTTTGTCACACCAATGATATCAATCATCTCATCCTTTTGGAAAACAGCATCAACAGGAACCTGCTTCTCAAAGAGGGTGTAGGCATAATCAACTTTCTGTGCAACATTGCCACCATTAACCTGTATCTCCATCAAGTGAGCCTTCTTCTGCTTTAGCCCTTTCATTTTTCTGATCTGAATGAAACCACAAGAAAAGAGGTCACAAAAAGAATAGGACAGAAGACAATAAATGTCACATTAAGCAGAATTGGCACAGATTAAGGCGTGCAAGAGTCTTATTATTATTTTTTTCGGGTGTGCAAGTTGATAAAAAAAAAAAAGTTCTGTCCTTCATATTGGAGGGGAAATAGCAATCAAGGAGATATTTAACAGAGCTGGAAATGTTTAATATGGGATAGGATTATACAGGGACGAGTTCAAGAATCCACAACAATAACTTTCGAGATCAAGAAGACAAGAATACATGATATAGTGACAAGGCGAGCTTACCTGAGTATGAGCAATGACACGAATCACTTCGCAGTACTTCTTCATTTTCTCCAACTGAGAATTGATTTCCCCTTTACCTTCCTCACTCTCAAACTTCTTGGAGTACTTGGTAAATGCTGTTTTCTTAGACTTGCACCAGTTCTTGTAGAATCTTCTTTTCACTTCCTCGCTCAGGTGCTGTGCCCAGACAGTCCGCAAGCTGCGAAGGCCTCGAGGTGTTCTGATATAACCCACTACCCCAACCACTACCATTGGTGGGACTTCTACAATGGTGACTGGCTCACATGTCTCCTTCTTGTGTAACTCTGATATGTATGCAAACATTTATCAGCATAACATACAAGTATCCCTAAGATTGTGGCCACATCAATTACATCCGACAGAAAACACCAAAGAAAGAAGAAAAGAAACCCTCACAACAAAATACATAAACAGTGTTAGCAAAAACAATTGTCACAGCATCATTGGAGACTAGGAGAGTTTGGTTACACAAACTAGCAGCTATCAGCGCAAAACATAAAAAGCAAGTAGATTTAGAAGGAAAAGGAGTCACGTTAAATGATCGAGGCAGACAGAGTCAGGCAACTTCACAATCATGAAGGCCATTATAGGCAATAAAAATTTGACGTAGATACCTCCGAACAGAAAACATGCACTTAAGCTTGTAAAGAAAGCAGATTTACTCACTTGACCCAGGTTTCTCCACTTCTCTGACAATGTGCGTCATTCCAGCTTTGTAACCCAGGAAAGCAGTTAGCATACATGGCTTCTTCTGATTATCTTGGGGGAATGCCTTAACTGCAAAGCACAGACAGATGAAGTTGACAACTTAATTTCATGACATGAACAAACACCAACAAAGGTGCAACTGCACAGTGTGTACATGGCTTATAAATGTGAACAGACAGAAACAACGACAAATGAAAGAGAACCAACCGACAACTACAACATCATGAAACAAGGCAAGATAATCAACTGTAACAAAGCCTAACTGGCCCAATAGAACCTGTCAGTCTATCATATTGGTCTATTTACAATATTATACCAGCATTAACCAACATACAGTGAATCACCGAACACATAAAGTCCCAGATACCCATACGCCAATAAATTAACACACAAACAAAACTTCAATCATAGCAAAGACTACCAGAAATAACGTCGTCCACCTTTCAAAATCCATACACAAACCAACTCATAAAGACATCCATTCTTTTCGATTGTCGAAGAGTTAAAAAAACTTGTGGAGTTTCAAAGCTTCACATGACCCACTCGATAACAAAGAAAGCATGCAACTAAAAGCAAGAGTGAACATGATAGGGAGTTCGGGCATCCTGGAAGATTCAACAAACCTTTTCCTCTTTGTCGGGAGGCTCTCTTCCTAGGGAGAAATCCCAAAGAGCCATGTCTTGGGTGCTCAAATTTCCGATGAGACATGGTTAAATAAGTAAAATGGGATCTGTATTACAGGCAACAAATACGTTACAACACACTAACAATAACAGCCAACCCAATGACAACATATATGTATAGCGCTCCCACAGGAGATATTCAGAATCACAGCACAATAATAGTGTACAAAAATCTAAATTGTATATTTGTATCTATGAAGTAACCAGCAATCCTCAAGCCTGCTACAACATAAAATAGTAAAAATGAACTTACGTAGGGAAATATCAAAGGGCAGTAAAATCACCACTACACCAGCCTTACAATAAAACACCCCAAGAAAATCCTAACAATTTCTCATCCCACAGAAGGTACAATTGAAGCCGCAAATATGCTCACCATAACACAGCAAAAGATGAATACAATGATGCAACAAGCAAATAAACTTTTGTAAGAATAACTCCAAAGACTACAGTGTGAATCTCGACAACGTTTACTTTCACCAAACCAATTGCTTGACAATTAAGTAAATTCAAGCAATAATATTCATTGAGATCGTTTCAGTATTGCAAGTGTACACAGAGTCAAACAAAAATGGTCACAACATTTAGAGCTAATTACAAATTGGAATGATACTTCAGAAAAGCCAGAGAGGAAAAAGAGTAGAGAAGATCTCTCATATTGAATCCTCCCACTCCAATGACAAATGAATCCATATACATATAGTCAAGCACAAAAGACATCACGTATATGAGCCTCAAAACTCTCGACAGCCACTCACAGGTAAACTATGCATCAACAGTAGCTCAATGTTTCTGCTAATGAAAGAGGAAAACATAGTCGTATCAGTTCAACTAATCTCAAAGCTTTCAAACCGTAATCTAATAAGTTCCTTTTGCATCCATTACTAAGACACTTTCTCCACCTCCATTATGGACATACTTTCAGAAACAAGCAGTACAGATGACATAGTACAAAAGCTAAAACAAATCCGCCATACACAACAAGTGAAACAATTTCTCCATCAACGGAACCCTTTATAAGTAGGGGGGAGTGTGCGTTACGCTTCATCATCAAACAAGGATGAATACATAATATTATAGAACTACATCACTAGTTTCAGCATACAAACCAAACAAGATCAATGCTAATAGCGAGACGAAAGAACGAGACATATCAAAAGTACACACCGATTGAGAAGTAAAACAAAACCCAAAAATGTTTCAATTTACCAAAGGAATCAACTTTCTCAAAATTTCATCAAAATTTTAACTTGCCCAGAAAAGGGACAGCGTCATCAACAAGTTCATGATGAGAAAAAAGTAAACCCCCAAAAACCAAAGGCCTATGGCAATCGTATAGATTAACCAATTCTCTAAGGCTCGATTTCGTGTTCCGTAAAGAAAAACCCAAAATCAATTTTAATGATTTGGGAATTCACAGAAAGAGCCCAGAAGAGATTCCAGCCTCGATTAATTTTTATCGAATCAAATTTGGGGATTTCACTTTAATCATCATCATAAAATTGGGAATTCGCTATCATCATTTTCATGTGCAAGTTCAAATCTTTCACAACACGCAACATTACACAAATTAGGATAATAACAAACATTTCAATAAACAAACAAAATTAACCGATTCATATGATTCTAATGGTATTTGTTTTTAAAAAGAAAAAAAAAGCATGAATTTTTTACAACAACAATACAAATTTTTATCACGAAATTTAAGAAATTAACAGATTGATATGATTCTAATAGGTGAACAAATATAAAAGCATGGATTTTGCTGATAAAAATTGAAATAAAACTAAAAGGGGGATAATAATCAGGCAGAAATCAATTAAATAGAAGCATAGTTGATTATCAATTGAAGAAGCGTGACCGAGAAGTTTTACCTGAAGAGAGAGAAAATAAAATTAAGGGAACGGCAAGATGAAGTGATAAACCCTAGATTTGGAGGCGATTTGATAAAAATTAGGGAAGAAAGGGTTTTTATAGGGTTTGTTGAGTATAAATGATATTTTCTAGGGTTTTGTAATTTTGGGCCATTTCAATTTTCACAGGCTCATGTACTTTTTGGGCCACCGAAACTTTAAGTAAACGGGTTATGATCCGTATTTTTAGTGAAGGAGTAGACTCGTAAACTGGTTATTCGGATCGGATTTGACACGGTTTACTTTGACCCGGGTGATATCGATTTGCTCGAGTTAGTTGTCTTCCACATTCAATATATGAGGATGACCATGCATTACTGTGTCTTTAAGATAGTGTGGAAGCGCACTTGATTGAGCTACCACTCTCCCAACTTGGAGGTTGAGAGTTTAAATCTTACCACCTTCAACTTGTAAAGTTACAAGAAAAATTGCGGTCTCTTATTGGGTTAATGCCTTACTTTCAATTTCTTGGGTCAGCAAAGTTAACTGTGATCGAATGGGGTGGTGCTCGTGGCGTTCTTTGAATATACTAGTAATCATTACCGGTATGATTTCACTAGTAGAACAACACTCACCAAGCACCCCCTCCCAAACCCCATTTTTAATCTATAGGCAAAAACTAGACATGCACATTTGTCTAGAGTCGGAACAATATCGGGTTATATTAGGATACGATTATACGTATATCGGGAAAATAAGGCTTTAAAATTGCACCGATAATTCTTTGTTATTTATTTACTAATTTACACAAAATAAATTAACAATAAATATAAACCGTGTAGTTTAAGCTTATTACTTAATCCACTCAAGTTCAAATAAGAGAACCGAAAGTATGAATTCTTAGGAATGGAGATAGTATCGGTATCTAGCCGTTACGGTTCAGAATGGACCCGTCCCAAACCATTTTCCAATTGCCCCGAGTTCGAACCATCATAGCTTTAATTTTATCAATTGTTCTGGTTTTTAGATGTGCAGATTATGGCTCCTAGTCTGAAATTCGAGTAATGGAACAATGGAGATGGATCTATCTATATCTAACCGCTTCAGTTCAAATGCGACCCATACCGAGCCATTTCTCGAAACGAGCCATGATTTTCACATCCCAAAGGTAAAAGCTATGACGTTTCGAACCCGGGACAACAGCCTAATATCAAGAGCACTTTTACTGGTTGAAGAGTTGTTTAAACTCGTTTGTTATCCAGAGTAGCAAAGAAGCTTCTCCTACAAGGCTAAAATGGCAGTTCAACTGTCTGGGTTGTGGTTGCCGAATTCCGCCATTAATATAAACTCTCTTCACCAACAACTTCCTCTTAACAATGGAAGACAACCCTTTTCAGTTTCTGCCTCTACTCATCTTCAACCCATCATTCAGGTAAAACTTCTTACTTACCCCAAAACTTCTATCAAAAGTTTAATGGGGTTAAAAGCTCATTTCTTTGATTCTACTTTGATTATATGAAATGTATAGAAATTTAAATGCTGAATTTGTTGATTGGTTTCACTTTCTTGTCCAGTAAATTTCTTACCTTGTGATATCAGTAATTTCTGATAAAATTAACCATGTAATATGGTGATTGTTCCGCTTTTAGTGTGGATATCTACTATCCAATTACGCTTTCGGGTGCCGAAAAGAGTGGATTTTTACTTGACTTGTGGCAAGCAAAATAACATGAGTCTTATCTGGTAGTTTCACTAGTAATAGTGGTGAGTTGTGTACATTGGAAGTAATTGTAGCTGCAGCAAATCAGAGGGGTGATTTCACTGATTTGGTGATATTGTTAGACTGGTTTGTCGGCTTGGCGCGCATTAACCGGTGATATAATGGAGTAGAAGTTGTTGTTTGGGCTTGGTTGGGGTAATTTAATAGCACCTGAGCTTTGGGATATGATAATATGTTCGATCTTGATGGTTCGTTTGGGGTAATTCAGTTGCAGAAGTAACTCATATACAGGCATATAGGCTGCCTGAGAAATCATGTGTATGAGACATCCAAGCGTTTCTATGTCAGTACTCGTAATCATTATGCTATTTAGAACATTCTTTGTTTAGGCTGTGTAGTCTCTATACAATTTAGCTGTTGGGGTTAGAAAAAAAAAAGAGTACACTGCTTGTAAGTGAAAATGGGGTATCATTACTTCTTTTAGGTGTCAATGCACTAGTTATATCACTTATATGTATAGATGACTAGTTTGTGGCTGGGTTAGATGCTTGGTCTTGTAGGTGCTTCGGTATAGCTTATAGCGGTGGTGTTTGTCATTTTGTCAATCCACATAAATAGTAGAGCCATCTCCATATCAGTTGCGTTGGTTATATTGGTCATATTTGTGCCTTGTGCTAAAGCCTAAAGGTGCAATCTTGCTATGGTAAAATTGGTTGCTTTGGAGGGACTAGGCTTTGAAGAAGCTTTGGCTTAAAAGTGTTCATAGTTAGGTTCATGTTCATGACAGCTATAGGGACTGGCTTTATTAGACAATTTGGTAGCAATGACTTATTGTTATTGTTGTAGTTAGATGGCTGGTATCTGATGTTATTTTGGGGATCAAATTTAGGAAGCTTGAACTTAGTCTTCTGACTTCTAGGATTTTGTGGCTAAAGTGATGAGATGGCTTGTCGCAAACTCGCAATAGATCCATGATGTTGAAACCTTAGACAAAGATGCGACATACCAGAGGGGCGGGTGTTAATTTATGTCTAGATTCCACAATCGTGGATGTTGGTTTATATGATGGCTCCATCCTACTAAAAGGCTGAAATGGGTTACTTCACTATACTGTTGCATTTATGCCACAGAACAAATTGTATGGCATCCATGTCTTATAGAAGTGTCCTCATTCCTCAGGGCCGCATGCATGTGGGAATGAGAGGGGGCCGCATGCATCCAGATTTGTGATCCTGCTATTCTCTTTCATCTAGTGGTCGAGGAGGGGGGGGGGGGGGGCAATTTGGCTGTGAGGGTGCAACTTTCCGAGTTTAAAGGGTGTATGCATGTGATCTTCGTCTCATTTATGCTATCAGGTTGCAGATATGATTTTTCTTGTCCAACTTTTTCGATATTGTTTTTGAAAATTTGCCCCCTCCTAGAGTCCTAGCTCACTTTTCTCGGTCAACCACCATGTGTCCCTACTGTTAAAAATGCTTTTGCTGTCAAGAAAATGTAAAATTCATATTTGTTTATAATGTCTCAAATTTTTTCTCCATCCTCCATTCCTCCTTCATTTTACTATCTTTTTTCCCTTTATTACCACTTACTTACCTAACGTTGATGGTTCATTACTCTTTTGGGATATTTAAACATGTTAGGCTACATGTTGATAACAGCGTACAGGTCTTAAATGTATGCATCATGTTGATACAGGACCAACATATTTCTGATGTGCTTAGAGATTGTGAAGCTGATTTAGTTGTTGTACTGTTTCTCCAAGCAACAGGTTGTCTAGACTCTAGATGTTTGACTAGCTCACTAAATCGTCGTATCTTAAGATTTGGAGCAATAAATATTCCAAACAAATTGAGGATGCGAAAAACAGTGTTCAATAATGTAAGCTGTACCTGGGATACAGTAATCAATAGGGAAAATCAAAGCAAGCAAGAAGGGTAATATTGGTGGTGCCTTTTGATTTGTGCACAATGTTCAATGTTCTGACTTAACACTGCCAAAAAGGATTCTTCTGTGCCTCTAGAAGTTAGCTTTTTTCAACCTGAAATGGCCTTATTAGTTTTTCTATAGCATGCTCCCATTAGGGAGCTATGATTTAAAGCATTCAATTACTATTCTGGAAGTCCTTGGAGTTACTGCGCTCAATATAGTTATTTGTTTGTTTCTTCCCGCACCTCTTGATTCCTAAGCTGTCAAATTGACAAAAAAAAAAAAAAAAACATTACAACCTAAATTGCAAAAAGTTCTGTAGAAATTGTGCTGAATTTCTCCTATTGTCTGAAAGTTCTTTGTGTCAGTTGATTGCATTAACAAGTTGGTGTCAGCTGTGACATTCTACTCCGGTATTTGATCAGTTTTGACTTCAGACCTTCAATTGATATTCATTCACTCCTGCTTTCAATAAATGATGTTTACAGCTTTGGGCGAGTACTCAAGTTCATGAGTGAAATGAGACCTGTGTTACATTTGATGTTTACATTGACGCTTGATTACTCTTTTGTGATGTTTAAACATGTTAGCCGACCCCAAAATGTTCTCGCATCTACCTCAGTTGCAAGTGTGAGATGCAGGTCGGTGTCTGAGTGTCGGACATGGCTATTTTGTGCGAGAATTCATGTTTTTGGCCAACTAAGAATCTAAGGGTCATGTTAGACACGTGTCGTGCCTGACACACAACACACCTGGTAGTTCGATTATTGAAGTAACACAAATTTACATGCAGATTGTTGGTGGAAGCCCAAATCAGTACAAATCTGGAATTGATATAGGACTACATGACAGCACAAAGGGGGTGGATGATTGGTTTGATCTGGAGTCAGATCTTAACTACTGGACAAAGGCTCTACGTCCTGTGCAGGTGTGAAAGATTTGCTTCTTTATCATTCTCTATCATCAGGTGACACAACTGGTTGATTGTTTGTAATGATGGTTATGTTTTTCTTTGGTGTAAGTAGTGGTACCCGGGTCATATAGCCAAAACAGAAAAAGAACTTAAAGAGCAACTCAAGCTAATGGATGTTGTGGTAGAAGTGCGAGATGCGAGAATTCCAATGTCGACAGGTCATCCTCAGGTAGATTGAATAAATTTGACTTATAATATGACATTTGTTTGGGAAACGGCAATCAAAGGCATTCATCAGCTGAAAGCTCTTCTATTTCTCATGTGTGAACTTGTCAGATGGACACGTGGATTGGAAATCGGAAGAGAATTTTAGTTCTGAACAGGGAAGATATGATATCCACATCTGATCGAAATGCCTGGGCAGCCTACTTTGCGAAGCAAGGAGTACGAGTTGTATTTTCAAATGGGAAGCTGGGATTGGTATTGCTGCTTAAAACTTTCCCCTTTTGTTTTCATCTCTAATCCCGTAGGTAACAACTATGTATGTGGTGGACTACAGGGTAGCATGAAATTGAATCGCCTAGCAAAGTCGGTTGCTGTTGATGTCAATATCAAACGCCGGGCCAAGGGTTTGCTTCCTCGTCCTGTAAGTTCTCTAAAATTTCTCGCTTTTACGTGGTTTCAGTGATTATTTTATGTGCGGGACTCTTTGTTTACAAAGCAGGTAGCAGCAAGTTTTTAATCTCGCTTAGTCGTCTAAGTTTGTAAAACTTGCAGTATCATAGAATCTCTGGTTCAAATTTTGTTTTACTATCTTCATTCTGAACCTTAAATTCACCTATCTATCAAAGCCGAATGTTGTTAGAGGCTGTGTAGACTGTCAGTCTTACGTGTGGATCCCCAATTTGCCAGCTATGTGATATGGTGGCGGCAGTGGTCATAGGCTATGTTTTTAGAGTTGTATACGAGGTTGATACTGGTTATCGAACAAGCTGTCAGTTTCATAAAGCTAATCCGAAAGAGTTTACTAAGTCTCTACATAACCAAAAATTTGGTGGGGAATGTTTAAAACTTAAAAGTTGAATTCACACTACTTTCATTACCCCCTAGTAAAAGTTTTTTTTTTTTTTTTTTTTTTTTTTTTTTTTTTTTTTTTTTTTTTTTGTAATCCTCTAGTATAGATGTATGTGCTGCTATTTTTGCTCTGATATCTTATGATATGTAGTTTGCGATAGCTACAACATAATTAAATTCTTTAGTCCAAATTAATTGTGGGGCAGACATGTGACTTGCTATAGCTAAAAGGTTGAAAGTTTTGCAAGTTGAATGGTAATCAGGAACTTGAACAATGGAAAGAGAAGTCTGAAACTTCAAATGTGTGCATGAAAATCACCTTTCCCCCCCTGAAGCCCCCAGAAAGAAACTGCTTTTTATCTTTATAGATGAGTGTAATGGGATTTGCAGATATGCTGTCCTTGGTCATGCAACTTCAGCTGTTCCATCATGATTTCAAAATTTTATCGCGTGAGATTCTTTATTGAATCTGCATATCATGATGATGTCTTTGCTGTGTAGGTCAGGGCTGGTATTGTGGGGTATCCAAATGTTGGTAAATCGTCTTTGATTAATCGTTTGTTGAAACGCAGAATGTGTCCAGCAGCTCCTCGGCCAGGTGTTACGCGACAACTGAAGTAAGTTCTTTTATTGAAGTGATATAATGTCTTTATTCTGGATCTGAACTAGGCGCAAAGTACACTGCTTTGTTTCATAATGCCAATTTCCTTTTTGCGATTCGTTTAAGAGCAAGAGATTCAGTGTGCTGAACGAAATAGATGCCATGTCATCGGGTTATTATCTTTCATTGCACATGAAGCTCTCATGTTGTCAGTTTGACGTTTCCATTCAATTATTTTAGCCCAAAGATGTTTTAGCTAACACTTAGCACAGTATCTTATCTTTTTTTGAGAGACTTTCAGCTGATATGCCGATTTTTCTGTTGATATTGGATCTTCTTTTCTAACATCCATGTCATTCTTGTTTAGGTGGGTTCGGTTTGGGAGTGACTTAGAGTTGCTAGACTCTCCCGGTATAATTCCAATGCGGATCAGTGATCAATCAGCTGCTATAAAGCTTGCGATCTGTGATGATATAGGAGAGAGATCATATGATGTCTCTGATGTTGCAGCAATACTTGTGCAAATGCTGGCAAGGATACCGTCAGTAGGTTGTATATATTCTTGTCTGTTTTTATTCAAAAGTATTGCTTTGAATGATTCATGACCTGGCTTTTGAATGTTTTGATTCATCCCTGCACGAGTCCTAAAGTGTTCCCCCTGACTCTCCTGCTAGTCAATCGTCTTCCCAGAGTTCTTCCTCAGACCTTTTTGTTCTTGGGTTAAACTTTCCATTGCATTTGTTCATTTCTATACTTTTTAGCCAACAAGGAATTCTATCAATAATAGGCCGTTTTGACTATTTCGAATAATATGAACTTGCTTTATAGAATTAGTAATGAATCGCTGTTCAAGGTTAATCTGTTTACTCACCTAGATAAAAAAATTTCCTGTTCACCCTGTGTATGTATAAGACCGAATCTGTTCTTTGTGTAAGTACTAGTTGGTTGATTAAGTAGATTTCATAACTAGTGAAAATAAAGTCTTAAAGAGGACAAGCAAATTGGGGTAGAGTGAGCATATCCTGTTCAAGAAATTTTAGGAGGTATAGATACCTTAGTTAAATGAATCTCATGGAAAACTTTTGTTCGTGTAATAGATTTTCTAACTGTTGGAGTTTGCTTTCTGTTAGGTGCAAGAGCTCTTTACAACCGTTACAAGATCGAGACTGACGGCCTGTCTGGTCAAATGTATGTCTAAGACTTCTGATCTGATTTTCTGACACCCATCTGCAAGCTAGCGAATGGTGATTGTTAAGACTTAAGATAGTGAGCAGGCTGGTTCATGAGAAGAGAACCTAGTCTTCTTTTACTTTAGATGTACTGTAGTTGCTATTTTATGAAGATATCACTTTATACTGAAAACTTGTTTGTTTTTTTTTTTTTTTTTTTTGCTCTTTGCTTTCCCTTATTGCAGATTTATCCAAAAGCTTGCACTGAAATTGTTTGGCGGGGATGTTCATCAGGCTGCCTTTCGAGTTTTGACAGATTTCAGGAAGGGCAAGTTTGGCTGGAATGCGCTAGAAAGGCCTCCAAAGTAGGTCTGTTTGTTGCCTGTATACCTAGGTCTTTTAGCGAAGAGCTGAAAACAGAGAAAACCAATGGGGAGAGACCAAGACTAGTTATGCTCTGATGTACAAACACTAGAGCTGATGATTATTCTCTGCAATTCACGCAGCCGCATGTAGGCATGGTCCAATTAGCAAGAAAGCTAAAGAAGGTCTGTGATAGGTTTTCGCAGCAGCACTGACTAAGTGACCAGCTGGAACACTTCTTCAAATGCTTTGCAGCAAGTCATTTCCGTTTGGAATCAGCAGTCCCTATAGTGTCCAAGAATCTATATCAATTATCGTGTAAGTTCTCTTGTATGCTACTGTATAGCGTAGTGTAGAGTTCCTGAAACCCTTTACATGATCTGCTACTCTACTAGACAGATTGTACAGGAGAAAATACTTCCAATGCAGAAGTAAGACCCTGATGTCTGATACAGAGAAGGTTTCATTACAAGGTTAAATGACAGGTTTTGTGTACAAAACTATGTCTCTGCTGCTTACATAATAAGAGATGGAGCTACTAAGACAGTAATTCGTCGAAAGCTTGTTTTTTTTACCGTAGTTTATTTTGAGCTTTTGCTCCTCCAATAACTGGAAGTTGTCGAGGTCACCATCCAGAGCTATCAGAGAAGGTTTTTCCTCACACAAGGAGGGGTGACTAACCTTTAAAAGGCGAAAAAGCGAGATAGGGTGATGAAGTAAGCTTCTGGCTTTTACTGCATTAGTAGAGCTTAAAGCAGGAGTAAAGGATAAATCATAAATGCCCCCTACAAAGATAAGAAAGGTACTCTCTCAGTCTCGTCCCCTCTGTCCTGCTTGTAGTTGTTAGCGTTTTGATTTCAATTAGTCTCACACATGCAAACCAAACATTATTAGTTCAAAAGAACGAGGGGAATATGACGTAGAAGTACGTGATTTTAGGCTAAGGATAAGGTAATATCACTGCTGGTGCTGATGATCTAAGCAAAAGGGAGCGATAGAGATTAGAAAGTGAGAGTCTGATGCATACCAGTGGCTTTACACGGCAGAAAAAGTTTTGTCGATGAAGCAGTTGTAAACTTTGGCTGTTTTTATTTCCATGGGTTCCATACGCTCCCTAAAAGCCACACAGTAAAGAAACTGTCAGCGTACGTAAGGCCAAGTTCCCATTTGGGGCGCTTACAATTACATGCATTGGGGAAACGCCCTTAGCTTCTCGGAGAGTAGCTTGACATCGATGCATAAGTGTTTCAAATCTCGATTTTCCTTCTGGTCGACTTGGTTTTGGTTCGGTGTTGGACTGTTGGACTAAATTGTCATACATGTGTCTTAACTAACGTTCGGAGTTCTGACTGCCTATGGCCTTGAGCTGTACAAATGTAACAGCCAGCCAGCCACTATGAGTGAGTGGGCTTGCTGTTAGCTTTTCGTGTTTTTCTAATTGTTAAAGTTTATTTTTATATTGTGCTTAAATATACGAGAGAAAATTAAACTAAATTTTAACCGTAAAATTATAAAAATGTATAGTACTGTATAGCAAATATTATAGCTTTTCATTACAAGGAAGATGACCTTGACATTTCAGTGTCACTAGTGTAACTATGACTTCATACTTTATTGCGGCTCACACGGCCAATTAACCAAAATATCTATGTGCATCATTTTCTTTCTTCTTTTAATTTTTTTTTTTTGGAGATGTTTTATTTTCCGAGTGTTGATAGAGAGCAATTCACGAATTCAGTAGTGTTCAACTAAGTTTTGCGCACTCATCAGTTGTATCAGGTTATTAAATCACGGGTTTGTCATTGGAACCCTTTAATAAGTTTGGACGAGCAAAAAATGATTCATCAAATTTCTATTAGGAATCATATCAACAATACGATATACTATATTCATAACGATTTTAAAGTTGAAATGAGCTTATCCACATAATTTCAGCCTACTAATTTAAGGTCAAAAGAAGATTATCCGAATGTGACTCTTTACACGTTGAGATAATATACATAACAATCATAAAATCCAACACTTAGCTAGTGAATTGATTGATAATTGATTTAAATTTACTGAAAAAGAAAAATAAAGCAAGCACATACGTAATAGGAATGAAAAGAAAAGTTCAATTTGCATGGCTATCGTACGTCGTCTGTCAATTGTGCCTTGTTTGCACGTACTCGTAAGTTTGCTTGATCAATCATCGTTTGACTCAGGCACCTACGCTTGCAATTCAAATCTTTTTGTGTGCATTATGAGAACATAAAAAATTAGGTAGTGTTCTTCATTTTTAAGTATTATTACAAAGTATTTGAGTGAGTTTCAAAATATATGAATTAAAATATTGACGGATAAGAGTAGTAACACTTAGAGCATCTTTAGTGGTACCTAAGTCTCAAATACAAATTATTATAAAAAATGTGTAGTCTTGAGTTTAGCGACTCATCTTGAGACCCTACACTTCATTCGTAAGACTTGCGTGATTTAGGGATGTGTGAGCCCAAACTTAAATCAACTAGATGTAAGGTAATATAAATTCGGTTGACCATAATTCGGGTCAAGTCCTCGATCTGCGTTCTTGGTAGCACATAACATAATCATCCTTGATCCTTCGTTTTTTTTTCCTTGAAATTAATTACTCCGTATTATACATCTTCACGACTCCACCATTATTTTACTTACGTGAAATTTATCTTTTTTTAGTCGAACTATTAAACTTAGATATATAGGATTCACCCAAAGTCCAACAAAAAATGGAGTTTGGTGAGCAATTTAACTGCCGCACCTATATGATCGAATAAAATTATATAAGTACTATATCAAGTTATCAACATATGTCACTAATTTAATAATTAGAGTCCATCTTCAATTCTAACGCGCATTTTAGCTGCGGTGTGCATGGCCGAATGGGTCGGTTGGTTTATGATGGTACGTACGTAGTGTGTTGCTCTACGTGTTCAGAGTGTTCCTAGTTAGTTCCTCATCACGTCCTCCATGCATGGATATATTAATGGTTTCAGAAGTTACGTGGTATGTACATACTCTTTTCATTTTTCATTCTTTATCAGCATTTTCCATGATGTTCTATTAATTAACTATTACGTACAAAAACCGAAGAATTGAATGAGACTATTCTCATACTCCCTCCGTTTCTTTTGGTTCTTTACGTTTCGTTTGAATATGTGAGAGGAATTCGAACGAAACGTAAAGAAACAAAAGAAACGGAGGGAGTAGTATAATAGTAGGAAATTAAACTATGAAGAAGAAAACCGGATATAGCTCTTGCATTGGGGAAATTGGCTATTGTTAATTAAATTACGAGTATATAGCTTCTTGCATGCATTAACTAATATAAAATACAAATCCAAAATAGGAGTATGAATGTATGATTCATAAATCATAATCAAGGCTATGTCACTCGATCTCCTCTATCTAATCTAATTAACTTAATAACTTAGTGTTAGTTCAAAATTTCAAAAGTATTTCTGCTTTTAGACGCACGTGATTTGATATATATAGGGTTATAATTAGGACTCTTTAATAATTATCCCCAATTTTTATGAAATGCTCCGTCCAATTTTAAAATATGTTTAATGGCCTGGTGATTTTGCTCATCGGAAATTTTTTTATTGACGGTGTCTCAAATGAAAGAAAGAACATTTTATAAGTAATAACATATTTTTATTTTATTTTTTGGTCATGGATTCAATCTTATATTTCCAGTCTACTCTAATTGCCACGTAAGAAAAGGAAAAGAGAGGAAGGATCGATATGTTTGGTGTTGATGTAAAGTGATCAAAATCCAGCATGTCATTGCATTGCATGGGAATATAGAAAGCAAAGCACCTTACTATTTCATACTAAAATCGTCACTTAAAGTATCAACTGATCCCAACTGCTAAAAAACTATATTATTATTACCACTTTATATTATGTTTCATTCACTACACACTCTTCCTTTTTATTTCTTCATTTTGATCAACTTTTGCCTCACTCTTTCACACTTATTGGTCATTCTATAATTATTTTTAGAAGAATTGGTGAAATATATAAAATGTGCTAGTAGTGTACTAAAGATTCAATCATATTCCACCCATCATACATTATATAAAGAAGGGTCATATTCTTTTGACTACCCTCCCCCGTTTCTTCCTCTTCTATCTTTGATCACATCAACTTAATTATCTTAATTCTCTCACTCTTCTCTTTAGCTTCATTCATCTGATCTTCATTCATTGTAAATAACATCTTCTTTGTCTTCTTAATTATTAATACATCATATTACAATTTTCGTGTAGCGTTAATTAGACCGCTATTTATACACCGGTCATTGCACCTTACATTACTTAGAGGTCGCGACTCGCGACAATATCTTATATTAGTGAAAGGAAATTTCCTTCATCTTAGCTTTTTTATTTATCTAGTTCATAATTAACTTGAATTCCCCCATTTCATTAATTCATCAAGAATTTAATTTGAGAATCCATAATCCATGAATCATTTCTTATGGTTTGCCCTAATTTTTTTATTCTTTAGAGAAATAAAAGGAGTTTCATTTGCCATGCAAAACAAGTGTGATTACACCGTTTGGCCAGGAATACTACCCAATGCTGGTAGTCCCGGGCTCGGCACCACCGGTTTCGAGCTCAGCCCCGGCGAGACAAGACCCTTCGTAGTCACACCAGGGTGGTCAGGTCGGGTATGGGCCCGAACAAGGTGTGTATTTGACCCGACCACCGGCCAAGGAAGATGTGGAACAGGAGACTGCCCGTCGGGTCAAATTGAATGCAACGGGTCTGGTGCAACCCCACCCGTGACCTTAGCCGAGTTTGCCCTCGGGTCCGGGTCAACCCAAGACTACTACGATGTTAGCCTTGTGGACGGTTTCAACGTACCCATGATAGTTGAACCAAATGGTGGGTCCGGGTCATGTTTGATTACGGGTTGTGCATCCGACTTGAACCAACGGTGCCCGAATGAGTTACGGGTCGGCAATGGAGTCGGGTGTAAGAGCGCGTGTGAAGCATTCGGCACGCCGGAGTACTGTTGCAAGGACGCGTATGCTTCACCGGCGACGTGTAGGCCGTCGGTGTACTCGCAAATGTTTAAGGCGTCGTGCCCGCATGCGTATAGTTACGCCTACGATGATGCTACGAGTACGTTTACGTGTGCAGGAGCTGATTATACCATCACATTTTGTCCCACTTTAACAAGGTTAGTATATCTATTTGCACCACAAATATGTAAATTGATTTATAATCTTGTCTTGTAGAATCGTCACTTGACCTTCTATTTCAAAGACTGATTAATGATGAAGCGAATTCATGTGTGATGATATATATTTGGTGTAATATCATATATCGATAACGATATTGGCATGTTTGATGATAAAATTAAATTATGCATAACGGTAAAATATACGGAGTACGTTATTGATTAAATTAGACATGCGATAATTCTTACAATTTACATGCATATAGGCCTATCATATATATTATTATGATATGATCGAATTGAGGGGCTGTTGAATTGGCTGCTTTATTTAGGCAGTAAAATAATTTCATCAATCAGTCGAAACTTGGAACATAAATTAAAGGTGTAGTGATGTACAACACATTAAAGGGTCGTTACAACAAAATAAAGCTAGTGATATCTTGCTACGTAGAATAAAGGAATAAGCAAGGAATCTGATCTAGTCATTTCTTTTATTTATGTCCTTGGCTCTTTTGAGTCAACCATGCATGCTAGTCTAGTTGTATGTACTAGTTGTTTAATCCGTTAAAAAGAGAGTGAAAATTTTATATGAAACCGTCTCTCAACAAATACTATATACTATGGAGCAGTACATATGCTTTATGATTATCTAATGATCTATCTATAATGCATGTACAAATTAAATGTCTGTGTGATAACAAGAAGTTGAGGAATTGGTCAAAATGTTTGTTGTCATCGCCTGAAATTTGATTTTCATCATGGGCTGACCACATATAATCTTTTAGATTATTATAAGTTTTGTATACTTTTTATTTATAAGTTTTTACACTAAAATACTTTATTAGATTGAAAACCAAAAGATCAAGTGTGCTCTCACGAAAATAACGTGTGAAAGTAATCATAGCAAAAAAAAAAGGCCAACACCCCATAATGTGACACCATGCATATGCAAAAATCTCATTAAAACACGGTTGATTGTACGTCAAGGATAACGTTAGTGGAAGTTAGCTTCACACTTAGCTTTAAAAAATTATACTCGTATAAGACGAGTTAAGACTTAAGAGATACGGAGTATACTAGTATTCCTTAAGTCATTTGAGATAGTTTTCACGGTCCGATCGATCGAGTAAATAATAGATGTTACTCGGTATTAAATTACGAGTGATTTGAATGTATTGGCGTATATATTTTGTCTTTTTATTTATTTATTAAAACTAATAAAGTTTGGCGTATCTTCAAATTTGCAGCCAACAAAAGTCCTCAGCAGATTCTCAAACTTCGACACAAGATCCAAACCCACAATTCCAAATTGGTTCCGGTTCCGAAACCGGGTCCGAGTCTGGTTCCGAGTCAAAGCACCATCACAAATTCTTTTTAGGAGGTGGTCAGTTCGTATCATCATCCCCTCCTTCAATCAAATCAATTGCGCACACAAATTTCATTTTGAAGCTAATCATTTTCATTATTATTTCGACAATTCACTTTTAACTCAAGCACAGCGAGGCCAGTAGATACACTCACTTTTTGTTGGAGAGGTTAGAGGAGTACAATGTAGATTGCATTGTTTTTTGTGTACAAACTTTCTCCAATTTGTAAAATTCTATTCATTCAATCCACAATGTAAGCAACAATATAATGAGAACGTGAGATTACAAAATTGATTCGATGATTCATTGTAAAAGAAAAAAAAACATTTTTATAAATCTTAATTTAATTTAGTTGTTAGAGGTATTTTCTAAAGTACATATTATCGAACTAGTTCAAGTTTTGAATTCACCATTCATCAATTTATCTACTTTCACAGGCTCATTCGAATTGCATAAGTGGTATGTATGATACTATGAGATTATTACCATCTTCCAATCCCCATTACTAGCTTGGTGTAAGATTGTAGTTATTGCCCACACTCTCCTATGCCACAATACTCACATGACCTCTTTCGTTGATGCATTTGAAACCCTCTCATATTCTCGAAATCCCTCACAGTTTAATTCAGTACTCTAAAAAAAAAAAAAACTCTAATCAATCTTCGGGTGTTCTTTATTTTATTAATAATGCACGCACACTTTCAGTATATCTCAATATTAATTCCGCATGAATGATACTCCCTCCATTTTTTTTGGTTCTTTACGTTTGGTTTGAATTCCTCTCACAGATTCAAACCAAACGTAAAGAACCAAAAAAACTGGAGGGAATACATGCTTAATCCCTATTTCATTTAAATACATATACACATGTTTATTGATCAATTTAGTTTCTCAAGCTAACTTCTTTCAGATACTAACATACTAACATCCATCAACTGATAAACTATAAATTTGCAAGGGCACTTCGGAGCTTGGAATTGAAATACAATATAGCAACCATGATTCAATCACACCTCAATTTGACCATAATTTAACCATGGGTTTTAGGCTTCAGTTTGAAAATAACACCGGGGTAATTTGAACGTTTGAACAGAACTCAAAAATGAAATTTTTTTTTTCAAACTCTATTTGCAAACTCGAGGACAAACGAGTTGGACTAGTGATCCAGGACAAGCACAATCTAGAATATGTGTAGTAGTTCTTTTTCTTCCTATCAAACTACACCCTCCGTCCCAACTCAAACACCCCATCCCCAAAATACCCCTGTGTTGAGAAGAGTGTACGCAGTAATCGGTTAGATCAAAGTTTCAATAAAGTTACATACAAGTAGCGAATTAGATTAGAGTTTTCTCTAACTTGCCATGTAATTATTTTGGAACTTTGATCAACCGAGTAGAATGTACACTCTTCCCAACATTGTATCGGTTGTTTTCTTACATGTGTGATGTGTCATTTGAGTTGGGACAAAGCGAGTACGTTTTATAATCCTTTGTCACTGTAGTCGAGTAATTGTCGAACCAATTAACCCCGTGTTCAAGGTCGACCCCGAAACAAAGCCACCCAACCAACAAATGCAAGAAAAGAACACAACACAAGTGAATGAATTGGATGTAACCTAAACCAGCATCGTCTTTAGCTACTCAAAAACACCACGCACGATCTTCTTCAAGAAGATTTCAGAAAGAAATTAGAAAGAGTTAAAATTGGGGAAGTAATCAATCACCAATCACCAATAGTAGAAGAGGAGGAGCAGGTGAAAGATCTTCAAATGAATTAGACCCAATTTTTCGCCCAATTTAATTGTGCAATTTTCTGCCCAATTCAATTTAGCTACTGTTACAGGTAAATTTAATGCCCTTTTCATTATAATTAGATCGTTTAATCTGTTCTATTTGATCAATTTTGCTGATTTTTGTGGATTATACATGCTGAATTTTAGTATATAGTTTAAGAAATTCTGGGTCAAGTCTTGGGTTGAGTAAGGGTTTGGTGGGAGGTGAAATTTTCAATCTGATTGATGAATTCCTTGAACTACAAGCTTTAGATTGCTTTGAAGCTGATATTGTAGTTGATGAATTGGGATTTAATTGAGAAATTTGGTAGAAAGTTTGCATTTTGATTATTGGTAGGTAGGTTTTCGCAGGGGCGAATTATTAGAGTTTTTTGCAGGACCCTTGTAATCGGAATGTTATACCATGTCCCGGGGCGATTAGACGGAGTTCTTGTACCCCGAGTGTGATATTGATGAGGAACTAGTTATGTTTTGGTGAGGAATGGTAACATTGGATGGTTTTCGATAATTGGATGATTTTCGATATCAGTGAGCATAGATGTTCGTAATTATAATTGTTAGACTGCCCCTTGCTATGTGATTGTTGCCTGGTTGATGACTTTGATGTTGTGATTTGGGGGTACAAAGCAGATGATACTCGGGGCACACTATAAGACTTGCCTGTTGCCTCTAGATAACAAGACGGCCTATGGCATTTGAGTGAACGGACTATGCTTGACTTGTCCCAAACATATTTAGTTATTTTGAAAATCTGTTTTCAGGATGGTTGATTTTCTCAAATGCTATTTTAATTTTGCATCTTTGGCACAAGAAAAGCAGATGGTTGTGTTTTAGGTACTTAAAATCTTGTATTGCCATCTGGATGATTGTTGCCAATGCTCCCTGTAATTAAACTTTCTTGGAACATTAGATGGGCTGAAACCATATCTTTGTGTGTTTTCTGCAGCCCTTATGGGGACAGAGCTTTTCGGGCCTTGTTTGAAAGACGAGGATCTCGATTTTCCAGCTGTTCCCCCGGGTTTTGAATCATTCACGTCGTTTAAATTGAAGAAGGCTGAGAATACCGATAGCGAACCTTGTTGCTCAGTTTCGTCAAATCTGTCACAACAAGAATCAGTTAATGTAAAACCAGAGACTGAGCATGTTGGGGCAGGAAAGATTTTAAGGTCTTTGAGGCGTAGACCTTCAATGAGTAATGGCCAACATAGTCAATGCTCTGACGAGGAGTCTGACTCTGAGCAGCGTGATCAGGTGTGTAGTGTCCTGATCTCCAATATGGTTTGAATTTCATTTTCTTTCAATATTCATTTGTTGTTACATGATTGGTGCAGAACTTCCCAATAAAGCCAGGACTACCAAAAGGGGTCATCCGTGGCTGCAATGAATGTCAAAATTGCCAGAAGGTATGTTTGCTGCTTAAACACTTTCCTTTTGTGTCTGCTACCAGACTGCCAGGTCATAGTTCATTGATGTGAGAGAAGTCTAGAACTGTCCTGATTCTTAGTAAACCTGTTGGAAATGAGGGTTTGAGAACCCTGGATGAACATATCCAGCTCGAAAAGATTGTGTTTACTATCTACTTATTAACGTCATCTTCTTGGTCTTCAGACTCTCATAATATTAACTCTTTTTTAATTGCTTCTGTCACAGGTGATTGCAAGATGGCATCCTGAAGCTGCATGTAGGGCTGATCTTCAGGAGGTTCCAGTATTTCATCCTAGTGAAGAGGTCTCATCCCTGGAAATTGTTTACTTTATCATCCTATATCTATATCTTTAACCCAGCTTACTGAAAGTCTGCTATGATAACGTCTTTCAGGAATTTAAAGATACGATTAGGTATATAGAAAAGATACGCCCCAAAGCTGAACAATATGGAATTTGCCGTATTGTTCCTCCTCCTTCATGGAAGCCTCCCTGTCGTTTGAAGGAGATGGAAATATGGGAAAGGTCTAAGTTCTCTACCCGTGTACAGAAGGTGGACAAATTGCAAAATCGTGATGCATCGAAAAAACTATTAAAAGGTCATGTGAGGAAGAAAAGGAGACGATGCTCTAGAATGGGGGTGGAATGTGGGACTGGAAGCGGAAATGCTTTGGAGCCTGGAGAAGCCGGATTCGGTTTTGAACCTGGTCCTGAATTTACTTTGGATGACTTTCAGAGGTATGCTGATGATTTCAAAGCCCAATATTTCAGAAACGAAAATTGTACAGAGTCAGCTAGTGAGTCAACCAACGGTGTTGAGAAGTGGGAGCCATCAGTTGAGGTTATCGAAGGTGAATATTGGCGAGTAGTTGAGAATCCTACTGAAGAAATTGAGGTGTGATATATTTTTTTGAGCACACGTACTCTCCCCTTCCCACAATCTATTGAAGAAATAACTCCTGCGTCCTTGCTGTACCTATTCTAATTTGACATTTGGAATGTTTCTACAGGTACTTTATGGGGCTGATTTGGAAACTGGTGTTTTCGGCAGTGGCTTCCCAAAAGTCTCTAGTCAATGCTCATCGTCAGATGAGGAATATGTCAAATCTGGATGGAACTTGAACAATTTACCAAGGCTTCCAGGTTCTGTTCTTTCCTATGAGAATGCAGATATATCAGGTGTTCAAGTACCGTGGCTGTATGTTGGAATGTGCTTTTCCTCCTTTTGCTGGGTAAGCTCATAATGGTGCTGTCTGCTGTCTTCATCCCTTGAAAACTCTCAGCATATAGGCATATGCTTTTTGTAGGTATACACTTCTTTTGTGTGTTGGGGCACTGGACATTTAGATGAAGTCCCACTAGTAGTATATGTGGATACATTTTCGTTGTGAGGTTCAACATGAAGGTTTTGCTCATTCCACACTTTAAAAGCTCATTGCAGCATAAATCCTTTGCATATCATGTTAAGATAAATTGTTATCCAATTCTAAGCCGTTTTATTGAATTTGAAGTATACTCATCTGGAAAACATGTGTAGAATACTCTACTAAAGTAATCGTGATACATAAAAGATCAATTTGTCAATTTTGTTCAGAACCTGCTTGATTCGTTAGGATGATAAATTTAAAAGTTTAAAAAATAATTCTGTAACAAATTTGCTAGTAGTTTCTCTATATGAAATGGCAAGGTGTCTAAGGAGGATCAAAGCTTTTTAGGGTGGCTATTGATGTGTCGTGTGTTGATATGACCAAGACCATTCTGTCAAAAAAATAAAAAATAGAACTGATAGTTTACATTTACGTCAATGATGAAACAGATTTTGTACTGATAGTTTGTCGCTTGAGTGTTGCATTTTACTTCAGGATAGCCAATTTGTGTTCATGCCTCGTAACTTTATAGTTTATGTCATCCGGCTTTTGCCTCTATTTGGAAGACTGAAATTTTGTTCCTGTTATGTGAGCAGCATGTTGAAGACCATCATTTGTATTCTCTGAATTACATGCATTTTGGTGCTCCTAAAATGTGGTATGGTGTTCCTGGGAATGATGCAATTAAGTTGGAGGACACAATGAAGAAACATCTACCTGATCTATTTGACGAGCAGCCTGATCTCCTACATAAGTTGGTGAGTTGAAATGGTTTACTTTGTTCTTTTGGCTGACTTTGTGATTTACCTAAGAGTAGGTTGTGTGCTCCACTGCTCCATAATCTGTTCTAGGGTAAGCATGTTTATCGTTGTTGCTTACATGAAATTTTGAGACAAAGCTTGTAGTTATAGCTATACATTGGGTTTCTGGTGTTTGGGACAGTATGCCGCAGTCATGTGTACTGATTACTACAGTCTGGAAATGGGTGCAATAGTTCACAACTTTATCTTCAGTTGGTTCCTAATTATTGAATGATGATGGTCTAGACAGTTATACTAAGAAACTTTTTATTTTCTTTTATGGTAAATGCACACTGACCGCAGTCTGGGACTCTTTTCCACAATTGGCCCAATTAGAGAACCATGCCATTGGGAGAGAGGGAGGATGCCACTTGGGACCTCAAGGTTACCTAGTTAGACCAAGCTAATATGACTAGCAAATTATAGATTTAATGAGGGTAATAATGTCCACAAAGTAGATTTTAGGTAGGGTGTAGTACAAATCATATATGCTAGGTAGTGCATTTTTTGCCGTCTACATTAGACCTTAAAACATTTTCCTCAGGTAGTGTTTGGGGACTATAATTGTTTTCAGTATCATCAAACCCTTTTTAGATATATAACTCATAAAATTCAATTCCAAAGCCAAACCCAAAATCATTATAGGTCACCTTTTTTTCTTTGGATAGGAGGATCAGGTTCAGCTATTGTATTCTACCCCATCCTCTTCAAAATCTCCATCACCACCGAGCTGCTGCAATCGTCCCACCCACCCTCACCGATGCTCCCTCGCAACCCTTCATCAAGCCATCACCATAAACCACCACCATACATAGCTGGAGGCAAGAGAAGAGGGCAATGATGGCCTGATGGGAGGAGAGAGAGAAAACTACCACTTGTCCCCCACTTTAACCTCGACCCATCAACAAGGAGGAAGACACAATTTACCGACTTCCGGTGATGCCAGCGGCAGAACGAGGGAGGAGGGAGAGATGGAGGATGTGAGGATAGAAAGGGAGAGGAAGTCTGGGGGTCTTGGATGTTGGCTATAGGCGACTCATGGGAAGGCAGCCGGCTGGACAACTGACGTCAGGTAGTGGTCGCCTTGGAGGAGTGTGATGACAGGTTGAAGGTGGGGTTAGAGAGCATGAATAAGAGGGACTAAGAGGACATGGAGAGAAACTAGCTAGGGACGAGTTAAGGCGGTGGGATGGGCAGCGTTAGGACTGGGGCGAGAGGCGAGACAGGTGGGGGTGGGAGGTTGGATGGGTAACTGGGTAAGAGTAGAGGAGAGATAATATAGTTAGGGTTGGGGATATGAGAAATTTAAATGACTAGTTTGTAGGATGTATTTGAAAATTTTATTTCACACGTGATTGGAATCGAGTTGGAATTGGCCCAATTCCAAATGCTGTTTCTCCCCAAACCTTGATTTGGAGCAATTATAGAATTCAGTTCCAAAACCATTCCCAAACTCATCGTAATTGAATAACTAACTATACAAGTCAGGAAAGAGCTGTCTTCTAAGTCTCAAGGGTGGTCAAAGCAACGTGAATACAAGTCTACAACAAGAACTCAGCAACATTAACATCAACGATCCTCACTTTCCTACGATTTCTTGAGTAACAAAAGAATATGGCTCAGTTCCTCTCAAGAGGCTCCGGCCTAGACAGGATAATCTGATAAATATGTTATAGGACTGAATAATAACATTTCAGTTGTTTATTTCTTGCAAGAAAAGTTACGATCTCGATTGATATTGAAATCTTTATTCCAAATAAGTATTAGTATTTGTGTTTGTGTATATATATCTGAAATCCGCCACTGATTCTGCAGTTATATAGCTAAAATAATTGAATTTGATTTAAAAAGTTAAAATATTAGTATTTGTGTATATATATCTGAAATCCCCCACTGATTCTGTTATCTTTGCAGGTCACACAACTTTCTCCATCAATCCTTAAATTAGCAGGGGTGCCCGTCTACCGGTGTGTGCAGAATGCAGGGGAATTTGTCTTGACTTTTCCCCGTGCATATCATTCGGGGTTCAATTGTGGCTTCAACTGCGCAGAGGCAGTGAATGTAGCTCCGATTGATTGGTTTCCACACGGACAGAAGGCTGTGGAGCTTTACCGTGAGCAACAAAGAAAGACTACTGTCTCCCATGATAAATTGTTGCTTGGAGCTGCCAGAGAAGCAGTGAAAGCTAACTGGGAACTAAACTTACTGAGAAAGAATACTAGCAATAACCTAAGATGGAAGGATGTTTGTGGAAGGGATGGGATCCTAGCAAAATCACTCAGGGTATGTCAAATACCGTACATTTCCTCATACTCTGCTATAATACCATGGTATCTGCTAGCTTGCTCTATCTATAGTAATCTCATGACTTTGGTTTTGAAGGGGCCTATGCCCCTTCCCTCTCTCCTGCTTTCTTTTTGTACATATGTTTGCAAAGACTGTTTTGGATTGGTACTATGGTCTGAGATGGGCAGATTTTGTCACTGTCAATCTCTAGGTGACTGTAAAAATAACCTTTGCGTTGGATCATTAGTACATAGAAAGTAGTCCAATCAAATTGGACATTCTGGTTCGCTTGGAGTCTTCATTGATGAGTACCTTAATAGCTCGCAATTTTTTGAACAATTGTCAGAAAAGGAAAATGTGTAGAATGTTGGCCATCATGCTTGACTGATTATGGTCCTGATCTAGTGGGTGCTCTTTTTTTTTTCTTTTAAAGTTTTGAAGTCTTTAATTTTTTCATGAATCGATTTGCACTTTTTTTTTGGTTAGATCAACATCAAGAACATCCACAACCAAGCCTTATTCCCATTTAGCAAGAGATTAAAAAACCGTCCAAAGAATAGGAGGCAAAATAAATTAAAAATATATTTAGTTATAAAGAAGTGAAAAAAGTATGAAAATCTTTACATCTGTTAAGAAAAAAAGGTTTGAGAAAAGAACATTGGAAAATAATCAGAGAACCATTTGCAAAACAAACATAAAAGAAACCATAGAAAGTCAAAATGTTTCCTCTACATGAATCATGTCTGTCCATCCTGCCCTTTCAAACGGCATACTTTTTTCAAGCCCCAAGATATTCGTTTCACTTCAAATCACCCTCATCCAAGTCATTTCGGGTCTTCCCCGACCCGAGACTGAATGATTCTTTCAATCTTTTTTTTCTTTGAACTTCTTGTAGTTTTATTTCCATTTTATGCTTGTGACACATCTTGATTATGTTTCTAGTCGGAGCTTCCTTTTTTTGGCGACATTTTTTTAAAAACTTTGGTTTTGTAACAACAAGCTATGGTCTGACAATGTTTCCGTTATTTAATGTACAATATGCCTTGGGATTTCAGAAGTGATATTCTTTGTCTTCTTAGGTCAGTATTGTTATGGCTCCAGCATTTTTGGAAACCCACTTCAACTCTAGGAAGCTGTATTATTGGTTAATAATCTGTTCATTCTTCTATGTTTGTGCAGTCACGTGTTGATGCAGAGAATGTGAGAAGAGATTTTCTTTGCAAATACTCAAAAGCACTGAAGATGGACAGTAGTTTTGATTCCACAACCGAGAGGGAATGCAGTGTGTGCTTCTTTGATTTGCACCTGTCAGCTGCTGGTTGTCGCTGTTCACCTGATAGGTTTGCATGCTTGAATCATGCAAAACAATTGTGTCCGTGTAGCTGGGATGGAAAATTTTTCCTGTTTCGATATGATATAACAGAGTTGAATCTCCTGGTTGATGCTTTGGAAGGTAAACTAAGTGCCATATATAGATGGGCCAGACTTGATCTTGGACTGGCCTTAAGTTCTTGCATATCCAAAGACAATGTACAAGCTACGGGATTTGTCGGTGCAGTCTCGGATCCCGCGGGTGAAAATCGTGCTAGTCGGGAAATCTCACAAACCTTAGTAACTTTGAGAACTAAAGACACCAGTTTTAGAGCTCCAACTGACATGGCTTTGAGTGCACAGAAGGGTAGTTTGCCTGATGCAGTTCTTGCCTTGGAAGCGACAAAGGTCCCCCCCATTAAATTAACTCTTCAAGGAAAAAGAAAGGTTGACAAGTCTCAGGTCAACAAAGATGCCCAAGAACCCCCTGCAAATGGTGAAAGGGATCCTGCACCCGTGAACCGATCATCTCATGGCAAAGAGGAGGTGATTTACCTTAGTGATGAAGAAGATGAAAAATCAGATAAATTACTGAGTGATTTGGTTAAAGGTATTTGTCAGGAAACTCAGAATGTTACTGGGATAGAGGCTGATCATAAGTTGAATCTTTGTGATCTAGCTAATGCGGCCTTGGCTGCTGAAGCCAATTCGAAGTTTATCTCTGACGGCCAAAAGGATGATTGTTTGTCTTGCTCGACATCCCCAAAAGATGAAACGGACATAAAAAATCAAACTGCTGCTCTATCTGATGAGCACAATCTTTCATGCCATCAAGGATCCATAGGTTCCAGTTCAGGAAAAAGGGATCGGGATGCATCCACTCCAGATAGTGTTATTGGAAAGACAGCTTGTGTTGTCAGAGTAGGAAATAGCGTTAAGGTTAGACAAGATGTTAGTCTTATTCTACGAAGTGATTTGAAGCTACTCGATGATACAAGAACTCTTCAAGGGAGCCCATCTTGTAGTCATAGTACTGTGGACAAAAGTAATCGCCCTAAAGGGCCACGTATAGCAAAAGTTGTGCGGAGAATCAATTGCAACGTTGAGCCACTTGAATTTGGGTTGGTTATTCCTGGAAATCAATGGAGTACCAGTAGAGCAATCTTTCCAAAAGGTTTGTTGGTTGTATCTTATTGCACCTGTACTTTTAGCTATTGCTACCTTTTAACGTTTAGCTGATAATCATCATTCTCTTTTAGGTTTTAAAAGCCGTGTCAGATACATAAACATTTCCGACCCCTCAAATATGTGCAATTATGTCTCAGAAATTGTGGATGGAGGATCAAAAGGACCACTGTTCATGGTATGTGCTTATTATGGTATCTACTATGAGTTTCGCATGTTTAAAAGATCTTGAATTCTTGATATCCGCACCTTGGAAAAGAAAAGGGATCAAATTATTCTGGTGCTGTCTCATTTTAAAAGCTTTGCTTATCATTCTCTGTTATTAATTGTCTACATCAACTTTGTTGTATGTAGACCTCAAAAAAAAAAAAAAAACTTTGTTGTATGTAGCTTAAAATGTTGTGATGGGATGCAACCAAGAAAAACAATTCATCTTTTTGCTGCTTCTGATTCTGGTGGCAAATTATTAGAAATGGTTGGATACAGTGCCTAAGTTGATTTTCACATTCAGGTTTTCTTAGAGCACTCCCCAGATGAAGTTTTCGTGCATATCTCACCTACCAGATGCTGGGAGATGGTTCGCGAAAGAGTTAATCAGGAGATCTCTAGGCAGCACAAGCTAGGAAAGATGAAACTCCCCCCTCTTCAACCGCCTGGTAGCCTAGATGGACTTGAGATGTTTGGTTTTACTTCCCCAGCTATTGTTCAAGTACGTATACTCTATATTACCAGTGTTCCAATTGTTGTTGTTGTTGTTGTTACATCCTAGTTGCCATTTCTCTGTCAATTGGACAAATATCATTCAAAGGTCCAGATGACCTTCGTAATATTGACATGAGATATCATCTCTATGCTGGTTAGTGATACCCGTGGAATGTGATTTAAGTCCATGTTTTGTTGCATAATTTGGTCTCTTTCCCTAACCCTACACGAACCAAATTGTCCTTACGTGCAGTTTTCGTTTGTTGTGACAGGGTGTTGAAGCATTAGATAAAAACCGGGTGTGTGCAGCATACTGGAACTCTCGGCCTCTTGCACAAATCTCACACTGCTTTCAGCCAAGAGGAAACAGTCGAAACCCTAATTCTCTGTCAGAAGAAGCAAACTTAGGAGCTGACACTTTACTCAGGGGCCTCTTTAAGAAGGCAAACCCTGAAGAATTACGTTCATTGCTGAATGTTGCAGGTAATAACACGAACCTTGTGACCCGCCTTCTTGATGAAGAGATGCAGAGTCGGTCAAGGTAGTGCGGTATCCAGTCTCAAGGGGATATGATTGTTGCAGATGAACTTTGAGACTGGAGCTTAGTTGATTTGTAAATTCTTAGTGATCTTTTAATTTCCCTAGGTCTTCGAGTTTTTTTTTTTTTTTTTTTTTTGCCCACAAGCTAGTTACAACGGAGAAGCTGGAAATTGATCCGTTGGATACCCACATTTTTCTTTCCAGTCTTCTTATAGGTTAGGTGCATCCGCAGATATACTCTGCTACCGACCTTTCCTTCGTTTTTGACCTCAGGAATAGGACCCATTGTTAATGCACAGAAGATTTCAAATGAATCATTTTTACGTACAAAATAAATCAAAGGGTATTTCTCAAATGTTGCATTTCAAGGAAACTTCCAGTACTCCATTCTCCTATCTGCATTCTGTTAACGTAAGGTTTTGATAGGTCGAATCTGGATAAATACCAGGAGTAAATATTTTTTTTTTGTACAAAGGAGCAGCTAATGCTGCGGGGGTGGGGTATGAGGATTTGAACCCGGGACAACCCCCAGGCAGGTTGAGTTCCTAACCACTAGGCCAACTTTGATCCTCATACCAGGAGTAAATATGAATAGCATTGTTTACCTCTCCTCGAATCCTCGGGTGAATATTCGATTTTATTTGTGACATTCTGAATTGGTTAAAGAAATCTCATATCAGTGCAATGTGGGTGTTTAACTTACCAAACTGCACTATGCAGTCCAGTCTGGTGCATGTACGACATCATTTGCCTAAATGTCTTGTGACCTAGTGTTTCTTTGTGTACAAGGCTACAAGCACACAAGAGACGTTCTCGAACGTGTTTATGTGACAATCATGCCTACTTAAGGGATGAACAATGTGTTGACGCGTTACTTTCCCAAGAAAGACAACGTAGAGATTTGTCCCAAAATGATTTAGGATCGGCTTAATGAATCTTTACTAATATTGGCTTACAGAAGCAACAAAAGTTAAAGGTAGTGACTTAGTGACCTTAAAGCAGAAGGAAGGAAACGATGAGCAATAACGCAAAAACAGAAGGATAATATCCGTAATAAACGCGATAACAACTTTTATATCCCAAATTCGACCGAGACCTTAGCAACCTAAATAAGGTAAGTTGCTACTTGTTGATATAAACATTACAGTACATAGTTTGCCAACATACAGTGCCTGAATTTGCTGCACTTTATTTAAGGGACTAATGGACTATGTGAGTAACTTGTAGTGCATCTTCAAATACAGGATAACCACAGAGAGGAGCATCAATTGATTCCCTGCATACATTATCGGAAAATCATTTCAGAGGTAATTGCAGTGTTAGCGTTTTGACTCGTAATCAATATGCAACGACTTCCTGTTAAAGCCTTACCAATGCGCGCCTCTTGAAGCTCGATACGAGCTCTTTGATGTCATACTTGGATTGCTTGTAGGCTTCAATTTTGTTCAGTTCCTGCAAATGGTCACATTATTTATTAGAAAATCTCTTATTCATGCTTTCACCCGGCCGTGCAGGAGTCCACAACAGAAAATTTTGCTTCCACTAGCAGTGCCTGATTCAAAATGCGTCAGTAGTGTTTACCTCGATCCAGGTCGCTAAGTTGGGCCTCCCAGATGTAATGTCATAGTTCTTCAACTCTAGCAGCAGAGGCTGGAACCGTTCTATAAAAGGAGCATACGCGATGTCTACCTGATAAAACAAAAAAAAAGAGGGGATATGAATCACACCTTAACCCAAACTCCTGGATACTGATTGGTGAAAGTACAAAATCAAGCATATATAATGGTTGTAAGTTTCGCCACAATATTGTCAATATGTATACCTAACAGGCTCAGATTATCAAACATTTACAAAGCTATCAACATAGTTCATACGTAAGCAGGGTATTGAGTCATATGAAATGAATAATTCAGTATCTTATAAACCAGCTTTCTTAAAGGAGTGTGAGATGTGATTTGAGAGACTCAGTAGAGTAGTTGTCTACTTACTGCGCTGAATTGCCCAAGGAAGAAAGGCCCGTCATCAAATTTTGAAAGAGATTCTTCCAGTTTGTCATGCACAGCTTCTGCAAAATGAACGCAGCAACTATGTTATCAGCATCCGGTTACTTGAAGAAATGAAGTAATACTCTGAATAGAACATACTCATTTCAGTCTCTGAGCCTGCTCCTTTAAGATAACTGAAAACTGCTCCCCCAAATGTGCCAGCATATGTCAACAGCTCTTCAGCAAATTCTTTCTTAGCAGGATCCTGCAGATTTCAAAATCATAACGAATTGTTATATAACAAAGATTTCAATATGCCATCAAGAATTACACTACAGACAGGCACTTACATCAGGGAAAAGGGAAGGTCCTTCAAAGTGGCTATCTATATATCTCAGCAAATCGAGGCTCTCTCCTGTAACTTCATTATTGTGTTCCAATGCAGGCACCTATTTGATGAGTAAAAAAGATGTATTTAGGTCTCGGAAGAAAAGATAAAAGATCATGCAAAAAGTTTCAGTTTACCATATTTACAACATAGATTCCCACCCCGTAACATTAGCTGCTCCTACGTATTCCCCCCCTCCCCCCCCCCCCCCCCCCAAAAAAAAAAAAAGAGCGCACACACACACACAATAGAGGACTTGATCCTGCAGAGCATGACAATCCAGATTGTGTCTCGGAAACAACCACCCTCCCCCATGACCCATTCCCCGCCTTGATCTAATCAAACTCCCTTATAATGGAACTTAAGACAGAACACCAAATGTCAAACAGCAATGTAGATGGCTGATCACTCAGTGGACACAGAGATGAGCTGAACGCAAAACCTCATATCAGCAATTACTCAATTCTGATAATACGGAGATAGCATTTGCTCCTTTCAAATGTAAGCGTAAACACTAAAGAAATGATAGCAACTACTCCACTACATTTCAATTCAAGAGGGCTAGAGAAGATACTGAAATGCTTAGTCAGGTACAAGTCTCACCTTAGCAGGGGGGTAAACATCCTTGTACCAAGCTGGCTTATCTTCTAAATTGATAGCAACCAATTGGATTTTATCCTGCAACCCCTGCATAATCCAAAAAAAAAAAACAAAAAAAAAAAAGATAAACAGATCAATCTAAGTTTAAGAATCAGAATATCTGTCCCTTGACATTTCTTCCACAACTCTGCACTAACAGACCATTAGAAATAAATTCTACAGAAATTATACTAGGCCGTGGCTAATCAGCCACGATTTATAAACATGTAGAAGGTTACGTAAAGCTAATAAAAGAAGACTGTGAACCGAACCTTGTAATTTCGAGCAATCCAAGCGCGCTGAGCATAAGGGCATACATAGGCAGTGTAAAGCCTGATAGATTTAGAGACAAAATAGTCGAAAATGTTATTACAGAAAGGTCCATAACAAGCTGAAAAAGGGTGCGAGGAAAACCACCTTGGCCACAATCAATGATTATTCATACCACTATAATGTCCACCTATTTCGAGCAAATCTGTAGTCTCATAACATTTAGCCCTTTGATCAATATAACTACGCGTTTAAACTATGCCTCCAGTTTAAAGCTGGTTCAGCTCTCTTCAGCATTACGCTTGCTAAAGAATGGTTTTAGTTAGCCACAATGAGCTTCTATTTGCAGACAATCCATTTTACAGATTACAGAAATACCACTAATACCTATCACAGTCCATTAACGTATTTTACCCGATTGTTACTACAGATTGAGTGATAAATCATTACCCGGTATCACAGAGCATGACATTATTTAAGTCATGCTGATCTTTCAGACAAGTGAACAAATTCAAAACTAAAAACTCGTACTACAGTACGAACAAGTCACCTCAAAAACCCATCAACAACAACATCATCATTACCCCAGCGCCTTAAAGCTACCCCCGCCATAAGGCGGGGTAAAAATGCGAAAAATTGTAAATTTCCAGGTAAGTCAACTATAGTCAATTTCCCAATCATGAGCATAAACTTTCAATCTCGAAAAACATTACCCCCAAGTGCCTCAAAGGCTCCCCCAGTCCCACCTATCAACTATGGCGATATAAGGGAGGGTCGGATGCACACAAGTTTTTACCACTATCTTGAAAATAAAGAGAGAATAAACAACAATTCCGATGTAGTCCAGCGGTTAGGATACCTGGCTTTCACCCAGGCGACCCGGGTTCGATTCCCGGCATCGGAACTTTTTGCTTAATTTCTGATTTATTCACTGTTCCAGTTTCTTTTAGTTAAGTGATTTTATATCTACAAAGTTACAACTTTCCAAATACTCACTTTAACAACACAACTCAGTCCATATCATACATGTCTTCAATTCCCGTTTTCGAAACAATACCAGTTTTCGTAACCTTAACCAACTAAGCTTCCACATCTTCTTAACCACAATTTAATCACTGAAAAGCAATCAATAAAAAGAACAAAAGCATAAAATATTTAAATAAATTTATACTACTCGTATATGATTTGATTAAATATACAGAGTGAGTGGATCACCGGGTGGCACCATCGGAACGAGGTGGTGGGTCCGAGTTCGAACCCAAAGTTGGTGGAAGAACTTCTTCACTACAAATAATTAAAAAAACAATTTAAATTATTATTCAATCAATCAAAAATTAACCAGAAAATTAACAAAAAGTAAAATTAATGAATTAAAAAAAAAAGGGGGTTTGGTGAATGATTATGCTTACACGTTGGCCATGGATGAAGGTTGGTGTAGGAAAGAGAAAATGAGAGCAAAACTGCACAAGTCGTATTTTGTTTTTCTAGTGTATCAACTGAAGAGTCTGGAAATTAGAAGCGTGATTTATACGATTTGGGATTTGAGTGTCCTTTTACTAGTTTTGGGTCCCGATACATTTTTGGGTTTTGTTCACTCCCTATGTCATTGTGACAAATGACAATCGGTTGATGTAAGTCCCGATCTCGGACGAGTGCGCACTTTTGTTGAGTTGGTATGTGAATCGTCTTTTTTAATTAGAGACTATAGGTTTTCACCGTAGGATTACAACAACGTTAGATCCAGGGTGTTGTTTTGTGTTCTGTTTGATTTTACGTGGCATGAACAACGAGCTAAAATCGGATGAACGGGAACAAAAAGTCAAAATCTTTTGTGAGATGGTCTCATCGTATGAGACCATTTACATATTTTAGTTAAGTCTCGATCTTAGATGAGTGCGCACTTTTGTTGAGTTGGTAGGTGAATCCGTCTTTGTTAATTAGAGACTTTGAGTTCCCACTCTAGGAATATAACAGCGGTTATATATTTCCGCATACTTGTATAGAGGAATTGAAGTTTGAGGGTGTAAAATTCAGTTTCCACCAATAAGGTTAGATGAATGCGAACATGTAAGTAAATGTCAACTGAATTAGCTCACGAAATTATCGTATCGTAATAAGTGCTCATGACTTGGGTTCGATACTTATCGGCATTAAAATTGCTCTTTGTGAGCAAAGAGTCAAACAAATCTCTTCCTCCTCTTTGGTCATTTTTCCACTACATACATTCTCTTATATGTGAGATCAGAGGTTACGTCAACATGCATTGCTCGGAATTTTGGACTTAACCAATTTGCTTCTCATAACTCGCAAGTTTATCTATCTACAATTCTTTCAAAGCTTATATTTCAAACTAAAAAACAAAGACTTTATCATTTTACACAAGAACGTACGTGATCAGCTAAATTTCGATTAATTGCGTCCATTCATGGCCAACGTGTAAGTATTTCATATCAGCACAATTTGAGTGATTAACACGTACTACCTCTGATCTGCAAACAATTTGTGAAATTGGGTATGAGACGACAGTGGTTTAAACCCAACTTATGAACTAGTTCTGTTTGGTCTTTAGTGTTCTTCAAAGGGGAGCTCTTAAGGTTTAGTTATGGAGGTCTCTGACCCTAATTTAAAAGAAAATTAATGTGTCATCTTGATAATTTGTTTGCAAGTTTTTACTTTTGATACATTCTTTCGACGAGGATAACCAGCGTTCGTATCGAACTGTGTCATGCATTATTATGATCATAGAATCATCGTCCTTCTAGTTACCAAAAAGCGGTAATCACTACTTCACCGTAGAATTATCGAACAAGAATAGGAAATATTTACTTATATAAAATTCAATATGGAAACCGTGCTACACATTATATATACCTTTATACGCAGCCTTTTTCTCCTTAAGAATTGGTACTCTTTCTCCCTGGGAAGTCTCTCTCCGTCCTTCACTTGTTCAAGCAGGGTTTTTATACAATGGATGAGAAGGAACAACTATTCGATAGTGATTCCGAAGATTGGATGGAAGGAGGTCTTGAACTAGTCGATAGTGATACCGAAGATTGCATTCCTTCCCCTGATCCTGACCATCGTATGCATATATTAGCGACTCCACTGTTGGAGGTTTTGTCTGTCAACATAAGTTTTAACAACAACGCAAGTAGTAATAATAATCAAGGTGGTCCTTGTAAAGTTTGGGGTTCGATTAGCATCGTTGATAAAGACGACAACCACGTTGTTGATATTTACAGCAGAAACGAGGATCATCCTGACACGGTTATCTCTGGAGGCATCATTTCAATTAATAACCCCGATTATATTCCTGTTAGACCGCGTACGGGTTACAAGATCCGAGTGTCTCTCACGGACGGTTCGCGTAATCTTGCCGATGAGACCATCTCTTTATATGACACTATGACTCGTCATGATTACGAGAAAATCAAAACCGTGCAAGCAAAAGGGGAAGATGGTTATTATGCTATTGTGCGATATACCACATTTCAAGCAGCTGTTATTGCCATCATAGAAGAGGTCAAGCTCATCGCAGATCATGATGAAAGCCACTTTTCGGATCATAGTTACGACATTGGTGCAACGATTGTTGCCCGTTATGGCGACTCTGATAATGGTGTGTTGAAAGAGCATTCAACTTTACTCATTGACAATCGAGTTGGCGATGATGAGTCGTTGAAGGTGGATTTAGAGACTCCTATTAAGCTGTTGAAATCCAAGGTAGGTGTTCCCGCTTATTCTTCCATTATACTTGAAGCGCGCATATGGGATAAATCTACGAAGAACGACCGTGTCACAGTTGCTCATGCTTTTATAGAATTTGAGACTGCCCTTGACACCGCCCCATACATCGAGAATGTTAAGTTCCGAATTCTACAACCGCCATCCATGGATGAGGAAGGTATGCATCATGTCGATAATTGGTTACAAAGTTGTCATCTTAGAGTACAAATGCGTTGGCATAACGCGGATGTCCTTGCTATAGAGGCATCATTGCCCCCACCTATCAAGGGGATTAGGAGGATTATTACTCCTGATGATGATGATAATGATAATGATGAAGCATCCGAGAGCACTATATCTGAGTACGAGGAGGTTTTCATAGATGAGAATATAGATAGCACTTCCGAAGATGAGTCCTCCTTAACACTTTCAGAAGGCGAAGAGAAAATTTCGGTCATGACGACCGAAGGGGTAAGGATGGTGGAGGTATACTCGGTTTTTATAGGTGGTCCTACCAACGATGACAATGTTTTGCGTATACATGGAACTATAGAAATCGAAGATGAGCTCTTTATCTTCAAAAGAGAAAAGGATGCGCCCGAAAAAATATTCCCAGATAATAGATTTATATCGCTAAATGAGCCTTGCCATGGACTTGATGGTTATTTTTTTAACGTTAACATAGACCTCAAGGATGAGGATGATCGCATTGTAAGCAAAGGGGGGAAGATGATGTGGAATAGCCTTCGGATGGATGCCAATCCTATTAACTGGTACGATTGCGACATTTGCTCAGTAATTCGAGGTGAAAATGGTTACTTCGCGACAATGTATTATTCCATCTTCAAAGAAGCCGTAGCAGCTAAAGTGTATGTCTCATTCTCGAGCAAAATAAGTACTAAATTTTCAGCTGGCGTTTGGGGCAAGATTGTTGGTCGCCACGAATGTTTCGATGACTTATTAGAGCCGTTTGAGAAAGAATTCTACCAGATAACGCTCTTTGCTAGGCCTAGAGAAGATTATGAACAAGTGACTTGTTGCAACGACGACATGACATTTGATTTACCTCTGAAGCTGTCTAAGTCTGTGGTTGCTGTTCCAACGGATTCCGCCTTAATTGTTGATATGGATTTGCAACTGGGTTTTTTCGACACGGACACCAGCGAAAAGGGTAGTGTCTGTGGTGTTGATACTAAAAGTACGGGGGATGTCATGCAGAGAATACGCCATTTTGAAACTATCAAAGAAGAAGCTATAATATTTAGGCCTTTTTCTGATAGTTATCGTACGATCAACAAACCTAATTATTACATGACATTATTGTTCGTTAAATGGGGACTTAAAGTCGGAAACGAGTTACAATTTATTTGTTTATTTAATAATTAAATCATGTAGGAATCCCTTTCTTTCAAAGGCTTGTTGTTTTGCAAGTTTGCGAGTGTGTTTGTAAGGGATTAATAATTCAGATTGATAATTTGTTCATTTGTTTTAATTATCTCTTCTACAATTATAATGGGGTCATAATTTCATTACAAATATTTAATTATTTAACACAACAATCAAGTTATAGCTGAAGTGTATAGATAGCCACTTTGAAGGACCTTCCCTTTTCCCTGATGTAAGTGCCTGTGTGTAACGTAATTCTTGATGGCGTATCGAAATTTTGGTTATATCTCAAAAGTTGTAATAATTTTGAAATCTGCAGGATCCTGCTAAGAAAGAATTTGCTGGCACATTTGGCGGAAGAAGCTGGAAATTATATCCGTTGGATACCCACATTTGAGTGTTTACCTCTGCAAACAATTTGTGAAATCGGGAATGAGGCCATAGTTTAAACCAACTTATGAACCAGTTATGCTTGGTCTTCAGTATTCTTCAAAGGGGAGCTCTTAAGATTTTGTTATGGAGGTCGATCTCTTGACCCTAATTAATACTAATAAGAAAGAAAAAAAGGTGTCATCTTGAAGTTTCTACTTTTGGACATTCACTAGTTTGCATGCCCGTGCAACGCTCGGGTTATGTATTTATATTGATTATACTCGTTTTATAAAAGATGATGGCTTATCTTTATTCTAATAAATTATCATAATTACTATTTTCCATAAGTTAGCTAATATTATACTACTATATGATAATTTATTATCATATCATAACCGATAATTGTAATTAATGTTATTTTTATGTTCTATCTAATCAATGAATGCCAAGTGTCCTCCTAGGAAAGACTTGGTTTCAGGTTTTAATATATAGGATTAGATTCGACGAGGATAACCAGCGTTCATATCGAATTATTAGTTCATTCTGGTGCGTGTACCACATCAGTTGCCTAGATGTTTTTTATGGCCTAGTGATTCTATATGTACAAGCACATAACAGATGTATCCAACGTGTTTAATCGCAATTGTAGCCTCATGACCATCATGCCTAGTTGAAGGATGAACGATGTATCGATGACGTGAAATTTCCCAAGAACAACAAGACTATTATATGATGACGTGTCATGTGCAACGCACGGGATTTCCATCTAGTTACCAAAAAGCGGTAATCACTACTTCACAGTAGAATTATCGAACAATAATAGGAAATATTTACTTATAAAATTCAATATGGAAACCGTGTTACACGTATATATAGAGCAGTAACGCAGGCATATTCTGAACCATAAACATCTACCTGCTGCTTATATTCAGGCTAGTAAAGTGGTATGATTCAACATCTCTCTGGTTCGATTAAAACACATTATTTGCTAGTATATAATTAGTATTCATATTCTTATTCCAATTTTAATTTTTGTAAAACATGCATCCTAGATTTATTTGCTTAGATTTGTTTCTTTAGCTTACATTATAATTGTCGCATTTGTCGGTTTTTGTTGATCCCTTATTATATTAGTTTTATTACTTTCAACTTGTTAATGTTATTAATCGTCTTCACTTGTTCAAGCAGGGTTTTTATACAATGGATGAGAAGGAACAACTATTCGATAGTGATACCGAAGATTATTGGACGGAAAGTGATACCGAAGATTGCATTCCTTCCCCTGATCCTGATGATCCTGATAATCGTATGCATGTATTAGAGCATCTCCAATGCAAGCTACAAAAGTGTTGTAGTTTAGCTTGCCAAATAGGAGAGAGAAGATTTTAAGCTAAAATTCCAAACTACAAGGGTTTGTATTCCAATGGTAAACTACATTAGGTGTGGCTTAAATTGGGACCCACAATAATTATATTTTATATTTTTCATCTAACAAAAATAATTTTTTTTATTTTTTTATTTTCCAAGCCATGTAGCCTGGGCAAGCTATGTAGCTAGCAAAACTACAAAAAATAAAAGTTCCACAATGGACAAGCTAATGACGTCAGCGGTTTGTGAAGCTAAACTACAAGCAAAGTTTTAGCATTGGAGATGCTCTTAGCGACTCCACTGTTGGAGGTTTTGTCTGTCAACATAAGTAGTTTTAACAACGCAAGTAGTAATAATAATCAAGGTGGTCCTCGTAAAGTTTGGGGTTCGATCACCATCGTTGATAAGGACGACAACCACGTTGTTGATATTTACAGCAGAAACGAGGATGATCCTGACACTACTGTTATCTCTACTACTGGAGGCCTCATTTCAATTAATAGCCCCGATTATATCCCTGTTAGACCTCGTACGGGTTACAAGATCCGAGTGTCTCTCACGGACGGTTTGCGTAATCTTGCCGATGACACCATCTCTTTATATGACGAGACCATGACTCGTCATGATTTCGAGAAAATAAAAACCGTGCAAGCAAAAGGGGAAGATGGTTATTATGCTATTGTGCGATATACCACATTTCAAGCAGCTGTTATTGCCATCATAGAAGAGGTCAAGCTCATTAGGAAAGTAGTCGCAGATTATCATGATTCGGATCATAGTTACGACATTGGTGCAACGATTGTTGCCCGTTATGGCGACTCTCCTAATGGTGTGTTAAAAGAGCATTCAACTTTACTCTTTGACAATCGAGTTGATGATGATGATGATGAGTCGTCGTTGAAGGTGGATTTATTAGAAACTCCTATTAAGCTGTTGAAATCCAAGGTAGGTGTTCCCGCTTATTCTTCCATTATACTTGAAGCGCGCATATGGGATGATAAATCTACCAAGGACGACGACCGTAGTGTCACAACAGTTGCTCATGCTTTTATGGAATTTGAGACCGCCTTGGGTACGGCCCCATACATCGAGAATGTTAAGTTCCGAATTCCGGATGATCAGAAAGGTATGCATAATAATTGGTTACAAAATTGTCATCTTAGAGTACAAATATGTTGGCATAACGCGGATGTCCTTGCTATAGAGGCATCATTGCCCCCACCTATCAATGGGATTAGGAGGATTATTATTACTCCTCATGATGATGATGATGATAATGAAGAAGAAGCATCCGAGAGCACTATATCTGAGTACGAGGAGGAGGAGGAGGAGGAGGAGGAGGAGGTTTTCATAGATGAGAATAATAATATAGACAGCTTTTCCGAACAAGATGAGCCTTCGCTTTCTTTAACACTTTCAGATGGCCAAGAGAAAATTTCGGTCATGACGACCGAAAAAGGGGTAAGGATGGTGGAGATATACTCGGTATTTATAGGTGGTCCTACCAACGACGACAATGTTTTGCGTATACATGGAACTATAGAAATCGAAGATCAGCTCTTTATCTTCAAAAGAGAAAAGGATGCGCCCGAAAAAATATTCCCAGATAATAGATTTATATCGCTAAATGAGCCTTGTAATGGACTTGATGGTTATTATTTTAACGTTAACATAGACCTCAAGGATGAGAATGATCGCATTGTAAGCAAAGGAGGGAGGATGAAGTGGATTAGCGTTCTGATGGATACCAAACCTATTAACTGGTACGATTGCAACATTTGCTCGGTTATTCGAGGTGAAAATGGTTACTATGCGACAATGTATTATTCCATCTTCAAACAAGCCGTAGCAGCTAAAGTGTATGTCTCATTCTCGAGCAAAACAACAAGTACTAAATTTTCGGCTGGCGTATGGGGCAAGATTGTTGGTCATCACGAATGTTTCGATGACTTATTAGAGCCGTTTGAGAAAGAATTCTACCAGATAACGCTCTTTACTAAGCCTAGAGAAGATTATGAACAAGTGACGACTTGTTGCAACGACGACATGACATTTGATTTACCTCTGAAGCTGTGTAAGTCTGTGGTTGCTGTTCCAGAGGATTCCGCGTTAATTGTTGATGTGGATTTGCAACTGGGTTTTTTCGACAGGGACACCGGTGAAAAGGGTAGTGTTGATACTGAAGGTACGCGGGATGTCATGCATTTTGAAACTATCAAAGAAGAAGCTATAATATTTAGGCCTTTTTCTGATAGTTATCGTACGATCAACACACCTAATTATTACATGACATTGTTCGTTAAATGGGGAAAAGTCGGAGAGGTCGGACACGAGTTATAATTTCTTTGTTTTTGTAATAATAAAATCATGTAGGAATCTCTTTCTTTCAAGAGTTGTTGTTTGAGAAATGCGAACATGTAAGTAAATAATGTCAATTTCCACCAATTAGGTTTGAGGAATGCGAACATGTAAGTACATGTCAACCAAATTAGCTCACGAAATTGCCCTCGTGAGAAAAGAGTCAAACAAGTTGTGCTCAGCTACTACACTCTCTTCTCCCTCCTCTTTGGTCATTTTTCCACTACGTATATTCTCTTATATGTGAGATCAGAGGTTACGTCAACATGCATTGCTCGGAATTTTGGACTCTACCAATTTGTGTTATTCTACTCAAAACTCGCAAGTTATTATATCTACAATCCTTTCAAAGCCTATCTTTCATACTCAAAATAACAAAGAGCTTATCATTTTTACACAAGAACGTACGTGATCAGCTAAATTTCGATTAATTGCGTATACGTCCATTCATGGCCAACGTGTAAGAAATTCTGAAAATATTACCCTTCCTTTTGCTTCTTTACGATCCTATATACTAGTATGTATTACAAATGAAGCAGAAATGACGTCTTTTTCTAATACATAAGTGACCAGCTAATGTTGCATGCGCTAGATGTGTAGAGCTTCATGAATCATGACAAATTGACAATATTGGTTGCCTTGGCATTTGCAGGAAACTTAACTCTAGCCAACCTCCTCTGCTCGATGGAAATACTAGGTAGGTACTTTGACCTCTCTCTCGGTCTCTCTCTATTTATCGTTTTTACTTGGTCAGGTCTTTTGTAACAATTATGTGTCTCATTTCATTTAGGTTATACATTTCCTTTGTCTGCCCGTTTGCGCATCGTGTCTGGATTGCACGAAATTATAAGGTTTGTTCACCATCTAATTCGGTTAATATTTTTCTAAGTTACTCAGACTCTTCTCGCAAAATAAAAAAAAAAAAATACTCAGACTCGGCTACAAAGATTGGACACGAATGTGTGTCATACTAGTATATATGGAATCTACTCGTGTTTTGGTAAAAACATAACGTGTCCAAGTAATGTAATATGACGAGTTTGAGTAACACATACGTACTACTTATTTGGAACTTGTTTTCATGATCTTTGAATGCAGAGGGTTTCTGATGATCACTAATATTCCTGAATCACTCATCTGTTTCACTGTTTATACACATGAATCCTTATGCAGGGTTTGCAGGACAAAATTGAATTAGTACACATCGATCTATTCGACAAACCAGCTTGGTACAAGAATGTTTACCCTCCTAATCAGGTTGGATTTTTTCTTAACAAACATTACAAAGGTCTGGGAATGGACTCAATTTTACAATTCTACAGTTTTTTCTTGGGTTGGCTAGATCACAGAATCTCTACTGGAGACTGGAGTATATCTTTATTGTAGCGCGATTTTTATGAAAATGTAGTGAATGTTTAGGAAAAATCCTCAAAGAAGGGGTAAAATCCGGGCGTTTTGCATAGTATTATGTTTCAGCATGGAGTATGTATATGAACTTCGGCCAGAAGCTAAGAAAAATGTGCACTTGTCCTTGGAATTGCTTGCACCTTCCTGTAAACTACTGATGATTTAGTCATAAATCACGTAACCTGATAACTGCGTAAATGGTAGAATTCAGGGGAGAGAGCTTGGATTTGCTGAGATACTTAGACAGTCACTTTGAAGGACCTTCCCTGTTCCCTGAGGCAAGTTACTCGATTATATTTTTAATGAGATGGACTAACAGCATGAGTATTACCTTAACTTAGAGCAGTAATTTACATTTCACATGAGTACAACCTGCAGGATCTTGCTAAGAAAGAATTCGCGGAAGAGATGTTGGCCTATGCAGGCACATTCAGTGGTGCACTTTTCGGTTGTCTGAAAGGAGGCCGCGACAGTGAAATGAGTATGGCTGTCATCTGTGAACTTCCTTCATCTGATAAACTTTTTCGAGTCTTTAACTGGTAATAAGCTGATGTGGTTGCCTGTCTGTGCTTATTAGGTGCTGCATTTGATAGATTAGAAGAGATTCTCTCAAAGTCTGCTGATGGAGCTTTCTTCCTAGGCCAATTCAGCGTGGTAAGCAGGGAATAACATTCTACCTAGGCTGCCTAAGACTATCCTGATTCCAGGGTTTCAGTCGAGGTGAACATGCTAATCTCGGTGTTTTAAGAATTCAGGTGGATATCGCGTTCATTCCTTTTATAGAAAGGTTCCAGCCTCTGCTGCTAGAATTGAAGAATTATGACATTACATCTGGGAGACCAAAGCTAGCTGCCTGGATCGAGGTATGTGTACTGTACACTTTACACTCAAGGAGACATACATCAAAATCAAAAGTAGTAATGTAGAATGCACTTGCAAAAGCCGATTTGAAGCTGATTTATCAGTCCAATTCTTGAATCATTCTGCAGGAGGTGAACAAAATTGATGCCTACAAACAGACGAAATGGGATACTAAAGAGCTCACATCAGCCTTCAAGAGGCATGTGTTGGTAAGCCATCTAATCTGATCAGCCATATCATGTAACCTCATATCCGCGCCCCCTCAGCATTAGCGGCTCCTAAAAAAAAAGACCAAGCAACTGATGAACTAAATTAAAATGAGCTGAGTATAACACTGTGGCAACTGACAAGTGATGAGGTCTGTTTTCGATGTTGTACGCAGGGAAAGTGAATATGCCATGGTTCTGCCAGTGCAGATGCATTACTAGCAATAATACAGGAACTTCTTTCTTAAAGAGTTGAATTTGGTGAAAGATTACCTATAGTAAGATTTGAGTGAATTGTGGGTTAACTACTTACTTTTTTTTTTTGAGATCGGTTAATTTTTGCTTGGATGTAAATTATATAGCCAGTTGAATACTGGCAACGACATTGTGTTCCCAATTGTTATATAGATTTATGCAAGACGGTCTTGGAGTACCTTGTCGTTAAACCATCTTACCAAAGTTTTTGCAATTTCCATTAATTAACCAAAGACCTAATGCATTTTGCTAAACTAAAACTTGAAGAGTACTACTCCTACTAAGTAGTTGTTCCTGTTACCGGAATCAAGATACAATGCATTACATGTTCATTTTATAAACTCGTAACTTTTAAAATAACGTCTCATTGTAGAATTTGTAGAATTTTATTCACTTTTCACACTATTGTCCTGAAGTCGAATATTGTTCAGTGGATACCAGTATATGACTAAACATGTGAACCAGTCTTACACAATAAGCAGTTCTTTGGTAACGAAAGCTAACCCATGAGACGGTCTCAATTGGCCGAACATATACTTCATCCCGCGTGTGAACAAGTAATCCAGGGATAGAAGCTCAGGTTGTGTAAGATTCAAGTTATGAGCAGAAGAAGAAAAGCCAATACCATTTGACACAGGAATGACGGAAAAGCCACAGTTCTTGCTGCTCTCGTGGAGCTATTTCTGATATTCTAATTCTATATAATCTAATGATTGGGACAAAATTCTGATCAACTATGTTATACAGAAATCTGGAGTGAAAAAAAAAATTCCTCTTCCAGGAAAATGCAATGGAAAGACTAATAAAAACTACTCACAAGATGGCAACTCAAAGGCGTATTCTAGGATCCGTCATTTTGTTTTTTGGTCATCTATAGTTCGTCCTTCACTCCTTCAGTTTCCTCATTGGTTGAAGAATCCTCCTTGGTCTCAGTTTCGACCTCCTCCGTGTCATCCTCCTCCTCAACAGCTACGTCAGGGCTGATGTTGAGGCTAGTCTTCACTGAGTCATAAACTCGAGAAGCAAAGTCCTTGGGGTCGTCAAGCAAGAAGCCACTCTCAAAGAGAGCTGTCTGGTACATGAGACGTGCCGTTTGTTTGACATTGTCATCCTGGATCATAGGTTAAATATGTTGTCAAATTATATGGCCAATCACCAATATACATTTCTAAAAATTGCATCAAGAAATGATCAAGTGATGCGACAGCTAGGAGTAAGTAATTAAATCACCGTTCCTAAACTACTGCAGATTGCTAAATTGACAATTTAACATCAAATTTTGTTGCAGGAACTGGGCCCAAAATCTAAAGGTCGTTGCCTAAATTAGATGGCTCGAAGAATGACCCGTCTAGGGATTTGGCCATAACAGTACATTGACAAGAGCTTTAGATCCAACCATGTAGAGGATGTCCATAAAACCATCTACTTAACATACATAAGGTGACACTCACACAGCACTGCCAACATTCGATCTGCCTTGAGAAGGCATCCCAGAAAGGGTTATCACAAGAGGTCTACTTTCCCAAAAGTGAAATGTGGTCTACTTAACCCATTTTCAGCTTTCATCTCTCAACCTTATTTACTCATCAAATCATGAAAGGTAGGCAGGTTCATAAAACAGATCACAAAGAACAATGCCGAGGTAAATGCTGCAGCAAAAGTTACATATGTCTCATGTTGTCTAAAAAAATTACTCCTTTGATATTGTACCCCTCATTATGCTAAGCTTGAGTTTTTAAGCATGACCTTAGTTCAAATACGGAGTGAGTCTAATAGAGATACAGGTCCAGGTAACAGAACAGTTTCCTTAAGATATTTTGTGAGCATAAGAAAAGTTCTGCAAACAGTCTAGTAGACTTGTCACGAGCTAGGGTAACATCAAATGAACACCTTCCATGAAAGCCTCCGTCCCCCAACCCTCAAAGATAAAGCATGGAAAACTAAAATTTAGGAAGTTAAATTCTCAATTAAGCTTTACAGGGCGGATAGAAAACATACCTCAGGATTTGTTGTTACTCTCTCACGGAGCTCCTTGATGATAGGATGTCGAGGGTTTATCTCAAGAACCCTCTTGCCCCGCATGTAAGCCTGCTTGTTTGCATCACTAAGTGTTTGTGATTGCATGATCCTCTCCATGTTCGCACTCCAGCCAAATTTGGAGGTCACAACAACACATGGGGTGTCTGCTAAACGGTTGCTTATCTTGACATCATCGACCTTCTCAGAAGCAAGGGAATTCTTCCACCACTTTGTTAACTCCTTGAAATTTTCCTTGAGCTCCTTGTCTTTTGAGTCCTTGCCAAGCTTCAGACCCTCCTTTGAAACATTTTGGAACTTCTTGTCCTCGTAGTCCATCAGGTATTGCATCAGATACTCATCCACGGGATCAGTGAAAAAGATGACCTGCAGGAAAAGAACTCCAATGACTAAGTAACACGAACGTTCACTGAAAGCTAAAAAGATCTCAAGAAAACAATTGAAGGCTCCATATTCTCCAGAACATAATAAGGAGTCAGAAGTGTTTCTTAGATTACCTCATAGCCTTTCTTTGTAAGCCTCTCAAGGAACGGAGAGTTTTCCAACTGCTCCTTGCTGGTTCCTGTTATGTAGAAAATGTCCTTTTGCCCAGACTTCATTCTTTTAATGTACTGATCAAGGGAAGTTAATTTTCCGCCAGATTTGGAACTGTTTTAAAGGAACCCAGATTAGACAAACATGTTGCTGGAAGGAGAAGAAAGCATTTGTAGACAGAAACTTTTATTGAGTTCTTACGTTTCAACTCTAAGTAGCTTGGCAAGGCGATTCCTGTTTGCAGCATCCTCAATAATGCCAAGTTTGATCGATTTGCCAAACTCATTCCAGAACTTTGCGTATTTACCCTTCTTCTCATCATTGTCAGAAGACTTGTCAACATCTACACAAGTAAAGCCATGACCACGAAATGAGACAAACAGAAAGTGTTGGGAGCAAAAAATTCTAAACACAACAAAGTGGTGTCAGAACAAAAGAAGCCATTTCCAGTTTTTTAGTAGGAACAGTAGTTCAAGATAAAATGGAAAGGCAACTTCTGGATCTACAAATGTATCAGAAAGAGAGTTTGACATACCCTTCTTCTCCTCGTCATCAGATTCTTCAGGATCCTCCTCGGCAATCTTACGGATCATGTCTAAGGCCTTCCTGATCAATTTCTTTTTAATGGTCTTCAAGCTACTGTGCTGTTGAAGCATTTCTCTTGACACATTGAGGGGAAGAGTGTCTGAGTCAACAATACCCTGATAAAAGGTAAAATCATCAGAATCATGGCTGAAACAAGAGACTATACTTGCAACACACTATAGCAGAATGTTCCTCACCATCAAGAAGTTTAGGTACTTGGGCAATAGCTCATCAAATTCATCGGAGATGAAGACCCGCCTAACATACAGCTTCACATTGGCTTTGTTGTTGTTGTAGTAGCTCTCATACAAATCATGAGGAGCCTTTGGAGGGACGAAGAATACGGCCTTGAACTCAACATCACCTTCAGCGTTGAAGTGACTCCGTGCAAGAGGCTTTTCCTCACTAAAGTCCTACATCATACAAAAATTGGACATTAAGAGACCAACTACAAACTAACACACGACAGACCATGAGCTAACACGCTAAATGACTAACCTTTGCCAAGGAGTGGTAAAATTTAGTATATTCTTCTTCAGTCACCTCCCGTGGGCTACGTAGCCATATCGCTTTCACATCATTCAAAAGTTCCCATTCAGAAGTAGTTTCTTTGATGGTCTTTGTTTTTGGTTTCTTCTCAGCTTCCTCATCCTCCTCTTTCTCTTCAGTTTCTTCCTCTGAAGTGTCGGCTGTATTACAGGACACACACAGCGACAGGATAAATTAGTCACTAACATACACGTAAACCCCAGAAAACGAAGACAGGGGAAAGCTCTTAAACAGATTCAGGTTAACAACACATACTAGTTTCCTCATCGTCACTTGACTCATCATCATCTGCAGGCACCTCCTTCTCAACTTCCTTGGTTGCCCATAGAGATATGGGGAAATTGATGAATTCAGAATACTTCTTCACCAAATCCTGAACATTACAAAGAAAGATAGAGAACCGGTTAACCATGTATAATCAGAACAAGTGCAAAGAAATTTGGACGATGATTACTCCAACAAAGATTAGAAGGGCCCTGGAGAGAGAGAAACAGAATGGGGTAGAAACAGGTAACAGGTGAGGTCATCCACTGAGAAAATGGCCACAGACTAGATCAGTGATAGGCTGATACTGGCATGAACTTCATGATATATCCATTTCTCAAATAATTAACAAGAAGAGACCTGAACCAAAAAACAACTGCCAAGACACCGTCTATAAAAAGCTCTTGATTCAAATCATATCAATGGCTACTCTGCCACTCCGGTAGCACCTAGACGGCTAGACTCATCAAAACTCTGGTACCAGTACGAGGCATTAAGGTGTCTAGCAAGACATATGGACAATAGCTAAGGAGATGGTGAACATGTCCGCTGAAGTAAGTGATATACGGTATACCAACCTTTAATTTAGACTCTTCAAGGTACTCTCCAGCTTCTTCTCGAAGATGTAGTCTGATCTCAGTACCACGGCCAAGAGGTTCATTCTCAGTGTCCTCCGAAATAGCAAAAGCCCCATCAGCCTTTGACTCCCAAACATATCTGGACAACAAAGTTAGCCACATATGAGCAAACAAAGCAACTAACTGGCGATCAAGACTAGTGAGAATGATTGCCCTCGCTCGGGGGAAGGGGGGAGGTGGGGTAAAGAGAATGCTCAAGTAAAGAAGTCTGGAAGTACTGGAACTCACTGTTTGTCATCATTGTGCTTGCTAATAACTTCGACATAGTCAGCAACTAGGTACACAGAGTAAAATCCAACTCCAAACTGTCCAATCAAGTTAAGATCTCCACTTGTTTGCATCTTCTCCACAAATGCTGAAAAAGCAACATAATAATAAAGCTTGGCATCATACATCATATCATTAACATGAGGCCAAATCAATGTAGAGGTTCATTATATTGGAATTGATACGGCAAGAAGTTTACAGAGTAAAACCATACCTGAAGTTCCTGATTTTGCAATAGTTCCCAAGTTCTTAATAAGGTCCTCCTTTGTCATACCGATACCTTTGTCACGAATAGAAAGGATCTTCTTCTCTTTATCAAGTTTAATCTGCAAATATTACTTACAAAGGTTAACTAATGTGTAATGACGAACGACTATAATACAAAAGGTAAAGGTGAGACTAAATAATACAAAAGACAAGGCGACTTACCAAAATCTCGAGCTTAGCTTGGTCACCTTCACCCAGGACACCCTTATCAGTGAGTGCCAAGAACCTAATTTTGTCCAATGCCTAGCATCACACCACATTCCTCAGTTAGAAAACAAAACATTCATAACACACTAATGATAAAATCACTTCCGATATTCACTGATATGACAAGAACCACAGATACACAAAATACTTACATCAGAAGCATTGGAGATAAGCTCCCTCAAGAAGATGTCCTTGTTACTGTAAAGAGAGTTGATAATAATATCCATAAGCCGAGACACCTCGGCCTGGAACTCAAACTTCTCCGCATGGCTGCGAAGTGATTTCCTTGACATAGACTCCGCCTCCCTACATGATCCGCCAAACAACATCCACATTATTATTATCCACAATAAATACACTGTAAGGAAGGTAGCTAACAGCAACATTTCCCCACTGCCTCAAAGGATCCTCCCCATGAAAACTTAGGGGGGCAGGAGCGGTTTCCAAATGACCAAAATGAAAATTGCGCAGAAAATTGTATGGACATAACAATATATGAAGTGTGACACTTTAGTAAGCCATTCTGCTTTACTCCATCAGATTGCAAAGCCAAATAATATTGAGTCTTAGCTACATTGGAAATGAGTGCATACGAGTAACACATCAAGGTACTTTCTAATAAAATCAAATCCTGGAGTGTAAAAAGAATTTTCTCGACGAAGGCAGAAAGATCAGGGCATTCACAAACCTTTTGACAACATCGGAATCAGTGGACAAACCACTGGGAACAGCTCCTCCAACCTTCTCCTCAACCTTAGGTAAGCTTGTTAACTCTTCAGAATCCTCTTCGGCATTAGCATGTATCTTCCTCCCTATTAGAACAAACAGGCCAATACTTTCACTACAAATTCATTTCCAAACATCCATTTCAATTGACTCTCGATACCCACCATTCGATGTTGTCTCCCAATAAGCACAAACTAAACAACGTAACATTTACACTTTCACCATTTCGCCAACTACACCTACTTCGACTAAGGGTAACCATAAAAATCAAATAACAAGCAATATACACACCCAAGAGCGCTAAAAGTGAACAACTTTCCCCATACATTCATACAATAAGCCTTTGGTAACTTAAGCAATAACAAATGCAGCAGCGTAACATTCACATTTTCATCATTTCATTAATCACCCAAATCATATTAGACCATCTTTCATACTTAGTACTAGTTTAGTAGCCATAAAACCCAATTTACAAGCAATATAACACTTGAATAAGTAAACATCACGTCACTCGAGTAATCAAAATCACACTATATGCATCACTCACAAATTCACAATCATATCAATCCACCAACAATCTAGATCAAGCCGAAACCGGGGGCACTCGAAAAGTGAGAACGAACTATATTTCTTAAGCTCACTAAACAACTTCAACAAAAAGGGCAACCATTACGATCAAATGTTCCACAGCAAACATTATCATTATAAACCCACTAAAAACCCTCCCAAACCACAATACAGCGTAAAGTTCACATCTTTCATCACATTTTCACGAAATCACCAACTACCCAGATCAAATTAGACGAATTTCATTATAAAGAACTCACATCAATCAAATTCCAATCAACTTACAACAATCAAAAACCAATAACATTACAAAGATTACTCATTCAATTCAAAAAATTACGTAAATTCACAAACTACCCAGATCAAATTAGACCAATATCTATAATGGGTAATTCCAATAATCAAATTCCAAGCAAAATTACAAAAATCAAATCAGCAACATTATTAAGTTCATATCAATATTAATATGAATATTAATACCTTGATCTGGGGAGAGGAAGAGGAGGCACAAGAGGAATAAGACGGACGGAACCGTCCACTTGTTCATGGCTTCTTTCACAAGATTTCTACTTTAATTTTCTGGAATTATTTCGTCGTCGAAGATTTTAGGATGCAAATCTAAAGTTTTTATTTATGATTAAGATTTAAGAGAGAGTGAGGAGTAATTATAAAAGAGTGTGATGAAGAGAGTAGAGTGGGGAGTGGTGGGGATGTCACGTGACGTATGTGTGCCACGTCAAGCTGAGATTTCATTCGTTGATTGGTGCCACCGTGGCAAATCTGACGGTTCATTTTTGTTGTCGCGTACGTGGCGGTGTGTGAGTGGGTGGTGTTACTTATGTAGACGTGGAGATTAATGAAGGGTGAGTGAGGTAAGGCAAAGTCAAGTCTACGAAGTGTGTGCGATGGTGTGTCTTAAAGCTCTAGAAGTTTCTCATTTGTAATGGGAGTGGAGTAACAACCAAGTTTAGTATAGGTAATGATAACGCTACGGTTTGAATCAATTGATTCACGTCTTTTTGTGCCTGGCAGAGTGTGAACACGTGCGGATTTATAATTTGTCAGGCACAAAAGTGCGTGAATCGTGGATTTATACCTACCCTTAATTCAGGGTCGTTAGTCATAATAATTGAAAGGTAATATGATTCGAAATGTAATATGATTTGACAATTGGTAATATGATGCATTCTCGATTTTTAGAAAACTAGATCATGGATTGACCATATAGGTGATTCGAAGTGATACGAAACCTTCTTGTACATGTATAGAGTACTGCACCATATGCCACTCTCTCATTGGCGAGTTATTCACAACACAACTTAATCTCTAAAGTGGTATAAAGAACGAGTTGCATACATTGGGAATCTTAGACGTTTGTGATACGGTTATGATAGATTTAAACACCATATTAACAAGGTCTACACGTTTCAGTCCAAACGAAGATACATGGCCTGGAAGGATATTTATAATCTTATTAGATTGTATTACGACTTCTTGTAGAACAGATTGTTACAATATACGAGATGTCACTCGAATCATTTGGCCACGCAACATCTTGTCAACAACCATACTAGCTAGTTAGCTACAGTCCAACTGACTATCATTATTATTAGTCCAAGATAATGGGCTTGCAGAAATGCCCAAATCCTTGTGATCATTGGATGGATGAGCCCATGTTTGGGGCTCCACTATACACCTAGAGTTTCCGGAATGCATCAATCTCCAAATAATTACCTACAATTCTACAAATACTCCTACTCAAATTGTATTGTTATAATGTCTAATATCGATCATTCGTAAGAATTTCAATCACATCAAGCATATAACATTGTGTTGAAATTGTGACTAGAACGTCGCAATGTTCGAAGTCTCGGGGATTGTATCGATAGCATTGGTGATAAGTGTTGAGAAAACATAAGATTGAAGAAACGGTAACCAGTGGCATTCGGCAGTCCGCGAATGGTATTCGGCTGACCCTGGATGGTATACTGATGTACGCCAATGGTATAACTGTGTCCGCGAATAGTACACTGTTATTCCGGAATCTTCTTTGCTTGATGTTTGTCTTGTTTCCTAATTACTTTTAGAGTGTTTTGGGAGATTTACTAGCTACTACTTACCTAAACTCATTAGGTCTTTTGGTAAGGTGGTTAATATATAAAACCCACCTCCTCTAGCCTAATTTGGTGAGAGGGAATTAGTGAGAGAGCCACACAAAGAGAGTTCTTAGACTTGCACATCTAGAGAACTGCTCAATTCATCTTGTATCTGTAATTCCCCACCATAGTGAAATTGATTCCTAGCCCCTGTGGACGTAGCTATCACGTTGATAGTGAACCACATTAAATCTTGGTGTGATTTTTTCTTTATTGTTGTTTGTTATCGTTCTTACACGCTTCCGTATTTTGCGCCCAATTGCACAACAATTGGCATCAGAGCTCCAGGTAGGAGATCCTTGGGGAGAACGATGACTGGTGCGACAGTAACTGCGAAGATCGACAAGTTTTCAGGTAGGAATAATTTTAGTCTATGGCAGATAAAGATGAGGGCTTTGCTTAAGCGGCAAGGCATATGGTTACCTCTTTCCGAAAAAGAGGAGGATGATAAGAAGGCAGTAACTCAAGGCAAGCTTACCGAGTATGATCTGGCGATCATGGAGGAGAAAGCTCACTCCACCATCTTGCTGTGTTTGGAGGACGATGTCATCACCGAAGTGACGGAAGAAGACACCGCGATCAAACTGTGGAAAAGGCTCGATTCTTTGTACATGAAGAAGTCACTCACCAACAAGTTGTTGTTGAAACAGAGGCTGTTTTCCCTGAAGATGGAGAAAGGTACGTTGCTTAGAGATCATCTAGATAAACTAAACTCTATATTGCTAGACCTACGGAATATAGGAGTTAAGGTTGAGGATGAAGATGCTGCTCTTATTCTGCTCGTGTCTTTGCCTTTGTCATATGAGAATTTTGTGGATTCTCTTGTGGTTGGGAATGACACGTTAACCCTAGAAGAAGTAAAGTCATCACTTTTTACTAGGGAGTTACGCCAGAAAGCTTCCGTGGATATTGTGGAGGATCGTGTTGCAGGTTTAGTAGTAAACGGTGCTGAGGGAAAGGGTCGTTCTAGTGGGAGTAGGAGGAAGTCTAAAACCAAATCTAGAAGTCCTAGGTCCGACGATCGCTGCCATAATTGTAATGAACCTGGTCATTGGAAGAATGATTGTCCTAAGTTGAAGAAGAGTGGTTCGGCTTCAATTGCGACAGCACAAGCATAGTGGCTACGATTCGGAGGGGGATTATGCTCTTGTAGCACATGAGGAGGAACACCTAGGTAATAGGTGGGTTCTTGATAGTGGGGCTACTTCGCATATGTGTCCTAATAGAAAGATGTTCTTGACATATAGCGCGCGTAGGAGTTTGGTTACCATGGGTAATAACTCAGTGTGTGAAGGTGTTGGGATTGGGTCTGTTCGGTTTAGGATGCATGATGGTGTTGCTAGGATTCTCAAGGATGTAGTGCATGTTCCACAGCTTAAGAGTAATCTTATTTCGCTTGGAATGCTAGAACGTAAGGGTTGTAAATTTCAAGGAAGAGGTGGAGTATTGCGGGTGTGGAAGGGTTCGTTAGAGGTGCTTCGTGGTGTAAGATCAAGGGCGGGTTCTTTGTATGAACTACAAGGGACAGCATTGATAGGAGAGATGACTAAGAATGTGACATCATCGTCTGAGCATCGTGGACTTGTGGCTATCTTGCCAATAGCACAGAGGGTCGATGAAGAGGTGAGTCATACTAGACCGGCGAGTCTAGAGGTGAGCGAGTTGGAGAGTTCGTCTTGTGTTGAGGATGATCGTGCCAAAAGTGAGGTAGAGGTTGAAGTAGCTCAGTCACTGGTTGGTACTTTGGATCGTCAAGAAGAACAACAAAGAGGCTTTCAAGGTCGTCAAGGTACTTTGAGGTTCGGTACAATCGATCCTATTGTACTTAGCTATCCAGTCTTGGACAATGGACTTGAGCCAGGGGTCATTGGGTCAAGCGAGGGAGTAGCCGATGGAATGCTCCATGAGGTGGAGCAATCCACTTCTCATTGAGAGAAGTAGCCGGCTCACGCCTCGACGGGGGTGGTGAGCGTGCTCCGGCGCGGGCACAGGGTTGGGCCCTGACGAGGGCTAGCCACGAGTTAGTGTTTAGACTTAAACACATGGGCACTTCGACGGAGGTGTTTTGGATTCCGACGGGATGATAGGGTGCCTTGGCATAGGCACTGACTCCGGCGTGGGTCATGGGTTCCTTGAAGCAAAAATGGTCGTAGTAGGTGCGATAATTTTGTGCTTGGTTGAAACTTAACTGGCATGTTATGGCTTATCTTGATTAAGGTGGAGCTTCTTTGCAATCCAATGAAGATGGTTTGATTTCCGGCTTGAAATAGATCATGGTTCATGTGGGTGCATTGGTACTTAGGTACAGACTACTTCAAATGGGGTTCTTGATTGAAGATCGTGGTATGCGACCGTTCAAGTCAAGGTGGAGATTGTTGAAATTGTGACTAGAACGTCGCAATGTTCGAAGTCTCGGGGATTGTATCGATAGCATTGGTGATAAGTGTTGAGAAAACATAAGATTGAAGAAACGGTAACCAGTGGTATTCGGCAGTCCGCGAATGGTATTCGGCTGACCCTGGATGATATACTGATGTACGCCAATGGTATAACTGTGTCCGCGAATAGTACACTGTTATTCCGGAATCTTCTTTGCTTGATGTTTGTCTTGTTTCCTAATTACTTTTAGAGTGTTTTGGGAGATTTACTAGCTACTACTTACCTAAACTCATTAGGTCTTTTGGTAAGGTGGTTAATATATAAAACCCACCTCCTCTAGCCTAATTTGGTGAGAGGGAATCAGTGAGAGAGCCACACAAAGAGAGTTCTTAGACTTGCACATCTAGAGAACTGCTCAATTCATCTTGTATCTGTAATTCCCCACCATAGTGAAATTGATTCCTAGCCCCTGTGGACGTAGCTATCACGTTGATAGTGAACCACATTAAATCTTGGTGTGATTTTTTCTTTATTGTTGTTTGTTATCGTTCTTACACGCTTTCGTATTTTGCGCCCAATTGCACAACACATTGGAGTAGTAAACTACAAGACAGTAGTCATAATACTATTGTTGTTTTGTAAAACACTATCAATGGCTCACAAAACTCAAAGTTTTATAGTTCCTATCCAATCCCAATGACTCATAAAATCTATCCTATCTCAAATTACGGTAGAAAAAAGGAACTTACAAAAACAAACTACTCCATTATTTACTCAATTCAACATCTAGTTTCGCACTATCAACAAATTTTAATATCATGAATAACCATTTCTACGTTATAAAACTCGTGAAGAACTCCAACGTTGTAGACATAATTGAAATGAAACGTTAAATGTTTTTTCGGGTGAATCTCTAGGTAACCAAAAGTGCAAATCCTAGAAAATCATTCGTAGACCAACACATTCATCAATCATTACATTCGTATGCAAAATTCCGGTGACTAACAGAACTTAGGTTACACTCTAACTTACTATAATACTCCCTCCGTTTTTTTATATAAGTTGTTTTAGCTATTTTCACAATTTTTTTTTATTTGTCATTCTCACATCCCAATGACTTCATTCATTTGATTCCCAATTTTTTTCAATAAAATTTTATACTCCCAAGGTCTTCTCACTAATTTTTCTTCCAAATACCATGAATCCAGTAAATAAACATTGTTACTTGAGTATTTTCAAGGCAATTATTAATTATTTCTTAATTGATGTGCCATTTGCTAAAACAACTTATATAAAAAAACGGAGGGAGTAATAGATAACTTGCACTCAAAAGTTTAAAATATAGTAAATGTTGATTTTCTTGATGGCCACCGATTGAAAAAAAAAACGAAAAAAAGAATTGAAGCTTAGGATGTCAACCTCGCCACGTAACAATAGTGCACGTCAAAATAGACGAAAAATTACATTGTACGACGTGGAATAATCTCGTTGGACCAACCTCCTAATATTAAACTAATAAAAGTTAAAAGATCTCCCTTAAAAGTGAAGCAAAGCCGAAAGACTTCATCATATCCCCAACAACAACAAATAAATTACTCCACTAGACACTAGTTGAAAATCACAAATATCCAAATTAGGTTAATACGAAAATTAACCCATATATTGAAATTTGATTAACCGATTAGTGTGTAAATCATCATCGATAAGGATTTTTTTCTCTATGGCCCTATGGGTGATTCGAACTGGCACGGAATGAGTATTCTTAATACTCAAGTTCTTAAGTATGTCGAAGTACATACTTGAGAATCATCGTTATATACTACTAATACTAGGATATTATAACAAAGTACCAAACAAAGTTATTCAATCATTTGACATTAATCACATTTGCAATGCGGTACACTTAATATTCGAGGGATAAATATTTCATTTTATTTGTTACACGCACTGACGCACTGTATTATTATACCCGACTCCAATTTCGGAACAAGAAACCCAAGAAATGGAGTAGTGGAGTGTAATTTATTCCTCCACATCACAATTTTTTTCTCATTTTATTTCTAGAATAACAAAATAAAATAAAGAGAAAAGAAGACTAGAGATTTCTTAAACCCCGGCCCATCGTATCGTATGATCGTATCTCCTCCCCATTTCTATCCATCTCTCTCTTACCAACACACTAATTTTCATTTTCTCTCTCCAAAAAAACCCCCAAAAACAAAACATTCCATTTCGATAAAAAATGGCGATATCAGACGCGGTGGTCGCCAACTTAACCACCATATACTTAGCCGTCATAGCAGCGTTGAAGGCGTACGGTCTAATCACAGGCCAAAGCTACACCGGAACATTCGTCCTCGTCGCCTCCACGGCCGTCGTCGGTATTGTCCTCGTCACCACTCTTACTTGGGACGTCTCTCGCAAAGCCACCACCTCCACCTCCACCTCCGCCGCCGCCGCTTCCCCCTTCTCCGCCGCCTCACACGGCGGCGAGATGTGCCGAGGTGGCATTTGTTGGCACGGCGTCGCCGTCAAGTCTCCGGCTTCTCAGGTCTGGTTTAGACTCCCTCAACACCACCCTTTCGCCGCCCCTCCTCCTCCTCCTGTCTAATTTCTTTTTCCTTTTTTTTATTAATTTAGGCCCCACCACCAACCATCTATTTTTGGCCCCCTCTTTTTTTTTTCATGTTGTATGTAATATATACTCCATCATCACTATATATATTATACAAAGTTTTTAACATTTGTCGAGGTTGGGGATATGAGAATTCGAACTAATTTCGAGCTCGGGTTAATTAGGTTGAACTCCTATCCATTAGGCGAACTTACAGTACTAGTCAAAGTGATTGACTAGGTAGAACAAAAACATGAGGCGGAATTTTTCTTTGTTTTTTGGTTTGATTTTAGGATTACTACTAATTAAGTGTATGTGTCGGCGTTTGACATTGTAGGTGTAGATATTTTGGTGGATTAGTCTTTAGGATTTTTATGTTTTTTTGTCACATTTTTGTTGTTCGGAATATTCTATGAATCTTTTGGGTTGTCTTAGTCTCTTCTTCGATTGTATCATTATCGTTCTTTTGATTTGTTAACGTAGAGTCGTTAGACTTTGATTTGAGTATGTAAAATGAATTTAAACTAGACGTTAATTTTTTAAGAGAATGCAAGCGTACCGTAGATTACAATGTATGAACGTGATGTATTTGGTTGGAATGAGTATGTGAGAAGTTAGCTGAAAAAATGAATAGGAGTCCGAATTCTTTGTTATGGGAAATGTATGTACGTGTGTTGGAGACATAAAATGCCTCGACAACATTTCATTTCACATCCAAAAATAGTAAAGATATTGAACATTTTCGCTTTGATAACATTCGGATTGTCGATTTAAGACGATACACATTTGATATTCAGAAAATGATGCCATGGAGTTGATAAGAAAACCTGTCACTCTTTAGTCTTTGCTTAGAAGTATAATAACGATAACAATATCAATAGCGAAGCTTACGTTACCAAATAATTTGGGTTCGGCTAATATATGTCATCATGTAAGTCCGGGGTTTGTGCCGAAAGAAAAAGGTAGAAATGGGATCTCATCAGTAGCTGTTAACTTGTGAAATTAAATGTAGTCAGCAAGGTTTTGTGCGCATTCAGGATATAATGGCTAGTGAAGTTAATGCGAGAGTTTAATGCAGCATTAACAATTTCAGGTGGGATAGATGGAACTTTACTTCTTTTGAAGACCCTTCTAAATTTCATGTAGTTGACGCTACACCAAAAGTACCAACCTCATTTCCTAGCTAATTCCTACTATGAATGTTATGGTTGATGAGAATTTGCAATAGCTACCTTTCGAATTCAATATATAGTACCAAGATACTAGATACCCCGTACCAGCATTGACTGTATTGTTGAATGGCTTAAAGGTCACGTACTCCGTTTAGCCATGGCCTCACAACAGGAGTATAAGATGTGATAACCATTTAGAGTGGAATGCAAATAGTTGTGCTCTATTTATCTCATTTGTCAACCTTTGCGCCACTACTAAGTACTATGGCGCAAGCACCCTCAAACCCTGATTGTACCGGTCGTCATCGGCGCTCGTAGTTGAGTTCTTCCCCTTTTCATAATGCTAATTAATGGTGTGACTTGAACTAAACACTCGAAACCATAAAATTGCAGCTCCAAACTTAGATGAAGTTTAGGTTGGTAAATCACCACATATGTCCCCTGAAATTTGTATAATCAAGATTACAAGATCGTGGTTGGTTGATGATTTAGTGGATAGAAGTGTGAAAGTCTGACTTGTGGGTACAATTTTTATATAATTTATAGTACGTCAACCACAAAATTCTCTATCTCTACAAAACTTGTCTCGTCCTTGTTGATCCAATGTGCGATTTCTGCACACTGCTCAATTCTCGATGACAGTCCTGCTTCTGCTTACCTCAAAGTAGTAAATTCTACGAATTTATTGACATGACATGCAGTAGATATTTTCACAGACAAGGTAAAGCAGTAAATTTTTTTTTTTTTTTTTTTTTTTTTTTTTTTTTTTTTATCATTTTTTTTAGACGAAAGGTGTTGAAGGTATTAGACATTTAGACCGATGTGTGTTCTAACTATCAGTCTAATTAACTTATGGTCAATTTAGACCATTAGCATAGTGTCATAGCAACACGGTCATCGGAACCTCAGGTTCGAATATTGATAAATGATAACCACCTCTTTGGTTTAGTTGGTGAGATTAGAGCTCAATTTGAATTGTTTGATTTGGGCATGTGAGAACACGCAAATCAACTCAAAACTCTTGTCAAGAAACTTGATCACTCTACATGTACCACCTATACTTTAACGAAACGGAATTTAAGGACTTCTAACATATTTTACGTGGTCGTAATGTAAATCATAACTCGGATACATATGTCTCAACCTTTCAAACAACTCCATATTACAATCATAAAACATACTCGATGACAAAAACCGTGTACAACCATAGCTTGGGCTTTTAACCGAATTTCCAAACTAGTATAATCATAAAATCGGGTCAAGATCAGACTCGATCCAAAACCGGATCGGACCAAAAATCAAATTCATAAACTTTGTAGACCGGAAACGGTCCATTTTCCAGTCTGGACAACCTCTATACTAATCCATTTTCATAAAGATCACGCAGCAGTATACTCCATTAAACTTGGCTTCTTTCACACATTTCCATCTAAATCAAAAAAAATTAGCGAAACAAAAAAAAAAAAAAGAAAAAAAGAAAGAAGCCGAAAAGATGTGGTAAAACAAGTCCACGTTCTTCGCCTCATTTTCTCTCTCCTACCAATCTCACATCTTTCCCACAATCCCACCCACCCCTTCCTATTTCCCCCCTTCATCTCTCCTCCTCTTGCGGGGCCCATCTCCCCTCACATGGCGGCCGAATCACCTTCCTCTTTCCCGCCGCCACCACCCCCACCACCCCCGCCCCCACCGCAACAACAACTTACAAATCCACCGCAACAGTACTGGTGCCACCACTGCGACAAGCGCGTCGCCGTCGAAACCTTACCGAATCAACCTGACGTCATCTGCAACGAGTGCAAGTTCGGTTTCGTCGAGTCCATCCCCGCCGTCGCTCCTATCTCCGTCACTCCCGCTTTCCTCCACCACGGCGACGTCGGAATTGACGAGTCTACCCTCAGCAATCAATTCCTCCACGTCCTCCGCCTTGTTGCGCAAATCACGCGTGACGATAACCCCGCGCCACCGCCTCCACCGCCGCCGCCGCCGCAACAACCTCGTCTCGGTGCCGATTCCTCGTCGCCTGATGATAACGACTTCCTCCGCATCGAGATCGACCCCTGGAACGACCGTCCGTACGGCCAAGGAGATGACGACGACGAAGAGGAAGGAGAAGTTGGGAATGAGGAGGAAAACGACGAAATAGATGACGTGGATGTGGATGAAGATGAGGAGGAAGAGGAAAGTGTTCGAAGCGTTGAGATTGAAGGAGGAGAATCAGACGACGATGACGTGGAGGAGAGAGAACAAGATGTACTCCGTCGACAGCGGCGAGAACTTCTCCGTCTCCGCCTCCGTGATTTCGCAACCCGAGCCCGGTCCGGCGGGAGGAACCGGATCCTTGATTGGGCGGAGATTCTGATGGGATTAGAAGACAATTCAATCGAGTTTCGCTTCGAAATGCCGGAAACTGACCGCTACATAGGAAACCCTGGGGATTACGTGGACGCGGCGGAGTACGAGGCGCTGCTGCAGAACTTAGCGGAGGCGGAGGGAAGGAGAGGCGCACCGCCTGCGTCGAAAGCGGCAGTGGAGGGGCTCAAGGAGGTGGAGATTAAAGAGGAGGAAGATTGTTACGCGTGTGCGATTTGTAAAGATGGTGTTAATGTTGGTGATGTTGTCAAGGAAATGCCCTGCGGACACGGGTATCATGGTGAATGCATTGTGCCGTGGCTCGCTGCTAGGAACTCGTGCCCTGTGTGCCGGTTTGAGCTGCCTACTGATGATCCTGAGTATGAGGAGGAGAGGAAGAAGAGATCGAATGGGAGTGCTAGTGCTGGTGGTGGGTCCTCTGGTGGTGTGGCGAATTCTTCGTCTTCATCAAGTGGAATTTGAAAAGATGAGAAAGGTGAGATATAATGGAGATTTTTGTTGCTTGGCTTGTTATTGTTGTTTTTATTGTACTGAATGTTATAATATGGTATTTTGGTGCATTTTGCTCGGTCGAATGTTCGTTCATTGTGCTCGTACGTGTGTGTATATCTGTTAATAATGAAGCTCGATTAGCGTCTTAGCGACATTCAGGGATTTTGTTTGATCAGTTGATCTTAATAGTCGAGGTTCTTGGTTTTGGAAAGTCGATTGCTTAGGTTTCAAAGTTCTAGGGGATAGCGGCGGATTTTTTATTTTGTTTGTGATCATATATTCCATAGTGTGAAGCTAATAATTGCTTCGAAATACTCTGTTTTTAGTGTCTCGAGGAGTGTCCTTGTGGTTCAAGTTTCTCATTCTGTGGCCAATTTTATGAACGGCCTCTCCTTTTTGTGTATGGACGGGAATCATGTGATTGACTGATCTCCTAATTTGTGTATGTGGGAATGTCTCATTGGTGGCGGTAAAACAGCCAAACAGGATTACAATGGATATCTCTTGTCAGCTCTAGTGGGTTTGAGTTGAGGACAGGATGCCTGGGGTTGTTTGCCATGGCTTGCCGTGAGAGGGGTGGGGTGGGGTGGGGGTAGGGTTGCCATGGCTTGCCGTGAGAGGGGTGGGGTGGGGGTAGGGATTATATAGTTATATCTGGTCAAGAGCATCTAGCTGCAAACGATCATGACTGTATCCACTTTTTTTAATTGAGGCTTTGTAGACTATTTTAGTTTTAAAAGTGAAGGGTATAGGGCTGGCAGCGTTTTCAGGTTGAAAAGTGGAAGGTTGTAGGGCTGGGAGCATCGTTCTATTATGCTTCATTCTATAGTCCGATGTTTTTGGCTGCTTCGAGTAGTTCTATATGTAGTAGTTCTGTTGTGGTTCCAGTTTCTCATTCTGATTTCTGTAGCGCACCTTTTTTTTGGTGTATAAACGGGTGTCTTGTGCTTGGTTGATATCGTATTCATTTGGTTATTGGGCAAAGAGTTCTGTCTTTTTGGAAGTGCATGAATGAAACCGGGTTTCAAAGGACATGTTATCATCACGTGTGAGTTTGAGGTCAGGTTGCTGGGGTTGTATGGCATGGCTTTGGGGGGGGGGGGATTATATGCGGGAAAGAACATCTATCAAACGATTTCATCAACGGTATTCACAGTTTTGCAGTGATGAGCTTTGAAATTTGGCGAGATCTCACATTCTTATGGTAATGCAAGAGTTCGTAAGAAGTAGTGGGGTTGAATTGGAAATTTTACTCGTGACAAACTGTTGTTTTTTTTGGGACGTAGGTGACAAATCTGTATTTGAGGAGGGTTGTTTGGAATTAATCGATGCCAAATTTCAAGAGTCTCAATCTTTTTCCCCTGCTATAAGTATTGTCATTTGGCTGAAAGGTTCAAGGGAAACTTGTACAGGGTTTAGATATACTTATCAGAAAGTAGTCTTGCCTTCCACTTATGTCCACCACATTCTTTCATATCTGTCTTCGTACCATTGTACAAGCATTGGTCGCCCTTGGGTTGTTTGTTTATTCGGCCTATCTCGCTCACTTTAAGCTTGTCTTGTGAAATGTTTGATGTTAATTGCTCGTATGTGACTCGATCGTTTTTTTTTTTTTTTTTTTTTTTTTTTTTTTTGTGGCAGTCGTAGTCTCTAGTGTCTATCTGTTCATCAGGTCTCAGAGTATTGGTAGATATCAATGCTTTTATGTCTGTTTGGTCCCTAATTTAATCCCTACCTCTGACCTACTGTTGATTCTCAACTTTACATAAACATCAAGGACTTCTGAATTTTCAATAGTAGTCTTGTTGCAAATGCTGCTGTAGTGTTGTGTTGTAAGCTGAACTTCTCGGCCTTTTTTGCTGATGCTTTGTGATGTGTGTCAGACAGTTACTAGTGTAGTTTACGTAGATTGTCTAATTATCTTAGGTTCTTGTTTGCATTGGGACTGTTTGGTAAGCCTGGAGTCTGGAGGGTTGATGTAGCCAGTGAGCTCGGTGTTGAGTTTGTTTGAGGACAGGTTGCTAGAGTGTTTTGGCATGGCTTTCGGAGGGTGGGGGTGATTACATCTGGAAATAAACATCCATCTGCAATATCCAGGCCTTTTTTTTGATGAGCTTTGAAATATAGTCAAAGGTCACATACTTGTGTTATGCACTTAGTTAAAAAAAGCGCCCTTCATGCGTGAGGCGACCGAGGCAATGGTGTCATCACCTCAGACAGGGTGAGGCGAGGCGAGGCGAGATTCATGAGGCTACCTGAGGCGTTAGGCGAACACCTCATGGATCTGAGGCGTTTTTAAGGACAGTAGACTCTTGAATTTCATTTTAAATGCTTGAGATTCCAAGCTTATTCTATTAAAACTAAAAATAGGACATTACATTAGTGGATCATTAGAAAAAACCTTTCCTACCTCAAGCTAATACTACTAAGAAACATTGTCCCGTCTTCAGGTCAATGTTTCTTTTATCTTTTTCGTTTGTTCTTCATCTGTTAGCCCATGATAGTTTTCTTCTGTTTTCCGTTCTTTGTTTTCATTTCTATTTTGCTTGTTCTTCTTCTTTAATATTTTTAGTGAAAAAATAAGAAACTCCTCGCTTCCTTGAGGCGCTAGCCTCATTCTTTTGCCTCACGCCTCGTCGCCTCGGGCCCTCATCGCCTAGAGCGCCTCACACCTTTTCAAACTAAGTCTATGCATGAGTTGGTGGGAAGTGGGACTTTGAATTGGAAAATTTTCTCGATTGATGACAAACCTCTACTTGAAGTCCTGAGGAGTGTTTAGAATTAATTGGTGGCAAATTTCATTTGCTGAAAGGCCCATAAGTCAAGAGTCTTTAACTTTTCTCCTTTGCTATAAGTATTGCTGTAAAATCTGACCAAAGGTTTCAATAGAATCTCCAAGGGGTTTGGGTTGTATTAATCAAAATTTAGTCTACTTATGTGTACCACGTTCTTACACATCTGGCTTCATTTCATCTGTGTGCATGTGACTGAGCATTGGTTGTCTGTTAGGTTGTGCGTTCATTTAACCTATCTTGCTCATTCTAAGCTTGTCTTTTAAAATTCTAGGTTGCAAATTGCTCATATTTACTTCTGTGTGAGTTGCAAACGCTTGAATTTCCGTCTATTTAGATCGTAGATATTGGTAGATATTGATGCTTCCTGTGTCTGTTTGTTCCCTATTTTAATCCCTACCTTTGACCTAGTGTCGTTTCTCAACCTTAGATGAACATCAAGGACCTACGAATTTGGAATAGTATAGTCTTTTTTCAAATGCTGCTATGTTGTAGGCTGAACTTCTGGGTCTTATTTTGCTGACAGCCCAACATCATGTGGTGTTTGTCTGTCTGTTATTATTGAATTTGGAATAGTATACACTATAGTCTTTTTGCAAATGCTGATATGTTGTAGGCTGAACTTCTGGGTCTTATTTTGCTGACATCATGTGATGCTGGTCAGACAGTTATTATTGTCTGACTTGGTGCAGTTTTTTGGGTGTGTATATTGACCTTTTGGTGGTCTTTCTTACTCGTCAGCTGACAGATGAGTTTGGAGTGAGTTTCCTTGAGGACATTGTATCCATGGGGATTGTTTGGTAAAGCTGGACTCTGGAGGGGGTGATGTGTGCTAAATGGAAACTAACATATCAACAATTGAATGTTTGTGCAACTGTACATGATGAGCTTCAAATTATGGTTCCAAAGACACATACATGTGTTTACAAGAGTTGTTTGTGGGTTAAAGATGGTGTTGGATTATCTTTTTCTATTAATGGCATAACGGGACTTTATAATCCAAAAGGCTAGAAACAGTCTTTTGATATTATCGTTTTTAGATATTGTTTTAAAATTGATAGGCTGAGTCGTATGCTTGGAGCTAGCCGTGTTAGTTGTGTTCCACTTGTGTAACCGCATTCCATGTTTCCTCACCTCTTTGTGTGTGTGTGTGTGGGATTAAGCGTTGCTGGCGCGTTGGACTTCAAGTTTGAGTCGTTATCTATTTCACATACTTTGTTCAGTCCTAGTTTGCATAGTCTAGCTATTCAAAGTTCAAAACTGTGGATATGCTTCTTACCAGTTGCTTCGATATAAGGCACATTGTAGCATACTTGTTTGTTTATTAGATCCCAGATAGTAGATATCAATAGTTTAGTATGTGCTTTGTCCCTGTCAGTGATTCCTATGTTCATAAGTGTTTGCTTCATCAGCTTCAATAGTTTGATCCATGCATCTGTGACAAAGTAGTTGCATTATATCTGTTGCAAATGGTGCTGTTTTCTAAACCTGAAACTTATTTGGTTCAGCATAAAATGCTGGGGGCATGAATTTGTAATTATTTATCTGGTTTATTTCTCGGACAGCTTCTCATTGGTGATTGGACTTTTTTGTAGTACCTTTCCTTTTTCTTTTTTCTTTGTGTTGGGGGGGGGGGGGGGGGGGGGTGTCGGGTCCAAGGTATTGCTTGCTTCTAGGTGTTATTAGTTGAAAAATTGGATCTATGATTACTGATAGCAATCAATCTGTTACGTCTGGAGGTGTCCGGGGGTCCGGCTTTTCTCCTTAATGTATCTGGGCGATTTTAGGGTGATTGAGCGCAGTGTCACTTGAGAATTGTGTGAACATTACAATCAACTTTCTCCAACATCTTATTTTTCGGCCATCTGCATTTCTCTGTTGATTGCCTTCCTTGTATGAGATTGGAAGTGGCACCTGATATCCTGTATAGGCGACACTAATCTGTGGTTGTTTTCTTAGCAGGACTTCCAAAATACAATCATATAGAGTCGATGAGAAAGGAACAAGTCTTGTGTACCGAGATGAGCCTGGCAGTTTAACGCTGTGGCAAGTTTTACATTGATGGCCTTTATCAACTGATTCTAAATAAAATTGCCAAAGAATCTGTGCTTGTGAATATGTATGTTTCTTCAATCTATGTTAAAAGAGTTGACATATTTTCGCTTAAGCCCACCTTTTTTTTGGGGTTTCGAATCTTAATTGAGTTGTAAACTCCCCTGACCCTTAGAAACGCCCTGGCCTGGGGGCGTCGTCGTCTTGAGTTCGTCTAAGCGACTGAGCACTCTTGTAAATTCTCCAGAATCCTCTTGTTTGGTTTTGCACTGTTCTCTCATACCTGTCTCAAATGGCTATAAAGGTTGTCCGCTTTGGACTGTATAGGTGCTTGAGTCAGCCAAAACCGTCCACATGCTATGTTTTTTGGTATTTCGGAATGATCCCGTGGTAACACTGCTCACAGTGCTCAGGTGCAGTCTCCACAAACACTCGGCGATTAAGTCTCCATGTACGCTTGTTAATCAGCTCAAACTAGCTCGACTCGATTCATAAGCTTGTTCTTACTGTATTATCTAGAGAAATGTACTCTCTAGAGTCATTGAATAAGCTCAAGATTGTGACCTGTTCCCTAAGATAGAACACAGTTGCAGACTCGGGGTTCAACTCTACAGTTTGCGGTACAGCTATCTAGCTAAGTATTATGAGTATTCATAACCATAAACCATTTGATACACAATTTCTCACTAGTACTACGAGTATAAGGAGTATTGCAGTTCATATAAGCGGCCTCATGCCCTATAAAGTCTATAACTATAAGCAGCTCCCTTCCAGGGGATCTGAAGTACAATCAGACAACTCTGGTGTCCCCATCGTTAAGTTCCCCTTGGTGTAAGTAGATACGCGCCTAACCCTCCAAACAGTGGATACTGCACACAAAACACAGTTTGTCATACAAAGTTCGACTCAATTGCAAGACCCCTCACTACACTAAGTCATGGACGCATGGAGTCAAAACACGCGTACCAGATGCGTAACTTACTAACTTATATAGCCTATAGCAATTGACCATCCACTAAGAAGTTATACGTGATTAGCAACTGAACTTTGTTTCATCATGCCATACTTTAGTGTGCATCTCCATCTCCAACACATGAGGAGTCTCCCAAAACTTTCGTTTGACGATTAATTACTATTTAGGACAACGAATTGCGAACTACTTTTTATTTTAATTTTTTATTCTTGGAATTCCAAATTTCCAACCAAAAAACAGATTTGCAAACTGACCTTGATGTAAGGCTTCATGATCACTAAAATGACCGCCCAACCAGCATATGGAAAATACCTGCTCCATGAAACAAACAAAAATGTGTGGAACTTACAAATGGGCAAAATTAACTTAACTAAACAAACAACCAAAAATCAATGTACCCTTAATCCAGTGGTTAAAATTAAGTTTACATTACAATGCGAAGCCAACGGGAAATCCTATCGATTATTCATCGTATTGATCTTCCCGCGGGTGTATCTTGCGCCTCATATTAGGCTAAACGAATAAGAATAAAAACATTGGCTGATTGCCTCGTTCTTGACTAGACACTTTCTCCATGATGACATACATATCATGATTTCCTCATTCGTGATTAGACACTTTCTTCATGCAAACATTTCGTCGTCAATTGATCACTCACATATCACACTACCAAAGTAGTACCAAATTACCCCTTTATTTTTGTAAACATTAACAAGAAATTTTGAATCAAGTGAATAAATGTGGTCACATTACCATCTCACTCTGCCATATACATGCTCATCGGTGATACATTCTTGACCATCAGTGTATGTGTCACTTCTATCATCTTTAGGATTGTTGTCCCCTACAACAAGAAAATATAAATATTTTAACTATCTCGATCAAAAATAAGTTGAGTACTATCGTAAGAGGTTAGTTTCGAGTCTTTGATTGTACATAGGTATCGATTGGTGTATTTGATTTGTTCATGATTTTCCATATGCACTAGATCAGTAGTGAATCAAGATTTCCTAGATTGCAACCTTAATGAATCACGTTAGATAATCACCTTTGGTGAGTAATGTGAGTTCATCTGTCTCTCGCCTTAGGCGGACCTGCACCAATGCAAATTAAACAAAATCGACGTAAACAAATTAAAAAACGCAAGCGACTCATACTACCAACTTGTCCAACTACCAATAAGGATCAAATTCAAACATACCAAGGTAATGTAAGAGCACAATGTACTAACTAAAATAACAAGGAATGTGAGAAATTCACCTCAATTACCCTGTGAACGACTGGTGGACTTTGATCCTAAAAAAAATCGAAAAGTACGATCAAAGAAAAAACTAATAAATAAATTTGCAACGTTCAATAATAAGAGCTAGAAGCTTAAGAAATAAACTGAGAAAAGCTTACATTAACTTTGAACACCACAATTTCTCCAATTTCAATTGGAGCCTTGTTCTTTTGCAGCCATAGAACATCCCCCTATAAATAAAGAATTGAACAAAATAAACCAGAATGATTTTGTAAGACATTCACTTGACAATAAACACATCATACATTGGACATTTGGACCGTTTGTCGGTATGTAATAGTGAACGAAGGGGGATGAATTGAAGTTAGTTCTAACTTCTAAGGTGTAGCAATAAGTCAATAACCCCACGACATAAATCAACTGATCCACGATCTTTTGTACCTGGCAAGTCACAGATCCGTGCGTTTTATGATTTGCTAGGCACAAAAAGGCGTGGGTTAGTTGATGTGTGCCGTGACATTATCATCAAATTACCCTTAGAAAAGCTTACTCCGTATTTATTTTGAGGTATGAAGGTGGCTAACCTTTCTAAAAGCAGGTCCCATGCTTCCATGGAACACAATGGCAAGAGGGGGTTCACATCCAGCTGTTAGTACCACCACCGTCCACGCGAAATAGGCCGATGAGATAATAATCCCTACAATTAAACCTCAAAATCAATCATTATTATATATAAACTCGATCCGAAGTCAAGGAAATCAATCGGTAAAATTACTTTGGTTGTGCAAGAAAATTACTTTTGAACGAAAAAATAAATTTACGTCTAATTTACTTACAGTACCATAACGTATATATTGCATAGCTAGACTCCTCAAATTCATTATCTTCATTGTGAATATTATGGGTTCTTTTTTCCTTTTTTCTCTCGCGCGATCTTCGTTCTTTGACAAGAAAATAAGAAATTGATGAAGCGGTGCAAAATGTTGCATGATGACATATATATTCGTCGTGCATAATTGCATGCAGCCACGTAATGTAGTCCACGTTGTTCATATATAACAGTGCTTTGTGCATGGACTCATGGCATGCAATAATTAATGATCCTCCCATTGCAATTAGTTTTATGATGAAAACTGTTAAAGAGCCAACTCAACCAAAAGTGTAGACTGATGGTTGAGTCCTAATAATTTGTTATATCTTAACACTCCCCCCCCACGTGAAAGCCGAACATTGTGCTGAAATTCCACTTGAAAGAAGAGGGTTCCCGGTGGGATTTGAACTTGAAACCACTTGAAATGTGGATGATAAATGCACGAACATTGTGCTGAAATTCCACTTGAAAGAAGAGGGTTCCCGGTGGGATTTGAACTTGAGACCTCAGGATCGCTGAGGCTCTGATACCATGTTAAAGAGCCTACTCAACCAAAAGTTTAGACTGATGGTTGAGGCCCAATAATTGGTTATATCTTAACAAAATCTCATCCAACTTGTGAGCCAGTCTTTTATAAATCTACGAGTGGGCTGACATTGGCCTATGACGACTTTGATGGGGTATTATAGTCCAAGGTTGATTGGAAATTGACCTCAGTGTTAGGGGTTCGATGAATTTGAGAAATTTGAACGCGCTCACATTGGGGGTGGGGGTGGGGGGCTACGAGTGACCACGACCCACATGTGAGCGGTGAGAAATATCCACATTGAAGAAATAGATGACTGGAGACTAATTTATAGATGGTGAGTTACACCTATTGCCAATTGCCAATTGGTTTTAGGAGAGAACACCACCGGACAGTTTATAGCCGAACGGAGGGAGTATTCGATCTTTTGGCATTATATATCAATAATCGTAAGGATTTTGAGCCAATAGTATCACGACACGTATCCGAGAGTTCGCCTTAATGAGTGTTGCATTGATCCACATTTTGTACAAGGATTACAATGAGCTTCTAATAAAGTACCAAAAAATGGAACTAGAGAACTAGCTAGAGGTAATGGCCAGCAAGCTGAGTCCGCCAACCAGCAGATACTGCAAAATTTAGATATAAACAAAACTTAGTGAATCGTACATTATGGAAGCTAAGCAGGCCTAGACTTCATCTGTGATATTATTCCACATTTTCACGCATTATATCAAGAACGTAAAACCGAGTTAACTATGCATCTAAGCATGTTCATGTCCAAAATTCAGAAACTCAGGCCCTTTTCGAGTTTAGCTAGCTAACTATCAGATTGCATGGAAAGCTTGAGAGAGCGCAACAACTGACCTTGATTAGAGGTTGTTCTGTCATGATGATGGTTGCATAACCCACATATGGCAAGTACCTGTTTTCATTGAAGATACATACAGAAAATTAGCTTATCAAGGACAAATGTTCCGAAACCAAACCCATGAGATCAGATGTGTACTTATGATGATTAATAAGCCAAGAAAATGTTGCATCGTACGAGTCAACAATCTTATGCTTAATGAACTGCCCCCCAAAAGAAGTTTGATCACTCTAACTATGAAAGGGATTTTTTTGCTGAAAATGATTTTGCGTCAAGAATTTATATTGAGTGAATTCACTATCATTAGCGAAAGCAGAACACTTCACAGAGATTCATGAGATGAACAGACTGACAAAATAAGACAGTTTGAAAAGCAATGTATCAGAACTTGAATTATCGATGTCCTTACCCTTTCACTCTTCCTATTACATGATTATTCTCGAGCCACAACTGGCCTTCGGCATATATCCCATAACTGTCATCCCAATCATTATTATCCCCTGCATAGCACAAGCGCAATTCACAAATCAGGATGTGAAAGTAGGAAAGAACTGCAGACGAGAATGTTGTATGTGTCACTGTTAAATAAAGACATGAAGGATCTTGCATTGAGAGATCATTATTCTGATCTGAATATATAAGTTGACTGAATAGGAAGTCGGATCATCCCACTTTACGTTTGTTCTTGGATTATGTTCAGGCTCATATTTCACAGTGTGTAATGTGTAAAGCCTTCAGTGCAAACATGTAGGCTAAACTTTGACATGGCAAAATCAGTAAATCACCTTTGGTTAACAGATTAACTTCATTTGAATAGCGCCGCCTGTGGACCTGCAAGAAGAGCAGTGAAGGGATTAAACAGTGAAAACTTGTTGGAAACTTAGACAGATGATCATCAGACTTATACGGAGTAACAGGTATGTCATTGCCCCAGTGTCGGAAACTAAGTCCATAGCTTAATTAATTAGCCTTCTATATATACAGAACAATCACATGATCATAAATCTCTTTGTTCTGTGAGGTAATAATGTGATATCAGTACCACTAATTTGAGCCACTCAATCTATATATAGGACTTCTGAGGTCATATGCTATAAGAACTGATCCATAACACTTCACCTTTATTACTCGATGCACGATAGGAATCTCCTGCCCCTGAATCATGAAGTAAATAGAAAGTTCAGTTTGAGCATCTGTGTTACATTAACACACACACACACATAAAAAAAAAAAAAAAGTTGACAGGAACATTGCATTGCCTTAAAAAGTTTATTTGACATCAGTAAACAACATCTACATTCAACTATCAAAGTCTCAAGATGTGTTTGCAACTTCGCATACAGATTGCAGAAGAAATTAGAGTGAATATGTTCATATGTTTGCATACAGCTTGCAGGCGAAATTAGAATGAATCTTTTGATACAAGTAATCTGAGAGCTCAGCTTCTCAGCTGTACATAGCCAATCAAACCCTTAATTACAGCTTTGAATAGGAACAGAAAAGTACCGCCTTTCAGCTTGCTACAAGGTGAAACCAATAGCTTAAAAACAATGATCCTATAGTCATTGTTTCCGTGACATGACAAGTTTTACTACCTGATATCTTACTACCTGATCCAACAACAGATTACAGTTGTAGAATACCGCGATAACAAGAATTGTTTGTATCGATTACATTTCCTATTTGCAGACCAATCAATCCAAAAATACGCATAAAGATTAAATCTTGTGTAACAATCCAAGATTTTTTTTTTTTTTTTTTTGGGTTACACAGGCAGATTGCTGATCAATGTGGAGCACAAACCTCAATTTTGAATACAACAATCTCTCCTGCATGAAATGGAGTTTTCTTCAAATTCAAGAACAATATATCACCCTGCAAATCAAATTTTTCGTTACAAAATCACTTAAATAATCCGATTATTTACGCGAATCAGGAACCTTTAATTAAGAACAGAACGACATTCAACATTATATTGCAGAGAAGAATAGCAAACCCTTCTAAAACCAGGTTCCATGCTGCCAGTAAGAACAACAACTACAGGTGATTCGCTTCCGCTTAGCAATACAAGGGAATTCCATATCATTAAAGCTGTTGACAGTATTAGACCTACATATACACATCACAATTAATTGGTGAAAGGGCCAATGCGCAAAACTCGTGTAAGACAATCCTACTTTAGATTGACTCTGACTCTCTGAGGTTTTAATAATTCTCGTAAAATGTGCTAGGGTCTGACTCCTCCATCTAGTCTCTCCGCACCTAATAGGCTATTACGAAACAAGAGTAAAAAAGTAACAAATTATAGATTCATAGTACATACAATCTAAAAGTTAATTCAATCCTAGGGAGACAATTTTTTTTATTTAAGGGAATGAACGTTACATACATGCATGATACATGATATTCGAAACTTTACAGGTTAAACTAGTTGACAATTAGCTCGGAAGATAATGAGACTTACCTAAGGCGACGATTTGAGTAGCCGTGTTTCGCAGAGGAATCGAGCAGATTGATTCCTTGGCACCTTTCCACATATCTTTGAATCTATCTATCTCTCTGAGAAACTAATTTGGGGAACAAGAATTATTACACAAAGATAATTCAAAGGTTTTATTATTAATAATGTCGGATTATGTATGTTTAAGGTTTGGTACGTAACAACTGTTGCAACAAAGTCATAGGCGCCTCCATTTGAAATGATGAAATTGGCAGCTTCTTATTGGCTGCTGCCATGTCATTATCCTCCGTGGCGAAAAGATATTGGTTCGTTGATGCTGGTCATGCACTAGTGGATTTCAACGTTCGTCCTTACAGTTACACAAGTGGTCAAACATTTTTTTAACGGCAATATCCGTGGTGCCCCTAACTATGCCAGAATGCTCGTGGTATCCCTTTGTTTGAAACTTGTACAATGAGATACACTTGTCTTTTGACCGTTAAGTGATGACATGACAGTGATCAGCGGTTGGCGGGGAATTAATTAAGGATTAACTATTATTTAAATAAAAATATGATTTTTTTTTTTTACTCATAAAATTGAAAATTTTCAGAAAAAAAAAAAATAAATTTACAAAAATTAGTACACGTGGTGTCCCCTAACTTTATTCCCCAGTGCACGTGGTGTCCCCTAACTTTACTCCGCCCAGCTGATTTTGCCAAGGCAACAATTACTGTTGCCAAGGCAAAATTAAGAAAGTCTCCAATTTACCCTTTGATTAAGTAATATTAATTAAGCTTAGTTAATCCTCAATTATCATCTCCACCCCAAATACGGGTCTTTTCTTTCACTCATCTCTCACCATTACAGCCGCCACGTCCACCCCTTCCAACCTTCAATTCCCCGGCCTTGATTCCACCACATGATATGCACTACTTGGTCCTTTAATCTCCATTTCCTCCACTGCCTTCGCCACCTTAGCTTGCTGTCGACGCCCCACGCATTGCCTTTCCCCTTCGCTTGAACCACCACGTGCTTGAGTTTCTCTCCACCGTCGTATTCGCCTGATAGCCATAGACTTTGATAGCCCTCTCTCGTTGTCCATAAAAATATGTGGCGTCGACTGATTTTTCGGAGGTGTTGGAAGTTATTTTATTTTGCCTTGGCAACGGTCATTGTTGTCTTGGCAAAATCATCACCCTAACTAAAAAAGAAAAAAGAAAAAGCAAAAAAAAAAAAAAAAGGAAATGCTCAGGGGTAGTATTCGAATATATAAGATCGATATAAATTATAATGGATGGCGTAATTAGTTGATTCCAATAGCAAAATACTTATTCCCTTACATAAAAGCCGGATAAAGATAATAATAGTTGTAATATAGCTATTGAAAGATCATACGGGTGGCCGGTCAATGAGGCGTCATGTTGTTCTTCAACGAGCCGCCTAACTGCCTAAGCGTCATTGTCGGCCTCGGCCTGGTTCCGAGCCTCGATCTTTTTAAAATGAAAATGGGCGTAACAAATAGCACCAATTCCTGCCACCATAATTAATAAGATACATCCACCTGCCATTGCAAGGAGCTCTGTTGTTAACTTTTTCATTTTAGTAGTATTAATTAATAACTTCGACAAATTAAGTACACTTTTTTTTTTTCTATTGCTGTTGAAAAAAATGAGTTTATAACATATGGTATTTATACATGCATATGCTTATTAGGGTTCTCGCCGTCGTGCATGCATAGTTATTCTTGAGGCATAATATTTGGTAAGTCTCATGCAAAATAAAAGATTGTTTTACTAGAATTGTGTATGTATGATATCTAGTGGAGTACGTATATTTTTACACTTGAGGGAAAGTTGCGAAGGGTATGTCAAGAATTATTGTAGCGATATCTTGATTTGAAGATTTCGTAGGATGAAATAATTTAATTTAGGTACAATTAGATTAATTTGTGTCTATTTTTTAAAATCGGACGATGCACACGTAATTTTCCCCATTAGTTAAGGATTTGGTGGTCCGTGGTCGCAATGTAATAATAACAAATATTCTCTTACTAAATTGTGTATGTATATGATATTCAGGATCTTGTTCACTTGTGGGAAAATTTGTATGGAAGATGTCAAAAATTATTGTACGATCTTTATTTCTAGATTTCATAGAATTGAGATTTCTTGTTTATTTATTTTAGAATTAATTAATTCCGTTCGGTATCACTTTTTTGACAACTGAAAATGAAAACTGACAACTGAAAACCACTTTTTTCTGGTTTTCAAAAACGGGACTTTGGTTAAAAAAAAAAAAAAACAGAAAACTGAAAACAGAAACGATACCAAACGATTTAAATTCCTATTGTTCTAATGGTAGTTTCCCGTTTTCATTTGCAAACTAGTTATTGCATGGTATTGAGGATGCGTTGATGTTACATATGGGAATGGTAATTGGTAAGGAATTATAAAATTAAAATCTGTTATTTATTTTAATTAAAATTAAATGTGTTATTATAAAATTAGAGTAGTGGTTGGTGAGTGGTGACATGATATGGGGTACGGTGCTAATTTTGCCATGACAAGTATTACACCTTCTAAGGCAAATTTTGGAAAGTAATACTTAACAAGTTTTTTTCAATTAGAATCGTTTTTTTTTTTTTTTTTTTTTTTTTTTTTTTTTTTTTTTTTATAATTTACCGCAGTATGAACGTGAAGGACCCCAGGCCAAATATGACCGTTAGACCGTTAACCCCAGTGACAACCTGTCAATGCATCCTCAAACAATTACCATAAATAGCAACAAATATTTCCTCGTACCAAAACAAAAGATTCGTCTTAGATTCTGTCTATTTCACTTGATTTCCCATACATCTATTTAAGGAAACTTCAATAAGGTAAATTCTTGCAACACAAGTACAAATCAACACTTATCACTTACTATATATAGATATATGTCCTTGTTACCTTACTAAAATTATCACCCACCAAAGAATTAAACACTCAAGAGTAGAGAAGAAGCATCAATGGAAGCATCAGGATGTAATGCTTGTGCTTGTGGCGATTGGAAAGCTTTTAGCTTGATGGGTAGTGACCTAAAAATTTCGCACCTCTTTTTTGCGGATGATGTGATTCTTTTTGGTGATACTAGCGATGAAACTCTTCTTAGTGTGAATAGTATGCTTTGTCAATTTTTCTACTTTTCTGGTCAGAAAATGAATAAAAGTAAGAGTAAAATCTACTTCTCAAAAAATGTGTCTAGCGAGATAAGATGTAAATTTGAGTCCTCCTTGTGTGTGAAGTCTAGTGATGACTTAGGTATTTACCTAGGTTTTCCCCTTGCTGATAAGAGGCCTTCCAAAGCCTCGGTGTTGAAACTCATCCAAAAAGTGAGGAACAAGCTTAGCACGTGGAAATGCGAGTCTTTGTCTAGAGCTGGTAAAACAGTTTTAATTAAATCCACGTTATCTACGATTCCTCTTTACCATATGCAGGCTTTAAGTCTTCCGAGGTGGGCTGCTAAGCAGATTGACCAACTTTGTGCAAATTTTTTGTGGGGCTCCAATCCTAATCAGAGAAAATTGCATCTTGTTTCGTGGAATAATGTGACAGCACCTACTAACATGGGTGGACTAGGTATTAGGTCGACTAGTTTGATGAACTCAGTGTTGATGACTAAATTTTGTTGGAGTTTAAATTCCAAAAAGAACCTGGCATCAGACCTCTTCTATCACAAATATATTAGAGGTCGTGAGGAGCCGCTGGCCTTTAAGAAAGGTTCTTACATTTGGCAGAGCCTTGCGAAAGGATGGGATCAGTTTATGGCCAGTGCTGGTTGGAATATTGGCACGGGTGAGTATATAAGTTTTTGGAATGATAATTGGTGTGGTGTCGGTCCATTGCGTCATAAATTTATTGGTCCTTTGATGCATGACTTGTATGATATATCTGTTAAGGACTTTAAACTTGATTCTAATATTGTAGACGTGGACTTGTTTTTTGACGTAGATGTGAAAAATGTCATTTTGGGCACGTATGTGCCAAATTCTGGTATAGATCTTGTGTGTACTAACCTTGCTATGGGAAAATATTTTAACACTACCTTGCTTTACAAAACCTTGTGGGAAGCAAATAATCCTAGTTGTGTTGACAATCGTTGGGATAATTTGTGGAGCTTGAATTGTGCACCTAGAGTTAAATTTTTCATGTGGCTTGTGAAGTGGAACAAATTGCCCACCAGGACTAGCTTAGCTCAGAGGCACCTTCCTTTACCTTCTACTTGCCCCTTTTGTCCGCATCTCAGTGAGACTATTTTGCACATTATGAGAGACTGTCCTCGAGCTCGGGAAATTTGGGATCCCTTGCACATGAAGCCTGACTGGTTTCAGTTGGATGAGGGTGATTGGTTGTCGTTTAATTTGAGACAAGGTTTAAACTTGAACTTGATTGAGAACTGGCCGGCCATCTTTAGTGTTGCTTGCTGGCTACTTTGGAAGAGGAGGAATACTTGGATCTTTGAGAGAAAGAATGTTTCTGAAAATACAATTATTCCACTAGCTAAATCCCTAGCCCATAAATACTCTTACCTCCCTGCTGTTCTTCAACAGCCCGCTACTACCCTTCTTAAAAATAGTCTTCCTTCTCCTCCTTGGTCCAAGCCTGTGCTCTTTACGGATGCGTCTTTTGTTGAAGGGAACAAATCGGCAGGATTAGCGATTTGTGTCCTGGATTGTAATGGAAAATGGAGTACGGGGTTGATTGCCCATACTTGGGCGGCAGATGCCACGACAGCCGAAGGACTTGCGGTCCTTATGGGTTTGATTTGGATGAAAGGCCAGAATAGACATGATTTTACTCTCCTGTGCGATTGTGAGCTGATAGTCCATGGGATTGTGAACTTTGACCAACCCATGGACAAGCTGTCTAATGTCTATTTGAAATGCAGAGAACTCCAGATGGAAATCCGTGCGAATGTAGAGGTTGTCAACAGGAGGCATAACATGGTGGCGGATTATATGGCGAGGGAAGCGAGATCAATTCTTCCTCCGACATATTTGAAGACTATTGAAGACCTGGAGCAAGTGGAAGTCGACATCTTAGCAATTGCGGGTGTAAGGACTTTCTTTGATGATGACCTTATTATTTTGCCTCCCTCGGAGGATGTAATAGACAATAGCTAATTCTAGTTTTCTCGTCTTTGTACCAAAAAAAAAAAAAACCTGTAATCGGGGTGAAAAAGACGAGAGGGAAGCAAAAGATCGAAATCAAACGTATAGAGAACAAGACACGAAGACAAGTAACGTTTTCGAAGAGAAGGGATGGCTTGTTCAAGAAGTGTTCCGAATTGAGTTCCTTGCATGGCGCTAGAATTGCTGCTATAGCTTTCTCCGAAGCCGGCAGACCTTTCTCCTACGGCAACCCTAGCGCTCAAGATGTTCTTGAGCGTTACATTGACGCTACTAATAATAAAATCGAGGCAGGGCAAAGTATGGCACATTGGTGGGATGATGTTCAAATCGACGCTCTCAAATTAAACGAACTAGAGGCTTTTAAGGTTTCACTTGAAGGGATACGTAAACAGGTTGATTCGAGGATTGTGGAGATTAACAATGCTCAAATTATCGGTTCTGATCACGGTTTTGGGCTCAATGATTTCGACTATAGTAGCCTGATCACTGATGAAGATTTGGGTGGTGTTGGTTCAAGTTTGGATGGTTTCGGAATGGGTTTAGTCCCTCGAAATCAAGGTCTTATTGGGTACGAAAATTTCGAGTATGGTAATAATAATGTTAATGGTGGAAATAATTTGGGTGGTAATCAAGATTGTTTCGACTTTAGTAGCATTATCAATGATCGTCCAAGCTTGGATGCTCAACAAGCTTCTTCATCAAGTTTTGGTAATTCTTGGTTCAGTCAAAATTATGGCATGTCACCACAAATTACCAGCTAGGCCGCTTGCTCGGCTTAAAACATGATTAGTTAGTTTAGTTCAGTTAATTAGTGGATAATTAAGATTAGGTTTCATTTTTCAGTTATTGTGTCAGTTACTATTTGTGGTAAAGATCAACAGATGTCGGTTATTGGCGGTTAACCAGACTATAACTGCTCTTTTGCACAAATTTGGCTCAAATATTTTTGGGGGACTATTACTTATGATGTGTACATGTATGAGCTACTATTCTTTTTGGACTATTTCGATTTCTTTTCTTTAGTTGGAAGTACTGATCAAAACATTTACGCTTAGCTGACTGATGCTATTTTGCAATTTTCGACTTCTCTGAGCTTTATTTAATGGAAAATAGTCGGATTTCCCTTGTCTGAGTAGTATAGTTGTAGCAGAATAACAGTAGGACAGCAAAGCTGCTTCGATTCTGCTGGTCTGATACTATTAGGACAGTAGGGCATCAGCATATGAGTAACAGATCAAAGTGTAAATTCTGCTGCACTGTCCTGCATTACTCGATACTTCGATAGTGTGAAAGAATCAACTCAAAGTCTTCAGTTGTAAGTACTGATCAATTGATCAGAAGTACCAAGGATTATACGGTTCTACCTTGATCAATTTTCACCAAATTTCGACTTCTCTGATCAGCTTTATTCGACTTCAGAGTTCAGAATCGAAAGTTGTAGGTCTGAACGAGCCTAAAGCAAAGAAGCAATAGAACAGATAATTTTGTGGACAAGTTTTGCTTGATGGTGAATCAGAACACTTTATACTGTGAATCATACTCGAAATTTATATAGACAGATTTTTTATGCAGTACACATCAACCTAATAAGTAGATCAATGTTTCGACTTCTGTAAGCTTTACTCGACTTAAGAACCAAAAGCTGTAGCCCTAACTTCAGCGCCTAGCAAGGACGCAACAGGATGAGTATTGTTGAAGTTAGTCACTGCTACCTTCTCCGGAAAAAAAAAAGCTTACAGGAAAAGAATTTATGCAATAAACCTAAATTAAGAACCAACAAGCAAATTTTACTGAATTAACAATCCCATATAGGCATATATGCATGTCCTTATCTGAGTAATAATAGTAGTAGACTAGTAGCAGTGCATCAGTATACGAGTCTGCTATATACCATTATTATGTCAGTACATCAGTATGACAGACTGACAGTACAGATCAAAGCTACTTTCTATTCTGCTAATGTGAAGGACATCAGGAAATCAGTACAGCTGAGCAAAGCTATGTAATTCTGTTGATCTGCGACTGCTAGTACGCGCAATTTGTGATTAACGACATAGTTTCAGATTAGCAGCTACTGTGCTACTAATGCAATTCTCTGCCATATGTGTCTGGCTTCCAGCATGAACTCTAGAACCCCAACCGGATCTCTCGTCAGTGTAAACCCTAAAATGATGTTGTTTGAATGCCCTCCAACGATTTCCAGATGACATGTAGCTGCTAATGTTGACAGTGTCTTCAGCATCACACCATAATTCCAACGGAACCACGCATATTGCACTCCCACTGGATCTTCTTTCAGTGGAAACTTGTGATAGTTAGGCCCTGTGTGATAGGACTTATTCGCAGTAGTATTCAGATCAGTTCAGAATCATTCAGATCAGATCAGATCAGTTCAGAATCATTCAGATCAGATCAGATCAGTTCAGAATCATTCAGATCAGATCAGATCAGTTCAGATCAGATTAAATTTTTATCAATGTATTTGGCCCATAACTGATACTAATTCGTTGAAATTCAATCAAAATTTCAACACATTCAGATCAGATCAGATCAGTTCAGAATCATTCAGATCAGATCAGTTCAGATCAGAATCATTCAGATCAGATCAGATCAGATCAGAATCATTCAGATCAGATCAGTTCAGAAAGATGCAGTCCTATCAAACGGGGCCTTAGTCAGAAACTCGTCCTCGCTTTGCATCTCTACAGTTGCAGTGTTGTCAATAAAGGTACTGAAAACTGATACACATACCAGGAAAACAAAGGTAAATTAGTTAGTTAGTACTGCAACCTATATATGATTTCGTACGAGATTCAGATTATGGTAAAAAGGTAATTAGGTAAAGAACCTAGATCAGGGTGACTCCATATTATCAGCTCCAAGTCATTCATAACTAAAGCACCCTTGCACACGCGATCAGTGTTGGGAAACTTTTCGATTTCAGGCTTGTCATTGAGAAATTCAGCATAGAACTTTCTAGCGCGAATCTCATCTCCTTCTGACGCTGACAAATTTTCTACAAGTATATCAAAATTCTCAAGATCAGACCTAAACATAACATTGTATTGTTTGATTAAGAAGTTTCTAATATCTGTTCGACAAAGGTCCACGACATTGAAAGAAAGTTTAAGGCCATATGTATTCTTCAATCGACGACGACAACAACAACAACAACAACAACAACAACAACAAAAACTCCATATGTAATCATCAAGAAACAACATATTAAACTTCAAATCCAATGACATAGTACTATTAATAATACGCATGAAGAAATTGCACGATAATACACATCGTAAAGCTCATAAAGTCGATCATAGTACGTACTCCAGATCAAAACAGCTACCAAAAACCGAAAAAAACAACAGAAACATTAAACAGAAACGATATCAACATGTGTACTAATTTCAACTAGCATGACATTTCTAGGACTCACATTTTATATCATAAAACGTAATATGTTCGATTCTCGTTTAACAGTCATGAATCATGTGTGCTTGATTACGAAAAAATAAAACAGATGATCAAATTATTAACACAACCAAGAAAACAACATGAAAATTAAATTGAGAAATTAAAATAAATAAATTAGAGGATGAGAAGTTTTACCAGTTAACAAGAAGGTGATTTGACCCGACCCGTCAACTTGAAAAACAGTAAGTTCATCAGACATATCAATATCATCCTTCTCTTTGAAATCGCGGTCAATTTTAGTCAAACTAACAATCTTGCCTACGATGGGTTTGTTGCAAAGAAATCTGGTCTTGAAATCAGAAGGCGTGATCAACAAGTGTCCAACATTACGTTTCTCAGAGTTGATCACAGTAATATCGAACCCTTTCGTTTCGTCCACATCGATTCTTCCGAGCCCTGTTGGGTTGAATTCAGGATCAGCCAGTGCAGTGATTGCTAGTCTCAGTTCACGGCCGTTTCGCAGTCGGAAATTGAAGGTGTTGGTGGTCGGAGGAGGTGGTGGTGGTGGTGGAGTTTCGGAAGTGGCGGCGAATCTTGTTCTCTTTCTTCTTGGAGGATTAAACATGGTGTCTTGTGAGAGAAGTCTGACTGAGATACAGAGAGGGTGGGAAAATTGAAGAGATTGTATAAGTTAGTTATTCTGACAGTTTGGTTCGTTGGGTAGTTAGGTATGTTCGTTATTTATATTGAACACGTCGACAATCAACAAAGGATTTATATGTCTAAATGGGTCAAGTAGTTGGAGGTGTGGGGTCGAAACTAGAATTTGAAAATCGGATTGGCGAAATCTATCAATCTAATGGCCAAGTGAAACTTAAGTACGTCAAGAATTGTAGCGATTACAAATACTATCAAAATTATATAAGAACTTTAATTCGGATTTTAGTGTTTTTTTTTCTTATGATAGTCCACAAGAAAAAAATTCAAATCTTTGGCTTTGGAACAAAATAATTGGCTCATAATGGTCTACGATTCTTGTGTGTGACGTACAAGTCGATTGGTGCAATTCTCGATGCAATTTTTAATTGTGGGTCCTCATTAAGTGCCCTCTCTATGTTTTGATCATGTGGGATTATTGTGGGTAAAGCTCGTGTGCGTCCAATACTCTATCACCTCGCCATAAACGGAAGCCTTGACATTGTGCTAATGTTGTTATTGTTGATTATATATACGAAATTGACGGTAATTGAAATAATTGCGATAATATAATTTTTCGGATAACTTTTTTTTTTTGTTTAAAATACTTTACCCCAATTATTACAATTATTACCGTTGACAACCTGTCAATAATGCATCCTCAAAAGTTACCATAAACAGCAACAACTAAATCTTTCCTCGTACCAAAACAAAAGATTCATCTTAGATTTTTTTCTGATGCACTTAATTAATTTCCCAAACAGTTATTTTAAGGAAACTTCAAATTTAAGGTAACTTTCTTGCATTCCAAGTACTACAAATCAACATACACTCATCGTCTCTTTCTATATATATACTCCATATGTCGTAGTTTCCTTACTAAATTTGCATCAAAAATCACTCAAAACTTTCACTCACCAGATATTCAACTCTCACAAATCTTCATTCACCAAAATTTACTCTAGAAATTTTATCTTTATTGTTGTTACATTGCTTATTACTCAAATCTTCATCAAGAAGCATCTATAATGAAGGCACGAACTGATTATGGTGTTGGTCATCAACCCGAAGTCAGGGCGAAAAAGACGAGAGGGAAGCAAAAGATCGAAATCAAACGCATAGAGAACAAGGTCCGAAGACAAGTAACGTTTTCGAAGAGAAAGGAAGGCTTGTTCAAGAAGTGTTCCGAATTGAGTTCCTTACATGGTGCTACTGTCGCTGCCATTGTTTTTTCGGAAGCAGGCAGGGTTTTCTCCTACGGCAACCCCAGCGCTCAAGATGTTCTCGAGCGTTACATTGACGCTACTAATAATAAGGTCGAGGCAGGGGAATGCAGGGCAAATTGGTGGGATGATGTTGAGATTAACGGTCTCGAATTAAACGAACTCGAGGGTTTTAAGGTTTCACTTGAAGGGTTGCGTAATCAAGTTAATTCGAGGATTGTGGAGATTAACAATGCTCAAATTATCGGTTCTGATCACGGTTTAGGAATCGATGATTTCGACTATAGTAGCCTGATTGATGAAGATTTGAGTGGTGTTGTTCAAGGTGGTTCAAGTTTAGATGCTCAGAATGGTTTCGGAAATCAAGGTTTTGGTTGCGAAAATTTCGATTTTGGTAATCAGGTTCATTGTGGAGATAATTTGGGTGGTAATCAAGATTGTTTCGACTTTGGTAGTATTATCAATGATCCAAGCTTGGATAATGCTGATAAACAAGGTTCTTTAAGGTTTGGTAATTGTTGGTTGAGTGATAATTACGCCATGTTGTCACAAATTACCTGCTAAGTAGGTTGCTTAACTAAACCTGATTAATTAGTTAGGTTGGTTTAGTAGGTAATGAGGGGATAATTAAGATTTTCATTTGGTAGTTATAGTGTCAGTTATTGTTGTTAGGAGTTTTCTGGTAAAGACAGACCGATGTCGGTTATTGGTGGTTATTTACCAGACTATAACTGTTACTTTGCAAAAGCTGTGCAAAATTCAATTTCTTCAATTGTAAGTACTGGTCATTTGGTCAAAACTTTTACGTTTAGCTGACTGATGTTATATTGCAATTTTCGACTTCTGTGAGCTTTATACGAATTTAGAATCGAAATCTATAAGTCTGAACCTGTAGCAAAGAAGCAACAAGATCGAAATCAGAACACATTATACTGCAAGTACAATGTAATGAACCATCAAAATTCAAGCAGATCAGTCTTCACCACATTTCATCTTCTGTGATAAGCTGTATTTAGTCGAATTAAATATCGAAAGCTGTAGGTTGCGCCTACCAAAGGCGCAACAAGATGATTATTATTGTAACTGTGAACGAGACAGAGTGCAGTGAATTATATCCAATACTTACAGGTAAGTATTAATGCACCAGTACACCTTAAGATCAGAACAGCAAGCAAATCTTAGTATCTTACTAAATTAACAATCACATATCTGCATTTCCTAACCTAGGAGTAGGACATCAGCATATAATAGCAGCATATAACTTCAGTATACGAGCTCAGACTGAAGCTGCGTCAGTTCTGCTGATCTGATATAGTAAGACATCATCATAAGAGCACAGAGCAAAGCTATGTAAATTCAGAATTCAGAACAAAACATACTCTTGTTTGAATGTAAATCAGAACTCAGAACACACTTTCCTCTAAATATTTCTCAAATCTTATACAGAATGACTTTTCGTGAAGTACACCGTAATTTTTATGAACAGAAGTTCGCCAAAATTTGGACTTATTTAAGCTTTATACGAAATCAGAACTGAAATAAAGCTGGAAATCTGACTTGTGAGCCTATTGCAAAAACGCAACAAGATAAATGATGTCGAAGAATCAGTCCAATAACAGTAAATGCAAACACATTCTGTTGTAAGAAATATCTGAAACTTATAGGAAAGGATGTAATGCAGTACACCTTAAGAACCAATATACAAGTTTTACTGAACAACTGGATCAGTTCCATAAGCTGTGAGTAGCAGATATGCCTATATGCTAACATAATCGCGTTTTCTTATTCAAGTAAAGCTATAAACGAGTAAGAGTAGTACATCAGTATGATCACCACAGAGCGAAGCTGCTTTAATTTTTGCTCATCTGCCATATACTACTACATCAGTTTGTGAGCACAGATCAAAACTACTTAAATCCTACTGTTGTGACATATACCGGAACATCAGTATAAGAAAATCAGTAGATTCTGCATTTCTGCTCATCTGCTATAGACTAGTACACGCAGATTATGATTATCACAGTTTCAGACAAGAGTAAAGCTCAATCTTTGGGGCATATGAACTTGGCTTCCACAATCAGCTCCAAGATGCCAAGTGGAACTTTGGCCAATGTGAACCGTAGAATGATTTTGTTGGGTGGCTCTCTGACGATGCACAGATCCGATGTAGCTGTCAATAGTAACAGTGTCAGCAACAGCTCATCATAACTCCACTGAAACCATGCATACCGCGACTCCCCTGGATCCTCCTTCCCTAGCTTGAGAAGTTTCTCGAAAATCTCTTCCTCGCTTTGTTTGATTATTGTTGCACTGTCATCCTTTATGGTACAGGAAACTGTTACACATCAGGAAGAACAATGAGAGATTAATTAGTGCCAAGGCAGGCTACTGCAACCTGTGATTTCGGACAAGATTGTAGGAAACGTAAAGAACCTATATCAGGCAAACTTCCTGTCATCAGCTCCAAGTCAGTCGCGTCTAATGCACCCTTGCAGAAGCAACCAGTTGAGGGAAACTTCGGAATTTCAGGTCTGCTATTGAGAAAATCAGCATAGAACTTTCTAGCGCCAACACAGTCTGATTTTGATGCTGATAGGGTATCTACAAAAACCAGAATTTTCAAGATTACGCGCAAACAGATCACTGTTTTGTTGGATTAACGTTTCTAAATGTTCGAAAAAGTTCCTGATATAAGAGGCAATATAAACACCACAAAATTAAGGTTCACCTTCATTGGTACAAAAGACTGAATTTCATGTAAATCAATGGCTCAGTGTAATGAATTTGCCCCCTTAATCAATAAAAAATACCGAAAATTTCAATGATTAACTTCTCTTTGACTCTCCCAAGCCTAGTCCTATTAGCCAAACATTCTGTATCTTAATCTCTCAAGCAATCTGTGATCATCAACAACAACAACAATCTATGCTCACCAAGAAACAAATCAGACTTTTATACATTTTTATTAGGAGACCTAAAATCGATTTTAAAACTTCGATTACATAAAATCAGACTTATATAACAAACACATCGGAACCTCATTGAACTATGAATGATTAACAGCAACCAAAACCGAACCAAACAACAATAGCATCAAATAGAGAACACATGAAAATGTGTTAAATACTATTAACTAGGATGACATTACTGTATTTACTCACATCAAACAAAAAAAACAAGACGATTGGTTCGATTTTGTTACACAGTCATCAAACAAACAAAATATCTCATTACACAGTCTCATTGGTTAAATCAAACATGATTAATTGTGAAGAATACCCACCAAATTACTAACAAGAAAACAACATTAGAAGGGTTAACTGAGGAAAAGAAAAAACTTGTAGAAGAAGCTTACCAGTTAACAAGAAAGTGATTTTATCCAACCCATCGACATGAAAAACAGTAAGTTCAGAAGACCCATCATCCTTCTCATTGAAATTGTGGGCAATGTCAGTCAAGCTAACAATCTTGGCTTCAGTGGGTTTTCGGCAAAGAAATCTGGAATTCTTGAAATCAGAAGGCTTGATCAGCAAGTGTCCAGCATCACCATTCTCAGAGTTGATCACAGTAATCTCCAAACCTTTCGTTTCGGCCACATCGATTCTTTCGAGCCCTGATGGGTTGAATTCAGGATCAGCCAATGCTATGATCGCAACTCTCAGTTCACGGGCAGTTCGCAGTCGGAAATTGAAGGTGTTGGTCGGGCGAAGTGGTGGAGTTTCGGAGGTGGCGCTGGTAGCAGGAGATGGTCGAACTTTCGAGGCGGTGGCGATTGCTGATCTCTTCTTTCTTGGATGGTTAAACATGGTGAGAGATGTCTGAGAAACAGAGAGGGCGGGTAAAAACAGAGTTTTTGAAAAGTTAGTTATTGTGACGGTTTGGTTTGTTAGGTAGGTATGTTCGTTATTTGTATTAAACACGTCAACAGAAACTCTAATTGGGCGATGTTCGGAAGTTTGGCTGCAAAAAATTAGAATAGGAGACAAATAATCTCTTCAGTAATGCGATTGCGGTTGTCGGTTGTTGGTACAACACCGTGCATTTTCGTAGTTACACCTGTTTTTGAAGCGAGAGCGTTCAAGTTAAGTAACATGAGCTAAATATGTCAAATGAGCCCATAAGGTTAAATTGATTTGAACTCGGGAAATTCCATTAGTTGAGTCCCATCTCTTGTCATATTGTACCAAAATAGACATCTTACTATTTGAACCAGTATGGCAATATTACAACACAAAAGAAAGAAAACAAGTGTATAAGCTACTGTTAAAACATGGTGGTGTATGACACTGTCCTTTGATTTCCCCCAGCAAGCCCATGGTTCTAGACTGGCACGAGCAAAACTTGGATAATGATTAAGGGGGAAGCCAGCTTCTGGCCGCACCTTCAATTGAGTAGGCAAAAAACGGAACCTGTCGTTCCAAGGAAAATAGACGCAGGACACTGCACTTCGTATAAGTTGTGATTCACCCAAGTTCATTTCTTGTTCCTTCAAAAAGGATTGTTTAGTACTTGGTCCTCCCTTCATCCTACTTCCTGCGCTTATACCTGTATCGAAAAGCACACAGAAGAAAACTTATTGTCAAAGAATATTCAATGATCATATGATTATGAGTCGGTCTTTACAAAGAAAAATGTTCTATACAGATCAGTTTGTACTTAGAACTGTGAATCTTGACCCTGGAATTGACACACTGAACAGGTCACATCAGCATATTCAACAGGCATCATAACATGGCAATCCCAGTACGTTCATGTGAGAACATGACACGGCAATATTTCAAAGGGACTCGTATAATTTCCTTAGAATCTTAAGTTGAATAGAGCAGTCGGTAGCAATGTGGCATATGTCCAAATAAACAGATGCACTTTTAAATATGGAACATGACAACAAAGACATACCTTGATTTACTCTTGAATGCATTCTTCGACTTCCCATCTCGTTGTACGGTCTTCTTCTTGCGGCGGTCACTCATATCAGTCTGGAAGAGGTCCTCCATTTCTTCTGTTCTTGATTGAGGTTGCTTTCCTTGGGTATTCGCCTTCTTACCCTTTTTACCCCCATCTTCTCCTCGGCCCTTCTTAATAGCTTTTGCTCGGCGATATGCAGCATCAACAAGTGGTATTCCGCTTTTACCTTTCTTCGCCTTTTTATTCTCCTGTAGAATTTTGAGGGTTGGGATAGCATTAGATCAAACCAACTCAAGGAGCTATTCTAAACCTCAACAATAACTAGGGAGTATTCAGCTGCGGTGACAGCATGCAGAAAACATAGAAAAGGGAGCGAGAGGAAAGAGATGATGGGTCAGCAGCACTCAGAATTTTTTACATGGATATCTCGTGTTGCAAGTGTTGTTCAGTTTCAAAAAAACAATTAACAATATACCCCAATGCCTCAAAGGCTCCCACCTAAGAAGAGGCAAGGGAGGTGGTCCGGTGTACGCAAGCCCTACGCCTATTGTTTATCAAATTGATATTAAAATTCTTGAGGAAATAACATGTCCAAGTAGATACACTAACAATTACCTCTTCCTGATCGTCAGAATCATGATCATCTTCCAACATCTCCCTCTCTGCCTCCAGCTTTCTACGCTTCTTACGAGGTAGCCGTTTCTGTTCAAAGTTCGAAAAAGACGGGCAAACTTTCTGTCAAACACTGAAACTAAAGTATCTTTGCAATTATACAATGGGATACAAGAAAAAGTACCTCACGCTCTCGCTTCCTCTTTTCCTTCAATTTCAAGTTCTCTGCTTGTTCAGCACTAATAACATCGCTGGGGTTCTCTTTTCCTAAGGATCCCTGTCAAAATCATGCTTCACACTTTTAACCAATGAATATAAGCAGAACAAACTGGAACTTGAAAGTCGACATATTGCAGGAAGAAGCAAAAACAGATCAAACTCCATCTTCCTTTCTTTGAGTTTTTTTTCTTTGGGGGGGGGGGGGGGGATGCAAGAAAAAAGGGGCGGGGAGGAGGGGAGTTTCAAAAGTGGGAGTAAAATCCTGATCATATACCATAAAAAGACTCACACTACCTGAAAGTTTCAATTAGAAGATACACGAATGAGATACGGAGTTGGATCAGTCTCAAACACTTGTATTATCTCAACTCTTGAACAGCTAATCCGCTTTCTTAACCTCCTCTTCAACTAGTACATGTTTAAGCTAGCAATCGCATATTCACCTTGTTACATTGATTACAGACGTCGTATATGTCAATTTATGTATTGAATCAGGCATAATGCCTCAGGATTAAAAAAGTGTTGATAGTGAGTGAAAATAAACTTCACATTCTTTCCTTCATATTACGTACAAGTACTATAAGCTCTCACCCGAAAAAATTACAGCATATTAGATGGCTGGGGCTTTGCAATAGGCCCTGTAAAGAAGATTGGGCAGTGGAGACAATGGCTAGTGGAAACTCTAGAAAGCATTTAGAATTTCTTTATTGTATCTCTGGTTTAGCACACAGGGATTTATTCACTGTATAGCAATAAAACCCCAAGTACCCAAAAATAATCAGACTTTCTCGAATGAGCAACACGTCAGTGACTTCAGTAGATGATGAGGGATTCAATCAGATGACGCAGAGGCAATTCCTTAACTGGAAGGGTGTCACTTTGAACGTGACCATTCACTAGTATAATGCCATTATAACAAGAATACATGGGGCTGAACTCAACATAGACACCACATAATACCAACTATCATAGCTTTTCAGAGGAAGAAGACAACAGATACCATAAAATACGAATGATATGATGCCATCTTATAAGTTGAAGAGGACAAAAACCAGCCCAAAAACTGGAAGAACGACGAAAACAAAGACAAAGACAAAGAAGAAAATGGAGATGAAAAGTAAAGAGGGAGTACCTTCTTTACGGTAGCTGCTAATTTCTTCTTTGCCTGTTCTGTCATGAACCATGTCTTTTTAGGTCGTGAAAGGATCTCATCCCTGTGCTCGATCATATTTACCGCCTTTAAAGGGAATATGGCAACAACCATTAGAATATGCAGATTGTCCAGTATCAATCGCAAATCATAGAAACAAGAATCCTAGTTAACTTTTTTGTGATACAATTCTGCCCATGCCAAATATCCCTAGCAAGGAATTTCATATAAGCAACATGGTTCCAATGAAAAAAAAAATGCATGCCATGAGCACTCCCATTTTCCTGAAAGAAATGAAGTTTTACTTTACACATCGACAAATCATCACCCTTTAGGGCTTGCCATTAATAGTTACTAGTGTAATGAAGGTTAAAATGAGGTAATATGGAAGTGGTGCAGGGAGGAGCAAAGGGGTTGAGAGGGAACTATTACGCCCATTTTTAAAGGTCCCTAGCAACCCCCTCAGCCCTCCTTTTCATGGGGTGATCATTACCCTCTCTCCCTCACCTTCCATCACCATCATTTCCTCGTTTTTTACTTTTTTTTTGGTCTACTACCCCAGTAACAATGACCCCCATTCCAAGAGACCCCTTAAGCAGAATTAATGACCTCATGAGTTCCAAGAATGGGTCACAGTATCAAATTATCCAAGCTTTACTTTGAGTAAATTGCTAATATGCATTCTCAGATACAGACTGCCATTCTCAAGTACAGGTCAAACTTGCCATAAATTTCAAGCGCACATTAGTAGCACATTCACTATTAACGTTGTCAGAGTGGTGAGCTCAAAGGGACTTTAAAAGAAGAACAAAGTAATTTTTCCACTCCACCACGATCAGTAAATGCAACAGCTCATTGCTTAGATTACAGATACATATTCATTCATTACAACTGATGGCACTTCCTGAATCCTGAACTACTTTTCATAAGTGAGAGAAGGAAGCAACAAAGAACATGCCCTTACACATAAAGATAAAGAGGTGGAAGTAGAACATTTACAAACCTTTGCTGCTTCCATCTCAGCTTTTCTCAAAGCCATCTCTTCTCTCTCTTCCTGTAGAATTGCAGATATCTGTTCTTCCATCTCCTGAATTACTTGCACCCACATGTTTACTGTCTTCTCATTAACAATTCTATTCTTCATCTTCGCACCAGCCTTTTTTGCAATGGCGTGTAGAAGAGTCCGGTCATTATCTGTGACAAAGGTAATAGCATGTCCTTCCCTACCAGCCCTTGCTGTGCGACCAACTCGATGCACATAATTGGTAAGATCACGAGGACATGCAAAGTTTATAACCGTATCCACCCCAACTATGTCAAGCCCCCTTGATGTAATATCTGTTGTAATCAAGAAGTCTGTTTCCTGTTTTCTGAATCGTTCAAGAGAATCAAGACGTTGTGCTTGCGTAAGATCTGCATGGAACTCTACTGCTTTATAGCCCACTAATCCAAACAAAATTTTCAACCTATGAGCAGCTTTCTTTGTTCCACTAAATATGATCACTTTGGAGGTGAATTCCCTTGAGCACAATGCAAGAAGCACAGCCTCCTCCTTTGCTTCAAGATGTCTCCTTATTTTAATAACCTCCTCTGTTAAACGAGCTGGCCGTTTAGCCGTTGGGTCAGCTGACAGCCGCAGTGGGTTTTTTAGAGACAGTTTGATGAGCTCATCAACTTTTTCAGTCATCGTGGCAGAGAATAACATTGTCTGTCTACCCTTTGGACACATGCTAACAAGTTCATGGATCTGATCACTAAATCCAAGTTCCAAAAGTCGATCAGCCTCATCCAGAATTAAAACAGCGAGATCGTCCAAATCCACGGACATTGAATTACGTAAATGGTCAATGATCCGACCAGGAGAGGCGACAACGATATCCGGCAATGATCTTAATCCCGCCTCTTGAACCTACATTCAATGTGAAACCAAAACAGTATTAGATTTAATAGTTCTTTTACAGGCATAATCATTGAATATAGACATATCAATATGCAGGGAAAAGCGAGGACAAAGCAGCCAAAACAAGACATAACAAGCATTCAAACTCCACATTTAAGCAATGCAATTACGGGGCCACTCATTCGAATATAGGAGCTAACATCAAGAAGCAAAGAGAGCTCACAAACTCAGCAGAACACAAGATTATATCTAGAAGGGCAACGTGCATATCAGAGAAGAAGAACAGCAGTCTAATCCAAATTAAACGTGAAGTTCGAAAACACAACAAAGCTTTTCCAAGGTTGCACCCATGCTACCAAGTTTCGATGTGTCAGGGCATTATAAGATCACACTATCAGAGTAGCCAATCAGAGATAGCTCTCCACAGAAAGTACTGACCACTAATCTCAAAATCTCACAACAAAATGGGCAAACAAAAGTTGTGCTTAACAAAACATAAAATAAAGTGTCGGGAATAAAGTGTTACAAACCTGACTCGTAAGCCCACCAACGACTAAACAGCATCTGATATCAGTATACTGCGCAAGTTTTTCTATCATACTGTGGATCCTGGAAAGCGCAAATTGCACATTAGAATGAGAAACAATCGGAAAGTAGTGGGAAACAATTTTCTGAAAATTTAAAGATATAAACAAAACCACCAGAGATGCATTAGCAAAGATCAAAGGCTGGCAACAAATTCAGTTATATCCCTTATAGATAAGACAAAAATGCAGTGGATTAAACCATTATCATATACACTAACTTGCACCATTTCATTGCTAAGACATAACCTTGATATGTTACATTGGTTAAAGACTAAGGTCACATGTCAAAGGTCCATACGTAGGGATACATGCCAATGGAAACTTCAAAAACTTCCAATCCCATGATTGTATACCAACCTTCATGTAAGACATAGATTGTTTACCCCTTCAATCCTCAAGGCAAAGCATAGTGACTAGTGAGTAGTGACTTTAGAAGATAGCCGTAAAAATCGACTTCGCTTACATAGGAACTCCATAATAAACTCTGAACTCTTGACATGTACATACAGCATGTGAGCATGTTGCACAATTTGATTTCCTACCAATTTACACAAAACCCGACAAAAGATCTCAAGTGCAGAAAAATAAACCAGAATAGATACTCACTGAACAGCTAACTCCCTAGTCGGAGTAAGAATAAGCACCCTGATAGCAGGTACACGCTTAGGACGGTATAACAATCTCTCTAGTGTTGGTAAGGCGAAAGCCGCTGTCTGCATAAGCCCAACAGACACATTATGCTTAAATCACAATCAAGTTCCGATCTTTTTCAGAATTGAACCATAAATAAATCAGAATAATCTGCAATGTACCTTGCCAGAACCAGTGATAGCACTCGCACAAATATCCCGCCCAGCCAATGCAAATGGTATACAAGCTGCCTACAGACAAAACCCTCCAATTTTCAGTAAAATAAACACACAGTCAAACAATCAAAGTCGAAAATCAAATCAAATCCAAACCAATCAACTCATTCACACCTGAATTGGTGTAGGCTTAGAATACCCCAGAGTATCACAAGCTCGAACTAATGGCCTCGAAAGATTTAATGACATAAACGATCTGGCATGAAAGGAAACACCTTCCACAGACGAAAAGAAGGGCTTTTTAGTATTATCAACAGCAACCTCATCCGCTTCCTCATCCTCCTCATCCGGCCTGTACTCCTCCTAACAAACAATTCACAACAAAAAATCACAAACTATTACGACATCACGAAACATCGCCCACATACTTAACTTGACCATAACCAACACTTCCTCCTAATACTACCAAACACTTACAACTGAAATAAATGTTCCTTCTTAAACACGTTTCCAATAATTACTACAATTATTCAGCCCTAGCTCTTACAATCATGGAAAAACTCTCCTATCAGATCAATCGTACAATTAACACCTCAACATGTTCCTTCTTACACACGTTTCAAATAAATACTTTGCCGTGTATTGCACCTAATTAAATTATTAAACCCTAATTAAAACTGCTAAAAAAATTGGGGGAAAAACTCTCCTATCATATCATATCAATTGTACAATTAACATCTTCAATTAAAATAAAAAAAAAATCCGAGATAGAGAAGACAAGCAAAGCAGTATGAGTATACCTGTCTATGAGGAGGTTGGCGGTCGGCGTCGGAATCGTAATCAGGAAGGTGAGGGGTAGGGAGAGAGAGGGGGAGTTGCTGACGGAGCTTGGAGATTTTGTCGTCGACGGAGGTGGTGTGGCGGCGGGCGTGTTCGTCGGCGGCGGCGCCGGAGTAGGCGGCGAAGTCCCAAGCGGTGGGGGCGTCTTGTTCGTCGTCGGAGTTGAGGTCCAGCTCCGGTTCCTCGTCGCTCGGAGCTTCGAATATGAACTCCGCCGCACCCATTTTTTTATTATTTTGAAAGAGTGAAGAAGAAGATTTTGAGTTTTGACACAAATGGTCTAACTTAAGGGTTTTAGTAGGGTATAAGTTTAAGCCTTAGAATTACTCCGGTGCGTTATACCTCTAAAAGGTTAGAGCCGGTAAAAGTCAACAATACGATAAGAGAATGAATGTTTTATCGGAAAATTCACGTGGTACCCTCGAACTTTGGCCGATTGTTGACTTACTACTTTGTGCACATGGTACCCAAATAGTAACTTCCGTTATATTTTTCCGTTAAGTGATGATGTGTCGGTTAGTTGTTAGGTAATTAGTTAATTAAATTATAGATTTAATATTTCAATTAAAAAAGTTCAATTAATTCTTAGAAAAATAAATATATATTTTTTCAAATAATTTTTTCAAAAAAACTTTATTAAAAAACTAATTTTTCTAGGGGTACCATGTGCAAAATATTGTGATCTCAAGGGTACCGTGTGCACAAAATGGTAACTTGAAGGGTACCATGTGCACAAATTATGATTTTTTAAGAGAAATAATATTTTTTTATGAAAAAAATAAACTTGTTTTTTAGATATTTTTTTTTTTGTTTCTGAAAATATTTTTTGGATTTGTTTTGAAAAGTGAAAAAAATTTTTTTTTTTTTTTTGATTTCTTAAAATGGAAAATCATCATTAATATTAAATAATTTATATAACAACTAACTAACACATCATCACTTAACGGAAAATCTAACGGAAGTTACTATTTGGGTACCATGTGCACAAAGTGGTAACTTCGGGGGTACCATGTGCACAAACTTGCCAAGTTGGGTACCATGCGCAATTAGTCAAAGTTCGAGGGTACCACGTGAATTTTCCGATGTTTTATTTGTTTCATATAAAGGAAATAGGTAGGAAGTAAGAATGAGTTGGGAAAAGGAACGGAGAACACAACCCTAGACTTGTAAAAACTGCACCTTGACCTAGATAGTTGATTCGAAATTTTACATTCGTAACTTGATTGTCATCCGAAATCAATTCGAAATTGACCCAAACTTGTAATAATGACCTAAACTGAATTGACCAGACCCGATCATCACTCAGATCCAATCAAATGCATTCAAATCAGTTCTAGCTTAGTCATATCAAAAAGACGCAATTCTGTCAAAGAATACCTTAGTGAAGCTTTTTGGCATTTATTGCTCAATTCACCGAGCCTTATAAAATGAATTAAGTTGTATTATTGGATTTTTTTCCCCACTATATATGGATATATTTCGTTCTCTTTACGATAACTCATTTTCAAGATATTTTTTTAAAACAAGTCATAAGAATTAAAATGAAACGAATAGGTAGCACAAAAAATGATTACACGACATTCTAGGGTTTTAGAATGTGATTCATGTATAGAACTAAGTGATTTTCGTTACACAAAATAGAATGAGATTCATGTATAGAACTATGTGATTTTATATTGTGCATAACTCGGGTAATAAACTAGTCAAAGCTAAAAGTCGGGTTATTGTAAAGCATTCAGAATATAGGCCATACATGGTAGAAGCATTCACCTATGGTTAGCAAAAAGATTAAGCAACATGTATTGTGGACGTTTTATTCTTTACTCGATGAAGTAGGAATATATTGCAGATTAGTTAGTTTGAGCATGCACTAGCTAGGTCTGAGCCTTAGCAAAGACTCAACAAGTTAGATAAGTAATGCTCAACATTTAATATATGAACCATCTAGCAGATCAATCTTCACCAAATTTCGACTTCTGTCAGGTATACTTGAATGAAAAATCGAATGCTGTAACCTGTATGTCTGATTTTTGCGCGTAGCAAAGGCGCAAACAAGATAAATATTGTTAGAGAACTGGTCCAGTAACTGCTAAAGAGACATAGTACATTATGCTGTGAATAATATTCCAAACTTACAGTAGAGAATTATGCAGTACATGACCTTAAAAACCAACAACCAAATCTTACTAAATGAGTATCAGAAGTTAAGTATATGCCAACACAGACGCATAGTTCCTAATCCGAGTAGTAGCAGTATGTAGCAGTAGCAGTAGACTAATAGTAGCATTACAACATCACTTCTGCTGATCTGATATACTAGAACCACTGCAGAAGAACATCAGCATCAGAAATTCTGCTGATCTGATATACTAGAATCAGTGCGGAATATCAGCATCAGTTTTAAGAAGGAACTCCACAACTCCTTGCGGATCTCTCTCCAGTGTGAATCGTATAATGATGTTGCCTTCTCGCTCATTGACAACGTAGATAGTGTATGTAGCGTATAATGCTTCCAGCATCTGCAGAACCCAATAATAACCCCATCTAAACCATCCATAACTCAGCTTCTGAGACATCACCGGATCGTTCAAATATAGACGCTCGTGAAGCGTATCTCTAACGTCTTTCGTGCTGTGTCTGTCTAGAATTGCAGTGTGACACTTTATGTCACAGAAAACTGATGCACATATCAGGAAGACAGGTTTAGATTATTAATTAGTGCAATGACAGGAAAATATAACCTATGATTTCAGACAAATTTAAGATTGTAAGAAGGTCAAGAACGAACCTATCTCACTGCGACTGCGTGTGATCAGATCCAAGTCCTCGCTGTTCAGCGTACCATAGAAGAAGCGACCAATTGTGGGAAACCTTTCGATCATAGGTACATTCCTCTGAAATTCG